>CM071928.1:32863635-33548423 GCA_016081115.2 Rehmannia glutinosa | reverse complement strand
GGTTGTCTTGTTTTGGATGATTGAAAATAATTTAAGATTACAACTCAAATGAAGTATACAACTTTGAAGTTCAAGTGTAATCAAGAATCAAGCCTAGTACTCAAGATGTTCAAGTGAAAGATTTAGAAATTTAAATACAACAAGAATATGAAAGTGAATAACAAGAAGTTTTGCTTGTGTTTGTATTGCTTGTGTTGTTGTGTTGTGTTGCTTCAAGCCTTCATCTATTTATAGGAAGGTCTTGGATTTGAATCCGGACCATAGGCTCCTTCTTGGAGATTGAAATCGTGAAAAAATTGCAAAATCAAATAGAAATATAGCTGTTAGAAATCAATCCGCCAATTTCATGAAATGTTGTATGATGTTACCTTGATAGTTTCTTGATAAAACCTTAGGTCGGTTGAACTCAAATACAAAAATCAAATTTTAGCTTGAAAAACATGGCTTAAACCGGTCAATAGGGTTGGACCGGCCGATAGGGACCTTTCGCGGTCGACCCCCTTGTGGACGGTTGGCGAGCTTTTAAAACGAGAGACAATTTGTTGAAATTGTTTCCACTCAGGCAGGTTGACCTCTTGATTTTTCTTTCATCTCGTTTCTATTTATGTTTCAAGTCCCTCGGTACGGGTTGCCCTCTAGGAGTGATGGTTGGCAGCGAAACAAAGTGTTGTCATGTTTTTATCAAAAATAAACTTGAAGATATACTCCGAAAAATTAGTAAAAATCATTCAAACCGATTTGGAGTATTTGGACAACATTTGGGGAAGTTGTTTTGGTGAAAAACTTCGATTACATGAAATCATCAAAATTACGATAAAAATATTTATCTAACACGACCATGTGCATGTGTGATTGAATCATATATGTTTGCATATGTAGTGTATATTTGTTTGCTTATGTAGTATAGGTTTGTTGCTTATTATTTACTTATGTAATTAATGTATTTGTATTGCATATGTAGTGTATATTAGTTTGCTTATGTAGTATGGTTTGTTACTTATGGTAGCTTGTGTAGTTAATGTATTTGTGAATGCATACGTAGTGTATATTCATTGCTTATGTAGTATAGGCTTTTGCTTATGTGAAAATGCGAGTTTGTTCTTATAACTTATTTAGGCATTTAATGTATACATGGTGCATCGTAGTGTATATTCGTTGCTTATGTAGAATAGGATTGTTACTTATGTAGTATGGGTTTATTGCTTATGACTTGCTTATGTAGTTAATATATTAGTGATCGCATCGTAGTGTATATTAAATTGCTTATGTAGTATACATTTGTTGCTTATAGTATGGGTTTTGTTGCTTATGAGCATGGTCATGTAGTTAATATATCTAAAAGCACCATGACACATCTATATAAGCAACAATATACATCTTCATAAGCGACCTTCGAACGTCAGTCGACTCACAGCAACTATGGAGAATATGCGAAACTTTTTCACATAGTAATGCAATGAAGAAGAAGGAGAAATAATTTCTCATAGTAGTGCGTTGAAGAAGGAGAAAGATTGTTCACGTTGAATTTCCTACGAGATTTGGAAGGATTGCGTGATCTCGGGAGAAATCTATTGAATCCCTTAATATTGGGCTATGTTGGAGGATGACTAATTTACCCTTTTTGTTTAATTAACAACTTGTAATGTCAAATTTAAACTCTTAAATCACGCCTTTTTGAAGAACATAGATATGTGGCTCGGTTGGTCATATGGACTCACCTTATGAGGTGGTCTCATATAACCCTCCCTATATATATATATATATATATATATATATATATATATATACATAAATCGATTGCTAAATGTTATATGACTTTACAAGAAACTTATAAAATACCGGATTATATCGATGAAACCATTCGTAGGGATTAACTAAGGTTTTTTATTTTTCTTTTAGTTTTTTTGAAAAACAAATTAACAATGTAATTAATTATGTCGTAATATCCACGAAAAAATTTCTAAGTTAATTTACTATTCTTATTTAATATTTTTAATTTAATTGACGGAAACTATTTCATCAGCAACCTTTTAAAAAAAACTACCATCGAAAATTGATGTCATTTGTAATTACTTTTGGATTTTTTCCGTCGGTAAATTAATTTTTTATTTCTATAATTCGTTTTCTTTTTACCAATGGAAAATCACTTCTTTGATAATCTTATTTTATATTTTTATTTATTATTTTTATTATATTCTTTAATATACAATATAATTTTTAATATAAAAATATAGTTTTTAATTTATATAATATATGATATAAGATTATATTTATAGCGTATAATATAATTTTAATACATATAGTATAAATATAATTTTAATATATATAAGCATATATGTGTATGTACATATAAAAATCAAAGTACAAAGATGCAATAAGAATCAATCTTAAGCCCAGACAAATTGCCACTTCTAAACATCATAGGTGGGTTCGATGCTTCATCGGGAGCAAACAAATCACTTGTTAAATGCCGAAAAATTGCTACAAAATAGTGTTACGTTTTGCCAAAAAAACAAGGTGTTATATTTTGACAAAAAGAGTTCTACATTAGACTCATATGTAACATTTTATAATTAATTTTTTAAAGTGTTACAATAGATTTAGTACTTAATGTAACACTTTATAGGTATCACGAGCAAGTGTATCACCATAAAAAGTGCTATCTATTGTCTATAGTAATATTTTATGGCTATTATATGACACTTTTTGTTGTTATCCTTTGGGAAATTAATTTTTAGATTTTGATGAATGCCATGTAAAACTTAGAATAGAAAGTTGGCACCCCATTTTTGTTGTAAATTGCATTGTAATAGATAGGAGTTTGTCGAAATGGGATTAAATCGGCTATGCCGAATATGCAAGAAGTCAACGGAGACTAGAAGGAAGACTCATTGTGAGGCGGTGAGTATGGCAAAGAGAAGATAGGAACTCGATCAAGGTGCGGTGAGTGAAGTGTCACCAAGTCAACTCAAAGATAGCCAAGTCTCAAGTTGAAGTGATGAGATGAGTCATCCATGATTGGAAGACTCGAAGTCACCAAAGTCAAGGAAATGCGGTCAAGTCGAGATAAGCTGAAAGAGATCCGTTGCCTGTCAAGAAAATTACTTAAACAAGTAATATTTCCATCTTGTCTTTCTTAAAGTGCTCGATCCCGAGCGTGAAGAAGGAATAAACCAATGGGAAGCTCGCACTTTTTGTGTCGAACTACGAAAAGTCAAGACTCTCATTCATACGAGGAAATGTCAATTCCAAGAACTCGCAACAAGACAAGCCAACGACCACAAGTGTCTTTTGAAAATTAACCTTATCTCTTCTTCAATCTGTGCAAATTTTCAAAAAGAACACTATAAAAGGTCGAGGAATCTATTTGAGAAAAGGTTAACCTTCTTACCTGCAACTTTCAAGCTATTATTCAAACTATAACCTACTCAAAGTCATTCAAGTTCAATCCTCAAGCCTTTCATTACGAAGGAAATCAATCCAACACTCACCCGTGAAGGAAAAGACGACTTCAATCGGTTGAAGAGGAAACATTTGAAGAATCAAGGGGTCTACATTCCATAAAGTATTGTAGAAAAGTTCAAGATCGAACCAGTCTCAGTTTTTGGAGGGCTTGATCAAATCCAAGAAGCTTGAGCAAGTGGGTTGTAGTAGCAAAGGCGGTACTGCCTGCGTGAAGAAGCCGAGTCGTCGTCGAGAAGCCACCTTGTGTGACCAAGGCATCTCGAGGCCCGAGTCCCAAAGGATCAAGTCACCGTTTGTGTGATCAAGACATTTGCATCCTGGATGATAACCACTTTGTACATTAATCAATACTTGTGGATTCCTCCAGGGAGTTGGAGAAGAGAGGAGTAGAAGAATTACCCCATCTTCAACCTCTATAAAATTTATTGAGTCATTTACATTTCAGCACTTTAATTTCTGTATATTATTTCAATATTTGCTGATAAATTTGCTATCCAATTGATAAACAAAGTGCTAAAACCAAGTATTAAAACAAACTTAAACCAAATTCAAGGGTGTTAAGTCTTCCAATAAATCATATCAAAGTCAAGTTAAGTTTTAGACTAAGCGGTGAGTTATTCTATCAACAAAGCTCGAGTCAGTCTGTTGAGTGCCTAACATCATATTTGGTTAACTAACTTAGCCGTCCATCAGGACTTAGCTGTGAAGTATTAACTCTGAACTTTTAACAGGACTAAATAGAAAAATTGGCAAGGTTTATTCAACCCCTCCTTCTAAACCTTACACTCGCACCCCTTGGGACCTACAAGTGGTATCAGAGCGGTTGGTTCATTGAGGCTTCCGCACTGGTTACTGAACTAGATCTCCAATCTCTCAAAGCTTGCTTTAGCACTTGATCTTGTAAGTCGGGCGGCTACGATAATCTGAGGGGGTAAATAGATTATCTCCATCTTTTCGATTATGCCCTCTTTTTCAAACCGAATGCTCAAAGATAATAACAAAGGTGCGGAATGTAAACAACACACGTCGATTTATAGAGGTTCAACCCACCTAGGGCCTAATCCTCTACCACCCCAGTATATCCTGGGATGGATTTCAAAAGAAAAAGATTTTATTAATTACCAAAATTAATACAACACCAACTTACAACAACACCTTGAAGAGCACCACACTCTTTCTTCAACACCACCTTTGGAGATTACCACAATCTCCTTTGAAGATTACCACAATCTCCAACGGCACCTTGTGAAGATTACCACAATCTTCAACTTTGAAGAATACCAAATTCTTCAACACCTCAACAAGAAGATTACCACAATCTTCTTACACCTAACACCTAGATCACCCAAGTGTGTTCTTACCACAAGAACACTCACAAGGATATCTTGTGTTAAATGATTACCAAAAATCCAAGATTACAACTCGATAATGAATTATACAATTGAGTGCAAGTGTAATCAAGAATATCCTAGACCTCAAGGATGTGAAAGTGATAAGCTAGGCAAATTACAACAAGAATAATGACAATAGAAGACCAAGTGTTTGCTTGAGTATATCTTGTTGTGTTGTTCTCTGTTTGTTGTGTTGCTTCAATTCTTCCTCTATTTATAGAAGATGTCTTGTACATCATAGGCTCCTCTTGGGGACATGAATTCTGTAAAAAATTGCAAGACAATTGAAGAAAAGAGCTGTTAGAAATCCATCCCACAAATTAAAGGAAAGTTGTCCTATCAAACGGTCGATTTTTTCATCAAACTAGAGGCGGCCGGTCGCGACAAAATAGAAGTTTGAAACATAACGCACAATTTTGCATAGGGTGACCGGTCGTAGGTACTTGATCGGTCGACCTACTTCAACCGTCCCCATGACCAAAAATGAGACGGAGTTTTGTTTCAATTTCACACGTTCAGTACCGGTCGCCGCCAGGTGTGCGGCCGATCGACGGCCGACGCCACGCATACGCCCGATCGACCGGCCGATTTAGTCATTTTTGTTTCCGTCTCATTTTTGTTTCAAATTCATCTACAAGATGGGTTGCCTATCGGCGGCCGGTTGACCTCGAGGCAAAATGTTGTCCAATATTTTATCGAAAATAAACTCCGAAATACTCCAAAAATAGTAAAAACAAATTAGACCGATCGGGAGTATTAGGACAACATTTAGAAACATTGTTTTGATGTAAAAACACATTGACACAAAAACATTAAAAGCGTTGTCAATTTAGTCGAAAATAAACTTGAAGAAATATAGGAAATATTAGAAACCATTTTAAATCATTTAGAAGTATTTGGACAACCTTTAAAAAACATTGTTTTGGTGTAAAAACAAAATCATCAAAATCATGATAAAACCATTTATCAAACAATCTCCCCTTTTGATGATTACAAACCAAAACAATTCAACAAGACCTATTTTGAAAACAAAACAATTTTGAGAGGCGATTTTGAAAACAAAAACAAGTTTTCCTGGTCAAAAATGAATATCTCGTTGAGAGCGACAACATTCAGCGCAATATAAACGCAAGGATGGGAGTAGAGATATTCAAACACATATAGCAAATGCTCCCCTATCAACATGCGCAACAAAGGTAATATTGGGAGTAAAGATATTCAAACACATATAGCAAATGCTCCCCCTATCAACATGCGCAACAAAGGTAATATAGAAGCAACTTCAACATAAGATAAAATCTTAGCTTTTCGATATTGAGCTTAAGTATCAAAACTTAAAAGCTCCCCACAAAGAGACATCATTAGAATCGTATATAAGTCCATACTACAACCAATGGACCATGATTCATACATAACCATAATGCACCAAGTGGATTAAATATGATCCACAACTTATGGCTTTATGAAGCCATAGCTTATAGCTTCTTTTCGTTAAGCTTATCTTAGCTTCTTTGAGCTAAAGAGCTTATAACATGTTTCTCCCCTTTTGGAACCATCAAAAAGAAAGTTAGCACGATAAATACATCATATATTCATATCAAAGTGCGCAACAAAACCGATGTATCGAGCTATTTGAACATTGAAGCTTATAAACCAAATAAGGAGGTAAAAGTCGAATCATACGACTTGAAGAAGCTTATGAAAACTCATTTGATAAGCACAACATGATCTCTATTAATATATAAGACTTTTGAAAACAAGAGAATCATGTAAGTGATGAATTTTTCATTGAAACATTTTATCGAACACTTGGCGGGCGCCAAAATTAGAAAATGATATATATAGCCCTTGTAAATGTAATCAAGCCAAGTTTTTCCTCACCAAATGCAATATAACAAATATCATTCATCAACAATCAATAAGCTCATCACCAAAAATATATGAATTTCATCAAGAAAAATACATATAAGCCACAAACTCAAGGTTCAACCCAATTGAGCTAAAGATAGTGAAATTCTTACCATTCAATCGGTAAAGATGAGCATCAATGATGATAAATCGAGCTAGGTAGTCCCCAAAATATATAATTCATGCATCAAAACTCATTTGAAGTGAATTGTGTGTGAAATTTGCAAAGGGGACGAAAAATGAACCAAAAAGCCAAAAATGTTAAGTCTGGAAAACAGAACCATTTTTAACCAAAAAATCCCTTAGGGCGATCGGTCATGGGCAAGGGCGGCCGGTCGACGGGCATGGCGACCGGTCGGCTTTTGCCAATCCCACCTTTGTTTGAGTTACGTCTAAAAAATCCAAGTTTGATCCAAAAATCCGATTTTTCGCCCCTAAGTTTTAAAAATGTGCAAAATGCAAACGTAGACCTCATTCAATATACATTATGTCATAATCAAGCTCGAAATGAGGTAAAATACTCGGCGGTGAGCGATTAAAAGATCCACGAGTTATCCTTGAGACGGGATTAAACACATCTTTAAGTTTTTGTTAAAACATGCAATCCCCTTAAAAAAATATCGAATCTTAATATGTTTAGTTCGATTATGACGAATCATATTTTGAAAAATAAAAGTTACACCGGACTTGTTATCCCGAAAAATAATAACGTCTTAAAACTTGGGATTAACAAGTCATAAGAAGAAGTGCCTTTCAAATATTTGAAAATTTCTTTTAACGGCACTTTAATGAGATTCGATGGGATAGTGTTTGAAGTCGAGCATATAGATATAAGGCATATGGAATGTCGAGTCTAAGGTGTAATAAATGAATAAACATACCTCGAATTCGTTTGTCAATCATGCCTACCTCAACCTTTGTCAATCTATAGCCACAGAGGTTGAGATAGTTCTTCTTTCTTCAATGCTTAACTCCTTCAAGAGTTCTTTTGAAATATAACCATCTTCTTGGCATTGAGTAATTTGAATTCCAATGATCAAATTTGAGCTTCCCTCATCATGATCATCTTAGGTTCACCTTGCATTGACTTGGAAAAATATATTGCACAAATATTTATTAGTAGCACCATAAATATTATCAACATAAATTTGCACAAGTAAACAACCTTGCCCTTTTTCAAAACAAGAAGTGTAGTATCAACTTTACCTTTTGTAAAAACATTTTGCAAAAATAGCTAAGTCTATCAACCGTACAAGGCCTTTATAAAAATCATTTGGCCTAAAATTTTAAACTCCGATAGACTTATATTTGAATAAAACCATTTAGAAAGTTGGATTTAACATCCATTTGGTAAAGCTTGAAATTTTCTTAAAACAAGAATGGGCAAGTAAAATGCAAATAGCTACTAAATGTGCTATGAGTGCAAATGTTACATCAAAATTAATTACCTTCTTCTTGAAAATACCTTCGAGCTACTAACCTCGCCTTAGTTTGACCAATGTTGCCTTGGTCATCGAGTTTGTTCCGGAATACCCTTTTTGTCTTCTTCATCACTATCATCATAGGGCACCCAATTGATCTAAGGTGTTCATAATAGAACATTTACATCCAAATATTTTGAGGTAACTAATATTTGGAGTACTTCATTTCTCATCTACACAACTTTAACAAACTCATTACCGGCATCGCTTATATAAGCAAGAAAAAATAGCCCAAGTGTAGCAACATGCCTCAATCATCAATCACAAAAATATCTTGCATAAGAGCACAGTAGAAATAGACACTATATATATGTATAGACCATGAAGCAAGAAACCCATACTATGCATTTAAATCATGCAAGTTCAAATAAGCTTAAGAAAGCTACAAAAGGTCTCTTTGAAATTTGAAAATCCGATAGCATATAGTTGAGACCAAAAGAAATTATTTGAACAAGAGTTGACAAAGCGAATATGTGCAATAAAATATCAAATAGTGCCTTTCAAAGAATCTAAAAATCCTTTTAATGACACTAGTATGGAATACTTGTGAAGAATAAGCACATAGGCACATGGCAATATATATCGGGTCTATAAGAGTAAGAATAACACAAGTAAACGTACCTCGATAATTAATGCCTTTCTTGACAAATAATGACGCAAAAGGCCATTTGTGATAATATGTAAATCCTACACAATTCTTAAAACAAATCTAGCACTAATCATAATGATAAAAGTGTAGGCTAAGAGATATCACAAGTAAGCTCATGCCATAAAAATCCATAAGAGATGATAACACACTTTAGTCTACAAAAATCCACAAGAGTTTTAAAAACATCATATAAGGTCTTCTTTTTCAAAAAAATTTTAAAAGCACAAATATATATTGAAGACCTTAATTAAAAAATAAATACTTGAAAACTCATTTTGCAATTAAGACACAAATAAAAACATGCATAATAACAAAATAAAATGCATATTTAACTAGGGAGATACGGGTTGCCAATTACGCTATTTCCATGGGTTGTGCCGTTCCCATTGATGATATCTTCCCTTTTGAAAATCTTCTTGTTGATGATAGTTTCTCCAATTGCTCCATTTCCAAGCATTATGGCATTCCCATTTGTGAAAGTGTCTTTCTCTTGGAAAATCATCTTGTTGATGATGTTTTTGCCATTTCAAGGATTGTGTTCTTCCCATTTTTGATTATATCCTCTTCTTGAAATTGGCTTTGTCGAAAATAGTTTCTCCTTCTTTGATTAAATGAAACGGTCATTTGATGCCTTCTTGGCGATATGAATTTTCTTCGATCATTATTTAAATCGGGTACCTAATATGACATTATTTTGTGGTACCCTCAAGTGTTTGGGTCCTTTAGGATTAGCTTTGGGACTTTTAGGTCTCCAATAATGATTAGAGCTATTTCTAGCCCGACAAGTATTAGCCGTATGACCTTTTTTACCGCAATAGAAGCATGTAATAATTCTAGGAGCATAATGACCAACGTGCTTAGAGACTTGATTCTTTTTAATGTGATTAACACTCTTAGGCTTATGATCAAGTTCTAGTTTCGAATTATCTCAACAATCAACAATATCGGTCATTCTATTGGTACTCAAGTTGGATTTTAATAAATCCTTTTTCATGCAATCAATATTCTCAACAAGAGTACTATTTTTTTTTTTCAAGGTTTCTAACCTTGTCAAGTGTGGTGGTGTGAGCACATGATAGTGATTCATAGGAAGTAAATAAACTATCCTTATCATTTTTCAAAACATTGAATTCTTTTTTCAAATTTTTGTATTTAACAAGTAAGCTTTGGAATTCATTTTGAAGTTCATCATAATCATTTTGCAAATCACTATAATCATTTTGTATGACAATACCATAGGAAGTAGAGGGTTTAAGACATACCTCATTTTCTTCTTCGATGCCCATAAAACAATATTCAACTTCTTCATAGTTGGAAGTTGTAGGAGGCTTGTTCCTTTGATTTGAACTTGTATCCCTTGGAGAAGTAGATGCTTTTGTTTGACTCCTTTCATTTACAAATACTCCATAGATGGCTTCTAATTTTTGTCATACTTCATGTGCCGATCGAATTCCTACAATATGTTCATATTCCAAATTAGTAAATGAACAATACAAAATATTGAGAGCTTTACCGTTTAAGAAGATGATTTTCTTCTCTTCATCATTGAGCTCTTTGAAGTCTTTGGAGGTGTGTGGTGTGTTTGTCATTGGAATGATTTCTCCATTTATGACGACGTTCCAAATATCGAACCCGCAACCTTGTAAATAACATTCCATTCTTTCTTTCCAAAATATATAATTTTTGGAATCAAATAGAGGTGGCTTGGTGGTGGAGGTGCCGGTAAGATGAGCTTCGTTCGCAGCCGACAATCGTTCCTCTTCACTCGCGATGTGAAACGAGCTTGCCAAAGAGTTTGGCTTTGATACCACTTGTAAGTCCAAGCGGCTACGATAATCTAGAGGGGAGGTGAATAGATTATCTCCATCTTTTCGATTATGCCCTCTTTTTCAAACCGAATGCTCAAAGATAATAACAAAGGTGCGGAATGTAAACAACACACGTCGATTTATAGAGGTTCAACCCACCTAGAGCCTAATCCTCTACCACCCCAGTATATCCGGGATGGATTTCAAAAAGAAAAAAAGATTTTATTAATTACCAAAATTAATACAACACCAACTTACAACAACACCTTGAAGAGCACCACACTCTTCTTCAACACCACCTTTGGAGATTACCACAATCTCCCTTTGAAGATTACCACAATCTCCAACGGCACCTTGTGAAGATTACCACAATCTTCAACTTTGAAGAATACCAAATTATTCAACACCTCAACAAGAAGATTACCACAATCTTCTTACACCTAACACCTAGATCACCCAAGTGTGTTCTTACCACAAGAACACTCACAAGGATATCTTGTGTTGAATGATTACCAAAATCCAAGATTACAACTCGATAATGAATTATATTGAGTGCAAGTGTAATCAAGAATAGCCTAGACCTCAAGGATGTGAAAGTGATAAGCTAGGCAAATTACAACAAGAATAATGACAATAGAAGACCAAGTGTTTGCTTGAGTATATCTTGTTGTGTTATGTTGTTCTCTATTTGTTGTGTTGCTTCAATTCTTCCTCTATTTATAGAAGATGTCTTGTACATGATAGGCTCCTCTTGGGGACATGAATTCTGTAAAAAATTGCAAGACAATTGAAGAAAAGAGCTGTTAGAAATCCGTCCCACAAATTAAGGGAAAGTTGTCTGCTGTCAAACGGTCGATTTTTCTTTGTCAAACTAGAGGCGACCGTCACGCACAAATAGAAGTTTGAAACATAACGCACCAATTTTACATAGGGCAACCGTCATAGGGTACTTTGACGGTCGACCACGACTTCAACCGGTCCCCATGACCAAAAAATGAGACAGGGGAGTTACTGTTTCAATTTCACACGTTCGAGTCTGGTCGCCAGGGTGACGGTCGACGTCACCGTCGATGCCCTGGTCGACCGTTGACCTAGCCATTTTCCTTTCCGTCTCATTTTTATTTCCAAATTCATCTACTGTACGGGTTGCCCTATACGGCGACCTTGACCTCAAGACAGAAAATGTTGTCCAATATTTTATCGAAAATAAACTCAGAAATACTCCAAAAATAGTAAAAACAAATTAGACCGATCGGGAGTATTAGGACAACATTTAGAAACATTGTTTTGATGTAAAAAACACATTGACACAAAAACATTAAAAGCGTTGTCCAATTTAGTCAAAAATAAACTTGAAGAAATACTCCGGGAAATATTAAAAACCATTTTAAATCATTTAGAAGTATTTGGACAACCTTTAAAAAACATTGTTTTGGTGTAAAAACAAAATCATCAAAATCATGATAAAACCATTTATCAAACGATCTTTCAAAACTCTTTTATTCAAAGAAAGTTATTATCATGGAAGCAGATTTGACACGCATCCCTATGTTCACAATTGAGGAATTTGATGATTGGAAAATTCGTATGCAGGCTCATCTATCAGCATTACACGATGAAATGTGGATAGTAATAGAAGATGGGCCATTGCAAATTTTAAAAGTAAACACAAAGTTTGCAAGGAGGGTTGTTGCGGTTTGAAGGAGAAGAGGATGCTACACCTGACCGGCTATGGTTGAAAAACCAAGAGCTTAATGGACAAATGATGACAGAAAAGATATAACTTGGACAATGTGGCCAAGGACATTCTTTACAAAACCTTGGACAAAGCCATGTTCAACAAAGTCAAATCATGCAAAACGGCAAAAGAAATGCGGGATAAGCTAACCCTATTTGTGAAGGCTCGAGCAAATCAAGGAAAATAAACTATTTGTTCTTTGTCTGAGAAATTTGAAAATTTTAAGATGCTTGCAAGAGAAACCTTGGATAAACCGGATGCTCGGTTCACGAAATTACCAATGAGCTATCTCGCACTTGGAAAAGAATATACACAGAAGAAAATGTGTATGAAGATTCTAAGAAGTCTCCCAGCTGAGTGGAAAATGAAAGTCATGGCCCTGAGACACTCCATGGACCTATCAAAAACATCCAACCATGAGCTATTCTCAGATCTCAAAGCCTACGAATTTGAGCTGAGAAGAAAAGACATAGAGGAGACAGATGTGCCCAAAACAGCTGCTCTAATAGTTAAGGATGGTAAAAGAGCTGAGGTCAAGGAAGTCATTGACCAAGAGGAGGTAGCTTTTTCTTTGAAAGGCCTCCAAACATGATCAAGACTTTATTTATAACTCAGCTACTAGGAAAAAATATCATTTTTGTAAATTGAAGAGATCAACTCACATCGGTTTTCTAAGCAAAAATTATTTGTGACTAGTTTGAACTATTAATCCACTTCTTACAGACATACAATATGAGCCTATTATGCAGGGATGACCAAGAAAATCAAAGAGAAATACATGAGAGAAGAGACATGCAGTGCATGGATGTTACATCATATGTTTGATGTAACAAGAATTCTAGTTTAAAAAGTGTCCAATTAAATGCCAAACAGTGATAAGGAAAGTAAGATCAAACCCAATTAAACAAGAATTCTAGTTTCAAAAGTGTCCAATTAAATGTCAAACTGTGATAAGGAAAGTAAGATCAAATCAGATTCTCCTGATCCTCTAAATTGTGTTCAACCTACTAATATATATCCATCAAGATTTTCGAAAAGAAGGAAATAATAATCTAATCCTCAAATTATATATGGAAACCAAATCTCATAATTTTATCCAAAATCACCAGGGTATGCAAAACCTATTATATGCTTAAAAGAAAAAACAAATCGCAGCCAATAAGTGTTATAGTCTACAACAGTGGATTCATGTTCAAATATCATCACATCTTGATTTAGACAAGTACTAACAGATCGAATGAATTGCAATTTGAAATCCCGATTTTCAAAATGCTCGAGTTTTCTACAATTTTTCCAAGTCTCGTGAGAGAGTTAACCAGAAGGTAACTTTCACTTAAATTCTAAAGGTAGCTCTTTTTCACATGATCATACTTTTTCGACATCAATAAGCTTGAAGAAATTAATCACAGGGAATAGTTGCACACACGGTGGATAGGTAGCTTTTTGAAAAGCCTCCAAACATGATCAAGACTTTATTTACAACTCGACTCACGAGGAAAAATATCATTTTTGTAAATTGGAGAGATCAACTTACAACAGTTTTCCAAGTAAAAAGCATTTATTATGACTAGTTTGAACCATTAATATAGTTCTTACAGACATGGAATATGAACTATTATGCAGGGATGACCAAAAAAACCAAAAGGAAATACATGAGAGAAGAGACATACAGTGCATGGATGTTACCATCATATGTTTGATGGAACAAGAATTCTAGTTTAAAAAGTGTCCAATTAAATGTCAAACTGCGATAAGGAAAGTAAGATCAAAGCCAATTAAACAAGAATTCTAATTTCAAAAGTGTCCAATTAAATGTCAAACTGTGTTAAGGAAAGTAAGATCAAATCAGATTCTCCTGATCCTCTAAATCGTGTTCAACCCACTAATATATATCCATCAAGATATTCGAAAAGAAAGAAATAATAATTTAATCCTCAGAATCAAATCTCAGAATTTTAGCCAAAATCACCAGGGTATGCAAAACCTATTATATGCCTAAAAGAAAAACAAAATTGCACCCAATAAGTGTTATAGACTACATCAGTGGATTCATGTTCAAATATAGTCACATCTTGGTTCACACGTGTACTAATAGATTCAATGAATTGCAATTTGAAATCATAGTTTTTCAAAATTTTCGAGTTTTCTACAATTTTTCCAAGTCTCATGAGGGAGTTAACCAGAAGGTAGCTTTCACTTGAATTCCAAAGGTAGCTCTATTTCACATGATCATACTTTTTAGATATCAATAAACTTGAAGAAATTAGTCACAAGGAATAGTTGCACACAGTGGGTAGGTAGCTTTTTCCTTTAAAGGCCTCCAAACATGATCGACTTTATTTTATAACACATCTACTAGGAGAAAATATCATTTTTGTAAATTAGAGAGATCATCAACTCACACCGGTTTTCCAAGTAAAAATCATTTGTGACTAGTTTGAATCATTAATCCATTTCTGATAGACATGCAATATGAGCCTATTATACAGGGATGACCAAAAAAATCAAAAAGAAATACATTAGAGAAGAGACATTGTTCGCCAAAAATTTATTTGGATCTCTATATTGCAAGTGTACATTGTAGTTTATAGGATAATGGCAAACAATGACGTATTCCTCAGGGATTGACTATGAAATACTTATGCTATAACAACATCGCATTCCAATTTTATTCAAGCAACTGAATATCACGAGTTTTATAAAAATCAAAAATTATAAATCAAAAGAAATAAATTTTCGAACCTCACAAATATATCCAACAAATACAAAAGCAAGCATAGGCACATAATCTCAACATGCCTCTTTAATATTAAATCAAATTAATGTTTCACAAAATCAATTCATGCGTTTCTATGGGTTCAATTCCAACACTAGTTTATTCCCCCTCCCGGGTGGCGCATAAACAAGAAATTAATAATAATTGAGGTCTTCCGATACATCTCGCGATTATTAACTCCCAACAATCTTTGAATTGAAATACTCCCCCACAAACAGAAGTAGTCTCTAGATACATTAACTTGTTTATGTTTGAATTCGATTTTCATCTCATTAGAACCACCTCCCGGATTATGGATTAACAAGTATGACATGAAAATTATTGATCAAATAATCAACAATAAGAATAAGCACTTTAATTCATAAAATAGAACACATGAATCAATTAAGAAAACAATCAATCAAGATTTAACATGAATCCACATTTTTTATTAAGTACAAACAAGAGATCTAAACTAAGAAAGAAAACTCCTTCTTGTCAAGATGGATCCTCCTTCCAAGCCTTCGAAGCTCTTGTGCTTCCGTAGATATGAAAGGCATTGTGGTGTTCTTCGTAACCTAGCCCTCCTCTCTCAGAAGACCTTTGACTGTGTAATCATGTGTATTTTTGTGTGTTGTAAATTGTATGGATGAATGAATTTTCGTGCAAGCCTTGGTCCCTTTATATAGGTGCTTGGAGAGATCACTTGTAGAGTTCTGGTAGGAAAATGACACAAAACTCCGCTACAGACAACTAGCATGGGCCGTGTAGTTTCACACGGCTACACCACACGGTCGTGTGGTCCTACATGGCCAGACCGTGCAGTTTGGTTTTGCCCCTGTTTTCTCCCGAACACTTCACACGGACATGTTGCTTCACACGGATAGGTCACACAGTGGTGTGATACCAAATGGTCCGACCATGTGACTCATTTTCGTCCGTTTTCTTCATCTTTTCAATCTTCTTTTTGCACTCGTCAATGTTGACCGGGCCTTCCAACTGATATCTTTTCATTTAAGCTATGTTTCCTATAAAAATTATAAGAATACGCAGTATCATGCCTTTCTAAGGAAACCAAGTAAAACACACTAAATATGCAATAATGTATCAAAATAAGCCCTTAAGTGCACGTATATTTTATACGTATTAGAGATGCAGTGCATGGATATTATAGCATATGTGATGTGAAATGTTGTAACATCTCGTGTAATATTTTACAGAACACGCAAACTGATTGATTTTCTCAGTTGGAAAACCTCTCAAAATCCAATGCCATGGTGAAGATGTCCGCAAGCAGATTTTCAGTAGCAATATACTCAATGCGGATTATGTTTTTCTCAACTAAATCTCGAATAAAATGACCTTTATCTATGTGTTTAGTACGAAAATGTTGGATAGGATTTTTTGAGATATCAGTTGCACTCATGTTGTCACAATAAACAGTTAATGTTTCAATATGTAAACTATAGTCCTCAATTTAATTGGTTCATCCATAAAAGTTGGGTGCAACAACTTCCTACTGCCACATATTCGGATTCAGCAGTCAAAAGTGACACACAATTTTGCTTTTTGATATGCCATGCGACCAAATTATTTCCTAGATAAAAACACCTTCCAGTTGTACTTTTTTTGTCAACAACATCTCTAGCCCAGTCAGAGTCACTGAATCCCACAAGATTAGTGTGAGTGTCTTTAGGGTACCAAATTCAAAATAGGTTGTGCCTCCTACATATCGAATAATACGTTTTAAGGCCTTTAAGTGAGTAAATTTGGGATTGGATTGATATGTTGTCAGGACGACTAGCAGTTAAATAAAACAAACTTCCTATCATGCACCTTTACAAGGTGTGATCAACACTTTCCACCACATCTTCCTTACTCAACTTTTGACATGATCCCATGGGAGTCTTCAAATGATATGCATTTTCCAAGTTGAAATTTTGACAAGATTCCGAGCATACTTGCTTTGTGAAATAAAAATTCATTTATTTAATTGTTTAATTTGCAAACCCAAGAAGAAACTTAGTTCACCTACCATACTTTTTTCAAACGTGGATGACATGCAAGCATTGAATTGTTTTAACAACTTATCCAATGAGGAACCAAAAATAATGCCATCAACTTAGATTTGAGCAATCATGATGTCAAGGTTTTTCTTTTAAATAAATAGGGTTTTATCAACTTCACCATGTTTAAAGCCAATTTGAAGAAGGTACTCAGTTAATCTACCATACTAAGCTCTAGGAGCTTGTTTAAGACCATAGAGAACCTTTTTAAGTTTATACACATGGTTAGGCTTAAAAGGGTCCTGAAAGCCTTTAGGTCCGATCGTGTGACTGGTTTTCATCCATTTTCTTCATCTTTTCAATCTTCTCTTTGCACTCGTCAATCTTGTCCGGGTCTTCCAACTGATATCTTTTCATTTAAGCTCCATTTCCTATAAAAAGTTACAAGAATACGGAGTATCATGCCCTTCTAAGGAAACCAAGTAAAACACAATAAATATGCGTGCAAATGCATCAATAATGTATCAAAATGAGCCCTTAAATGCACGTATATTTTACACGTATCAAAATCCCCCAAACTTAAACCATTGCTCGTCCTTGAGCAAATTAAGAAAAAAATAATAACAAGGGGTACAAAGAACACACAAGAACACTATAAACATTCAATCTCATTTGACTTTTCATTTGGTTGTAATGTAGGCTCTTTTAGTGTGCACAATTTAAGAATCAAAAAGGACTTTTCATTTGGTTGTAATGTAGGCTCTTTGGTAAGGGTAGGAAAATATTTTGATTAAGTGACTTGACTTGAGCAAATAGAATTTAAGCACACATTTTGCATTTCACCAACCAAATTTCATCTAAAACTTATTCTTTGAATATTTTCTTTTTCAACTCAACTCCACCCTTTTTCTCCTTTTTCATTCTTAGGCCTTTTTGCCCTTTTTCTTTTTTTTTCTTTAGCCTCAAGCTCTCAATGTTTTCAAAATTTCAAGATTTTTTTCTTTTCTTTCTTTGCTCAATTTTCTCTCTTTATTTTTAGAGATTTTCTTTCTTTTTTTGAGCCTCATAAATTCTTCATTTACCTAGATCTTTGCTCATCCCTCTTTCTTTTGACAACTCTCTCTCTTTCGAATTTTCACCACATCTCCCCAAACTTGTTCATTTTTATAAGCTCAAGTAATTTTAGGGATAAAAATTATTTTTCAATTCTAAAGATCAAAATGTGGCTAACAATAAAAGTTAAGGCTCAAAGTGGCTAACTAGGGAATCATGAGTTCTAGGTTAAGTAGGCTAAACAAAGATGGACTTAAATCATTTTCAAAAAATTGCACGCACACATGGCTTCAATGAAGATACCAGAGCAAGTTCTAGAATTCTAACATTCATGAATGACACACTCAAGAAAAAGAATAAGACTGCATAAGATAAAGTATTTAAAGGCACAAAAGTTCACGGGCTTATTTTTCGCAACATGCTCAAATACTTAATTTTCTTAACTATTGCCAAACAAATAAATAACATGTCCTAAACCATTCATCGCATTATTCACAAAAATATGTCATCTCATAAAATTAATTGCTCATACTAAAAAATCATACGGAAGCTTTGTACTATTTTCGAAATCTTGATCAAAATCACACAAAAAAGCAATTAAACGTGCTAAAGCAATAAACCTTCTAAAAATAACAAAAATTAAAAATTAAAAATCAAAAATTGAAAACACAATTTGCAAATTTTTATGCTCTACATAATTCTAAATGCAATGCAAAAATGCAACAAGATACTAATTTACGCATTCTTGACAACTCCCCCAAACTTAAAATACGCTTTGTCCCGAACATATGAGAAAATTATCAAAAGAAAAGAGGAATGCGTAAAAGTACTTACAAAATTCGGACATCAGGTTACCTCCCAACAAGCGCTAAGTTTTATGTCTTGACCCGGACTCACGATTGTTTTATGGGTCGATTAAATGAATGGTCAAAATTTCTTGATCGTTTCTTGTTCATAATAATGTTTGATTCTCTGCCCATTTACTATGAAAGCCCGACCATCCTTCGCTAGTAGTTCAATGGCTCCTCCCCGTGATAGTACCTTTTTGATGACAAATGGACCCGACCATCTTGATTTAAGCGTACGTGGAAATAATCGTAATCTCGAATTATATAGAAGTACCACTTGCCCGGATAAAAACTCTCTTCTTAAAATTCTTTTATCATGCCATCTTTTTGTGCGATCTTTGTAATTTGGGCATTCTCATATGAATCTTGGTGAAATTCTTCTAATTCGCTTATTTGCAATTTTTTTCCTCACTTACTGCCATCATGTCGAAGTTAAGCTTTTTCACTACCCAAAATGCCTTATGTTCTAATTCCACCGGAAGGTGTCATGACTTCCCAAAAACTAATCAATACAGAGACATACCCAAAGGTGTTTTGTATGATGTACGATAAGCCCATAAAACATCATCAAGCTTTAAAGCCCAATCTTTTCGATTTATACTAACTGTTTTTCCCAAGATCTGCTTAATCTCCCTATTTGAAACATCGGCTACCCCATTTGATTGCGGATGATAGGCGGCAGCCATTCGATGTCTTACTCCATATTTCTTCATCATGTTGTTAAATAATTTATTACAAAAGTGAGATCCTTCATCATTAATAAGAGCTCGTGGAGTGCCAAACCTTGTGAAGATGATTCTTTGCAAAAATTTCAACATAATCCTGGCATCATTTGTTTTTCGTAGGGATTGCTTCCACCCATTTGGATATATAGTCTCTTTTGCAAGGAGAATATACATGTACCCATTTGAGATTGGAAATGGCCCCATGAAATCTATACCCCAAACATCGAACAATTCCACTTCCATGATATTAGTTAATGGCATCTTGTGTCCTCTTGAAATATTTCCCATACGTGACACCTATCGCATTGCAAAACAAACTTATAGTAATCTTTGAAAAATAGAAGGCCAAAAGAAATTGGACTGTAATACCTTAACCGCAGTGCGTGTTAGTCCAAAGTGGCCCCCACATGGTGATGAATGGCATTGTTCCAGAATGCTTGCTCATACTTCTTGAGGTACGCATCTCCTAATAACTGAATTTACATATCTTTTAAATAATAGAGGTTCATCCTACAAAACATTTCTCACATCATGAAGAAATTTCTTCTTGGCATGATATGTGATATCTGGTGGTAGAACCATGCTTACTAAATAATTTGCAATATCAGCATACCAGGGGATGGTTTTTTCGGCCATAAGAATTAACTCATCCTGGAATGTTTCTTTGATGGTTATGCCTTTTGTGTTCTCATTTGCCGTTTGCTCAAGTCGTGAGAGGTGATTTGCTACCACATTCTCACATCCTTTCCGATCTCAAATTTCAGTGTCAAACTCTTGTAACAAAAGTATCCATCGAATGAGCCTTGGCTTGGCATCCTTCTTTGCGAATAGGTATTTGACCACAGCATGGTCTGTATGGACTATTGTCATTATTCCAATCAAGTATGCCCGAAATTTATCAAATACAAATACCACTGCAAGTAATTCCTTTTTCGTTGTGGTGTAGTTTTGTTGTGCTGGATCTAATGTTCGACTTGCATAGTAAATAACATGAAACAACTTTTCGCATTTTTGTCCTAATACGGCTCCACTGCATAGTCGCTTGCATCGGACATTATTTGAATGGCTGATTCAAGTCGGTGTAATCAAAATTTGTGCACTCGCCAAGCTTTTTAGTGTTTCAAAAGCCTGCAAATAATCAGGGGTGAAAGTAAAAGGTACATCTTTTTCAAGTAAGTGGGAAAGGGGTTTAGTTATTTTTGAAAAATCCCGAATAAAGCGTCTATAAAAACCCGCATGTCCCAGAAAACTCCTTACTGCTTTCTCATTCTTTGGAGGTGGAAGCTTTTCAATTGCTACCACCTTTGCTCGGTCCACTTCTAAACCTGCAGAAGAAACACGATGACCGAGTACAATACCATCTTTTACCATAAAATGGCATTTTTCCCAATCTAATACCATAAAATCAACATTGTAACATCGTTTAAGTATAGACAAGAGATCTAAACTAAGAAAGAAAACTCCTTCTTGTAAAGATGGATCCTCCTTCCAAGCCTTCGAAGCTCTTGTGCTTCCGTAGATATGAAAGGCCTTGTGGTGTTCTTCGTAACCTAGCCATCCTCTCTCAGAAGACCTTTGACTATTTAATCATGTGTATTTTTGTGTGTTGTATATTGTATGGATGAATGAATTTTCGTGCAAGCATTGGTCCCTTTATATAGGTGCTTGGAGAGATCACTTGTAGAGTTCTGGTAGGAAAATGACACGAAAATCCACTGCAGACAACTCGCATGGGCCGTATAGTTTCACACGGCTACACCACACGATTGTGTGGTCTACATGGCCAGACCAGACCGTGCGGTTTGGTTTTGCCCTGTTTTCTCCCGAACACTTCACACGGACATGTTGCTTCACGGATAGGTCACACAGGTGGTGTGATACCAAACGATCGACCATGTGACTGGTTTTCGTAAATGCTTTTCTTTATCTTTTCGATATTCTCTTTGCACTCGTCAATCTTATTCGGTCCTTTCAATCGATATCTTTTCATTTAATCTATGTTTCTGTAAAAGTTACAAGAATACGCAGATATCATGCCCTTCTAAGAAAACCAAGTAAAACACACTAAATATGCGTGCAAATGCATCAATAATGTATCAAAATAAGCCCTTAAATGCACATATATTTTACACGTATCATACATGCAATGCATGGATGTTATAGCATATGTGATGTGAAATGTTGTATCATCTCGTTTAACATTTTAGAGAACAAACAAACCGATTGATTTTCTCAAGTTGGAAAATCTCTCAAAATCCAAAGCCATGGTGAAGATGTCCACAAGCAGATTTTCAGTAGCAATGTACTCAATGCGAATTATATTTTTCTCAAATAAGTCTCGAATAAAATGACCTCTATCTATGTCTTTAGTACGTGAATGTTGGACAGGATTTTTCAAGATATCAATCGCACTCATGTTATCCCAATAAATAGTTAGTGTTTCACTATGTAAACTATAGTCCTCAATTATTTGGTTCATCCATTAAAGTTGGGTGCAACAACTTCCTACTGCCACATATTTGGATTCAGCAGTCAAAAGTGACACACAATTTTGCTTTTTGATATACCGTGAGACCAAGTTATTTCCTAGTTAAAAACACCCTACTGTTGTAGTTTTTCTATCAGCAACATCTCTAGCCCAGTCAGAGTCACTGAATCCCACAAGATTAGTGTTAGTGTCTTTAGGGTACAAAATTCCCCGATCTGTGGTGCCTCCTACATATAGAATAATACGTTTTAAGGCCTTTAAGTGATACCTTCTCTTCCACCAGTCGCCTGAGCCTCTCTTCTTTGTGAAATTCGCGGATGAGATCACATATTTGTTTTTTGGGATTGGATTGATATCTAGCATAGAGACATACACTAAACATGATGTCAGGATGACTGGCAGTCAAGTACAACAAACTTCCTATCATGCACCAATACAAGGTGTGATCAACACTTTCCTCCACATCTTTCTTACTCAACTTTTGACTTGATCCCATGGGAGTCTTCAAATGATATGCATTTTCCAAGTTGAATTTTTTGACAAGATTCCGAGCAAACTTGCTTTGTGAAATAAAAATCCATTCCTTTAATTGTTTAATTAGCAAACCCAAGAAGAAACTTAGTTCACCTACCATACTCATTTCAAATATGGATGACATGCAAGCAATGAATTGTTTTAACAGCTTATCAGATGAGGAACCAAAAACAATGCCATCAACTTAGATTTGAGCAATCATGATGTCATGGTTTTTCTTTTGAATAAACAGGGTTTTATCAACTTTACCACGTTTAAAGCTAATTTGAACAAGGTACTCAGTTAATCTACCATACTAAGCTCTAGGAGCTTGTTTAAGACCATAGAGAGCCTTTTTAAGTTTATACAAATGGTTAGGCTTAAAAGGGTACTCAAAGCCTTTAGGTTGTTCTGCAAATGCTTCTTCATCTAAAAGGCCATTTAAAAATGCAATTTTTACATCCATTTAGTGAAGAGTTAAATCCAGATAACTTGAAATAGCAAGCAACAATCGTACTGACTTAATACGGGCTACAGGAATGAAGGTTTCATCGAAATCCATCCCTTCAACCTGTGTGTACCCTTGAGCTACTAATCGTGCTTTGTTGCGAATAATTTTGCCAGATTCATATATTTTGTTTTTGAAAATCCATGTTGTTCCTATGACATTTACATCCTCTGGCCTAGGAACCAAAAACCATACATCATTTTTGACAAATTGATGTAGTTCCTCTTGCATTCTATGAATCCAAAATTCATCTTTTAATGCTTCAATAATATTCTTAGGTTTGAAATTAGACACAAAGTAGCATTTCTCACATTGGTACAATCAGTAGACATGCAAACCATTCTCATCATATCCCGATAGTTCACTTTACCTTTCCCTCTAGTCTTAATGTCATCAGTTGCATTACCAATGATTTGAGACGTAGGGTGATTTTTCTGAACTCTTGTAGGTATATATCTACCATGATCAACGATTGGGTCATTGGACTCCTCTATCTGTTCAGTGTCTGAATCAGAATCAGTCTCAGCTTCAGCAGATACAGATGTGGGTTTAGATGCCGTCACATTGGTTTCTGCATTGGTGTCAACTGTGATTGAGGCTTTAGTCACATTCTCAGCCACATCTGTGCTTACATCCGTTACAGGCATAAGTAACACAATTTACGTAAACCAAGATTATCTTCTTCATTTTTTCCTTTAGTATATGAACGATCATCGAAGACAATATTTACAGATTCCATTATAGTCATAGTTTGAATATTATAAACTTAATAAGCATGACTATTAGTATAGTAGCCCAAAAAGAGGCATTTGTCACTCTTCGAGTTAAACTTACCAAGATTATCTCGATCATTTATAACATAGCACACACAACCAAAAACATGAAAATATTTGAGGTTGGGCTTCTTTCCCAAAAGTATCTAATAAGGGGTCATTGAACTTCATGGCCTCAAATATACACGATTTGCTATATGACAAGTAGTATTTAGAGCTTCTGCCCAAAACCTTTTTGAACGTTTTTTAGAATTTAGCATGACATGGGTACGGTTTTTCCTCCCTGCCACTCCATATTGTTGTGGAGTTTAGGTGCAAAAAACTCATGAGAAATCCTTTTTTCTATCACTGAAAAACGAGAAAGAAGTGTTCTCAAACTCTTTCCCATAGTCCGATCTAATTCTAGCAACAATTAGGTTATGTTAATTACAAACCTTTCTATGCCAACTTCTAAAAGAATCAAAGGTTTCATATTTCTCATGTAAGATATAGATTCAAGTATAGCGTGAAAAATCGTCCACAATCACATAAGAGTATTTCCTACCACTAAAACTTTCAACTTCAATTGAATCCATGAGATCCATGTAAAGTAACTCTAAATATCTGGAAGTGTGGAAATGTGATATCATTTGTTGTGACACTCTTTTCTGTTTGCTCTTTTGACAGCTTCCACAAACATTAACATTTTTCATAGAAAGTTTAGGCAAACCTGTAACTGCTTCAAATTTCACAAGTTCAATTAGCTTTTTAGGGCTAACATGACCTAACTTTTGATGCCATATGTCATATTCATTCGTGTGTGCACTGTGATACAGTTGTTCACTATAATATAGATAAAATTTGTCAGTTGGCCTTAAACTAGTAAGGATACATGTGTCTGATTCATCAAATATTTCACAAGATTTTTTATGAACTTTACATAAAGATCATCGTCACACAATTGGCTTATGCTGATGAGGTTAGCATTAAGGCCAACAACATGTAACATATTACGTAGCCTTGGGAGGCCATTAGCATTCAACGTCTCTTTTCCAATGATTTTTCCATTGGCTCCACTTCCATAGGTCACATTGCCACCATCGTACTCCTAATAGTCAGTTAAATACTCCAAAGTACCTGTCATATGTCATGAGCATCCACTATCAAAATACCATCATCCTGCAATGTTAGATCTCAAAGAAGTATAGATAACATGACATTTAACATCAGATTTCTTAACTCAGATAGATTTTGAAAATTTTGAAATACGATTACGAGGATGCCCTAACATTTCAGATAACATATGACGTCAAAGTTTCTTTTAGTCAGGTCTGATTTCATTTTGTAACAAAATGGTCTTATATATCCAGGAGCATGACAATAGTGACAAATAAAGTGGCCTTTTCATTTTTTAGATTTTTGAGAAAAAACCCTTTTATGGTTGGAGGAATCTGAAGATTCTCCATTCTCATTGGCTTTTACAAACACACGAGTTTTATAACCAAGACCAGCATTATTATCACTACCCAAAGAAATAAAATCATCCAATTTTGCTTTTTTCACTTTGAACTTCTTCATGGTTTCAAGGGATTTTTCCATTTTAGAATTTACCTTTTCAAACTCAAGATCTTTTTTGGTAAAAAAAGCTTCCAACCTGGTGATAACTGCCTTTTGTTCATCATTTTCTTTTGAGAGACTATCATTCTCTTTCCTGAGAAGCTCATTCAATTGTGCTTTTTTGAGCCAATCTTTATATGATTCTTTGTACGTCTCTTCCAATCCTTCTCCATCAGATCATCGTTATGTTCAAGATCATCAGATACAGAAGTAGAGTTGAAACACAAAAGGTCAATTGCAGTCAAAGCATCAGGTTCTACAGATGTGTCTTCAGATGTGACCAGCGAAGGTGTGATCACATCTCGAGCCACACCTCGGGCAAAACCTGAAGGATTTATTTGCCGAGATTTGTTTTCTTTCACAAGAGTTGTTAGAACAGTGTGATCAACTTCCGCTTCGGAAAAAAAAAGAATAGTTGTTGGGTCGGGAACTATTCCTTTGGAAGAAAGAGGTCGGTTTGGTTGATCCTTCTGATTTGGCTTCTAACGATGTGAATGAGTCATTGTTTTCATTATCAGATTCAGTCACTCAAGGTCCTACTCAAACCCATTCCCTTTTTCATAAGGGTGTTACCACATTGGGCAGCATCATGACCCTACCCTGTGCATGCCCTACACCTAATAGAATCAAGAGTGTTAGTATCAAACTTGTTTGATTTTTCTCTGGAAAAAGGATTTTGATTTTTATCAGAAGTGTTCTTTTGAGGAAATTTTTTATGCTCAGGCTTAAAAGGTTTTTTGAAATTGGGAGACTTCTTCTGACTTTTGGTTTTAAGAATTTTATCGAATCTTTTTGAGAACATGGAGATAGAGTCATCACCGAACTCAAATTTTTCGATCTCATTGGTGAGTTCAGCAAAGTCATCAGTAACTTTGGACTCGACTTGAAAATAAACTTTTTGACCCAAACTCTACATCTGTTGTGCAAGATTCATCTCATAGGTTTGTAGAATACCTACACTTTTCTCAAGGCCTAAAGTGTTGGTGTTATAGGCTTATTCTACGGATGAGATTTTGATGTTATATTGAGCTGGAAGAGATCTCATCATTTTGCTGACCAGATTTTCATTAGAGATGGCCTCACCTAAAGCTTGTGCTTTATTGGCAATATTGCACAATTTTGCATTGTATGTGGCAATGTTTTCATCTTCCTGCATTCTTAAGTTTTCAAAACTATTTGTGAGCAACCTAAGTTTAGTTTGTCACACACTAGATGATCCCTCGCATTGTATTTGAAGGGTATCCTATGCATCATTGGCAGAAGTATAGTTGGCTATGATTTTGAACACATTTTGATCTATTGTACCAAAGATAGCATTTAATGCCATCGAATTGTGATTTGCTAAATATTTTTCATTATTAGACCAATCAATTTCACCTTTCGCACGATAGTCACCATCCGTATCAATGATTTTCAGAGGTGACCAACCTGAAAGAATTGCACGCCAGGCCCTTTCATCAATGGATTTGATGTAAGCCCATATTTTGACTTTCCAAATAGAATAGTTGGATCCATCTAGAATAGGGGGACGAAAAGTGGGGTTATTGTGAATATCCATGCTAACAAACACACAAGATCAACATTTAGTGTCGTCAAGTGTTGGCTCTAGGTGCCAATTAAAATAATTGTAGCACGTAGATATTCCAAAAGTTTCACAGAGTGCAGATGTGATCACAGATGTAATCACATTCGCAATCACGTGCAGTGGAATAAAAAGAAAAGAAGCAAGACAAAAGATTCAAATATTTATCTACAAGCAAACTAGCTTGTAGAAGCGCCAATATGGCAAAACTTTCAACTAGTAAAATTGTTTGATTTCGTATACAATGAATACTAAAATTAATTAGTAGAAAATCAATGAAAACTCCTATCTAGAGTAGATCTGATCTCCGTAATACAACTCATCCAACAATAGATATGTATGGACTTCGTTTATCACCACCATAAAAAAAGATGTGGATGAAAGTAAGCTAACAAACACAACGGTGGGCTGAATGTTATTGTTGGATGCAGTCACATCCGAGATCACATTCAATAAAATGAAGCTCCTTGTGTTTGAATGACTCTAAACTTTATCAACTCTCTTGTGTCTCTTGTATATTTCTTGTGTAATGAATGAGCACGCCCTTCTCTCTTTTATAGGCAATCAAAACCTTCCAAAGAGTCCTAATAAACATGGAAAGAAGATATATACAAATATATGACAAGTATATCATTTATGTAAGGAAACAAGATAAATATCAATGAGTCCTAGTATATCTATAACATATTAATATGAAATCTTTCCTATCTATTTACAACCTAATCTTACCATAAGTCTAGAAAAGCAAAACAAATTAAAACACAATCCATTATTTTAAAAATTAATTTAGGCGTGTAAAACACACCCTAACAACGCATAAATAAAGCATGAAGATAAGCATAAAAACAATGCAACAGGACATAATCTGGCACTGCAAAAGAAATGGATCATCTCGAGAAATAAGAAGGAAACTACCCTAGTACGGAGAGCAACACCTCCGAAAGGGCGCCCTCTCTGGCTCCAGATGGGTGCCACTTTGTGCTCAAGCCTCCCAAGGGCTCCAGAAAGACGCCACTTTGTGCTCAAGTAAAATACTGACTGTAACTCCGAGAAAATAAAATGGACCAGGAAACAAGCCTTGTCCAGCATCAGAGCATTCCCCGGGGATCCAAGGACGCCATTGCCTGCTCCCCGGAGGAGTTGGGTGCCCTTGCTCACTCCAAAAAGGCTGGGCGCCCTCATTCGCATTTATCCACACACTTCATAGCCAAGAAGAAATAAGTATATCCCCTGGCTACAAAACTCTCTCTCCTTCACTTACTTCCATCCGCTCACTTTTGGTTTTGGCCGTGCGATCTCTGTCCGTAACATTTCTCTAGTCCCAAACCAAGAAAGAATCTTCGAGATCCAGAACTCATCTCAAAATTTACAACAACATTGGAGAAAATAAAGTCCAAGCGAAGAAGAAAGAACTGAGGTACGAGGGTAATCCCCTGGGGGTGCACCCTTAAAGGCTCTCTTGGGTTTTCTCCTACTCACTCTTCTCCACTCTCGGTTCCCCACAAGATTCTTACCGAGTCATATTTTTCCAGTAAAATTCCTCTTCAAAATGGTGTCAGAAATTTGATATGCTTTTGGGGAAAAACCAAGATAACACATTATTCCAAAAAGAAAATATCTCCATTCCTTGTGGAGGCAACAAATTTCTCAAGCCTTGAACAGATAGGCTGAAAGAGAAGTTAATCTAGCTAAACGACACAGTAAAATGCTCAAGTCTGGGAAGCTTCATCCTCATCATTCCCTTCGTCATCTCCATCGGTGGCACTCTCCAGAATATCGTGCGATGCATCTATCTCGCCCTCATCACCTTCTCAGACTCCAGAGTCCAGATAATCCACCAACTCCTTCGGATTCTTCCCACTGGTCAATTCCATCATGTAGCTCTCATTTCTGCCAACGGAATCTGTCAACTCCTCCATATTATATCTACCACTCAAGCCAAGGTGGACCCACTCAACCAAGTTACTTATTGCCTAGAAAAAACTAGCACATCCCAAGAGCAGTTTTCTAGCAAGAGTCAACCATGAATTATCTTGAAAGTAAGTCCTATAAGAGAAGGCTACAGCCCATCCATAATACTCTCCAGACCTAAGTCTAGTAAGAGATAGTTACACGCTACCTAGGGCACTCATTAAGCACCAGGTCCTGCTAGAAACGGCTTCACGCTACCACAAGAAAGGGGCCACCCTTCCCCAATCCAGGAAAACGGATGCCATTCTCTACTCTTACATGGGTACTCTCCACTGTCAACTCACCAGTGAAATCTCCACTGAGTAAGCTCATAAGTAACCTCAAAAAGGCTCAATACCAAGAAGACTAGATGAAACAACTCAAAGAAAAACTAAGTACCTTGGGGATTCTCAATTCCCAAATCCGATGAGGACCATTCACTCACAAGAAGTATGTTACCTTTCAAAAAGGCTAAGTCCTATTGGGGCTTATCCCATACAAGAAAATCAATTCTTGAACTCCTGCGAGCTCCCACGCACCGTAGACCTCTCACGTTCCAGGGACCTCCCAAAAGTCGCTCATTCAATAACTCCCCTTTTAGGATATTTATTGTTAAGATTTTGATGATACCATGTAAAACTTAGAATATGAAGTTGGCACCCCATTTTCCTTGTATTACTACTTTGTAATATATAGGACAGCATGAGCTGAGTGAAGTCAGCTATGTCGAAGAATGCAAGAAGTCAACTAAAGACTAGAGTGAAGACCCAGTTGTGTGTCAGCTGAGTATGGTCAAGATGGAAGGCACAGACTCGACTGAAGGAGATCCAGCTGAGGAATAGCTATCTAAAGAATGTGGAAGTGTCAGTCAAGTCAGCAAAGAGCCAAGTTTAGCAGTTGAATTGGCAAGGAAGTCAAGAATATTACTTGATATAATAATAAGTCCAAGATGCTCTGTCTTAAAGTGTTTGTCCCAGAAATATGCAAAAGAAATAAACCAATGGAAAACACTGAAGCTGTGTCAGGCCCTGAAAAGATGCAGAGTCATTTAATACGAGGAAGGGTCAACATCACAATGCTGTAGGTCCAGAAAAGACAAGCCAATGACAAGAAAGTGTCATTTGAAAATAGCATATCTCTTCAACGCGCAAATTTTCAAATGAGCACTATAAAAGACTGAGGAAGCATTTGAGAAATTGTTATGAACCGATCTTACAAGCAATTTTCAAGCAAGCAAAACCTGCAAATATTCTCAAAGCTTATCAAGAAATTCCTCAAGCCTAAAACTCAAAGGAACTCGATCCAACACACGCTGTGAAGGAAAGAATACTTCAACCAATTAAAGAGAAAAAGTTTTAAAGAACGAAAGGGGTCTACTCTCCAAGTTTGAAGGAGTTGTAGTAAGGTTTAAGATCGAACCAGAAGTTTCAAGCTCGTTGGAAGGCTATGTGATCAATTCCAAGGGTTTGAAGGGAGTTGAAGTAGCAAGGCACCTGTCTTGTGAAGAAGTTGAGTCGCAGCAGAAGCCAGTTGTGTGATCAAGGTTGTCTCTAGACTGAAGAACTACTTTGTAACCTGATATGTTACATAGTGGATTCCTCCAGGAGTTGGAGAAGAGTGGATTAGAGGAATTACCCCAACCTCGACCCATTATAAAATTTGCTTGTGTCATTTACTTTCAGCACTTTACATTCTTGCATACTTTTATATCTGCTGATAATTTAAATTGCAACCCAGCTGAAAATAACATTGCTAAAACAAGTGTTAAAAATATGCTTAAAATTAACAAAGGGTGTTAAATCTTCCGTTGTATAAAACTAAATCAACTAAAAAGTTAAGTGTTAGCTGACGCAGCTAAGTTATACTATCAACAGCTCAGTCGAGTCTATTGAGTAGGTAACTTTGCTGAAGTAAGCCAACCAAGCTCTCCCCCAAGGACTTAGCTGATTTGAGTCAACTCTGTTGAAATTTTGAAAAGGACTAAAAAGTTAAAATTTGGTAAGATTTATTCAACCCCCCTTCTAAACCTTACACCACACCCCTTGGGACCTACAAGTGGTATCAGAGCGGTTGGTTTATTGAGCCTTCCGCACTGGTTATTAAACTAGATCTAAATCTTTTTCAAAAGGTTCAACACTTGTGTTTTCAAAGTCTTTCATTTCAAAATCAAAGTTATTATCATGGAACCCAATATAACTCGTATTCGTATGTTTACTATGGAAGAGTTTGATGACTGGAAGATTTGCATGCAGGCTCACCTATCAGCCTTACACGATGAAATGTGGCTTGTGATAGAGGATGAGCCACTGCAAATGTTCAAATTTAATACTGCTATACGAAGAGCACCTCAAGATGAAGGAGAGGATGTTGCAGCAGAGCCTAGACCAGCCATGGTTGAAAAACCTCGTTGTGAATGGACAAATGAAGATAGAAAGAGATACAACCTGGACAATGTGGCCAAAGATATTCTCTACAAGACATTGGACAACGCTATGTTCAATAAAGTGAAGTCATGCAAATCAACCAAAGAAATCTGGGATAAGCTAACCCTGATTTGTGAAGGATCTCAACAGATAAAGGAAAATAAACTAACAGTTTTTGTTCAAAAATTTGAAAATTTTAAAATGCTTGCAGGTGAAAGTCTGGATCAGCTGGATGCCAGATTCATAGAGATCACTAATGAGCTTTCAGCTCTTGGGAAAGAATTACACTCAAAAGGAAATGTGCATGAAGATTCTAAGAGCCCTCCTAGCTGAATGGGAAATGAAGGTCATAGCCCTGAGACACTCTATGGATATCTTAAAAACATCAAATCATGAGTTATTCTCAGATCTCAAAGCCTATGCGTTTGAGCTAAGAAGAAAAGAGCAGGAGAAGACAGTTGTACCCAAGATAGCTGCATTGATGGCCAGTGAAGGAAAGAAAGCTGAGCCAAAGCAGACCATTGACCAGGAGGAAATTGCTTTTATTGTAAAGAGATTCAACAAGTTCTTTAACAAGAACTACAAAAGAAACAAGGGTGAGACCTCCAGAAGACATTCGCACCTTCCAAAGCAAAGGAAGACAGGCCACCCAAGAGAGCTGAACATCAAAGAACTGATTATCAGAGAGCTGATAATTAGAGAGCCTAGAGAGCTGATCAGAGAGCTGAAAACCTATGTTGAAATTGCAGACAACCAGGACACTTTGTAGTTGACTGTTCCTATCCACCAGTCAACAAATACAGAAATGAGGAAGTAAGAAGAATCTTCAGGGAAAGAAGACAAGAAAAGAAGAAAGCCATGTTAGGCTATTGAGACTGCTGAACCAGCCAAGTGTAAAGAGCCATCAGACTCGGACAGCAGTGAAGCTAACTACTCAAGTGATACTAAGGAAGAGGCTTTGATCTGCCTCTTGGACAAAGAACAAGATCAAGAAGATGAGGTACAATCTAACTCATCTCATTCAGATTAACGTGATAGTGACTGTGATACACACACTTCATCACCCACGGATCTTTATGATTCATTAGGCGAAATGATGAAATATTTTGAGCACATTAAAACCTCACTCACTCTTCTAAATGAGGAAAACATCTATCTTAAAAGCCAAAACTCAGCTGACTAAAGAGTTGAGTACTCTAAGTCACGTAGTTGATGAGAACCCTAAGCTAAAAGCTGAAAATGCTAAGATCGTAGCAGAGTTAGCTGCTACTGAAAAGAGAGAAAAAGATCTTAAAAATGTGATTGCCTCAATTACAAAAGCATCAAAATCATTGGATGAACTTATAATGAGTCAAAAATAGTGTGGAGATAAGACAGGCATAGGATTAAATTCCTTTGTGCATAGTCAAACTCCCAGATTGATTTTGGAGAAAGGATCCTCAAGCAATGAGGGAATCCAAAAGCCAAAAACACAATATGTTGCACCAAATCCACACCAAAACACAATCACAATCATACTGGCCTTGGATACAAAGGAAAAGGAAAGAAGCCAGTAGAGTATGTTGAGAGGACAGCTGAAAAGAAATTTATAGAAGTCCATCAGCAGACTCCTAACAGAAAATACTCTGTAAAAGCCAAACAGAGCTACCAAAAGCCCCAGAGATTTCAACAAAGAAATTCATATGAGGGGAATGGTAGAAACTATCTAAAACAAGCTGATTGGAATAATCATGTGAAATATCAGTAAAGACCTATGGGATACAATCCAAAATGGCAAAGACCTCAACCTCAAGAAAGGTCATTCCCAAGGCAAAAGAGCTATTATCAGCACACATATGCACCCAGGCACAACACCCAGAAATTCCACTATTACCCCAATAAAGCAAATGCTCAAACATACACATAAGCATACGGACAAAAGAGACAGTTGTATGATCCTAAAACCCCCAAGCAATTTGCTAATGTGCATTATGATTATGGAACTGATAGATGGAAATCTCTTAGAGTTAGATCATCTAGCTATAGGTTGGTTGGAACATCTTATAGCACTAACCCCCCAGGACCCAGGCAAGTATGGGTACCAAAAAATTAATTTCCTTGATTGAAGGTTCAAGGAACAGTTGAGTGCCAAGGAACCTGGTACATGGATAGTGGTTGTTCCAGACATATGACAGGAATAAAAGAAATATGTCAAAATTCAGGGAAATCAAAGGTGCAAAAGTCATATTTGGAGGAAATGAAGCTCCAGGGAAAATCAAAGGCCCAGGATCCATAAAGAAGAATGGTCTGGAGATCACAGATGTTGCATATGTTGAAGGTCTGAATTTCAATCTATTAAGAATCAGTCAACTCTGTAACAAAGGCTACAATGTGGGAATCAACATGGGAGTATGTCAAATCAAGGATGCTGAATCAAATGAGATAGTGTTGTAAAGGACAAGACAGAAGAACATGTATGTAGTGGATTGGTCAATTTCTACACCAAGTACATGTCTGCTAGCAAAAAGTACAGTCGAATCAAGTTGGTTGTGGCACAAGAAGCTGAGTCACCTGGATTTCAAGACAATCAACAAGCTTGCAAGGAGTCATCTTCTGGAAGGATTGCCTGACTCAGTATACAAGAAAGAGAGTCAGTATACAAGAAAGAGAGCATATGTGATGCATGCCAGATGGGAAAGAAAATCAAATCATCCTTCAAGGATAAGCCAAGTCCTTCTTCAACAAGGATATTGCATCTGTTGCATATGGATTTATTTGGTCCTATTGACCCAGCTAGCATCAGTGGAAAGAAATACACCTTAGTAGTGGTGGATGATTATTTAAGATATACATGGACAATTTTCATGTGTAAAAAGAAGGAAACAATACAAAAGTTACCTCAGCTGATGAGAAGAGTTCAAAATGAGAAGAGCCAAACCATTATAAAGATAAGATCTAACAGGGGAACTGAGTTTGTCAATGGGATTATAACTCAGTATTGTGTTGAAAATGGTATTGCTCATGAGTTATCAGCTGCTAGAACTCCACAGCAGAATGGAGTAGCTGAAAGAAGGAACATAACTATTAAAGAAGCTGCAAGGACAATGTTAGTTGAAGTTGGATTGCCTAAGAGATTTTGAACTGAAGACATAAATACATCATGCTATACTAAAAATAGGTGCATGATAAATTGGCAATTAACCAAGACTCCCTATGAGATTAGGATAGGGAGAAAGCCAAATGTTGGATATTTTAAGATATTTGGATGTAAATGTTTCATCCACGACAATGGCAAAGATAATTTGAAGGCTTTTGATGCTAAAGCTGATGAAGGTATCTTTTTGGGACACTCAGTTGAGAGTAAAGCCTACAGAGTGCTAAACAAGAAGACTTGGTTACAGAAGAGTCTATCCATGTGGTGTTTGATGAGCCAAATTTTTAATGGAGAAGACATTGATGAGTTAGCTGAGAAGCAGAATCAACCAACTATGCAGAAGAGTCCTTATATTGAAGCAGATGTGAAAGCACTCAACCCTGAAGATGATGAGATAGTTGAATCTCAAAGACAGCTGTAAAGTCTGCAGCTGAATGATGATGAAGAAGCTGCTCAAGACAACTTAGCTGCAAGACGACTAAATCTAGCAGACTCACTTCAACTAGATGTGAGATGGCTGAGAGACCATCCACTTGAGTTAATCATTTGAGATGTCAGAGATGGCATAAGAACCAGATCCAGAGCCCAACATGAAGCTATGTTCACTTGTTTTATTTCCCAAATAGAGCCTAAAGATGTGTTTCAAGCATTAGAATACACACATTGGATTCAGGTTATGCAAGAAGAGCTGAATCAGTTTGAAAGAAACAAAGTATGGGAATTAGTTCAAAGGCCTACTCACCAAAATGTCATTGGTACTAAGTGGGTATTCAGAAACAAGATGAATGAGGAAGGATCTGTTATCAGAAACAAAGCAAGATTGGTAGCGAAAGGGTATTGCCAAGAGGAAGGCATAGATTTTGATGAAATCTTTGCTCCTGTTGCTAGATTGGAAGAAATGAGGATGTTTCTTGCTTATGTTGCACATAAGAACTTCATTGTATATCAAATGGATGTGAAGAGTGCATTTCTGAATGGACTGTTAGAGGAAGAAGTCTATGTTGAACAACCTCTAGGTTTGAATAGAAGACTATTGGAGATAAGGTCTACAAGCTCAAGAAGGCATTGTATGGATTGAAACAAGCACCAAGAGCAGGTATGACACATTGTCACAATTTCTAATTGACAATGGATTTACCAAAGGAAAGGTTGACAGAACGCTTTTCAGAATTCAAGATGGAGAGAGTATATTGCTTGTTCAAATATATGTGGATGACATCATCTTTGGATCCACAGACAAAGAGTTGTGTGATAAGTTCTCAAACCTCATGTAAGTAAAGTTTGAAATGAGCATGATGGGAGAGCTGACTTTCTTCTTAGGACTTCAAGTCAAGCAAATGAAGGATGGAACCTTCATAAGTCAAACCAAATATACCAGAGATTGAATAAAGAAATTTGACATGAAAGAAAAGTCATTAGTGAAGATTCCTATGAACACATCACATTCAAGATGGATATGGATGCAGATGGTAAAGTTGTTGATCAAACTAGATATAGAGCCCTCATTGGATCATTGCTTTATTTAACAGCAAGCAGGCCAGACATCACCTTTGTTGTAGATGTATATGCTAGATTTCAATCTGCACCAAAAGAGAGTCACATGACTGCAACTAAGAGAATCCTAAGCTATTTGAAGGGATGCCAAGAAGTTGGCTCATGGTATCCAAAGGAATGAGGATTCAACCTAGTAGGATACTCAGACTCAGACAATACTGGATGTAGAATGGACAAGAATAGTACATCAGGTACTTGTCAAATGCTTGGAAATAGATTAGTTTCTTGGTTCAGCAAGAAACAAAATTCAATAGCTAAATCCACAGCTGAAGTAGAGTACATAGCTGCGGGCAGCTGTTGTGCGCAAGTTCTTTGGATGAGACAACAGCTGAGAGACTATGATATAGAAGAAATAAAGATTCCAATAATGTGTGATAAGACTAGGGCTATTACAATCACTCAGAATCCAGTATTGCACTCAAGAACAAAGCACATTGATGTCAGATATCATTTTATAAAAGATCATGTTAAAAAGAAAGACATCACCTTGGAATACATCTCAACTAATAAGCAGTTAGCTGACATATTCACTAAGCCTTTATGTGAATCGAGATTTAAAGAGCTTAAGAATGAGCTAGGGTTAATTGAGCTGATTTAGGACATTCAGAAGACTCAATCAGCAGAGACAAAGAAAAGAGAGAAAAATAAGCAAGTTTTACATTTCAGCCAAGTGAAACAGCCAAGATGGTAAATCAGTTGTATCGAGTTAGCTGATAGCTGAGTAATCTAATGTGAAGAGAGAAGCATAGTTAAGTCACTTTTGGACAATAGTTGAGTTATTTATGAGCTAAGTGACAAAACGCAGTCATTTTTTGCGAGCGGAAATGTTTTTAAGGATTATGTCAGCGTAATTATGATGTCATTTCAAAAACTGCACGTTTAGCCTATGATTGGATATAAATGTTGTTGCATTTAATGCGGGGAAATTAATGTGGTTTCAAAGGTTAAATCCTGACCGTCGATTTTGATTAAATTTTTCAAATTCCAGAAACCGTCCTTTCAAGTCCAATATAAGCCAAAACCTATTTTATCTCTCCTACAAAACTGTCTCGTCTTCAACAAGCAAGGAATTTTTCTCTCTGTGCAAGTGCAAAACCCTACCTTCAAAAATCAAGATTTTCGCTACATTCACCATTTATTCTCTAAGAAAATGGAAGCCACGTATGACTTTGTCAAGATGTCCGAGAAGATCCACTCAGGATCGATAGTCGGCTTTGAGGGGATGCTAAAACAGGGTGGTGATAAGGCCCTGGTGAAGACAATTGCTGAGAAACTCGAGAAATATGGTCTGAAGGATTTTCTCATGATGGAGTTTTCGCATACGTATTTGGAAGAAATTTCCATGTTTTGTGTTAACGCTGAACTTCATGATGATGAGATTCACTCATCTGTTCATAGCAAGGAGATCAAGATCATTGTTGCTGACCTTGCTGAACACTGTAAGCTACCTACTGAAGGGCAGAAGGCTATATCGAGAAGGATGTGAACCTAGTTGCTGCTTGGAAGGAAGTTGCCAAGCCTGAGTCAGCTGCGAAGGCTGTCTATACAGCCAAGAAAGAATTAATAAAAGATGATTACCACAAGCTAATAGACATTTTGTCCAAGTGTGTCGATGTGAAGTTCGGCAGCTTTAACTAGCTGTCTCGAACTAAGCTGATAGTGATGGCTGCGATTATGGAAGAGAAGAAGTTCAGTTGGGCTGAGTTTGTCTTCAACCGTATTTTGTCGGAACGTGATCAACAAGACCGTCAAGGAGGATGGAATGTTCGGAGGCTCTCTGGGGCATGGCCTGGTGATTGGACAACTCATGGAGGTGAAGGGGATTGCCTTGAGATATGGAAAGCCATTCCATGTTAACAAGAAGATGTTCAAGGCAAATCTGTCTGGTGCTCAGAGGAAAGCGCATGCAAGGAAAGCTGACACAAGTGACCCTGCTCAGGAAGACACAGCTGCAACTGCCCCAACTCTCTCTCCCAAGCCAATCCACAAAAAGAGAGCTGATGCAGGTAAGCCAGCACCTGCCCCTGCAGCCAAGTCGAAGAAGGCTCCTGCCCTGCAGCCGAGCCAAAAGCACCTATCCCAACAGCCAAATCAGACACACCTACCCCAGCAGCCGAAACCGAGAAAGATACATCTAAACCTTCTCCGGTCGTGAAGAAGAAGGTCATAGATGTGCCTCGCAAGCCAGCTGCTGCAAAAAAGATAAATATGGTGGAGCTAGAAGACACCAAAGAAGAAGCTGAAGAGGATGTCGTTCCTCTTTTCATGACAAACAGAAGAAAACTGTTTAAAATGTCTGAACTTGAGAAAGCTGAGTTTGCCACTCAGCCCGAGAAGCCTGAGAAAGAGACTGCTGAAACTCAAGAGGAGCAGTCGAAAGAAAACGATGGTGGAGATGCAGCCACCATGGACGCCAAGAAGATTGCAGATGTCGATCAGCAGACTGTAGAAGACCCAGCTACTCAAGAGATAACTGTGGAAGTGCAAGTAGCTGAGACAGCTAAGCTTCATAAGGAAAGAGTTGTACAATCCCCTCAGAACGATGCCAATGAACCTGAGGAGGAGCATGCTCAACTTGCCACCATTCAGGAGGAAGGAGATGATGATGATGTTATTATGCTATCTTCTTTATATCCTGATATTCAGCAGAGATTGAGGGAATGGGGAAATTGAAGCTGAGTTATTCTCGACAACAATTTGAGCACCCAGAGTACATAGAAGAAGAAGAGGAGCTCTTAAGCTTCCTGGGGAATATCTCCATCTGCTTTGTCCTCGATGAAGATTTCTGTATGACTATCCTTCGTGACATGAAGGATTATAGGTCCCAAGGGGTGTGAGTAAGGTTTAGAAGGGGGGGTTGAATAAACCTTACCAACTTTTCGATTTTAGTCTTTTTAAAACTATTACAGAGTTAACTCAAACAGCTGCGTCCTTGAGGGACAGCTAAGTTGTTATTCAGAAGTTTAGCCACTCAAAGAGACTCAGATTTCAGAGTGTTAATGAATAACTCGACTGTTTAACCTGAACTTTAACTTGGTTGTGTTGGTTTTATCAGCGGAAGACTTAACACCATTTGAATTATTTTATGCTTGTTTTAACACTTGATTTTAGCACTAGGTTATTGATCAGTTGGATAGCAAATATGAGTTTATCAGCAGATATGATGTAAGTATGCAGAAAAGTAAATGCGCTGAAAAATAAATGACACAGATAATTTTTATAGAGGTTTGAAGATGGGGTAATTCTTCTAACCCTCTCTTCTCCAACTCCTGGAGGAATCCACTAAGTAACAGATCAGTTTACAAAGTGTTCAACAGTCTAGAGACAGTCTTGGTCACACAGCTGGCTTCTCTTCCGACTCAACTTCTTCACAGGGCAGTTGCCTTGCTACTTCAGCTCACTTTCTCAAGCACTTGGATTTGATCACGAAGCCCTCCAATAACTTGATATTGGTTCGACCTTGAACCTTCCTACAATCCTCTTTGGAAAGTAGACCACTTTTGATTCTTCAAAAGTTTCATCTTCAACAGATTTGAAGTTGTCTTTCCTTCACGGCTTGTGTTGTATCGATTTCCTTCGAGTTTCAGGCTTGAGGATTTGCTTGAATATATTTGAGAATATTTCAGGTTAATAGCTTGAATAATGTTTGATTTCTCAGGTGTTCAAGGTAACCTTTTCTCAATGAATTTCCTCAGCGTTTTATAGTGAACTTTCAAAATTTTGCCCGTTGAAGAGATAGGCTAATTTCAATTATGTTCGTTGGCTTGTCTTGTTGCAGTTCTTGATGTTGACATTTCCTCGTATTTAATGTCTTGCAGCATTGCAGCGTTTCTGACACTTGGAGCAGTGCTTCCCATTGGTTTGTTCCTTTTGCACACAATGGAACTAACACTTTATCTCGACAACTTTAGCATGTTACCATTAAAGTAACACTCTTGACTTTCATCAACGGATCTCGCTCAGTTGTCTTGACTAGACTGCAGACTTTTATTCCCCAGGTGAGTTGAGTTAGCTTCCAATCCTTGGATGACTCATCTGTCACTTCAACTTCAGACTTGGCTTCTTGAGTTGACTTGACTGACTCTTCACACACAACGGTGATTCTGGTGATACATCTTGATCAAGTTCTTGACTTTCCTTTTTCTTAGCCATACTCAAATTGTCTTGCAAATGAGTCTTCACTTCGATCTTGATTGACTTCTTATATTTCCAGGCGTAGCTGACTTGACTCAGCTTTTCCAGCCCTATCTATTACAATGTAAATTACAAGGAAAATGAGGTGCCAACTTTCTAGTTTAAGTTTTACATGGTATCATCAAAATCTACAAGATAAATTTCCTAACAATTTCCTCCTTTTTGATGATACCAAAACTTAAAACATTCAACAAAATGTAAACAGTAAAGATACATACAGACAATGCAGTAACAAAGAATATATGCTTGAATAGATCGTTTTATTGATCATGGAATTCTTGTCCTTTACATAGCTGTTTTCAAATGCATTCTTTATCAAAGCAAGACACATCTATTCTAAGATACCAGAGTTAATACAAAGTGAAAAATTACAGGGAAAATCACTAGGCATTACAGATGACTTACAAAAATGTATTTACATAAGTAATACACATGAAGGGTTCGCAGCAACACTTCAACGCCTTCGCTGCCTCCTTCTTTCTTCTTCAGTTCTGTCGAAGTCATCAGCTCTCTTTATTTTTCTTTCTTCTTCTGCAGCACTCTGCTTCTTTTCATAAGCTCTTTTAGAGGCATTATCCCCCCGCTTTTTCTTGAGCCATAGCTGAGTTTGCCTTTCGTTCTCTTCTTCCTATCTTCTTACAGTCTCTGCATTCTTCCTTGCCACTTCCAGATTGGTCACTTCGTCATACCCAGCCTAGTAGATCCTCCCCTTCTTTCCGGGATCTACATATTCAATATTCTTGGGTTTTGGATGAGGTCGAGAACCTCTTCCACCACCACTTCTTCCTCCTCCTCTGGGTGTGTACTGCACGGGAGTCTTCTGCTTAACAACTGAGTGGTTGTTGGTAGTCTGTTGCTTTTCAGCTTCTTCACACAATGTAAAACCTTTCTCCCAGTACAGATCCCAGGCTTGAGCTAGTGACATCCCTTGGAAATAGCCTTCGGATTCGAGCGTCTTAAATTCTTCAACTGATCTCGGCTCCGATCCATTGTCAGGTATAGCATCTTGATCCTTCCCTGCTAGAATGCCACCATATTGTTTTAGCACTTCCTCAATGCGGGCATCCTGCTTTTTGGAGAACTCCTCAAACCCTTCTTCAATGATTCGTCTCTTCTCCGACATTGGCACAGCAGAGTGCTCAATGGGTAGGGTTATGGGGAGTTTGCTCAAGATGGAGACAGTAATTTGACCCTGTTGAGGGGTTTCAGCTATCATTAACGTATGATCTTTCGAACGTTCCCCCTCAGCTGTTTTTCCCTTCTTCTCAGCTGCAATCTTCTCAGCTGCAGATTCCTTCAACTTTTCTTCTTTTAAGTTCCTTAGGGACTCCTCTTCCCCCTTTTTGGCATCATCAAAGGAGAGAGGGACCCCAGGGAACATGCCTGCGAGCATGAAGTCGAGTCTGTTTAGAGCTGAATTCTGTTTGGAGTCTGCTGCGGCATAAGCTGTTCGAAATTCTGAGCAAGTTGCCTTGGACTCGGCTACCACCAACTTCATTTCAGCCATGAGTAGGCCGAATTTTGCATTCATTGTTTCCTCAAGGCGCATAATTTCTTTTCTCTGGAATTCTTGTAGTAGCTTCATTTCAGTCTTGTGAGACTCGTGTAGCCTTTCGATATACGCCTGCATCCTTTGCTTGAGATCAGCATTGTCAGTCATCCAAATGAGCATTCTGCCATATAGTGCTTTGAAATAACGAACTTGTTCGAGTCGCATGGCAGATTGCTGTGGAGACCATTCTCGGATCCATACCACTATCCCTCTCAAGTCTGCTGTGAGGGTAGCATCTCTGTTGTCCAGTCTTAAGTCGAGTGAGGCCTGATGTCTTTCAATCTTCTCAATCTCTTCACAGATTTTCTTTAAGACCTCACGAATCTCAGCTTGTCTCACTTGATTTAGTTGTAGGCCACTCTTCATCAAAGTTGAAATCGGCTGGAACAATGGTGTCAGTGGGGACGATTGGATCTTCTCTTACAGTGAATCTTCGTTGTTGAGCAGCGGTATCTTCTTCTAACTCTGGTAGGATTGGCATGAAAGGAAACATCTCCTGAAAGGCATCATCGTGCACGTATGGGATGGTTTGTGAGGTTTGTGCCTGCGATGACGAAGTTGGTGGAGTCGTTACTACTGCAGCTGTGGGAGCCTGCGCAATGGACTCAGTTTCAGCTGGGGCTTTGGGATTGCTTTGCACAGCTGACTGAGCCTCAGCTGTCTTAACAGCGGCTTTGGTCTCAGTAGATTTTTCTAACTGAAGTACCTGGTCCTCTGCTGCATCATCAGCGTCATCGGATAATGATGAGACCTATGGGCTTGGCTCATCATCGAAGTTAAATTTTTGACGAGCCGCTTTGTCACTTAGCTGGCTCTTAGTTTTGAGAACATCCTCAGCTGGGTCCTTAGGATCTGCAATCGGAGTGGACTCAGCTTCATCTTCTGACCCCAAGAATGATACATCAAGGTTCTCATGGGAGTCATGAAGTGCACTTATCTCCTGTTCTATTTCAGCGCTTTGAACTGGAGGGATGTTCTGTATCTCTTGACCCTTACCTAGGGAAGTCTCAACCTCCCTTAGGCCTTCAATACCTTCAGCAGACTCAACTGCTGCGAGGCCTTCAACGTTCCCTTCGACAGTCTCAACTGTCTTAGGGTCTTCTACATTCCCTTCGACAGTCGCATCTGTCTTAGGGTCTTTAACCATGGCATCAATAGGAGTCTCAACCCCTTGCATTGCACTTTCACTTCCCAGAGTGTTATCTCCTGGGGCATCTCCATCATGTGCATCGACTGTAAGAACCATGCCATTAGCCTTGAAAGCAATAGACATTTCTGCTGGGACAGACTTAACTGTCCGAGCTTTGTCAATTTCACTCTGCTACGGTTCTTTTTCTGTTTCCAATTCACCTCCTTGCTTCAAGTTGGAGTCTTCCACAGCATCCTCCAACCCTGATGTGGTGGAGAGAGCTTCCCCTTCAGCTGGCACACCAGCTGAGTGACTAACAGTGGGGTCACTCTGCTCCTGACTCGCGGGCCTTTTCCTTTGAGTGCTCAGCTGCTGGGGTAGGTGGTGAAACACCTTCTTCAGGGGTTGGCTCAACTTGGGTGCCCAAAATCAAAGTGTCATTGCCAGTGCCCTTAGGACCATCCTCCGATTGTACAGGGGACGTGGCTGCAGCGATGACTGAGGTAATAAATTGTGCCACTCCCAGAGGATCGGTCTGCAGGAGAGAGTGAGATGACTCTCCTGGTCCTTCAAACAATTGTTGCTCATGCATTAGCTTGGATTCCCTCAGAGCCTGCTGCATGTCTGACTTCTCTGCTGCAGCAGTAGGATCCTCATCACTTTCAGAGTACACATTGAGATGTTTATGAGTGTGGTCGAGAGAGCCAGTGAACTCGCACATCTTGGCTTTCTCAAGTATTTGTGCCTCCTCGGCTGCTTTCTCTTTTTCTTTCTCCCTGATGATATAAAGAATATCCATGCAATTTTCTTCATCAAGGGCCTATAGCATAGTGGTAACACCGAGAAATCGCAGCAATTCCTCTTCTTCATCAATGAACTCAGGGTGAGCGAATTGCACCCTTGAGTGATCAAGTTGGAGCCCTCCACTCTCGTAGGCACCTCTGGATGTCTGGATATAGTTGAGAGTACATGATTATATCGTCATCATCTTCTTCGTCTTCTTGTCCTTCTTTTTCAGGAATTGAAGGCAAGAGATTCTGCTCTTCCTCGCCTTGGCGACATCGATGCGATTGGAGAGACAACATTTTCAACTGAAGGTTCAGTTGTCTCTGCTGCTTTACTTCCCTCAGTTGTCTCTCGTACAGTTGTGTCTTCAACTTGTATCTGATGATCGTCCTCATCAGACTTCCACAATTCATCAATTACTTCAGGAGACTGCTCTTCCTGAGTGTCAGCAGTCTCAGATGCTTTCTCCAGCTGAGTGGAAGATTCAGCTGTCTTCTCCAATTCAGACTGCCTAACTAGTCTTCTTTTTCTGTGACGAACCAGAGGAATTTCAGGTTCAGATTCAGTGGTTTCATCACCGATGGGGACTTGGGTATCCTTCTTGGAGGGAGCTGCCTTCCTTGACTTGGCAGTCCTCTTCTTCCTTATGGCTAGAGAAGGTATTTGAGGTTCCTTCTCGGCCTGCTACTACGAGGCGGGAGATTCGGTGCACGGCGTAACAACTCGGCTGCACGGGCAGGTGCATCTTTTTTCTTAGCTGCAGGGGCAGCCTTCTTCTTTGGAGCTGCAGGGGCAGCTTTCTTCTTGGGAAGAGGGGTAGCAGTTGTGTCTTCAGGGTCAGCTGATTCCCCCTCACTTGTGTCAGCTCTCTTCGCATGAGCTCTCTTCTGTGCACCTGAGAGGTTTGCCCAGAACATCCTCTTGTTCACGCGGTTTGCCATGGTGAAGGGCAACGCCTTTCACTTCCATCAAGATGCCAATCACAAGACCATATCCAAAGTGATCCTCCAAAGGATCCATCCTGCTTAAAAGTCTTGTTCATCACATTCAGGCAGACTCTGCTGTATACGAACTCAGCCCAGTTAACCTTCTTGCCCTGCATGATCGCAGCCATGACGATTAGCTTAGTTTTTGATAGCTGGTTGAAGCTGCCAAACTTCATATCTATACACTTGGAGACGACATCCATCAGCTTATGATAGTCGTCCTTCAGCAGTTTCTTGTCAGTTGTGTAGACTACCTTACACTCAGGTTTGGCTACTTCTTTCCATGCAGCAGCCAAGTCTACATTAGCTTCATATATTTCCTTTATGCCTTTCGACGGCAACAAGTAGTGCTCAGCAAGGTCCTTAGCACTTATTACGATGTCCTTGAGGTGAACGAAAGACTTGATTCCTTCGTCCTGCACTTCCGCGTTGACATAGAACATCGCTACCTCCTCAAGATAGGTGTGGGAATACTCCATGGTTAGAAAAGCCTTGAAACCTGACTTTTCTAGCATCTCAGCGATTTTTAGAACGAGGGTTTCATCAGAACCCTGCTTCACCATTCCTTTGAAGTCAACTGATGATCCTGAGTGGATTTTCTTGGAGAGCTTCACATAGTCAATCTTTGGTGCCATTTTCAGAGAGTTTTATCGATTAAAAATTGTAGAACGTGCTTGAGAATACTTAGGGTTTTTGAGAGAAAAGAGAACTTGCTTGCCTTTTGCTTTGAAGATGATCAGTTTCAGCAGGGAAGAGAGAAGACTGAAAACCGTATATATAAGGGTTATGAAAGGACATTTCTTTGGATTTTGAATTTTGATCGAGATCAACGGCTCAGATTAGAACGTCAAAACTACATTTAATTCCTCGCATTTAATGCGGCAGCATTTATATCCAATCATATGCTTACTGTGTAGCTTTTTACTGGACCCGTCATTATTACGCTGACGTCATCTTTAAAAACATTCCCGCTCATTTAAACGACTGCGTTTTTGTCACTTAGTTCATAAATGACTCAGCTTATATCAAATATGACTTAACTCTGCTTCTCTCTTTTTATTAAGTGACTCAACTGTCAGCTAACTCGATACGGCTGGCTTTCCGACATGGCTGTTTCACTTGGCTGATATGTGAAACTTGCTCGTTTCTCATTTTCTCATCGACTATCTCTGATGATTGAGTCTTCTGAGTGTTAACTCAGCTCAATTAACCCTAGTTCATTCTTAAGCTCTTCAAATCTTGATTCACATAGGGGCTTAGTGAATATGTCAGCTAACTGCTTATCAGTTGAGATATATTCCAAAGTGGTGTCTTTCTTTTCAACATGATCTCTTATAAAATGATATCTGACATCAATGTGCTTTATTCTTGAATGCAACACAGGATTTTGAGTGATTGCAATAGCAATAGTGTTATAACACATAATTGGAATCTCTTTGTCTTCAATCTCATAATCTCTCAGTTGTTGTCTCATCCTCAAGACTTGGGCACAACAGCTGCCCACAGCTATGTACTCTACTTCAACTGTGGATGTGGCTATCGAATTTTGCTTCTTACTAAACCAGGAAACCAATCTATTTCCAAGCATTTGACATGTACCTGAAGTACTCTTCCTGACAACTCTACATCCAGCATAGTTTGAGTCTGAGTAACCAATAAGCTTGAATCCACCTTCCTTTAGATACCCTAAGCCAACTTCCTGGAATCCCTTCAAATACCTTAGGATTCTCTTAGCTGCAGTCATGTGGCTCTCCTTTGGTGCATATTGAAATCTTGCACATATACCTACTACAAAGGTGATGTCTGGCCTGCTAGTCATTAAAAGAGAGCAATGATCCAATAAGTGCTCTATATCTGGTTTGATCTACAGCCTTTCCATCTACATCCATGTTCATCTTGACTGATGTGTTCATTGGTATTTTCACAGAAGACTTCTCTTCCAGACCAAATTTCTTCATTAAATCTCTGGTGTATTTTGTTTGACTTATGAAGATTCCATCCTTCAATTGCTTGACTTCAAGTCCAAGGAAGAAAGTCAGCTCTCCCATCATGCTCGTCTCAAATTTTCCTTGCATGAGGTTTGAGAACTTATCACACAGCTCTTTATTTGTGGATCCAAAAATGATGTCATCCACATATATTTGAACAAGCAGTATACTCTCTCCATCTTGAATTCGGAAGAGTGTTCTATCCACTTTGCCTTTGGTGAATCCATTGTCAGTTAGAAATTGAGACAATGTATCATACTATGCTCTTGGTGCCTGTTTCAATCCATATAATGTTTCCTTGAGCTTGTACACCTTATCTCCAATAGTCTTCTGCTCAAAACCTGGAGGTGGTTCAACATGGACTTCTTCCTCTAAGAGTCTATTTAGAAATGCACTCTTCATATCCATTTGATACACAGTGAAGTTCTTATGTGCAGCATAGGCAAGAAAAATCCTTATTGCTTCCAATCTTGCAACAGGAGCAAAGGTTTCATCAAATTCTATTCCCTCTTCTTGGAAATACCCTTTGGCTACCAATCTTGTTTTGTTTCTCACCACAAATCCTTCCTCATTCATCTTGTTTCTGAAAACCCATTTTGTGCCAATAACATTTTGATGGGTTGGCCTCTGCACCAATTCCCATACCTTGTTTCTTTCAAATTGATTCAGCTCTTCTTGCATGGCTTGAATCCAATGTGTGTCATCCAATGCTTGAGACACATCTTTTGGCTCTATTTGGGAAATAAAACAAGTAAACATTGCTTCATGTTGTGCTCTGGATCTAGTTCTTATGCCATCTCTTACATCTCCAATTACTAACTCTGGTGGATGGTCTCTCAGCCATCTTACATCAGGTTGGAGCAAGTCAGCTGGATTCAACCGTCTCGCAGCTAAGTTGTCTTGAACAGCTCTTTCATCTTCATTCAGATGTAGACTTTCCAGCTGTCTTTTGAGATTCAGCTATCTCATCTTCATCTTTGTTGATTGCTCTTACTTCAGCTTCAACATAAGGACTCTTCTGCATAGTTGGCTGATTAATCTTGTCAGCTAACTCTTCAATGTCTTCTTCATTTACATTAGGTTCATCAAAAACCACATGGATAGACTCTTCAGTGACCATAGTCCTCTTGTTCAACACTCTATAGGCTTTGCTCTCAGCTGAGTATCCCAAAAAGATACCTTCATCAGCTTTAGCATCAAAAGCCTTCAAATTATCTTTGCCATTGTTGTGGATGAAACATTTACATCCTAATATCCTGAAGTACCCAACATTTTGCTTTCTCCCTGTCCAAATTTCATAGGGAGTCTTGGTTAATTGCCTGTTAATCATGCATCTATTTTGAGTATAGCATGCTTATGTTAATGGCTTCAGCCCAAAATCTCTTAGGCAATCCAGCTTCAGCTAACATGGTCCTTGCAGCTTCCTTAAGAGTTATGTTTCTTCTTTCTGCTACTCCATTCTGCTGTGGAGTTCTTGCTATAGATAACTCATGAGCAATACCATTTTCAACACAATACTGAGTAATTATCCCATTGACAAACTCAGTTCCTCTATCAGACCTTATTTTTATAATGGTTTGGCTCTTTTCATTTTGAACTCTTTTCATCAGCTGAGGTAACTTCTGCAAAGTTTCCTTCTTTTTGCACATGAAGATTGTCCATGTATATCTTGAATAATCATCTACCACCACTAAGGTGTATTTCTTTCCACTTATGCTAGCTGGTTCAACTAGACCAAATCGATCCATATGCAACAGATGTAATATCCTTGTTGAAGAAGGACTTGGCTTATCCTTGAATGAAGATTTTATTTGCTTTCCCATCTGGCATGCATCACATACACTTTTTTCTTGTACACTGAGTCTAGCAATCCTTCCACAAGATGACTCCTTGCAAGCTTGTTGATTGTCTTGAAGTTCAGATGACTCAGCTTCTTGTTCCACAGCCAACTTGATTCGGTTGTGCTCTTTGCTAACAGACAAGTACTTGGTGTAGCAGTAGACCAATCTACCACATACATATTTTTCTGTCTTGATCCTTGCAGCACTATTTCATTTGATTCAGCATCCTTGATCTGGCACACTCCCATATTGAATCCAACATTGTAGCCCTTGTCACAGAGTTGGCTGATGCTTAGCAGGTTGAAGTTGAGACCTTCAACATAAGAAACATCTGTGATTTTCAATCCATTCTTCTTGATAGATAATGTGCCTTTGATTTCCCCTAGAGCTTCATTTCCTCCAATTATGACTTTTGCACCTCTAATATCCTTGAATCTTGACAGATTTTTCTTGTTTCCTGTCATATGTCCTGGAATGTACCACTATCCATGTACCAGGTTCCTTGGCACTCAGTTGTTCCTTGAACCTGCAATCAAGGAAATTAGTTTTTAGGTACCCATATTTGCCTGGGTCCTGAGGGGTTAGTGCTATAAGATGATCCAACTAACCTATAGCCAAAGGACTTGACTCTAAGAGGTTTCCATCTATCAGTGCCATAATCATAGTGCACATTAACAAATTTCTTGGGGGTTTTAGGTTCATACAGCTGTCTCTTTTATCTGTATGTCTGTGAGTGTATTTTAGCAATTGCTTTCTTGGGATAGTTGTTATATTTTTGAGTGTAGTGCATGGGTGCATATGTGTGCTGATAATAGCTCTTTTCCCTTTGGAATGACCTTTGCTTAGGTTTAGTTCTTTTCCATTTAGGCTTGTATTCCATTGATCTTTACTGATATTTTACATTGTACCAATCAGCTTGGTTTGGATAGTTTCTACCATTCCCATCATGTGTATTTTTCTGATGAAATTTTTGGGGTTTCTGGTAGCTCTGTTTGCTCTTCAAAGAGTATTTTCTGTTTGGAGTTTGTTGAGGAACTCGGCTGGATTTCTTCTCAGTTGTCCTCTCAGCATACTCAACTGGTTGTTTCCTTTCCCTTTATATCCAAGGCCAGTTTGTTTGTGATTGTGCTTAGGAGTGAATGTGGGTGCAACATTTGGTGTTTTGGATTTTTAAGATGCTTCATTGCTTGAAGATTCTTTTTCCAAAATCACTCTTGGAGCTTGACTATGCACAAAGGAGTTGAATCATATCTTATCTCCACATTCCTTTTGACTCATGATAAGGTCATCCAATGATTTGGATGCCTTTGTAAATGAGGCAATCATATTCTTGAGGTCTTTTTCCCTCTTTTCTATAGCAGCTATTTCTGCTATCATTTTGGCATTCTCAGCCTTCAGCTTTGTGTTCTCATCAGCTATGTGACTTAGAGTACTCAGCTCCTTAGTCAGCTGTGAGTTTTGGCTTTTGAGCTGGTTGTTTTCCTCATTTAGAAATGTGTGTGAGGATTTAATGTGCTCAAAATCTTTCATCATTCTGCCTAATGAATCATAAAGATCAGTGGGTGATGAAGTGTGTGTATCACAATCACTATCACTTGAATCTGAATGAGATGAGTTAGAGTGTACCTCATTTTTGGTCTGGTTGATCTTGTTCTTTAGCCATAAGACATATCATGGCTTCTTCTTGAATCACTTGAGTAGTCTTCACTACTCTTTTTGAGTCTCTTTGCTTCTTTAGACTTAGGCATTGTCACAAAGCGATCCGGCGACCAACATGACTTTCTTCTTTTCTGTCTTTATTTCTCCAAAACTTTTCTTTCTTCTTCATTCCTATATTTGTTGGTGGTGGATAGGAACAATCAACTGCAAAATGTCCTGGTTGTCTGCAGTTCCAACACAGGTTCTCAGCTCTTTGATCAGCTCTTTCTGTTCTTTGGTTATCAGCTCTCTGATATTCAACCCTTTGATGCTCAGCTCTCTTGGGTGGCCTATCTTCCCTTGACTTAGAGGGAGTTGAATGTCTCCTAGAGGTTTCACCCTTGTTTCTTTTATAGTTCTTATTGAAGAACTTGTTGAATCTTTTAACCATTAGGGCAATCTCCTCCTGGTCTATGGCTTCCTTTGGTTCGGTTCTCTTTCCATCATTGACTATCAGTGCAGCTGTCTTGGGTCCAGTTGTCTCCTCTTGCTCTTTTCTTCTCAACTCAAACTCGTAGGCCTTGAGGTCTGAGAATAGCTCATGGTTAGATGTTTTTGATAGGTCCATGGAGTGTCTCAGTGCCATAGTCTTCATTTCCCATTCAGCTGGAAGGCTCCTTAAGATCTTCATACACATTTCCTTCTGTGTGTATTCCTTCCCAAGAGCTGAAAGCTCATTTGTGATTTCTGTGAATCTTGCATCTAGCTGGTCCATTGATTCACCTGCAAACATTTTAAAATTTTCAATTTTATGAACAGCAACAGACAATTTATTTTCTTTAATTTGCTCTGATCCTTCACAAATTAAAGTTAGCTTATTCTAGATTTCTTTTGTGGTTTTGCAGGATTTGACTTTATTGAACATTGCTTTGTCCAAAGTCTTGTAAAGTATGTCCTTGGCCACATTGTCCAAGTTGTATCTCTTCCTATCATCATTAGTCCACTCAGTCCTTGGTTTTTCAACCATGGCTGGTCTTTCTTCACACCAGACTTCCTCTCCTTCCTTCACCGCAGCGTTTCTTTCTTCTGATCGTGTTCACTTTCAATATTTGCAGTGGCCCATCCTCTATCACAAGCCATATTTCATCATGTAGAGCAGATAGATGAGCCTGCATACGAATTTTCCAATCATCAAATTCTTCTACAGTGAACATAGGAATGCGTGTCAAAATTGCTTCCATGATAATAACTTTGCTAAAAGTGAAAGATTTTGTAAATTCAAGTGTTTAAAAACCTTTTTGAAACGATAAAGATCTAGTTCAGTAACCAGTGCGGAAGGCTCAATGAACCAACCGCTCTAATACCACTTGTAGGTCCCAAGGGGTGTGAGTAAGGTTTAGAAGGGGGGGTTGAATAAACCTTACCAACTTTTCGATTTTAGTCTTTTTAAAACTATTACAGAGTTAACTCAAACAGCTGCGTCCTTGAGGGACAGCTAAGTTGGTTATTCAGCTAAGTTAGCCACTCAACAGATTCGATAAAGCTGTTGATAGAATAACTCGGTTGTTTAACCTGAACTTTAACTTGGTTGTGTTGGTTTTATCAGCGGAAGACTTAACACCCTTTGAATTGTTTTATGCTTGTTTTAATACTTGATTTTAGCACTTGGTTATTAATCAGTTGGATAGCAAATATGAGTTTATCAGCAGATATGATGTAGGTATGCAGAAATGTAATGTGCTGAAAAATAAATGACACAGATAATTTTTATAGAGGTTCCAAGATGGGGTAATTCTTCTAATCCTTTCTTCTCCAACTCCTGGAGGAATCCACTAAGTAACAGATCAGTTTACAAAGTGGTGAACAGTCTAGAGGTAGCCTTGGTCACACAGTTGGCTTCTCTTCCGACTCAACTTCTTCACAGGACAGTTGCCTTGCTACTTCAACTCACTTTCTAAAGCTCTTGGATTTGATCACGAAGCCCTCTAATAACTTGATAATGGTTCAACCTTGAACCTTTCTACAATCCTCTTTGGAAAGTAGACTCCTTTTGATTCTTCAAAAGTTTCCTCTTCAACAGATTTGAAGTTGTCTTTCCTTCACAGCTTGTGTTGGATCGATTTCCTTCGAGTTTTAGGCTTCAGAATTTGCTTGAATATATTTGAGAATATTTCCAGGTTAATAGCTTGAATAATGCTTGATTTCTCAGGTGTGCAAGGTAACCTTTTTCTCAATAAATTTCCTCAGCCTTTTATAGTGAACTTTCGAAATTTTGCCCGTTGAAGAGATAGGCTAATTTCAAAAGTCACTTGTGTTCGTTGGCTTGTCTTGTTGCAGTCCTTGATGTTGACATTTCCACGTATTTAATGTCTTGCAGCATTGCAGCATTTCTGACACTTGGAGCAGTGCTTCCCATTGGTTTGTTCCTTTTGCACACAACTGGAACTAACATTTTGTCTCTGACAACTTTAACATGTTACCATTCTGAGTAACACTCTTGACTTTCATCAACGGATATAGCTCAGTTGTCTTGACTAGACTGCAGACTTTTATTCCCCAGGTGACAATCCTTGGATGACTCATCTGTCACTTCAACTTCAGACTTGGCTTCTTGAGTTGACTTGACTGACTCTTCACACCTTGATTCTGGTTGATACATCTTGATCGAGTTCTTGACTTTCCTTCTTAGCCATACTCACTGTCTTGCGGCGAGTCTTCACTCGATCTTGATTGACTTCTTATATTTCCAGGCGTAGCTGACTTGACTCAGCTTTTCCAGCCTTATCTATTACAATGTAAATTACAAGGAAAATGAGGTGCCAACTTTCTAGTTTAAGTTTTACATGGTATCATCAAAATCTACAAGATAAATTTCCTTACAAGGACGACGAAAAAGAAAAGTCCCTGGAGAAGGCCAAGGCCATTGAAAAGTCAAAGATATGTATGTTTACTGGTGGTCCTAAGCATGAATTGGAATCAACTGACAGCGACATAGAGGAGATCGACCCTGTTGTAGCAGCAGAGATAGTTGAATTCCAACAGGCCATCAAAGAATCTAAATCCATGCACGAGCAACAAATGCAATAGGGTCTGGGAGAGTCTTCTCAACTTTCTCCCACCTCTAACCCTATGGATGTGGCGCTGAATATAGCTGTCAACATTGTTGCCACCACATCCCCCGTGCACTCAGAAGATTGGTGATGAAGCTTTGGAAAGAGATGAAGCGGGCACCCTAGCAAAGACAACTCCTGCAGAAGGTGTTGAGACACCTGCCCCCACGACTTATCACTCAGAGGGAACAACAGCTGAGTCTCAGGTGCAGATCAACCCCACCTCTCTTAACTTAGCTGGTGCGCCAGCTGAGGGGGAAGCTCTCACCACCACAGCCAGGTCAGAAGATGATGTGGGAGACCAACAAATGGAGTTAGAAGGCGAAAGTGAGAAACAAACTGAACAACAGAATGAAGTTTATGAAGCTCAGACGGTTGAGACTGTCTCAGCTGAAACCTCATCTGCACTGTAGGCTGATGACGCTGCTGATGCAGCTAAGGCAAAGGATGGAATGGAGACCATGGGAGTCGAGACTCCTGGTCCTGAAAGTGCAATCCAAGGAGTTGAGACACCAACGGATGCCACCGTAAACCCTAAGGCGGTGAATCTGCTGAAGGGAGAACGGCCCAAGACCCTGCTGCAGTTGAGACTGCACACAGGGATGAAGAAGGCTTCCAGCGGTTGAGACTGATGAGGGTGTAGAAGGCCCAAAGGAGGTTGAGACTTCCTTGGGTAAAGAAGCTTCTAATAAGAAAATTCCTCAAGTGGAGGCGGCTGATGGAGAAGAAGAAATCAGCGCTCTTCGTGATTCCCAAGAACATGTTGATATTGAATTCCTGGAATTCGATAATGAAGCTGAGTCCACCCCCAGTGATGAATCCAACAAGGACACGGCTGAGGATGCTCAAGCCCCTAGGAGTGAAGCTAGTGATAAAGCTGCTCCAATGAAATTTGTATTGGTTGATGGGCCACCCTCAATGGAACCATCACATTCCGATGACGCCGATAAATCAGCTGAGGAACAGACTACTCATAAGGAAGCTCCAACTGATAACGAGGAAGTTGTTAAGACAGCTGAGGGTCAGTCAGCTGAGCAGGCTAACACAGTTGCTCAAGTTGAAACTCAATCAGCTCATCAGGCTAACACAGTTGCTCGTAATGCCAATGAAGCTAGATCAGCTGTTGCAAGTCAAGCTAAAGCGATTCGAATGGAGAAGGGAAAGGCTCCACAAGTTGGACCTGCGAGAATCCCTATTTATCCAGATGATATATTCGAGAACATTTTCCCGTTTGAAGCCAATTACCACCCCTAGAAGCCGAATCCACTTGAGAACAAGCCAAGTACACCATCCACGTCCCACCAGAAGAACGCAGTACTCCAGCTCATACAACAATGGTGCCTATCGATTTGATTTTGATGCAGTTGGGCCAGAGGATGAGTCAGCTTCGACAGCCGACTTTCGGAAGGCATTTAAAGCCATTTGTGCTGAGATCGAGAAAATGGAGCATGGCTTTGCATCATTAGACCAAAGGTTGGATAATCGTGATGCCAACATCACTGGAGACATTCGCGGTGTTGTACTGAGAATCCGAGAATGGGTTGGACAAACAATGGCTATGAGAAGAGAGCAAGTCCGCTACTTTAAATCTCTATTCGCTAAGTTACTGGTCTGAAGCTTTGATAATCTCAAGTTCCACCTTATGCAAAGGGATTACATGGTAAGGATAGAGGAATATCATAAGTTGAATATGGAGTTACTCAAGATACAACACAAAAATGAAATTGCAAGATTGGAGACCAACATGAGTCAGCAGCTCAGTGTTCTCCAAATAGAAATGAAGCTGATGGCAGCTGAGTCAAAGGTTATGTGGTCTGAGTTCCGAACAGCCTACTCCAATTTGCATGATTCAACCAACAGCCGAACTTGATTTCATCCTAAATGGAATGTTCCTTGGCATGTCCCTACCTTTTGGTAATGATGTCAAAAAAGGGAAAGATGAAGCTATGAGGGAATTGAAAGAAAGGCAAGGGAGCTATAAGGAGGAAAAGAAGGGAGAAACAGCTAAGGGGGAAGGAAGTTCTGCGAAAAAACTCCCTTTGAAAATTATGTTTGCCAAAACTCCTCATTAAGGAGAAATAACAGCCTCACTCCTCAGAAAACTACCGAAAGAGCTAAGTCTAGAAGAGAAAGCTGAGATGGCAGTCAAAGAATCAAGAAGAGCCATCGAAGCTGAGTTTGAGAAGGTGGCTGAGAAGCATTCTGAGTGTATCAAGGATAAGGACAAGGTATGATGGTCCCCCAGCAGGATTATTAAAGGATTCCCCAGAGATTAAACCTCCAAGAGAAATCACAATGCCCGATGCTGGTTCTAAGCCTAGATCACTAGAGGAATTTCAAACTCTAGAGGCAGAAGGCTATTTCAAGAACTTAACTGTATCGCACGCGTGGTACTTGTACTGGGAGAAGGGCCTTGATGTATGTCAATAAGCTGAAAGGTAGCAGAGTTCCAGCAGTCACTCAGCTGGAAAAACACCTGTAAAGTACACTCCTAGAGAAGGAGCTGAGTCAGGAAGAGGAAGGAGAATATCTGGTGGTAGTGGAAGAGGCAGAAGCACTCAACCACAACCAAGACCAAAATACATACATTACATTGATCCACAAAAGAAATGGATCACTTATTGGGCTGGGTACGATCATCTTGCCAACTTAGAAGTGATGCGCAAGAATGAAGAAGTTGTGAGGAGGCAAGAAGCTGAAAATGAGAGGGTAAATCGTGAATAAGAGGAGAGACAGCAAAGGGATGACCCTGCTGCAAGGCGTGCCTATGAGAAGAAGAAGAAGAAGGAGGAAGAAGAGAAGAAAAGGAGAAGAGCAGAGGAAGACAGGAGCAGAGCTGAAGATGAAGAGTGAAGAAGGAAGCAGTCAAGGCGTTGAAGACGGTTGTAACCCCTTCATGTATCTTACTTAATTGTAAATACACAGTTGTAAGTACTCTGTAATAATGCTCTGATACCTTTGTAATTTTGCTCTGATACATGTTGTAATTCAATGTACTCTATACATTTTGTAAACAGCTTTGTAATGGACAAGAATGCTATAATCAATAAAATTAATATATTTAAAGCATACATTTTTTGTTACTACACTGATTGTGGTTGCTGTATTTTTTTTAAGTTTTGGCATCATCAAAAAGGGGAAAATTGTTAGGAAATTTATTGTTAAGATTTTGATGATACCATATAAAACTTAGAATAGAAAGTTGGCACCCCATTTTCCTTGTATTCCTACTTTGTAATAGATAGGACTGCATGAGCTGAGTGAAGTCAGCTATGTCGAAGAATGCAAGAAGTCAACTGAAGACTAGAGTGAAGACCCAGCTATGTGTCAGCTGAGTATGGTCAAGATGGAAGGCACAGACTCGACTGAAGGAGATCCAGCTGAGGAACATCTGTGTAAAGAATGTGGAAGTATCAGTTAAGTCAGCAAAGAGCCAAGTCTAACAGTTAAATTGACAGTTGAGTCTTTCCTTAAAGGATGAAGCAGACTCAAGTCAAAGGGGTAAGGGCAGCAGTCAAGTCAAGACGACTAACATTAATCCGTTGGAAGGAAGTCAAGATATTACTCGATATAGCAATAAGTCCAAGTTGCTCTGTCTTAAAGTGTTTGTCCCATAAATATGCAAAAGGAATAAACCAATGGGAAATACTGAAGCTTGTGTCAGGCCCTGAAAAGCTGTAGAGTCATTTAATACAAGGAAGGGTCAACATCACAATGCTGCAGGTCCAGAAAAGACAAGCCAACAAACAAGAAAGTGTCATTTGAAAATAGCCTCTCTTCAATGGGCAAATTTTCAAATGAGCACTATAAAAGGCTGAGGAAGCATTTGAGAAATTGTTATGAACCAAATTTACAAGTAATTTTCAAGCAAGCAAAACCTGAAAATATTCTCAAAGCTTATCAAGAAATTCTTCAAGCCAAAAACTCGAAGAAACTCGATCTAACACACATTGTGAAGCAAAGAATACTTCAACCAGTTGAAGAGGAAAAGTTTTAAGAACAAAAAGGGTCTACTCTCCAAGTTTGAAGGAGTTGTAGTAAGGTTCAAGATCAAACCAGAAGTTTCAAGCTCGTTGGAAGGTTGTGTGATCAATTCCAAGGGTTTGAAGGGAGCTGAAGTAGCAAGGCAACTGTCTTGTGAAAAAGCTGAGTCGCAGGAGAAGCCAGTTGTGTGATCAATGATGTCTCTAGACTGAAGAACTACTTTGTAACTTGATATGTTACATAGTGGATTCCTCCAGGAGTTGGAGAAGATTGGATTAGAGGAATTACCACATCCTCGAACCATTATAAAATTTGCTTGTGTCATTTACTTTCAGCATTTTACATTCTTGCATACTTTTATATCTGTTGATAAGTCAAATTGCAACCCAGCTAATAATAACATTGCTAAAACAAGTGTTAAAAACGTGCTTAAAATTAACAAAGGATGTTAAGTCTTCCGATGTATAAAACCAAATCAACTGAAAAGTAAGTGTTAGGTTAATGACGCTAAAGTTATACTATCAACAACTCGATCAGTGCGTTGAGTGGGTAACCTTGCTGCAGTAAGTCAACCTAGTTGTCCCCCAAGGACTTAGTTGATTTGAGTCAACTCTGTTGAAATTTTTAAATGGACTAAAAAGTGAAATTTGGTAAGGTTTATTCATCTCCCCTCCCCCTTCTAAATCTTACACCACGCCCCTTGGGACTTACATCCCCCCTTCCGGAGATTTTCCGCTCACTGGGACTTTCCCCTTTTGGGAGACCTCCTCCATCAAGGAAACATCCTCCTCCCCAAGAGATCAAATCCCTCATGGATCACATATAGTCACAAAGAACTTAGCTTCCACACTGCTCCATCCGTTTCCGCAGCTCGAGAGCAGAGGGACTTAAGTTGTGGGCGAAAAAATCCTTTCATTATTATTATTATTTAATTTATATATTTATTTAATTTTCTTAATACTGAATATTATTCATTAAATGTTGGGCTACAAATAAAATTATCTTTCCCACGAGGGTCGGATCCTACCCACACGCCACTTTCTCCTTCGCGGCCCATGAGGCCTGCTAACTCATGTATATAAAGGCCCCTCCAACTTATTTGTAAGTAAGTTTAATTATTTACTGTAGATTACATTCTCGCGCTCTGAATTTCCCTCTTACAGTCACTAACTTGAGCGGCGGAGGGCTCTCCCTTGGACCAGTGGCAGACGCAGGAATTTACATTTGGGGGGAAGGAACTATAGTTTGGTGGAATAAAACACATTTATGAATAATTTTGGGGGGTTGAATACTAAATTTTCTTTACAAACAATTTTAATATTTAAAATTATACATAGTAAAAAAAATTGAAAAAAATTGGGGTTGGGGGGAAGGGGCAGCAGCCCCTTACCCCCCCTTGTGTCTGCCTCTGCGTAGGACCACCCCAAGGACCCCCAAATCTTGTTATGTGTGTTGCAGGCTAGTTCCCATCTGAAGATTTCATCAGCTCCGGAGGAGAAGTAATTGGACCATCCTTTACTTTGAGTGATCTGCGGAAAAAAGTAGCATCAGATTAATAGTTAGTTTTGGAGTTAAATATCCCTCTTTATGAAACTGAAATTTTGTGGAACGCCACAAAAAATAATTATTAATAAATAAATAAATAAAAACGGAAAAATAAAAGTAATAAATTTAAAACATAGAGCATTGGTTTCAAATTTGGACCTTCGAATGCAACCAAGAACCCAAGGTTGGTTGACGAAAAAAAGAATCCCAGGTTGGTGTAGTACGTTTGACTGCAAAAATTGAAGCTTCACCGTAATGGCGATATAACCGTCAGATGTTGCGTTTTTTAAAGGAAGCTTAAACTTAGCTATATATATATATATATATATATATATATATAGGATATGGATCAAATAGGTCCTCCTACTTGGGGTGAGCCCATGGGGACACATCCTAACCATAGATCAATAATTTTGGGTGGTCCAGATTTTTAGGGATTTTTTATATTTATTTTTTTGATTCATCAATTAAAAAGGGTAGGGTGGTAATTTGGCACTTTAGAATAAGTTACTAAGATTTCATTCCCTCTTTCACGCGATTTCACTCACTCTTCACGCACACTCTCTCTCCAGCGTTTCAATTTCAAAAAAAAATCTTTGTTGCTTATGTAGTATAGGGTTGTTGCTTATGACTTGCTTATGTAGTTAATGTATCTTTGATGCATGTGTAGTGTATATTCGTTGCTTATGTAGTATAAGCTTATCGTTTATGTAATATGGGTTTGTTGCTTATGACTTACTTATGTAGTTAATGTATTCGTGGAGCATACGTAGTGTATATTCGTTGCTTATGTAATATAGACTTGTTGTTTATGTAGTATGAGTTTGTTGCTTATGACTTGCTTATGTAGTTAATGTATCAGTGGTGCATACGTAGTGTATATTCGTTGCTTATGTAGTATAGACTTGTTGCTTATGTAGTATGGGTTTGTTGCTATGACTTGCATATGTAGTTAATGTATTCGTGGTGCATACGTAGTGTATATTTGTTGCTTATGTAATATAGGATTGTTGCTTATGTAGAATGGATTTGTTGCTTATGACTTGCTTATGTAGTTAATGGTATATAAAAGCACCATGACACATCTACACAAGCAACAAACTACATCTTCATAAGCAAACTTCGATCTGAAGTTGAGCTCTAGCAACTATGGCAAATTGTCTGCAACTTTTTTCACATAATAGTGCGTTGAAGATGAAGGATAATGATTTCTCACAGTAGTGAGTTGAAGAAGAAGGAGGATGATTGTTCACATTGAATTGCTACGAGATTTGGAAGGATTGCCTGTGTTTTATACAAGCGAGAGTGACTAGTTCTTGTTCTCTCATGAACAGCGTTCGAAGAAGAAGGAAGATGAGATTTGTTCACGTTGAATTTGATATGAGATTTGGATAGATTGTGTGCTCATAATGTGAACAGAATCCCATGAATATTAGGTAATTTTGTAGGATGACTAATTTACCCTTTCTCTAATTACCAACATTTAATCTGAATTTTTAGCTCTAAAATCACAACCATTGAAAAATCTAGATACGTGGCTAGGATTGGTCCCTATGGACTTACCCTATGAGGTGGTCTCATATAACCTTCTCCCTATATAGGATATATATATATATATATATATATATATATATATATATATATATATATATATAATTGTCTTAATTGAATTTGTTAGATGTATGATATATCTTCCAATTGATTTTTGTTTTTTTTTAATCCCTTCCAATTGATTTTTTATTTTCTTTAAATGTATCTTCCAATTGATTATTTATTTTCTTTAATTGGTTGTTACCAATAATTCATTGTTTATAATTTTATATAATACAATAAAAATCATGATTACTTTTTATTTGACTAATGGGGTCGCTGCTGAAAAATATATACCAATTCTGCAAACCCGATCATCAATATTCATTAGTTCGATTATATAAACACGGACATAAAAAGTGTCACATTTAATGACTCCCTAAGTCCGCGATAGTTGGGATCAATCTTGTGCACGATCGAATGGTAGAAACTTGTGTTGTAAGAGCGTTTGATCTGAATTTAATCTAATACGAGTACGTATGTCCCCTCCCCTTATCCCCCATTATACGGGGAAAAAAAAGTCCGCCATAGTTCGGCCTAAAATAAAGGGGAAGATATGTAAAGACACGATCATAAATTTGAACACCAACTTCACCACACTACAAATAATTAAATGTAAAACATTTAGTTCCGACAAAAATATCTATACTAATTTCTATATCTATATCTATATCTATATCTATACTAATATAAAAAGTGTGAATAGGTGGGATGGTTTCTTGAAACTTTTGATAGGGCAAAAATATCCCTTTAACATTGTTAAGTTTAGGGACAATTAAGTAATTTTGTATTTATTTAACTTTTGTTTGGTTACAAGACAAGTGAGTGACCCTTTATATCCTAAATTCTTCTTATGTTTTCATTCAATTATAACTTTTAAAATATTTTGAATTTTATATATTATCAGTTTTATATTAAACTACATTCCGAAAGCTTTCCAACCATATGTTATAAGCATGTATAGAAGACTTCGTATGAGATGGTTTTTGTTGTTTAAATTTGAGTGTCATGCAAAGTTGTATATTTATGTTTTTTTTTTTTGTATTTTTGAACAATTAAAATTAATATACTTATAATAATTATATAGAAAAAATAAATATGAAACTACAACTCAAAAAAGAAAGAAAGAAGATTTAATCCTAGGGGTTTGATTAAATAAAAAATAATACAAAATACAAGATCCACGAACTTTAGTTACGAATGCAATGTAAACAATCTTCAACTAACAAATATTTATTTATGTTTTTAATGGATGTATCCTCTAACATTTTAAATCTTAATTTAGACTCAAATATATCTTTAATAATTTGGATGATATTTTTATTAGAAATCCAATTATTATCATAATATATTTGAAAAGAAACATATATAGAACAATATAACTATCTCACGCTCAGAAAAACAATTAAGAAATAAACTAAACATTGATGATAGAAATATTTCTAAACTAATAATTTTTAATATGGTTGTATAACAAAGAGCAGATAATATAAGCGCTCTTTGTTTTATTTTAATTGCATTCTTGTGCATTATGTATTTTTATGGTCTGGGAAGTATTAAAAAACAAAGAAAAAGAAGAAGAAAGACATAACAATTTTTTTTTTGCAGAAAAATAAATGTCCTTTAATTATAAAGCAAATATATTAAAAATAATATAAAATCTTCCTCTCAAATAAAAAAAATAGTAAACTAAATCTTGATGATATCAATACTTTCTAACCTAACGAGATAAAGTTTTAGTTTTTAATGTAGAGGTATAAGAAAGAGTAATCTTTATTTTATTTTAATTATTTTCTTGTGCATTTTGTTTTTTATGACCTAAAAGATAGGACGGAAATACAAAAATTAACAAAGAAAAAAAAAGAAAAACAAGACAAAATTCTTGCAGCAAGACTTATGTTCTTTTAGACTCTAAATAAGGAGAACAATATGACTTTTAAAAAATAATATTTTATCTTACATCATAAACTTTAGTTTCGAAAAATTTTTTTATTGAAATGTATTTATGATTTCAATCTAGATCATGAATAGAAAAGGTATGATTTAATACAAAAAAATGATATAAATTAACAATTTAAAGAAAAATTAAGTGTGATAGAGTTAAAATTGGCATATACGTCCTCAAGGAAAAAATTAATTATAAGTCATTTAATATAATATGAATTTGGATTTCTCGGTAACACTTGATTGTCAGTTAAAAAGTTACAACTCTAAAAACTTATAAAAATTCAATATAATACTGATGTTTAAATTCATGAACAAACAAATATATTTAAACAACCATTTTTTCATCTATATCTATATCTATATCAATATCTAAATATCTCTACTTTACTTATACTTTATTCTACAACTATCTCTCTATACTTATATTGAAAGTGTGCATAGGTCAGATGATTTTTTTGAAAGTTTTGATTCGACAAAAGTATTCTTTTGACATAGTCAATGTCAAAATTATTTATCTTTTTCAAAATTTATTGTAAACTCAATCACTTCTATTCCTTTAAAAATATTTTAATTTTTATGATGAGATATTGTTCAAATTTTTAAATTTATGTTATTAATAGATAGTTTTGAAGTGTAACCAAATAAAACATATAAAAAGTTGAAAGATTAAAAATAAAGAGTTAAATATGATATATGTGTCATAGCTAGAAATCGCTAGAGAAAATTAAAAAATGGTCATATAATATATATACTATGACATTTTTGATAAAAAAAAATTTATTCACTTAAAATCACACCTTTAAAAAGTTATAAAAATTCAAGAACAAAAGCAATACTTATTATAAAAACAAGTATAAAATATTTTAAATTTTACAAAATGAGGAATAACAGAAACTTTGTGATAAGAATCACGAATGAAAAGTGTCAAACTTTGGTATTTATTTTACAAAATGAAGAATAACAGAAACATTGTGATAACAGAAATATTTTAAATTTTACAAAATAATTTGATACATGTGTCAAACTTTGGTATTTATTAAATTACATATTAATGTATGTACCAATATAGTATTCATAGTACTATTTATATATCAAATTAATTGTATTAAACCATACACAATACTAAACTAGAGTGAAGTGACATATTATTTTCTTAAATAGAGGCATTAAATTATGAAAATAAATCGGTAATTATGTTTTACAATAAATAGAGTTATTTAGAAAATAAATTATTCAAATTAATTTTACAGTTTATAATCTCTTCAAAAATAAAAAATAAAATATACAGATTAATTTTAGCATATTAAGAGTAATTTTAATTCGTATAACTATATGCTTCAGAACATTTACAAATATATAAATTTTATAACAAACGTAAAGAGTCAAATCCAATTGCAAGTACCATCTCTAATACTATAGTATATATTTATAAAACCAATTAAGTTAGTGTTTCTTTTAAATAACATAAGTTTTTGCAAAGTAATTTTCAAGTATAAAAGTTTATTAATATTATATTTAACTATTGAAGTTTGACTCAATATGAAATTTGATAACTGAATTTTTTTAAAACTATCTTTGGTTTTATTATTTATTAAACAGATATACTTTGTATGCTATTGGATAGAGTTTCAAAATTTGATTTCATGTTATCACGTATTTATAGTTATATTTAAAACATGACTCTAGATGACAATAATGTAATTTTATTTTTTTTTGAAATATGACAATAATGTATTAAATTTTATATGTATTGGGTTAAGGTTTATTATTTTAAATACGACACTCAAAATAGATAGATTGCAATAACTTAAAGTTTAAGTGTTCTGATAAAAATATTCACTTTGGAAGTAGTATTAAGATTCTGCATAAAAAGAGTTTTATTTTTGGCCATGTATTTTATTTTTAATATTTGTTTTGAGTTACGTTCTTTATGCCTGATTTTGGTAAGGAAGTAATTTAATCAAATTTAATTTTTTGATTGATGCGATAACGATATATCAATCTTTAGCTCATGAATTACCAAATAATCATGCATAATGCATCTAATGTTAAAAGACTTCTGAAATTAATTAATAAAAAGATGTTCATAGCCATTAAAATATAACAAAAGATTGATTAATATTATTGTAAGCTAATATAAGAACTTATTGTTAGATAAATGTTTTTATCATGATTTTGATGATTTTGTTCGATTTTGTTCAAATGAGTTTTTAAACCAAAACAATGTCCCTAAATGTTGTCTAAATACTTCCGATCGACTTAAAATGTTTTTACTATTTTTCGAGTATTTTTTGGAGTTTATTTTCGATAAAAAATTGGACAACACATTTGTTTCAGGATCGATTGGTCGCCCTATAGGGCAACCCGTACCTGAGTTGAGTTTTGAAACAGAAAATGGGACGTAGAAAAAAAGAGGGAGGGCGACCGGTCGACCAGGTGGTCGACCGGTGAGGGCGACCGTCGACTGTGGTCGACCGGTGAGGGCGACCATCCACCCACCGGGCGACCGTGCACACACCTTTTTGGTTGATCTTCTCTTTTCGATTTTTTATCAACCCCAACCGGTCAAGACTAAGGCGACCGGTCGCACTTCTCCCGACCGTCCCCCTGTGTAAAATTAGCTAAAATTCAATTTCAATCTTATCTCTGCGACCGGTCGCACCTTTGTTTATCAAAAACTATCTCTGTTGCATTTGCATTTTTCGAATGACTTTTCCCTATTTTGTGGGATTGATTTCTAACACTATATTGATGATTTTAAATGGTTTCTTTTGCAGGAAATCACTCCCCAAGGAGGAGCCTATGTCTGGAAATGAAAGCCAAGTCCTCTCCTATAAATAGAGGCTTCATTCAAGCAACAAGATACAACACTCTACACAAGCAAAGAGCAATCAAGCATACACTTTCATATATCTTGTTGTATTAGCCTTAGCACTTTCACTTGCACAAATTTGAGGTCTAGGCTTTCAATTCTTGATTACACTTGTACTCATATTGTATCAATCATTATTGAGTTGTAATCTTGATTTTGGTCATCATTCAACACAAGACATCCTTGTGAGTATTCTTGTGGTAAGAATACACTTGGGTGATCTAGGTGATAGGTGTTTGAAGGTTGTGGTAATCTTCAAAGGTGTTGTAAGAGGATTGTGGTAATCCTCAAGGTGGTGTAAGAGGGTTGTGGTAATCCTCAAGATGTTGTATTAATTTTTGGTAAATTAATAAAATCTTTTTTTTTAAATCCATCCCGGATATACTGGGGTGGTAGTAGATTAGGCCCTAGGTGGGTTGAACTACTATAAATCGACGTGTGCTATTTACTTTCCGCTCTTAGCATTTCATCTTTGCTTGAGTTTTACGAAAAAGAGGGCAAAATCTGAAAAACCGGGATAATCTATTCACCCCCCCTCTAGATTATCGTAGCCACTTGGACTAACAAGTGGTATCAAAGCCAAACTCTTTGGCTAGCTCGTTCCGAGTAAAGAGGAAAGATCCATGGCTACAAATGATGCTCATTTCACCACCGGCGCCTCCACCAACAAGCCACCACTATTCGACGCCAACAACTACGCATTTTGGAAAGACCGTATGGAGTGCTTCCTACAAGGGTGCGGGTTCGACATTTGGAATGTGGTCATTGAAGGAGTTGATCAACCAACCAAGAAATCGGAGGATGGCACCTCGGCTCCTAAACCTTTCAAGGATTTCGATGAAAACGACAAAAAGGCTTTTTCTCTAAACGGTAAGGCCTTAAATATTTTGCATTGTTCTCTTACCGCCACCGAGTACAATCGCATAAGAGGCATAAGGTCGGCACATGAGGTTTGGGAAAAATTGGAGACAATCTATGAAGGGACCAAGAAGGTCAAGCAAGCAAGAAAGACCATGCTTGTTAAAGACTTTGAAAACTTTAACATGCATGATGGGGAAAGCATCTCCAAGATGGTGGAAAGGCTTGACAATATTGTCAATCCTCTTGTGGCCCTCGGAAAAATCATCTCCGAAGAAGACAAGGTGAATAAGGTATTGAATGCTCTTCCCGGCTCATGGTCTGAAAAAGTAACGACAATCACGGAGGCACAAAATCTTGAGACACTCAAGTTTGACGAGCTTATTGAAAATCTTCTCATCTATGAAGTCTATCTCAAGGAGAGGAAAAATTCCAAACCATCCATAAATCAATCGGGTATGCAAATTATTCCTAAAGGTCTTGCTTCTTCTTCTAATAATGCATACTATGATAATGATGATGATGGTGAGGAGAGAAACACTTGTTAGAAAATTTGCAAAATTTGAATAAAAATAAAGCAAGAAAACCAAGAGATAATGCTTGCTTTAAATGCGAAAAACCCGGGCACTTCATTGCCGATTGCCCAAAGCTCGATAAAGAGGAGCAAAAGAAAAGGAAGCCTTTCACAAAAAGAAGGCTCTAAATGCGGAGGTCAAAATGAGATGAACTACTCAAACAACCAATGAGGAAGGAGAAACCGAACACGGTCTCATGGCCATAGACGATGAAAATAATGAGGTACGCTCTAATTCGTCTACTTCCTCAATAGTTGATGACTTGCAATGTGATTTTGATGAATTGCAAATTGAGTTTCAAAATTTAATTGTTAAATACAAAAATTTGAAAAAGGAGCATAAGGAGCTTAAGGTTGAAAAAGAAAAATTATTTACCTCTTATGATTCTCTAGACAAAGCTCATACTCTTACTCTTACTAGAGTTCACTCTCTTGAAACCGAAAAGGAATTGCTCACAAAAGATATTGAATGTTTGAAAAATGATGTGCATCGTTTCAACATAAGCACGGATAAAGTGACAAAAATTTTAGATGCACAAAGAGGTGAGCATTCCAAATTGGGACTTGGTTATAAGCCATTTCAAAGTGTTTTTAAGAAAAATAACCAAGGTCCGACTTTTGTACGTGCTAATAGTTATAATACTCCTACTTGTTTTTATTGTGGCAAAGTTGGACATTATGCTAATAATTGCAAATTGAGAAATAGCTCTAGACATGTTTGGAGACCCAAAGGTCTCAAGACTAACCCCCATGGACCCCAAAATTATAGGGTACCTAAAAGAAATTCTTTTGTAGGTAATAGGGGTTATAACAACAATGGAAGATTCAAAATGGCTCGTGGACAGGATGTTCACGCCATATGACCGGGAGGAGAGAACTTTTTACCAACATCAAGCTCCAAGAAGAGGGTATGGTCATGTTCGGCAATGGCAAAGGAAGAATTCTTGAAATGGAGAAATTGGTAACTCTTCTTTCTCTCTTAGTAATGTTCTTTTAGTAGAAGGGCTTAAGTTTAATTTGATAAGTGTTAGCCAACTTTGTGATTCAAATTATAATGTTTCCTTCAATAAAGAAAAATGTCTTATACTTAAAAATGGTGAAATTATTTGTGAAGCAAATAGAAAAGGCAATGTTTACAAAATTTGTACAAGTGATTTGGTTAGTCAAAATGTTTCTTGTTTAGTCGCCAGTAATGATTTAACTAGTTTATGGCATAGGCGACTTGGACATGTTGGATACAAGAATTTGAAAAATGTTTACAAAAACCAACATGTGAAAGGACTACCCAAATTGAATTTTGAAAATCTTGGCATATGTGACACTTGTCAAAAGAACAAATTAGTTAAAAGTAGTTTTAAGCCCAAAAATGAAATTTCCACAACCAAACCCCTACAATTGCTTCACCTTGATTTGTATGGGGATATTGGTACGGCAAGTCTAAGTGGAAAACATTATGTTTGATAAATGGTTTTATCATGATTTTGATGATTTTGTTTTTATACCAAAACAATGATTTTAAAGGTTGTCCAAATACTCCTAAATGATTTAAAATGGTTTTAATATTTTCCGGAGTATTTCCTCAAGTTTATTTTCGATAATATTGGACAACACATTTAAGGATTTTATGTCAATCGGTTTTTACATTGAAACTATGTTTCTAAATGTTGTCCTAATACTCCCGATCGGTCTAAAATGTTTTCACTATTTTTTGGAGTATTTCTTGAAGTTTATTTTCGATATAAAATTGGACAACACTTTTATTTTGAGGTCAACCGGTCGCCGTATAGGGCAACCCGTACCTGAAAGTTGTGCAAAATAGAAAACTTCATGTTTGCAGAAAATGGTGAGGGTGACCGGTCACCCTATAGGGCGACCGGTGACGTCGACCGGTCGACCTATAGGGCGACCGGTACCTGGGAGCAAAAATTGAAACAGAACTCCTACCCTTCGAATTTTTAGTTTGTGCGATCGGCCAACATAGGGGACGACCGATCGAACCCTACGTCGACCGGTCGCCCTGTGTAAATGTTGATACGATTATTTCAAACTCTATTTCTGTGCGACCAGTCGCCCCATGGTTTGACAGCAAAATTCCAACTTGTTGTGCGTGACTTTTCCCTAAATTGTGGAATTGATTTCTAACAGCTATAATCTTGATTTTAATTGCAATTGTTTTGTAGATATCAGATTCCAAGAGGAGCCTATCAAGTATCAATCATCTCCTATAAATAGAGGAAGATTTGAAGCACAACAAGAAGATAGAACAATACAACACAACAAGAAATACTCAAGCAAACACTTGGTCTTATATTGTCATTATTCTTGTTGTAATTTGCCTAGCTTATCACTTTCACATCTTTGAGGTCTAGGCTATTCTTGATTACACTTGCACTCAATTGTATAATTCATTATCGAGTTTCAATCTTGAATTTTTGGGTCATCATTCAACACAAGATATCCTTGTGAGTGTTCTTGTTGTAAGAACACACTTGGGTGATCTAGCTGTTAGGTGTAAGAAGATTGTGGTAATCTTCTTTTTGAGGTGTTGAAGAATTTGGTATTCTTCAAGGTTGAAGATTGTGGTAATCTTCACAAGGTCTTGGTTGAAGGAAGTTTGTGGTAATTTTCAAAGGGAGATTGTGGTAATCTCCAAAGGTGGTGTTGAAGAAGAGTGTGGTGCTCTTCAAGGTGTTGTATTAATTTTGGTAATTAATAAAATCTTTTTTTCTTTTTGAAATCCATCCCGGATATACTGGGGTGGTAGTAGATTAGGCCCTAGGTGGGTTGAACTACTATAAATCGTCGTGTGCTATTTACATTCCGCACCTTTGTTATTATCTTTGAGCATTCGGTTCGAAAAAGAGGGCATAATTCAAAAGATGAAGATAATCTATTCACCCCCCCACCTCTAGATTATCGTAGCCGCTTGGACTTACAAGTGGTATCAGATCCAAACTCTTTGGCAAGCTCGTTTCACATCGCGAGTGAAGAGGAACGATCGTCGGCTATGAACGAAGCTCATCTTACCGGCACTCCACCACCAAGCCACCACTATTTGATTCCAAAAATTTTATTTTTTGGAAAGAAAGAATGGAATGCTATTTACAAGGTTGCGGGTTCGACACTTGGAACACCGTCATAAATGGAGAATCCATTCCGATGAAAGATACACCACACACCTCCAAAGGCTTCAAAGAGCTCAATGATGAAGAGAAGAAAATCATCTCCTTAAACGGTAAAGCTCTCAATATTTTGTATTGTTCATTTACTAATTTGGAATATGAACATATTGTAGGAATTCGATCGGCACATGAAGTATGGCAAAAATTAGAAGCCATCTATGGAGTATTTGCATATGAAAGGAGTCAAACAAAAGCATCTACTTCTCAAAGGGATACAAGTTCAAATCTAAGGAACAAGCCTTACAACTTCCAACTATGAAGAAGTTGAATATTGTTTTATGGCCATCGAAGAAGAAAACGAGGTATGTCTTAAACCCTCTACTTCCTATGATATTGTCATTCAAAATGATTATAGTGATTTGCAAAATGATTTTGATGAACTACAAAATGAATTCCAAGGCTTACTTGTTAAATACAAAAATTTGAAATTTTGTATTTAACAAGTAAGCCTTGGAATTCATTGTTTTGAAGAATGATAAGGATAGTTTATTTACTTCCTATGAATCACTATCATGTGCTCACACCACCACACTTGATAAGGTGAGAAACCTTGAGAAAGAAAATAGTACTCTTGTTGAAGATTTGAATTGCATGAAAAATGATTTATTAAAATGCAACTTGAGTACCAATAAAAAGACCAATATTGTTGATGTTCATAGACTTGATCATAAGCCTAATGTTGTTAATCATATGAAAAAGAATCAAGTCCCTATGCATATTGGTCATTATGCTCCTAGAATTATTACTTGCTTTTATTGCGGTAAAAAGGGTCATACGGTAAAAACTTGTCGAGCTAGAAATAGCTCTAATTATTGTTGGAGACCTAAAAGTCTCAAGACTAATCCCAAAGGACCCAAACACTTGAGGGTACCACAAAATAATTTCTTGATAGGTACCCGGCGAAATAATAATCGGAGAAAATTCATACCGCCAAGAAGACATCAAATGACCAATTCATTTGATCAAAGGAGAAAACATTTTCAACAAAGCCAATTTCCAAGAAGATGATATAATCAAAAATGGGAAGAACACAATCCTTAGAAATGGCAAAAACATCATCAACAAGATGATTTTCCAAGAGAAAGACACTTTCAAAAATGGGAAGGCCACAATGCTTGGAAATGGAGCAATTGGAGAAACTATCATCAACAAGAAGATTTTCAAAAGGGAAGATACCATCAACAATGGGAACGGCACAACCCATGGAAATGGCATAATTGGTAACCCGTATCTCCCTAGTTAAATATGCATTTTATTTTGTTATTATGCATGCTTCTATTTGTGTCTTAATTGCAAAATGAGTTTTCAAGTATTTATTTTTTAATTAAGGTCTTCAATATATATTTGTGCTTTTAAAATATTTTTGAAAAAGAAGACCTTATATGATGTTTTTAAAACTCTTGTGCATTTTTGTAGACTAAAGTGTGTTATCATCTCTTATGGATTTTTATGGCATGAGCTTACTTGTGATATCTCTTAGCCTACACTTTTATCATTATGATTTGTACTAGATTGGTTTTCAGAATTGTGTAGGATTTACAAATCTTCACAAATAGCCATTTACGTCATTATTTGTCAAGAAAGGCATTAATTATCGAGGTACGTTTACATGTGTTATTCTTACTCTTATAGACTCGATATATGTATTGTCATGTGCCTATGTGCTTGTTTTTCATAGTATTTCATACAGGTGGCATTAAGAGGATTTTTAGATTCTTTGAAAGACACTATTCGATATTGATTGCACATATTGGCTTTGTCAACTCTTGTTCAAATACTTCTTTTAAATTAGGTCTCTACTATATGCTATCGGATTTTCAAATTTCAAAAGAGACCTTTTGTAGCTTTCTTAAGTTTATTTGAACTTGCATGATTTATTAGACTCTTGATGATCTTCTAAATGCATAGTATGTGTTTCTTGCTTCATATATAGTGTCTATTTCTACTATGCTCTTATGCAAGATATTTTTGTGATTGATGATTGAGGCATGTTTTTACACTTGGGCTATTTTTTCTTGCTTATATAAGCGATGCCGGAAATGAGTTTGTTAAGTTGTGTAGATGAGAAATGAAGTACTCCAAATATTAGTTACCTCAAAATATTTGGATGTAAATGTTCTATTATGAACACCTTAGATCAATTGGATGCCCTATGATGATTGTGATGAAGAAGACAAAAAGGGTATTCCAGAACAAACTCGATGACCAAGGCAACATTGGTAGAACTAAGGCAAGGTTAGTAGCTCGAAGGTATGTTCAAGAAGAAGGTAATTAACTTTGATGTAACATTTGCACTCATAGCACATTTAGTAGCTATTTGCATTTTACTTGCTCATTCTTGTTTTAAGAAAATCTCAAGCTTTACCAAATGGATGTTAAATCTAATTTTCTCAATGGTTTTATTCAAGAAGAAGTCTATGTAAAACAACCTCCGGGGTTTAAAATTTTTCTAGGCCAAATGATTTTTATAAAAGGCCTTGTATGGTTTAAAACAAGTACTCCATGTATGGTATGATAGACTAAGCTATTTTTGCTAAATGATTTTACAAGAGGTAAAGTTGATACTAATTTTTTGAAAAAGGGCAAGATTGTTTACTTGTGCATATTTATGAGAATATATTTGGTGCTACTAATGAATATTTGTGCAAAATATGTTTTTCTAAGTTGATACTAGGTGAGCTTGAGATGAGCATGATGGGGGAGCCCCGCTCAATTTCTTGCTTGGACTACAAATTATTCAATTCCAAGAAGATGGTTATATAAGAACTCTTAAAGGAGTTAGGCATTGAAGAAAGAAGAACCATCTCAACCTCTATGGCTACCAATGTAGAGATTGACAAAGGTTGAGAAAGGCATATCGACCTACAAACAAGTTCGAGGTACGTTTTTCTTTTATTATTCCCATAGACTCGACATTTTATATGCCTTATGTCTCTATGCTCGACTTCAAAAACTATCCAAACGAATCTCATTAAAGTGCCGTTAAAAGAAATTTTCAAATATTTGAAAGGCACTTCTTCTTATGACTTGTTCATCCAAAGCTTTAAAACGTTCTTATTTTTCGATAACAAGTCCGGTGAAAATTATTCAAAATATAGTTTGTCATAATCGAACTAAACATATTGAGATTCGAAAAACTTTCTAAGGGATTGCGTTTTTAACAAAAAAACTTAAGATGTGTTTAAATCATGTTTCAAAGTTAACTCGCGGACATTTGTTCATTTACCGCTGAGTATTTTACCTCATTTCAAGCTTGATTATGACATAATGTATATTGAATGAGGTCTACGTTTGCATTTTGCACGTTTTTAAAACTTAGGGGCGAAAAATCGGATTTTTGGATCAAACTTCGGATTTTTCAAACATAACCAAAACAGTGGGCTGCCAGGCGGGCCGACCGGTCGCCCACCAGCTCGACCGGTCGCCCATGCCCTGGACCGGTCGCCCTGAACGATTTTTTGGTTAAAAATGGTTCTGCTTCCAGACATAGTCATTTTGGCTTATTTTGTCCATTTTTCGTCCCCTTCGAAATTTGCACACAAATTTCACTCCAAATTTATTTTGTTGCATACAATTCATATCTTGGACCTATTTAGGCTTGATTATCATCATCATTGCTCGTCTTTACCGATCGAATGGTAAGAATTTCACTCTCTTTAGCTCAATTGGGTTGAACCTTGAGAATTTGGTTTAAATGTCTATTTCTTGCTGCAAATTATATATGTTTGTGATGAGCTTATTGATTGTTGATGAATGATATTTATTAAATTGCATTTGGTGATAAAAAAACTTGGATTGATTTCATTTACAAGGGCTATATATATCTTTTTCAATTTTTGACGCCCGCCAAGTGTTCGATAAAACGTTTCAATGAAAAATTCATCATCTACATGATTCTCTCGATTTCAAAAATCTTATATATTTATAGAGATCATGTTTTGCTTATCAAATGATATTTCATAAGCTTCTACAAGTCGTATAATTCGACTCTTCCCTCCTATTTGGTTTAAAAGCTTCAATGTTCAAAATAGCTCGATACATCGGTTTACTTGCGCACTTTGTTATGAATATATGATGTATTTATCGTGCTAACATTCTTTTTGATGATTCCAAAGGGGGAGAAACAGGTTATAAGCTCATTAGCTCATAAAAGCTAAGTTAAGCTAAACAAAAGAAGCTATAAGCTATGACTTCCTAAAGTCATAAGTTGTGGATTACTTAGTCCATTTGTTGTAGTATGGACTCATATTCTTGTCTAATGATGTTTTGTTGACAGGGGGAGCTTATAAGCTCTTGTACTTAAGATCAATATGTAAAAGCTAAGCTTTTAGCTTGTGGTTGATTGTTTTTACATTACTCTTGTTGTGCATATTGATAGGGGGAGCTTTCGCTATATGTGTTTGAATATCTCTACTCCCATTCTTGTGATTATATTGCGTGGAATGTTGTTGCTCACAACGGATAGTTCTTTTTAACCGGTAAATTGTTTTGTTTTCAAAATCGACCTCGTTAAAATTGTTTTGGTTGTAATCATCAAAAAGGGGGAGATTGTTTGATAAATGGTTTTATCATGATTTTGATGATTTTGTTTTTATACCAAAACAATGGTTTTAAAGGTTGTCCAAATACTCCTAAATGATTTAAAATGGTTTTAATATTTTCCGGAGTATTTCCTCAAGTTTATTTTCGACAATATTGGACAACACATTTAAGGATTTTATGTCAATGGGTTTTTACATTGAAACTATGTTTCTAAATGTTGTCCTAATACTCCCGATCGGTCTAAAATGTTTTCACTATTTTTTGGAGTATTTCTTGAAGTTTATTTTCGATATAAAATTGGGCAACACTTTTGTTTTGAGGTCAACCGGTCGCCGTATAGGGCAACCCGTACCTGAAAGTTGTGCAAAACAGAAAACTTCATGTTTGCAGAAAATGGTGAGGGTGACCGGTCACCCTATAGGGCGACCGGTACCTGGGAGCAAAAATTGAAACAGAACTCCTACCCTTCGAATTTTTAGTTTGTGCGATCGGCCAACATAGGGGACGACCGATCGAACCCTACGTCGACCGGTCGCCCTGTGTAAATGTTGATACGATTATTTCAAACTCTATTTACGTGCGACCGATCGCCCCATGGTTTGACAAACAAAATTCCAACTTGTTGTCGTGACGACTTTTCCCTAAATTGTGGAATTGATTTCTAACACTATAATCTTGATTTTAATTGCAATTGTTTTGTAGATATCAGATTCCAAGAGGAGCCTATCAAGTATCAATCATCTCCTATAAATAGAGGAAGATTTGAAGCACAACAAGAAGATAGAACAATACAACACAACAAGAAATACTCAAGCAAACACTTGGTCTTATATTGTCATTATTCTTGTTGTAATTTGCCTAGCTTATCACTTTCACATCTTTGAGGTCTAGGCTATTCTTGATTACACTTGCACTCAATTGTATAATTCATTATCGAGTTGCAATCTTGAATTTTTGGGTCATCATTCAACACAAGATATCCTTGTGAGTGTTCTTGTTGTAAGAACACACTTGGGTGATCTAGCTGTTAGGTGTAAGAAGATTGTGGTAATCTTCTTTTTGAGGTGTTGAAGAATTTGGTATTCTTCAAGGTTGAAGATTGTGGTAATCTTCACAAGGTGCTGTTGAAGGAAGATTGTGGTAATCTTCAAAGGGAGATTGTGGTAATCTCCAAAGGTGGTGTTGAAGAAGAGTGTGGTGCTCTTCAAGGTGTTGTATTAATTTTGGTAATTAATAAAATCTTTTTTTCTTTTTGAAATCCATCCCGGATATACTGTGGTGGTAGTAGATTAGGACCTAGGTGGGTTGAACTACTATAAATCGTCGTGTGCTATTTACATTCCGCACCTTTGTTATTATCTTTGAGCATTCGGTTCGAAAAAGAAGGCATAATTCAAAAGATGGAGATAATCTATTCACCCCCCTCTAGATTATCGTAGCCGCTTGGACTTACACATTACACTTTGTTACTGTCGATGATTTTTCTAGATATACTTGGGCTCTTTTTCTTACCAATAAAAGCGATGCCGTTAATGAGTTTGTTAAGTTGTGTAGACTTATTGAGAATGAAAAGGAAGACACTATTAAGTCTATTCGAAGCGATCGAGGTGGAGAATTTGATGGTGAATTTAGAGTCTTTTGTGAAACCAAATGATATGCTCATAATGTTTCGGCTCCAAGGACACCTCAACAAAATGGAGTAGCCGAAAGAAAAAATCGGACACTACAAGAGATGAGTCGGTCCATGCTCAATGAATTTTCACTTCCAAAATATTTTTGGGCCGAAGTCGTAAGTACCGCTTGCTATGTCATTAATCGAGTTTATATTCGTCCTAAAATGAATAAAACTCCATATGAGCTTTGAAAAGGTAGAACTCCAAATATTAGTTATTTCAAGATATTTGGTTGTAAATGCTTTATTTTGAATACCAATGATCAATTGGACAAACTTGATCCTAAGGCCGATGAAGGGATATTTATGGGATATTCAACAAAAAGCAAAGCATATCGGGTTTACAATAAGACTAGTGGAGTTGTTGAAGAATCTGTCCATGTCAAATTTAATGAAGCTTTGGGTGTTGAAAGAATACCCAATGATGAAAGTGATGAAGAGGATACTATTGAACCAATTGTTCAAGTTGATGATCAACCGTCTACATCAAATGATCAACCGTCCACTTCAAATGGTCCTCAAGAAGATAGAGGTGATACCTCGGATCTTCCCGTTGCATTGAAATTTAAGGGAGATCACCCAAAAGATCTTATTATTGGTGATCCCCTTGACAAAGTGATGACCCAGAGAAAATTTGCCGAGAAAGCTCTTATTTCTCAAAAGGAGCCTAAAAATGCTAAGAAGGCTATTGAGGATGAGGATTGGTTCTTAGAGATGCAAGAGGAGTTAAATCAATTTGAAAGAAATAATGTATAGGAATTGGTACCTTGTCCTCCATCTCAAACTATTATTGGTACAAAATGGGTATTCCGGAACAAACTTGATGATCAAGGCAACATTGTTCGAAATAAGGCAAGGTTAGTAGCTCAAGGGTATTGTCAAGAAGAAGGTATTGACTATGATGAAACTTTTGCACCCGTAGCACGTTTAGAAGCTATTCGTATTTTGTTTGCCTATTCTTGTTTTAAAAATTTCAAACTTTACCAAATGGATGTTAAATCCGCTCTCTTAAATGGTATTATTCAAGAAGAAGTCTATGTAAAATAACCTCCGGGGTTTGAAAATTTTTCTAGGCCTAATGATGTTTATAAACTAAAAAAAGCTTTGTATGGTTTAAAGCAAGCACCCCGTGCATGGTACGATAGACTTAGCTCTTTTCTTTTGCAAAATGGTTTTATAAGGGGTAAAGTTGATACAACTCTCTTTGTCTTTGAAAAAGGGCAAGATTGCTTACTTGTGCAAATTTATGTTGATGATATTATCTTTGGTGCTACTAATGATTCTTTGTGCAAGAAATTCTCTAAATTGATGCAAGGAGAATTTTAAATGAGTATGATGGGGGAGCTCAACTTCTTTCTTGGACTCCAAATTAAGCAATGCCAAGAAGGCATATACATTTCGCAATCAAAATATACAAAAGAACTTTTGAAAAAGTTCGGCATTGAAAAAGGAAGAACCGTTTCTACTCCCATGGCAACAAATGTCAAAATCGACAAAGATGAAAAAGGCAAGTCCGTGGATGAATCAAAGTATCGAGGTATGATTGGTAGTTTACTTTATTTAACCGCTAGTAGACCGGACATTCTTCATGCCGTATGCCTATGTGCTCGTTTTCAAAACAATCTCAAAGAATCTCATATGAGTGCCGTTAAAAGGATTTTTCGATATTTGAAAGGCACTATTCAATATGGTCTATTTTATCCAAAGAATGAAAATTTTTCTCTTAAAGGTTATAGTGATTCGGATTATGCGGGAAATATTGATGATCGGAAAAGTACTTCCGGATCATGTCAATTTTTAGGCGATTGCCTAGTTTCTTGGTTTTCAAAGAAGCAAAACTGTGTTTCTCTTTCAACGGCCGAAGCCGAATATATTTCCACCGCCTTTTGTTGTACTCAACTTCTTTGGATGAAACAAACCTTAGCGGATTACAAATGCTCTTTTGAAAACGTACCTATCTTTTGTGATAATATATCCGCTATAAATATTGCTCAAAACCCGGTTCATCATAACCGTACTAAACATATTGAGATTCAACATCATTTTCTAAGGGATTGTGTTTCAAAACGAAAAATTGAGATATCTTTTGTACCATCTCAAGATCAATTAGCGGACATTTTTACAAAACCGCTATCTTCCGAGACTTTTGCGTCCATACGAGCTCGGTTAGGCATGATGCATATTGAATGATGGTTATGTTTGCATTTTACACGTTTTTAAAACTAAGGGGCGAAAAATCGGATTTTTGGTTGAAAATTCGGATTTTGAAAAACTTGACAAAACAGTGGGCTGAAGAGGTTGAGGGCAATCGGTCACCCTCAACCACGACCGGTCGCCCTAAGCCAAAATTTGGATTAAAATCGTTCTGTCTTCAGCATTAGTTATTTTCACTTATTTTTGCCATTTTTCGTCCCCTTTGCCAAATACACACAAATTTCACTCAAAATTTATTTTCATGCATTCAATTCACAACTTGGACCTTATATAGCATGTTTATCATCATCATGGCTCATCTTTTCCGATCAAATGGTAAGAATTTTTCTTCCTTTGCTCAATTGGGTTGAACCCTTGAGTTTATGACTTTCTTGTATATTTCTTGATATTTTTTGCATATGATCTTGATGAGCTTAATTATTATGTTGTATTGTATGATGTTTGATGTGAATTGGTGATGAAATTTTTTTGGCTTGAATCATTTACAAGGGCTATATACAACTTCTTTTAATTTTCACGCCCACAAAGTGTTCGATGGAATGTCACAATGAAAATTTCCACTTCTACATGACTCTCTTGCTTCCAAAAATCTTCAATACTTATTGAGATCATGTTTTCGCAAATAAAACGAGTGTATGAACTCTTCATGATACATTTCTCCCATTTTCCTTGGTTTTTAAGCCTAAATTGCTCAATGGTTGATAAACCGTCTCTTTGGCGCACTTTGATGAAATTGTATGATGTTTTTATCATCCTAACATTCTTTTTGATGATTCCAAGGGGGAGAAACAGGAAATTGGCTCGTTAGCCAAAAGAAGCTAATAAAAGCTCGTTGTAAAAGCTATAAGCTATGGCTTCCTAAAGCCAAGAATACCTAATCCATGGCTTATATTATGGACTCAGTTGCAAAAGATTATAAGTATTGTGACAGGGGGAGCTTCTTAGCTTATGATGTTTTTATGCATCTTATATAAGCTTGTTATAGCTTGTGCTTCTAGCTTATGCAATATCTCTTGTTGATATGCTCATAGATAGGGGGAGCTTTGTATGAAATGTTTTTAACGGATAGTTCACTCGTAAAACCAGAAAATTTATTTGGTTTCAAAATCGTCCTCGAGAAAATTGTTTTGGTTTGTAATCATCAAAAAGGGGGAGTTTGTTAGATAAATGTTTTTATCATGATTTTGGTGATTTTGTTCGATTTTGTTCAAATGAGTTTTTAAACCAAAACAATGTCCCTAAATGTTGTCTAAATACTTCTGATCGACTTAAAATTTTTTTACTATTTTTCGGAGTATTTTTTGGAGTTTATTTTTGATAAAAAATTGGACAACACATTTGTTTCAGGCTCGAACGGTAGCCCTATAGGGCAACCCGTACCTGGGTTGAGTTTTGAAACAGAAAATGGGACGTAGAAAAAAAGAGGGAGGGCGACCGGTCGACCAGGTGGTCGACCGGTGAGGGCGACCGGTCGACCCTCGACAGGCGGCCGTGCACTGGAGCACCTCTTTTGGTTCAGTCTTCTCTGTTTCGATTTTTTATCAACCCCAACCGGTCAAGACTAAGGGCGACCGGTCGCACCCCCCTCCGACCGGTCCCCCTGTGTAAAATTCGCTGAAATTCAATTTCAATCTTATCTCTGTGACCGGCGCACTTTTGTTTATCAAAAAACTATCTCGTTGCATTTTCGACGTTTTTCCCTATTTTGTGGGATTGATTTCTAACAGCTATATTGATGATTTTAAATGGTTTCTTTTGCAGCAAATCACTCCCCAAGGAGGAGCCTATGTCTGGAAATGAAAGCCAAGTGCTCTCCTATAAATAGAGGCTTCATTCAAGCAACAAGATACAACACTCTACACAAGCAAAGAGCAATCAAGCATACACTTTCATATATCTTGTTGTATTAGCCTTAGCACTTTCACTTGTACAAATTTGAGGTCTAGGCTTTCAATTCTTGATTACAATTGTACTCATATTGTATCAATCATTATTGAGTTGTAATCTTGATTTTGGTCATCATTCAACACAAGACATCCTTGTGAGTATTCTTGTGGTAAGAATACACTTGGGTGATCTAGGTGATAGGTGTTTGAAGGTTGTGGTAATCTTCAAAGGTGTTGTAAGAGGATTGTGGTAATCCTCAAGGTGGTGTAAGAGAGTTGTGGTAATCCTCAAGGTGTTGTATTAATTTTTGGTAAATTAATAAAATCGTTTTTTTTTTTTTTGAAATCCATCCCGGATATATTGGGGTGGTAGTAGATTAGGCCCTAGGTGGGTTGAACTACTATAAATCGACGTGTGCTATTTACTTTCCGCTCTTAGCATTTCATCTTTGCTTGAGTTTTACGAAAAATGAGGGCAAAATCTGAAAAACCGGGATAATCTATTCACCCCCCCTCTAGATTATCGTAGCCACTTGGACTAACACTTATTTTGTTGTTATATTATTTTAAATTTTTTGTTGGATTGAGTTCTTTAAAAGATTTACTTAATCATTCATATAGATTTATATTTTATGAAAACAAAATACATATTAAAATACTTTGAAAATTTTTTTAATGGATTGATTATTTAGTTAATATATATTTATTGGTAAAGCACTTTAAGCTATTTTAATATTCATCAATAAAAATATTTAATAATATAATTATTTTAATAAAGCCAAATGGATTACGTGCAGCGCACGTGTTTCTTACTAGTCTATATCTATATATATATATATATATATATATATATATATATACCTATCTATCTATCTATCTATATCTATACTATCTTAAAAGTGTGAATGTTTCTTGCAATTTTTGATTGGATAAATATATCCTTTAGACATAGCAAAATTTTAGGACAACTAAGTAATTTGATATGTATTTAGCTTCTATTTGTTCAATTTATAAGACAATGTGACCTTTTATATTCTACATTTTAAAAGTATACTATCTTAAAAGTGTGAATGTATCTTGCAATTTTTGATTGGACAAATATATCCTTTAGACATAGTAAAATTTTAGGACAACTAAGTAATTTGATATTTATTTAGCTTCTATATGTTCAATTTATAAGACAATGTGATCTTTTATATCTATATTTTAAAAGTACTTATTCTTTCAGCTATAACTCTTAAAATATTTTGAATTTTCAAATAATATTAGCTTCATATTAAACTAGATTTCGAGAGCTTTCTAACCATATGTCATAAGCATATATAAGGACTTCACATGAGAAAATTTTAACGTTATAAAGTTCAACACCATGTATATGTTATTTTTTTTTAATTATATGAGAGATGTTCTTTATAGCCAAAAAAGATTCAGAATCTGAAAATATATTTTTTTAATCATAACACTAAGAATACTTTAAATTTCTTATAAAATCAATTTCAAATTTAAACTAGGTTTCAAAATCTTCAACTATATGTTCTAAACATATACACAAGTCGTTATAGAAGAAATTTTAACTATTTAACTTTTAGTATGATGCAAAATTGTGTATTTCTTATATTCTTTTAAATTTTCTCAATAATTAAATATGGCTATTATAATTTATAAGAAAATATCAAATTACAATATACATGATAAGAAAAAATAAAATTAAAACTTTTTTTAGGTGGTTTTGATGCTAAATAAAAAGTAGAGAAAATACATAATTCCTTTATGGTCGAAAAATCCTCCCTCAATTAGTAATATACAATTTAAAATTTAATTTATTGATAGTTGTTAAATAAATAATATTGAAAACAAGAGAGTTTCATATTTTATTTTTATTGTAATTTCATGTATATTTTATTTTAATTAGTCATATCAGTAAAATAAAAAGTACAAAATAAAAGGAATAATATTAACATGAAAAGAAAAAACGAACAAGAACCAAAACAAGTTTGTCGCGAAAAAACGTTACCTTTTAAATTTTAACTATATGTGTTAATATGACTTTTATTAATTTTCTATATATAACATTATAAGTTTTAGTTTCTAATTTTTTATTTTTTATTATATTATGATGTCAATCTTTCAATTATTTTATATTCTATAAATTTTAAGAACAAGTGCAAGAAAGTGTTAAAAGTTGTATATATAAATTTATAAAAAAAAAAAACAAAGAAGGCAAACTTAATAAAAAAAATCCATATGTATTAAATTAACATTTGTGATAAAACTTGAATGTCGTTTGAAAATTACACCCTTAAAAGTTATGAGTTTAAAATATCAATATGATACATATTTATAATAAAAACGTATATCAAAATAATTAAATTTTAATAAAATGGTGTGAAAGAGTGAATCATGAGCTAAAGTCAGATTAGTCTAAAATATCATATCTGTTATGCATAAGAAAAAATAAATAAACTCATTTAATATGTAACAATTTGACTACTGAGAAACTAATTATATATTAGTTCAAATTCTAACATAAAATTCATAACTAAGTAAATTAAATAATTACAACAAATAAGAGTGAAAACTAAGAATAAAAAATATTAAAAAAATAAATGGTTATACTTGACATTAATGAGTTGAGATTGATCTAAATAATTTTGGGTGTTAATCTCACATATATAGATAGTTTAGGATTAAACCAAATGAAACATATTATAAAGATTTGAAAGAATAAAAGTAAATAGTTAAAAAAATATGTGGGTCATAGCTGGGAATTCTAAAGAAAATTAAATGGCTTCCATATAATGTGTATAATTTGATATTTTCGATAAAATCTCAGTTCATTTTAGCACACATTTATGACTTATAAATATTCAAGCACAAAGGCAATTATTATAAAATTGGGTACAAATCATTCTAATTTTTACAAAATCAAATATTATGAAAAACTTGAAAACAAGAATCAAAAATTGAAAGTCACTTTATGTATATGAAATTGTAAGAAAATAAATAAATAAACTAAACTTATTTAATATGAAATAATTTAATATTTATGTCAAAGATTAATATTTCTTAAATTACATGTTAATTTAGGTACCAATATAATAATCAAAATATTCAAAATAATATTTATGTATCAAATTTATTGTGTTAAACTATATATAATAATAAATAGGAGTGAAGTGATCATGTTTAGTACCAATTAATGTGAATTATTTCGGGCATAAGGAGGCGGAAGAGAATAGTTAAGTGGGGTTTAAATTTTTGGCAACTATATTTTTGTATTTGATAAAAAATTCAACCAAAATTTTAAATAAAGATTAAAGTACTATATACCATTTTATCAATAAAGGCGTTAAAAATGGATTGATAATTATATTTTACAACAAATAATATGATTTTGTAAACGATATTAAATGAGATCAATTTTAAATTTACAGTCTCTTCAAATAAATATAGATTAGTTTCAGTATATTAAGAATAATTGTAATTTTCATAACTATACGACTCACAAAATTTACAACTATGTAAATATTAATATAACCAAAATAGTCAAATTCAATTGCGACTACAAACTCTAATAGTATAACGTATCTTTCTAAAACTTTATGAAATTTTAAAAATTATATTAGTTTTTACTTTATTATGTATAACTTTTAAAAACATAAGTGAATGCAAAAAGAAATTCAAACATAAAAGTTAATTAGTATTATATTTGATTATTGAAGATTGACATGTGAAAATTGTTAACTTATTTTTTCTTTCATAAGACTGTCTTTGGTTTTATTATTTATTAAATAAAGATATTTTGTGTGCAATTGAATAGAGTTTCAAAACTCAGATGACTCTCGATGAAAATAATAGATTTTTTTTATATATTAGGTTAATGTTTATTATATTTAAGACACTGGAAATAAGAGGACTACAAACTTTAAGTTTAAGTGTTAATGATAAAATATCTACTTTGTTACTAGAATTAAAATAATATATGTATTTTTTTACATATATATTATATTGTAATTTTTTTTACATTTCATTAATCGAAGAACTGAGATAGAATAAAAGAAGTAAGCACATGAAGTATAAGATTTGACTAACCTTTATTTTATTTTATTTTAATTGAATAACAATAACAAATAAAATGATGATATTATGATGGATTTTGGTATAACATTTAATTAATTATTATTTCTTATTAATGCGATAACTTGTATGTGATTTACTAATCATTAGCTTATGATTTATAAGCTAAATTATTTGTCTGAATATGTAAAATGCATCTAATGCTAAAAGAATTCAAAAATCATGTAAGAGAAAAGACTTTTTTAGCCATAACAATGAAATAAAAGACCGATGAATGTGACTGTAAGCTAATATAAAACCTATTTCGTTGTTATACTAATTGTAAAAATTTTGTGGGATTGAGTTCTTTAAAACGATTATTTAACGATTCATATCGATCTATAATTAAAGTAAAGCAAAATATATATTGAATATTGTGTAATAATTAAATTTAATTAATATTTATTTCACTTTTTATATTTTAATATTAATCAATAAAATTATTAAATAATAAAATTATTTTAGTAAAGTCATGTGGATCACGTGCGACGCAAGTATTTCTTACTAGTAACTTCAAAAAGCACACAAGTTGGTCTGAATACCAACCGATCTGCAGGAAGAGACACCCACCAATAAATAGCCAAAGGTCCTCTCACAAGAATTTGCTTTCAACTGTTTGATAAAAAGCCGTTCTATTCAAAGTTGAGGGATTTGGATAAAATCCATGCATTCCCCTATCATCATTACAAGTTCACAACACAACCCCACAATCCCCTTGCACAAAAAAAAAATAGTAATAAAAGGGAAAATCCAAGGTCCCAAGAGGCAAAAATCTCTCCGTCTTCGTTTTTTCTTCTTTTGAAAAATCAAGAACTTTATTGGTTTTGACTACTTAACAGCAATTATTAATTCTACAAGTTTAATCAACGATTGTTGTTCACTTCATAAAGATTGAAAAAAGGTGATTACTAGCAAAATCATTAATTCAGGGGTTTCCTAGGACCCTTGCTGGTTTGAAAAATGTCGCTAGGAGAATCATGCAATTGATGTTGATTGCCTCATTTTATTCTTCAAAAGAGTGATGAAGGTTGGTAAAACCTGAAACTTTAAATTTGATTATCGCTTGTAGAAACGAGTGATAGTTAGAATCACTACGCGGACTGGGGATTTTAAAATGTGTTCTGAAAGCATGTCTTTTGAAATTTTAAATTTTGCTGCATTAAACCCCTCAAAATAGCGAACCTAACATCCGACTACAATGAAATGTTTAGATCCTTGACCATTAGAAGAACTGGTGACTTTGTAAATGCATGTCTTTAAGATCATATCATCCCAAGGCGAAAAAGGTGCTTGGTTGTGATCCTAATATCACCTTAAAATGCACTTCAGATCTCAATGGTATTTCATCCACAATATAACATCATCTTATACACATTGCATTCATTTGGTCGAATGAAATATTGGATGCCACACCGAAGGAATGCCTTGAATGACCTATGCAAGATTGATGCATCTAAAAGAGACTTCTTTTGAGATATGATTGATCTCCAATCGAACTGTAAGTCCCGAAACAATCGCAATATTCCACAATTCATGAAGTGGGATTATACACGAATGATTAATTCTTAAGAATTACTCATCCAAAACCAAACTTATGACTATGTAAAGAAATTAAGACTCCCGATATTTCAAGAACAAGTACTTATACTAAAACATACTAACACGAAAAAAAATCTCTGTTTTATATCTAAACTTCATAGCATTTTCTTGCAGACTCCAATAATGAGCCAAAACATGCAGGCATTGCACTACTACCATGCATGCTTTAGAATATTTAAGTGTCAGAATCAAGTTCCATTTTCTTTTATGAAAAAGATACAAAGCCAGCCACAACCTAAAATGTCCCAAGGCTTTGAAATCATTGAACCTTTTTCACTCCACAATTCAAACAGACAAGATTCGCCAAAGAATAAGTTAATCCTGTATGTTACTTTTACCACTTATTCACCACAGAAAAAAGGTATAATTACAAGAACTACCCCTGAAATTTGGGTTAATTACAAAAAGACCCACAGGTTTTTGAAAAATACAAAAAAAACATCAGGTTTGATTTTGTATTACACTTTACCCCTTATAAGCAAAAACATTTCAAATACTCCCCTTACATTTGTAAAAATATTACAATTACCCCCTTACATTTAATATTGAATCAAACCTTTAGGTTTTTAGTAATTGTTAAACATCTATAGGTTTTTCTGCAATTAACCCAAACCTAAAGGGTAGTTTTTGTAATTATCCCAAAATAAAAATTCCCAGTCCTAGTATATCCACCATCTCATCCATCGAAAAGTAGATCAATACTAGCACAAAGTGACGGATAGCAGAAAGCTCAAACGATACGGAATAACCTTTTCAAAATTAAGACGTAGATGGCTAAGGTAGATACATGGATGATTAAAGATTTCGGAAATGAAAATGGATTTACAAATAGATATACCGACGAATATAGACCTCAAATTAGATAGTAGTCTATGCATGCAGTCCAAAGTAATAGAGGCAAACTTATAATACAATACTGATAAGGAATGAGACGGAGAGAAGCTTCAGAGGGTTTTGGAGTTGCTCTACCAGCAATGGCAGGTGCGACAGCGTGTCCATGAGGGTTTTGTTGTTGCTCAGTCGTTGGCAATGGATTTGGTGATGCGTCACTTGGAGGCGGTGTTAAATGTATTTCATCACCATTATCAATATCTTGACCTGGTACAGTAAAATGTCGATTCATAAGAGCAACATAAAATGTGCTAAATTTATAGCAATAATATAAAAATAATTAAGGCAGGATGGAAGGGTCTGATTTCACTCACTTGAGCCAGTAATTTGTCTAGGCCCCATGATGCAATATACAGAATTCAATTGGGCCATTTCGTTTAGACATTTTACCCTTCAATTTGTAAAGCAAATTACTGAATTGGCCATTATCCACATACTTCAACCAACATATTTCATCTACCTTGCGAAATGAATCGTGATAAAAATACAACAAAGAAGATAACAATTTTTTTCTCAATTGTTAATGAAGAACAAGAACAAAGGCAAATAAGAGATGGCACTGCGGTTTGGGAAACACAATTAATTGATATCAATCATATCAAACTAATTGAGAATTAATTGTTTCTTGCCACCAAGATTGTAATGAAATAAGAAAAAGAAAAAAAAAGGAAGCAGTGGCATCGGGAAGAAGGACGCAAGAGGAGGAGCCTGGCAGCAAATGTGGCAGATGGTTAACAGAAAAATGAACAAGACAACAAAGAAGAGGCAAGAGAAAAATTGAAAAAGGGGAAGCAATGACAAGAAGTGAGAAGGAGAAGAATGAACCAAAGAAGAAATTTGAAGGAGAAAAAAAATAGAATAATGGAAATTGAGAAACAAAAAAAGAGTTAAAGGTGTGACTGTAAAATCATATTCCATATCTTAATCTGTATCCTAACCAAAAGAAAAAGAAAACAATCCTGCAATCCAAAGCTAATGATTGAGTTTACAAATTAATCTCCAAAGCACAATGTAATATTTTTTAAGAAAACTTTGAAATCGATTCATAAATTCAAAAGAATCCTTACTACATAGAATAATCCCCTAAACATAAGTGGTATAAACTATATCAGGTATCTATCTAATATTTCAGTGAGTCTTGCCTCGTTTTCCATGTGTTGTCATATAATTTGATTATTTTAATGGAATTCAACATCTCCACGTAATTCCTACTTTTGTCATAGTCTTTGGTTTATTTAGCACGAGAAGAATCATTAATTGCCAAAGACCAATAATTATTGGATATGCAAGAGTTGCTTACAATTGGAGATAGACCAACCCAGCTTCAATCTCTCCCAATCAAAAACCAAGCGGTAACCCATGAGGAAGTTTTCTGCAAGGAAAATTAGGAGAAAATGACCAAAATGAAATGTTTTTGGGCAAAATATAGCATCCAATGATTTTCAATTGTAAGAAAATATTCCCAAGTTGTGCTTATATGGTGCCATAGCAGGAGGCAAAGGTAAAAGACAAGCAAGTAGAAATGTGGGATGAAAAAGAAAAGGACTCACGTCCAATGATACCAATATCTTCATCTATACGCTGTATACCTAAACAATATATACCGCCCTGCAAAAAAACATTTCCTCTTGTAAATACAATTGAAAAAACAATTTCTAACATTTGAAGAACAATTTCCAGCACCCAAACTGGAGAACACTTAAATCTTAATAGACAAGCATGACAATTCTATTGCATTTGCATCTCGCAAGCACCAGCATGAATTATTGATAAGCACATAGCATACATGAAATACTTGCCTTAGCCTTTTCTACGGATACATTGTTAAAGCTTATTTTTTTTTTTGATAAGAAACAGAAAGTTTTATTAAATAAAGAATCAGTACAAAGTCCAATGGGACGAGAAGTCCCAAAAACAAAGAAAAAATTATAACTACATGACACAGCACCAATCTCTGAAATTATCAGAAACAAAGAGTCCTTTAAAATCCTTATGAATGGAGACCCACCAAGCGAACCTAAACTTAATCTTATACCACACCTCTTCTAAAGACTCCTCTCTATCTACAAAGATTCTTTTATTTCTTTCTAGCCAAAGAGACCAACACATTACATGGATGATTACATTCCAAAAAACTTGACCCCTAGGACTGATAAGACTACCAGCGTTGTACATAAACAAATAGGCAGCATCCATTTCCCATAAAACTCTGTACCGCAGGCTAATGGTGAAAGGGCAGTGAAGGAAGACGTGATTCAAGTCTTCAGAGTGATCCTACAAAGAACACACCAATTTGGGGATAGGGAGGCATACGGAAAACGTTTTTGCAGAACGTCACAGGTTAACAACTTACAAAGAATTGAACCTTCTTAGGTACGGGGGCCTTCCAAACAGAGTTAAAAAGGAGAAGGGGGGGAGGGAGTTGGAGTTGGGAAAAAAAGATGCGGAAAAGGATTTACAAGAGAAAACTCCAGATGATTCCCATTTCCACCTCCTAACATCCTCCACTCCCTCCACAAGACCCAACATTTTCCAACTGACTAACCAAAGAACACAAAGCTGGAACTTCCGTGTCTTTTATATTACGGTAAAAAAGAAAATTCCAGGAAATAGAAGGCTCCAATGCAGAAAGTTGCAGTTTTGATAGACGGATTTGCAGTTACAGTCAAACTAACAGGAGAAATAGGTCAAACCACACAAGCAGTAGCAACGACAAAATCATACACTAAGGATACAGCTAAAAATCAATTTTAAGATATTATGTCCGATAACTTAAATGATGAGACTGCATTTGACAATTCCCAACGCTAATTGAAACATGGAAATGGATGGGATAACAAATACACAGGAATCATAGCATAAATCAACGACCTTTTAATAATTTTAAGAGCAACTAAGCACATGTGACATGCAAAACAATCCACATCTAACAGAAGTTTGGATGGAAAGGCTTCAAAACAATTAAGGGAGTGTTTGCGAACTCCTAAAAAAAAGTGATTCTCAGCTTTTAGGTGGAAAACATAACTCATTTTTCCACCTAGAAGCCGAGAATCACTTTTTTCTTAGAGTTTGCAAGCACTCCCTAAATAAGCGTAACGTAGCATTTGACAAATGTACGGTATGTTTTTTAACATGAATCAACAGAGAATATGAATATGCACCTGATCATCAGCAATGTGAAACATGGGATTTTCAATTACAAAGCTTTGGTTCACGAGAAATACAAGTTTCATGCTGGGAATGTTCAGTACATTGAGCGAACTGCATCAGAAAAAACGGTGATAATCAGCTCTAATCAAAAAAAGCTAGCTAATAAAGCAACTGCAACAATATAGAAAGATATCCCATTAAGCAAATGCTCAAAAATATTGGCTTTACCGAGCCTTATAACAGTTTTCAAATCCTTGTGTAGTGATCCTAGTAGCATTAGCTTGTCTGTGAAACTGAACATAGAGAAGATACTCCAATAATCAATAAAAGTTGAACCAAATAATGAATTATGAAATCTTAGGGTTCCAGAGAGAGAACCTCAGAAACAACTTGGTTATAGCTCTCGCTGGGAAGATATGTGAACGATGACCCAGTATCAACTTGTGCTTTGAATCCAGTTTGCTTCAGACAGGAACTCCCAACACAATAAGTTTCCACTTCAACAATGTAGGCGATGCTACAAATCAAAACCAACTTGTTAAAGAAAAGAAATGCGTATATAGGCATCCATATATAGTTGAATTAACAAGTTCATAAAATATATCAACTAATATCTGAAATCACATTGGTACTAGAAAGACTCGTACTGATTTCCTTTTAATGGTAAAAAAGACGTAGATCTTTGTGATACAGGCCCTTGGTCCCCAAAGTATAGTCTACCGGAGTAACTCTTGTCATAGCAAAATGAGAATGAATGTGGAATGAGTCCCGACTTTGTAAGCAGACTTGGTATAGAAATGTCCCCCGGTCCTAATCCCATAAGACCATCAGGAGCAATTCCATCCAAATACTCACCACTTTGTTTGCTGCCACAGCTGCAATCAAGGGAAAGAAATGAGACAAAATCTTACTTAAGATTGGTGATTTTTTCGGGTAAATTACAGAAATTACCTCTGAGGCTAGCCTATCCTTAAGGAATAATAAACACCCCATTGAGGTTTGTATTTACTTGACAAATACCGGTCTCTTGAGGGTGCAATTTGTATACTAGAAACAAATATCAAAGGGGCATTTGTAATTTAGTTGGGTTTTTTAGTAATTTAGTTGGACCTCCAGAGTAGTTTTTGTAACTAACCCAAATGTTTTGGAGAAGTTGGGTATCAATTAGCCAAACATACCCTATAATAATGGCAGCCTGGACCGAGCTTTGCTGTTTATTTCCTCCAACTGAGGCCAAATGCAGTTGATCCTCAAAAAGAAATCCTGAGCTTGACGTATCTTCAGACAAATAATTAACAGTATAAGGGCAATGTCCATTTGGAGTTTTACAATTAGGCCCCATTTCACACAATTCGTGTCTGCAAGTTATGCGTTTGCTACTGCTTGAATGAGATGGGCTATACTCCCCTAGTTCTTTATCCTGCATAATAGATGCCCCAATCACAACGGAGCACCTGCCAATCAATCACTGAAGAATTAACTGCTAAACCTGCTATCAGTAACTAGTCACAGTTCATAGCTCAAAGCACTGACATCTGAACCCCTTAAAAAGAAAAAAAGGAAACTCACCGACTTTTGATATATCGTGGAAAAATAAGGAATTGAAAACATTTTGTAACCTAAGAAATTGGCCGTATTTTTTTTTTCAAAGCCTCTTACTCGAAAATTAGTTCCAAATGCTGGATGGAAGAAAGTCAGTCAGTGACATATCATGCCAAGTTTTTAATTCCAGACTCAAATTGTTCGATTCATTTACTAATACATACATTTTGAAAATTACGTAACAAAAGCAAATTATTTTGTCACTTGATGTTCCAGAGGTCCCGTTTAGTAAAACGATAATCTTCCTCACCAAACTTCAATCAAGAGCAAACTTATGCACAGCATCCTAGCTATCGAGCTGTAATACCAAATGACATAGAAACTGATGTCTTCAACGTAGAAGATTAGTGCTATTAATAAGAAAAAACCATAAGATTTGATGTCGGAAGCTGATAGCATACCAACATGTTATAGTAACTTAAAGACAGTGGAGCACACTCTATACAATCACAAGGAACCCAAAGCATATCACTTCCAGTATCCAAAGCTACGAGGAAAGAATTGTTTGGCGTCCCAATATCAATCCACGTATAATGCAACCTGGAAACCAAATATTATGTGGACCATCAGTATTGCGTTCTGATCGAAGTTAAAAGATATCAGTAGGATAAAGATAACAATATTTATAGTTCTGCTTTTTGACACATTATTAATCACAGTCGTAGCATTTTTTTGTTTCAAAATGCATGTCAGTTTTCACACACTCCTAACAGGCAGACAAGAAACAAGGGTGAGGTCAAAAATAAGAGTGCCATGGAACAACTTATTCAAATTAAACGGGCCTTATCCAATTCTTATTTGGGTCGATGCGTAGATCTCCTTCCACCCTACTTGTTTAAGCGCTGCATACGAATTTAAACCACATAAAGTCAAGTACTTTATAATCACTTCATTCCAAGTGATTCTAGGGCAATCTTTTCGACTAGGTTTTCCATTAAAACAAATATCATCAATTTCCACCACTACACATCTACTGGCCTTTGACAAATAAGCGCAAACCATCTCAAAAGGTTATGTTGAAACTTTCTTTCGAAGTTACCTTGATTGGATCAAGATTGTGCTCTCATTCTATCAGTTTCTTCCATACTTTGATGAAAAATTAAAATATATCCTAACTTAAAATTCTAATTGAACTTGTTAAAAAGACGATAACTAGAAAAATATAGCCACTAAGACCAAATTTGCAGCACCAAAACTTGATATTATCAACAGAAATGATTCAAAACATGATATTATCAATGCATTCTGGTCCTCCTTCACTTACCATCACAGGGCCCCTTATTACCACCAGCAACATTGACACTTGAAGAGTTTGTATATGTTATCCATTCAAAATACAAAACTTATGATACATTATTAATGGAAAGTTTATTAGGAGAGAGAGTGACAGAGTGAGAGAGTGATCGGCTGAAAGCACGTTCAAGAATGATTTCGCAATTTTTTTTCAAATTTCAGCACAAAGTTTTCCTTTTCACCAAGCGGAATCTCAAGTATCATGTGCATTGGGTACACCATCCACTTCCACGTTTGCAGCCATCTTGAACATCATAATGGGTTAGTGTTATGAGCTTCTTTTTTAATAAAATTGTATCAAAAGAGCATAGAAATGAATGCACCCTTTCTCGTCTTTCCTTCTATTGATGTTTCATAACGAACTTCCTAGTTAATGATTTTACTACCTCTGTTGTGCAAAAATTGTACAATAGGTATCAACACAATCCAAGTTTGATGATTGTTGAACTTGCTGCTATGCATGTACTTTAACATCATGCACCGTCCAATAAAAGAAACAGTGACGACTCTATCAAGGACCAAGGATGAAAATATATCCAATTTTTGTTATTTACTATTTTAATAAGCCAGCAGAGTATACAAATGGTGCCTACATTAAATAGCTAAAGTTCACGACAAAATATTTTCTAATAGCCTGCACAAACTTAACTCTTAAGGCAAAACAAATTGAAGAAGTAAACACTAAAGAGGATACATATATCATAAACTTGATAAATTAATAACTAGCTATAACAATTAAAAAAAAGAATCTCTAGCATTTTGTGGCATGTATTCTTGCAGCAAACATTTAAGATTGTAAAACAAAATTAAATTATCCCGTTATTGAATATGGAATACCTCTTCAGTTTCTTAGATAATGACCCGGCAAGAAACTAAGTAGCATTACAGAGAATTAAGCCAGTGTATAACATTTCAATAAGAAAACATATTTATGTTCCATCCTAGACCCAACCATGAGGGACTATGGTGACAAACCCACGTGCTGATAGTTCCAAATTATCAAAATATCAACCACTAATAACAAAAAGGACTACGTCACGAATATCTTCGTCATTTCTTCTACATCAAATTTTAGCTTGCTGAAGAAAGCAATGGGCTTCACGTCACTTCTTCAAGCGCATTAATAAATGATGAAAGCGGATAATAAACACATATAATTGATTGCAGATAAAAGGCGTAATTTATTTGTCGTTTTTCCAAATCTTTTTATACGGCTATCTTTCATATCTGATAAGAGACAACGGTTTCTTTTTGTTTTACATAAAACCCACGTTGTTCCCATTTTTGGAGAAACACCGCTGAATGAAATCAGGGCGCAAGTTATAGGAGGATTGGGAAAACCTACAAATAGTGAAACGAATTAGAAAGCAGACACTGTAGTCCTATTTAATTTGATCAGTTCTTTTTCATATAGCCTTATATACACACACTTGAGCTTACATCACCTTGGGTGATGTTGAGCCATTCTCCTAAAGGAATTCAACAATACCACATTTGCCATAAGTGAAAAGAAAAATCCATGGCACGATGTATCTTTCAGCTTGTAGGGTATAAAAAAAATGCCCATGTCATACTTTTCTGTACTGGCATAATTTCTAATTTTTTTTCCCTTCATTTCCTTGGATAAAATGCGTTGGCTTTTCTAGAAACAAACAACAAAAAAATAGACAAAATGCTTCATTTTCTAATCCTATAAAACATTAAAATTCTCCATATTGTAACAGTTAGTTAAACAATTCAATAAAATTGTTTAATTTATTCTGTTAGCATTTTTAGACAAAAGACTATTCAAATACTTTATGAAACGTAAATGCAGATGTTCTTACCCACAAAAATCAAATCAAAATTCTGAGATTTTATATTTCACTTGCAGAGCAACGAATTTAAGCTATAATCTCCAGAAAGCAAATAGACTAGAAAATCATTTATATGATAAAAATTTTGAAATAAAAAAAAAAAAAACAAACAAACCTCTATCCCCACCCACAACACACACACACACACATAGAACATATAACATCAGAATGTTGATTAACTAATCAAGTATAAATCTCAAAAAATAAAATAAAATAAAACAAAAACCTAAAACCACATACAAACCTAAAGCACATTGCTCTAAAACACAACTAAAAATCAAAAAATGAAAATAGAAACCCAGATAAAGAAAAATGAGGATGTAAAAGCTAAATAAAACATACCAACCCATGTCATTGCCGTAATTGTAAGTCTGTCCACCTTGAGAATCAACCAAAGGCTGATTCTGAGCACCAAGCCTCAACCTCTGCCGCTTTAAATCATTCCCCAAAAGCACTCTCATGTGCCCAAATGTCTTCTTCTCAGGCCACGACGTCGTTTTGTTCCTGGAAGCCAACAAATTCTGGGCTTCCTCAGAGAACCTGTGAATCAGCCTCGAAGAATAAATGGGCTTCGCTGCATAAGCATCAACGGCGAGAAATAGCACTAAAATTGCACCAAAAAGATTGGTTTTTCCCATAGGGAATCTTTGCCAATACAAAGAATAAATGCAGGTCGCCGCTCTAAAATACCTTCTTATTATTTTCGCAGATTTTGCCAGTAGTGGTAAAGTAAAGTGGTTGAGAAGAGTTTCTGGATTGATATGCATTAATGTGCTTACATGGGGAGTTTCAGTAGTGAGGGACTTCTTTTCGTAAATAACTAAATACTGCAGTTTTAAATTTCTTTGAGTTTCTTCACATTATTAAATTTGATAGTATTTTTTTAAAAGAAAACGAATTGTTATTTTATTAAATAAAAGATCAATTAATAATTATTTCAATAAGTTCATAATAATTAAGAAATTATACTAACAACTTAGATAAATAAGACACTATACAATGGGTGGACCCATTTTTTTTTGTTTTTAGGGGACTGTACAATGGGTGGACTTGAGTTATAATTGTTGAATTTTGGGAAAGTAATCTTGAAAGGTGGGATTAATTAAGGACCTCTCATCATCTCATCTATTAAATTTGAACTCAATACGTAACGCTTGTACAATTTGATAATACTAATATTGGGAATATGGGAATCAGATGCAAATCATGCAATGGGAACTAGAGGTGGTAATTGGTCGGGCCAGGCCAACTCGAGCCCATCGGGCTTATGAAAAATTTTGGTCCAGGTCGGTCCGGGCCAAATTTGGTCGGGCCATGAAAAAGTTTGGTCCAACCTAGCCCATTTATACAATGTATGTACAAATATTTTTCAGACCAGGCCACGAACCAAATAGGCCCGACTTTTTTTGGGCCTGGAAATCTTCGGCCCAGCCCGACCCAAACTTTGGGTCGGACTAGATTTTGCCACGTCTAATGAGAAGGGGAGGGGGGAGAAATGATTGAAATGATAAGATATATATCATAATAGTAAGGCAAAAATTTGTATCAGACAGTCTAACGGGTCAAAACTCGTTAGACGGATCCTAACCCAAATCCAATGGCATCAGAGGTGGCAATTTTGTAATATTGTAGCGGCGGTGGCATTTTTGTAATATTAGACAATGACATAGTATTATGGGGGGCTGAAATGTATTAGTTTTTTCCCTGAAAAGTATTAGTAATTTCCTGAATAATATTTTAATACTCCCCTAAAAGGTATTTAACAATTCATCTGAAAAGTATTAGTCTTTCTCTTAAAAAGTATTAGCGATCCTCACCGAAAGTATTAGTAATCCCCTAAAAAGTATTAGTAATTTCTTTGGAAAAACATTTTAGTACTCCCCTAAAAGGTATTTAATAATTAACCTGAAAAATATTAGTAGTCTCATTGAAAAGTATTAGTTTTTCCTCTTAAAAGTATTAGCATCCCTTGAAAAATGCTATTAGTGTCCCTAAATATTATTAGTTTTTCTCTTAAAAAGCTTGAAAAGTATGAGTAATTCCGGTCAAAAGTATTAGTAATTGTACTAAAAAGAATTAATCGTTTCCATAAAAGGTGGTTCAATCACTACAACATAAGTGACATTAGGTAACATAAAATTGTAGCACTTTTTTTATAAGGTACTTTATGTAACACTTGTTTGTAACGGTTTTTTCAATATGTAACACTTTTATGTAATATTTATGTAACACTTTTGTAGCATTTTTTCAATACGTAACACTTATATGTAACAGTTTTAAATAAGTAACACTTTTTAGGTAACACTTTTTTTTGTTAATATTTTTGTAACACAAACATGTATCATTTTAGTTAAATAACACTTTAAGTAACAGTTTATTTAATTAATTGGTAACACTTTTTTGGCTCTATTTTGTAACACAAAATTATACCATTTTAATTAAATAAGGCTAATAATTTATCTAATGGTTTGATACCACAAATTAGGTGGAGACAAAACAACCTCCAAAGCACAAATCATGTAAACGAATTTGTATGTATTTTTTGTATTTTGATTTTTAAGATTTTGAAATATTACAAAATATAAACATTGCTCCAAATGGTTGTTATCAATCTTTCTTCCAATTCCATTCTATCTAGGGATGACAATGGGTTGAATCAATTTACTTGAAGATCCAAACTCGCCCCGCGCCTAGAGCAGGGTCGAGCGATCCGCCGGGTCGACTCGTTGTGCCCCATTATGAATTAAATTATATACAAAAAATTAAAAAATATATATTTATAAAATATTTTTTACAAAAATTGTCATTATCAATTTATAATAATTAGATATAATATAAAAATACGTAAAAATTATATTATAATATATATTATATATACAAAATATATAACAAATATATTAAAAAATAAAGTGGGCGGAATTGATTCCCGTGATCCGCACCACCACCCACGGTCACGAGGTGGGCTGACCCAAAGAGATCGGGACGGGGCGGAAGTTGATTCGTGCTCGGCTTGACTAAAGCTTGTTCGAGCTCGATTCGATTAATAACCAAACCAAGCTCAAACACGAATTTTAAAGTCTGAATAAAATTCAAGCAAGCTTGAACATTGCTACGTTCGGCTCGACTCGACTCAACTCGTTTACACCCCTAATTATATCCTGATATATTATATAAAAGAATAAAATTATATGTTAATACATTTTAGGTATTTTCCAATTTCACTTAAAAATTAATATTTTCTATATATTAGACAAAATTGTTCCCACCCAGTTAAAATTTGGGAAATTAGGTAAAATACCCCCCAACAAGGGGGTATTAAGGAAAAATACCCCCACTTTATTAAACAATGAAAAATACCCCTTTTCTCCCGAAAAGTCTAAAATGCCCTTATATTTAAAAAAAAAAAAAAAAAAAGAAAAAGAATATGAATAAAGGAACCCTTCATTTGCCCATTACTCTCTCTCTCCCTCTCACGTCCGACTCATCTTCCATTCTTCTCACCTTCCAACCCACGTCCGACTCACGTCCGACTCCCCACGCTTTCTCTCTTCGACACGCGAACGCGTCCTCACGAGAACCTATTCCGACGAGCACCTGTTCCGACGAGTTGTTTGACGTCTCCGTTAGTGTTATCCATCGCGATTGTTGGACGCTCCGTTTTTGAAAATTCAAGTTCATTCTTCGATTTGAAAAGGTTTGTTGTTTCATTTTCTTCTCTTATATGTTTATTTTAGTTAGTTTTTTTGAACCATTTTGGGTTTTGTTTTGAAAACAAAATAATAAAAACAGCTTTAGGGTTTCGTTATATGACTCCAAACGAGATTTAACGTTGAATGATTCATGTTTTGCGAGTTAATGGTGTGTTTATGTTGGAATGTGCTTGTACTTGGCTTTATTCCAACATTTTTTTGTTGCCCACATATTAGCCATGTGTGTTTTTGCCCACTTGCGTTGCCCACACGAGTGCCCACACCGTTGCCCACTTTTGTGCCCACTTCTTTCCCCACTTTGTGGAGTCCGTGATGTGTTGTGTGGAGTCCTGTAGAGTCATAGTGTGTTTTTAGGTTGACATATGTATGGATTTGGGTCTTTTCATGAATTTTTAATCTTGCCCACCTATTTGCCTTGGCATCCGCCTACATGTTTGCCTACTTGTATCTAACACTACTTTGTGGAGTTTGTGACATGTTGTGTGGATTTTATGATCATATTCTCAGTAGAGTCTATAATGTGTTTTTAGGTTGGAATATGTATGGACTTGGGTGTTTTTGATAATTTTTATCTTGCCCACCTATTTGCATTTGCATGATGCCGCCCACATGTGTGCCTACTTGTACCTAACACTACTTTTCATTGTGCGCTTCAAGAAAGATGGCGCTTGTTCAAAACGAAAAGGACCAATTTCGGAGATTAAGTGCTCGTTGCAATCAATGAGGAAGAAATGAATAGTTGGTTTTTTGAGCGTTAGGAATACACAAAGGTTCGGAATCGTGCTTTGGCCAATTCATGGATGTACAAAAGTTTAAATTTCAAGGCCAATTATATCTCCACCTTCTCTTTCGACAAGACAAGTCGATGTCATTGGACAAGATAACATTCCACTTCAACAATAAAGAGGCGATTTTGGAGTAATCAATTCTCATTGATCACAGGACTTGGTTTTGGGTCCAAGTCTACTATTCCATCATCCTCGGGGATCTTCAAAAATGCTTTAGGAGATTTAATCCCCTTGCCGATACATGTGGAAAACGCTTTAGAAGAATGGTCCAAGAAAGAGAAAGGGATGGAGATATGACCATTGTCGGCTTTGCTATGTTTCTTATATGGTGTTCTTCTTGTAAGAGACCGTAAAACCAAAAAGATTGTGGAAGAATATATTCACCTTGTCGATGATCTAGAAGCATTTAATGCTTATCCTTGGGGAAGAGTAGCTTTCGATTTCTTGGTGAAAGAAACACGTGCCTGCATGGCCGGACGAGTAAAGGGTTTTTGGGAAAGAAAAGAAACGAAAGAAAAGCACGATTTTGAGAACTTTGACATCCACGGCTTCCACCCTGCCTTACAAGTATGGGCATATGAGGCGATCCCAGCCGTCGCCAAATTGTGTGCCATCACAACAAAAGCTTCCAAGAATCGGGTGCCACGTATTTTGCGTTGGTCAACCGAAGCCACGGTTTTTACATTTGATAAATTGAAAACAACAATCTTCAGGACTTTGCTTCCGGGGGATGATGATACGGTAAGCTTTTTAATCAATTTTTATTGTGTATGCATGCCAGCTACTGTGGGCACTTGTATGCCCACATTACTGCCCACATGTTTGCCCACCTTTAAATTTGACATTCAATGTTGTACACGCTTATACCCACATGTTTGCCCACTTTTGTGCCCACATTACTGCCCACATGTTTTTTGACTTTTGTTTATATGTTTGTAGCTCGTTGTTCACAAACACCAAAACCGCCCAAACCGGAGCAAGATATCGAGTCCTTGTAAAAACTTATTGTGTGGGAAGATGCACTTGAGAAAGAGGATTTGAGACAAAAAATGAAGAAGAAAAAAAAAAGAAGAAATCTTTGAAAAGAAAAATGTTTGAGGAAAAAAGGAGGGTGAAGGTAATGATCGGGATGGAGGGCCAAATCCTTCCACGGATCGGTTTGGTTTGTCGAGGAAAGTCGACAAAATTGAGTCCATGCTTTGAAGTCAATAATGGAGCATTTGGGATGCTCAATTGTCAAGAGGTGGGCAAAGAACAAGCTCCATCGAGTGCCCACCGTAGTGCCGACGATGGTGCCGACAACATGTCCGACAAGAATGGCGGCCGGGACGCACCCGCGTTGCCAACACGATGACGACCGGACTTGCTGCCGACATTGTTGCCGACTTGCCTGCCGAGATTGTTGCCGACAAGCCTGCCGACATTGTTGCCGACAAGCCTGTCGACATTGTTGCCGACAAGCCTGCCGACATTCATGCCCACGTCGTTGCCGACAAACCTTCGTCCCCTTCTGATGTTTCCTCAAAAGGTATACCAGGACCTGTGTGTGATGAAACCACTTCTGATGAAAAGAAAGATACACCAGGTCCTTTTGCCCTTGTTCCTGCTGGAAGTGACGCCCAACCCATTACATATGTCCCGCACAAAGGATTTGAAAAATTGATTGCCAAACCTTCAAAACTTGATGCATTACTTTCAGTGGTTCAAACCACTGAGGTTGTGGCTTCAAATCCAACAATTACTGAGGATGGTGCATCCGAAAGTGATGGGGACAATGCCAAGCCTGATTTTGTCGATATTGGTAGTCCTGTCAGATTCGGATCTCCAAAACTTGGTGACGTTGTTTATCAAAAACGTAAAAGGACGATAAAACCTGGCCCCACGAAGAAATCACCTTTTACGGACCCAAGTCATCATGTCCCACCGAGGAAGAAGGGTAAGGTGGTTGTGGAGGATGCTCCGGAAATTCCTCAGCTGCAACTCTTTGATCCAATGGGCCTTTACCCACAGGCCTTGATTGAAGAATTTGAGAAGTGGTTTGATGAAAACAAGGACAACAAGGACGTAGTTGTTCATTGTTCAGTTGAGGAAGGTCACAAATTTTGTGCCTCGTGGTTCTTAAATATCCGTGACACGTATGGATGGGCCGGATGATCGGTATGTGAATAAAATCACTTCCATTTTCCCGCCCACTTCTTCACCTATCTTCCCGCCCACTTTTATTTTTACTTGCCTACAACGCTTTACTTTACGTTTGCCCACATATGTGCCCACATTGCAAAGAAATGGACTTGTTGATGCGCCTCGTTGCGTAAAATCAAAAAAATGGCCTGAACGTTTCTTGTCGAATCGACAACCGTTGATATCTTTGTTTTGGGTACGTAGCATCATTCATTTACACAAACATTTCATTCATCTTGTTTTTTGATATAAATTTGTTTATGACATTGATTTACTTTTATTTGACGAATAATTTGACTATAAAATGGGGTGCCAAGTTTGTGAAAGCTTTAAAGAACAAAAAGAAACTCGGTCTTGGTGGAAGGAAGGGACGAGACTATCTTTGGAATATTTGATGGGCACATATCCAATAGACGGTGTAGGGAAATCATGGGTGATGTTGAGAAGGTCTATGGCATAGGCCACGCCACCGCAACCATTGGGTGGTATATGAGTTGGACTTGAACAAAAAGTTGATCGTTGTATATGATTCAATGTCCGAGTCCAAGTCATTCAATACTTATATTGGACAATTCCGTAAATTAGCGTTGATGCTACCAAGTTTGTGCGAGGAAGCTCATATTTGGGACAACAGGTCGAGCCCACACAAAAGGATTGGAATATTGAACGCGTATGAGCATCCTCCGCAACAATTGAATACCAATGATTGTGGAATAATGTGCATGAAGATTGTGGAGTCCTTGGTCACGGGCGCGGTGTAGTGAAAATCAACCCCAAGAGGTGCGATGAATTCGTGCTCGAATTTGCTCGAATTATACAAAGAAGGAAATATTAGATGTTAATTTGTAAGTATATTGTGTGGATTAAACTTTTATTTCTCGTTTCCTATATTAGATGTCAATGTAGTACTTGTATATTATTTATGACGTTAGTACTTGTATATCAATCGTAATTATATATGACATTAGTACTTGTATATTATCAATCGTATTATATAAGACACCGCTTAAGCAAATGTAAATATTAAACAAACAGTTTAACAATCATAAACAATGTAAAAATCTATAAACATTAAAGAGTTTACATGCCCACAATCCTCGCTTACAATATTGCCTACGAATCGCCACTATTACGACTTTCGTATAGGACACGGATGTCATACCCACAATCCCGCCCACACTCCCGCCACCGTTTTGCCCACAATCCCGCCGACAATCATGCCAACTATTTCAAAATTTTGTATAAGACACATCTCGCTTAAGCAAATATAAATATTAAACAGTTTAACAATCATAAACAATGTGAAAATCTCAAAACATTAAAGGGTTTACATGCCCACAATCCCGCTACAATAATGCCTACTATTACGACTTTCGATAGGACACGGATGTCATACCCACAATCCCGCCACCGTTTTGCCCACAATCCCGCCGACAATCCCGCTGCCGTTTTGCCCACAATCCCGCTACACAAATGCCCACAACCCCGCCCACTTTCTAAGATTTGATGTTACTTCTCACCTGAATGGGTTTTTGCAAGTTTTGCGATTATGACCAGTGCCTTTACATCGGCCACACTTCCTTTTCATTTGTTGCTCGCCCGGGACAATATCCTCATTTTCCGTGGCCTACCGCTAGGGGGCCGCATGATTGAGGCAACACATTCAATCGATACTTCCTGGGGTATTCCGTAAGTCCACGTGGCCTACAGGAAGATGGCCTCTGCATATGCAAACTATTAGTGCATCGCTTGTGTAAAATTGAGAGGCGAGTTCGTACCTTGGCATTCCAACTTTCCTAGTCGCCGCTAGTGCATGTGTACATGGTAATTGATCCAAATGAACACATTACATGTGCACTTTCTTGCATTCAAATCGACCTCGGCATTCCTATCACCATCAAGTACATAGTAGGTGTAGTAATGCGATGTTTGGACATCCATCCTCCTACTCTTTTCATCCCGCTCTCGAACAATTTTCTCAGCCCAATCTGTCAATGGATATTTCATCTTCACAGCCACATTATGCCGTTCCGCATACCACCTCATCAACATCATTAAGATTGCATCAAAAGGGCCACCGAGGGTATTCCCTAAAGATCCCCGAGCACGGCATTAAGACTCTCCGCGATATTGGTAGTCATGATGCTATATCTTCTACCCTAAAAACACACGAGCCCATTGCTCCTTCTGAATATTTTCAGTCGTCAGGTAGTTATATATATCACTAGATACAAAATATATCTCGTTCATGATATGTCGAAATTCGGATTCATTATATGTCTTAGCGGCACAATAGAGTAGAGCCGATACATCGACATCCTTAAATTTGGCAACAACATTTTGTCTTAGATGGTAGATGCAAATTCCATGGTGTGCATCGGAAAACTTCCTTAACGGCATTAGCAATAGGCGATGGCGGTCCGAGATAATAACCAAATCCTTCTTCTCCGCCAACAAGCCATTTATCTTTTCAAGAAACCATTTCCATGAAGCGTCATTCTCCTCCGAGTCAACAATAGCAAATGCTAAAGGGTAAATTTGGTTGTTACCGTCCATACCAGAGCCACTAATAACATACCTCGCATTTCCCTTTAGATGCGTACCATCCACGGCTAATACGGGTCGAATACATGTCCAAAATCCACGTATACACACACCTAAAGCCATAAAACAATATTTGAAACAACCACGTTCATCGATCTCAATCTCGGTCACAAGACTCGATTGACTTGTTGGACACGCTCCAAGTAAGCCGCAAGTTGTTTGAACGAATCTTCCGGAGAACCTCTAACCAATTTAATTGCTTCTTCCTTTGCTCTCCATGCTTTGTCATAACTTATGTCCACATTGAATTTATCTTTTATTTCAAAGAATAATAGCTAGAGGTGGGTATGAATGTGTGGGTTGTTTATACCGTGTACATACATAATCGCCTCACCCAACACCTTACTCCTGGCTCGCCGATGCTCATGGTTGTTCATTTCAATCGAACACTCATGACAATTTATATATTTCACAACAACCCATAGATGCCCACCTCGCCGCCTAGTCACGCGTATCATCCACCCACAATTTTTATCCACACACTTGGCAACAAATCTAATCGTATGTCGACTTTTTAACAATGTGTTGTCTATTTTTCAAAGATACAAATTATTGCAAGTCGCGAGTAAATTCTTCTTTCGTTTTAAAACTTGACCAATCAGAAATCATCATCTACCGAGATAGAGTTACAACCGCTTGTTTGATTGCTAATAGGCCCCACACCACCCGTGCTCGGTTTAAAGCCGAAGACCTTTTGCATGATTGACTACCATGCCTATTATGCCCACCTTCATGCCTACAATCTTGCCCACAAATCATGCCTACAATCTTGCCCACAATCTTGCCCACAATCTTGCCCACAATCTTGCTCGCCCACATTCTTTGTCATTCTTATGCCCACTCAACTCGCCCACAATCTTGCCTACACTTATGCCTACAATTATCCCGCCCATCATCATGGCGATTTTAAGTTGATGTTCTTGCCTACTCTCTGCACGACTTTTGTGCCCACCCCCGAGTTTAGCATTCCCCCTTGCTGCCGCCTCAACACCACCACCACAACCACCACCACTACCATCTTCGTCCTCCCAAAACAGAGGGTCATTCTCAAGTCTTCAATAGTCATACCTAAATATTCTTCAAAACCGGATGTTTCTTTGACAACCCCTTTGCCTTTATCGATGTTATTCTTGGGCGTGGTAGATCCTCTTGAACAATTGGGATGTAGATAGTTTCAAAACCACCATCATTCTCCTCGAAGTAATAGGGCATCATCGCCACTGACATATCTACATCCTCCCAAAACATAGGGTCATTCTCAAGTTCTTCCATAGTCATATCAAAATATGGAAGTGTACTTGGTTTTCTTTTTGCAACCCTCATTTTACGCTTTTTCGTCGTACGCACCGGAGGTGGCATAAGCTCTTCAATGATAGGTTCTTTTTTAATTGGTAACATCACTTGATTGCTACTAGCTGACTCCAAAGAGTGTTTTTTCTTCTTCTTATTTTCCTTCTAATCGAATACAAACCTAATGACAAAAGGCTTCTCGCTATTCATGCGAACAAGTAGCCTGACATCGTCATCATCGGTGACTGGACATGGTGGCAAAGGATCAACATGTTCATAGCCAAACCAACTGGTCAACTCTATTTCACACTCATATGGATTGAATTTAGAGAAAATATAAGCTTTCCGCAACAATTCGGCGTAAGTGAACTCGAAGGAAGAGAACAGCTTTTGGAATGCTTCCTGTATACCTCCATCGGGATGTACTTATGTCACAATCCCAAACTCCATCCCATAAGAGCATTATATGAACCCCGCGCAAATAGATAGATATAAAAGATCAGTTTCGTTGTCCAGTTCACTTTGTCCTTCCAAACAAAATGACATTTGAATTTAACTGCCCACACAACTGCCCACATAAATACCCACCCAAGTGCCCACATCCTCTCCAGTTCACTTTGTCCTCCCAAACAAAATGACATTTGAATTTAACTACCCACACAACTGCCCACATAAATACCCACCCAAGTGCCCACATCCCTTCCAGTTCACTTGTCCACCCACAATTTTTAATATTTAACATAATCGCCACCCAATTTACTACTGCGGTTATGCCACGTGTTTGCTCTTGATACAACTTGCGAAAAATCGAAACTCTTCAAATTATACCCATTTCAAAAATCGTGAAAAATTGGTTAATTGAACCATTTTGCGAAAATGAAAATCATTAACATTACACGAAAGAACAATCAAAACTAACCTTTATCCATATTTTTTGATGCAAGAACTGAGATTTATTGTCGAACACAGGTTCTCGATTTTGCCTCCTTCAAACGCGTCGCATTTACTAGGGTTCGTAATTTTTGAAGAAGAGCTCGAAAATCTTGTAATGTTGATCTCTTTGCTCGAAATGTTGAGAAGTAGGCTTGTAATGGTGAAACTAGGGTTTGTAATGGTGAAAATGAAAGGCCCGCTAGCTGAAAATTTCACTCCCGCCCATGTGCTCGCTTTTTCCTTTTTTTTTTTTTTTGATTTTTTTAAGTTAAGGGTAAAGTAGACATTTTAGGTAGGGAAAAGGGGTAGATTTCCTTATTTAATAAAGTGGGGGCATTTTTCTTTAATACCCCTTTTGAAGGGGGGTATTTTCTCAAATTTCCCTTAAAATTTCCTCAAATTTTGCGCGGTATATTTTTCTTTGGATAAATCTCCGTATCTACTTCTCACGCAGTAGGTTTCCACACCCAACATCAAAATGGCAGGCGAAACACTTCAATTGGATACTTCCAACATCAAAATGGCAGGCGAAACACTCCAATTGGATACTTCAAAAATTAGCAGATTTCATTGATAAATCGGCAAAGGGGGACAATTCGATTTTGATGTTCAGTTCATTCACAAATCAGCAAAGGGAGGCGGTATAATTTTCCGATTGGGCATATTGAACATTAGATTGACAATGTTAGGGCTGGTAATTCTGATTCATAGGTACTCTACTCTCTTTCCCCTCAATTATCCCGTAAGCATATTCTGTTTTAGGAGATTAGTTTAAATTTCATATAGGTTTTGTTTAATTTCTATACACACAAGGAACCACGTTCGAGAAATGGAGTATATTGATTTACAAAAGATTTTTTTTAAGAAAAAATATCTAGAACATATTGTTACTGGAGATTAAGTACATACAATTTGTTTGATGTTCTTCATGTTTTAAGGAGGAGAATTTGAAGATTTCTCTTTATGTTGTCTATATTGTGAATTTTGTTTTTAGATATCTTTAGATTCACCCAGTTATTCTTATCCACCAGAATTCCAAAGGATTCGGTTCGACCGAACCGAACCAAACCAAAATTTTGGTTAATGAAACTTCATATTGGTAAAATGCTTAACCGAAAACCGAATCAAACTACACGGTTTGGTTCGGTCAGGACCAAAATTTTATTCAGTTATTTCAGTTCGGTTACCATATAATCGAATTTTCAAGTGTTTTGCAATTTCCAGATTTGTAACTTGCTCTCCATTTTTATTTTTTTGGAAGAGACCTGCTTTTCATTTACAGATTAATCTGTTTGTGACTGCATCATTCTACCTAACTTAATTAGTGAAAGCAATCTAAGGTCTAAAGAAAACTAAATCAAAACAATCTGGAGTATGCTAAACTGAGACAAACTCAACTCTTTGGAGTTTCCTTGCAGGTTATTTGAAATTGAATCTTCTCCCCCATAAGCAAAAAATGGTGTGAAATTGTATTGACTTGTATGTTGTTTGGTTTATAGGATTGTGAAATAGTATCATTTTGTGATTGCATCATTCTTTGGACTCTACAAAATATTTGTTGTCTTATACGTTGTTTGGTTTATAGGATTGTGAAATAGTATGTTCTTCTTTTTGTGTGTTTGGTATATGTACTTTGATCTAAATCGTGAATCCTGCTAGTTAAATTAGTATCTTTTCTGTTAAAGTTATGGTATAAAACCTTTTTCTGTTAATTGGATTTTACATTTATTAGCTTTATCCTACTAACTTGAATTTTTAGGTAGATGAAGATGGCCGAGTATGAAGAACATAGATTGAGGAGGATACAAGAGAATAAGAGGAAGATGGAGGAGTTGAATCTTAAGCCTCTAGGTTATGAAGCAATGGGTTCAATGAGGGGCAAGAAGCTAAAGATGAACAAGAAATTGAAATCTAAGCAAATTTTTGCAAATGATGATGAGTATAGACCCAATGAAGAAGGTGGTCATCTAGAGCAATCAATTGAAGATGATGACAATGAGGGGTTGCAAACAAGTACAAGTTTCAGACTTTGCTCAAAGAAGGTTGTATATGTCAAGGAAATTGGCTAACAATACTAAAAAATTAAATTCCTGACATATCTGACTAAAGGTAATTAAATTTATGGATACTCAAAGGTACAGTGGCACTTATGCACTTATGCTCCTGGTGCATGTTCGCCAAAAATATTTTGGTTCATATAAATGCAAGTGTACAGTGTAGTTTATAGAATATTGGCAAGCAAGGTCGTATTCCTCAAGGATTTCGAAACACTTAGGCTATAATAACATCGCATTCCAATTTTATTGAAGCGACCGAATATTGAATATTTATAAAAATCGAAAATTAAATAAAAATAAAAGAAATAAATGTGTAAATGTTAGGAAATTTATTAAGTAGATTTTAATGATACCATGTAAAACTTAAACTAGGAAGTTGACACTCCATTTTCGTTGTAATTTGTATTGTAATAGATAGAGCTGGAAAAGCTGAGTCAAGTCAGCTATGCCAAGGATTACAAGAAGTCAACTACGGACTATGTGAAGACTCTGTTATGTGTCAGCTGAGTTATGCCATGAAGGAAGTCGAGGACTCGATCAAGGAGAGTCACCGGGAACAATCGTAAGATATGTCACCAAGTTAACTCAAGAAGCCAAGTCTCAAGTTGAAGTGACAGTTGAGTTATCCAATGACTGGAGCTGACTCAAGTCACCTGGGGTACAAACAACAGTCTAGTCAAGACAACTGACTTAGATGTGTTGATTAAAGTCAAGAATACTACTCAATATAGTAATATGTCAAAGCTGTCAGGTCTAAAGTATTAGTTCCAGAATTATGCAAAAGGAATGAACCAATGGGAAACACCGCACTTGTCGTGCACCTGCAATGATGCGAAGACATTTAATACGAGGAAGGGTCAACATCAAGATCGCATCAATACAAGCCAATACGAACGAACACAAGTGACATTTGAAATTAACCTATCTCTTCAACGGACAAAATTTCAAATGTAAACTATAAAAGGCTGAGAAAGTTGTTGAGAAGAGGTGACCTGAACCACGAACAAGCAAGAAATATTCCAGCATCTAACCTGCAATATTCTCATAAACATTCAAGCAATTCCTCAAGCCTGAAACTCGAAGGAAATCGATCCAACACAAGTTGTGAAGGAAAGACAACTTCAAATCTGTTGAAGAGGAAACTTTTGAAAAAATCAAAGGGGTCTACTTTCCAAGCTAGGATTGTAGAAAGTTTCCAGGTTGAACCATTATCAAGTTTGTTGGAGGGCTTCGTGATCAAATCCAAGAACTTGAGAAGTGAGCTGAAGTAGCAATGCAGCGGCCTTGTGAAGAAGCTGAGTCACAAGAGAAGCCAGCTGTGTGATAAAGGCTGTCTCCAGACTATTCACCACTTTGTAAACTGATCTGTTACATAGTGGATTTCTCCAGGAGTTGGAGAAGAGAGGATTAGAAGAATTACCCCATCTTCGAACCTCTATAAAATATTTGTGTCATTTACTTTCAGCAAAGTTACTTTCTTGCACATTTACTTTATATATGCTGTTAAGTATCATATTTGCAATCCAACTGATAAATAACTAAGTGCTAAAAATCAAGTGTTTAAAACAAGCTAAAATCTAATCTAAGGGTGCTAAGTCTTCCGTTGTTAAAACCAATCAGCCATGTTAAGTATTTGGCTTGAGCAACCAAGTTATACTATCAATAGCTCTATCGAGTCTGTTGAGTGGGTAACTTAGCTGAAAAGCCAACTTAGCTGTCCATCAAGGACACAGTTGTTTGAGTCAACTCTGTTGAATTATTTTAAAAGGACTAAATCGAAAATTTAGTAAGGTTTATTCAACCCGCCTTTCTAAACCTTACTTTACACCCCTTGGGACCTACAAGTGGTATCAGAGCGGTTGGTTCATTGAACCTTCCACACTGGTTACTAAACTAGATCTCTATCTTTTCAATAAGGTTTTTAAACACTTGTGTTTCAAAGTCTTTCATTTTTAAGTAAAGTTATTATCATAGAAGCAAATCTGACACGCATTCCTATGTTCACTGTTGAAGAATTTGATGATTGGAAAATTCGCATGCAGGCTCATCTATCTGCATTACATGATGAAATGTGGCTTGTGATAGAGGATGAGCCACTGCAAATACTCAAAGTGAACACAGAAGAAGAAAAGCGACCACAAATTGAAGGAGAAGAAGGCATTGTTGCAACCCGGCCCGTGATTGAAAAAACAAGGACTGAGCGGACTAATGAAGACACGAAGAGATACAACTTGGACAATATGGCCAATGACATACTCTACAAGACGTTGGACAAAGCCATGTTCAACAAAGTCAAATCTTGCAAATCTGCAAAAGAGATTTGGGATAAGTCGCTTTAATTTGTGAAGGATCGAAACAAATTAAAGAAAATAAATTAATCTTTGTTAAAAAATTTGAAAATTTTAAAATGCTTGCGGTGTGAAACTTGATCACCGGATGCCGATTCACCGAGATCACAAATGAGCTTTCGACTCTTGGGAAGGAATATACAAAAAAGAAATGTGTATGAAGATCTTAAGAAGCCTCCCAGTGGGAAATGAAGGTCACACTACAAGAAAATGGCGATAGACACCACCAAAAAGACACCGGTTTTATGACTTTATCGTGCCTTTTCCTTTTTAACACCGGTTTTATAAGAAACCTGTCTAATTAATTAGTGTTGTCGTTTGATAAACAACACCGGTTTCTTAGAACCTGTCTATTGTAAAAAATTTCCCAAATAGACACCAATTTTGGAATCGGATTTGAAACCTGTGTCTATTTATATAAATTATTTTAGATTAGACACCAGATTTTTTGACACCGGTTATAGAACCAGTGTCTTTATTTTTTAACACCAGATCTTTAGACACCGGTTCTACAACTGGTGTCGTTAGGCCCCTAATTATTTAGGTCAAAGTGAAAGTCTTAATTGAGTTCATCCCTTATTTCTCCCATACCCAATCTCCCCTGCGCGCCCGTTGCCCGTTGCCCACCGCCCATCGCGCACGCCCATCACCTCTCCCCTCCGCCCGTCACTTCTCTCCCCTCCGCGCCGCCAAAACCGCGAGCCGTCTCGCCGTGAGAACATTCTCTTCCGCCACCGTCAATCGTGGCTGTGGAGGCTCTAATAGCTTCTTCGCGATTGAAAATTTGTAAGTTGAGATTTGTACACTGACTAAGATATAATATTCAATTTGTTGAGTTGCTTTTGCGATGATGTTATCACATACTAAATTGCTTTTCACTTTGATGTTCCAGTCTACTGTCACAATGCGAGCAATTTGATCATGGAATAGTACGCACAGCTTGTGCATTTATTTTTTCCATTGACTTTTATTTGTGTTAATTAACTTGAATCTGAAAATTGAATTTGGTGGCAATTGATTGAAATAGGGTTTTAATTATATTTACATGATTGATGGAATGTACTGGATCAAGGTTTATTGATTTTATGGTAAGATTAAAAACTACTTTTGTTGTGAGTTGTGACCAGAGTCATGATTGAAAAGTGTGTTGTTGCAGAGTACTGTATAAGACATCTGAGTGAAGATGGCAGCTAATGGAGTTAGGAAAATTATTGAATGGGATGAAGGATGGAATTTCGTGCAAGTTGGCATCAGAAAACAGATGATTATTTTAGAAGGAGCTCTGGAGACACAGCTTGACTCAGAAGAGTATATGATGCTTTATGAGTATCCTGTTTATATGTTTAGAAATCATTTGTTCAGTACTTTTCCCTCCATAATTATTACAAGCTCCTTTCATGGTTCTCTCTTCTAGTGAACTTACTAAATAAACTGTTAACTTCCACCACCACCACCACCACCTCCCAAAAAAAGGAGATGAAAATGCGCTAGAGGTTTACTTATGTTATAATTGCTTGTTTGACTCTGTCTACATATATGCATGTCTTTGTGTGTGAATTGGAACAAGGTGAATTTTTTCAAGTTTAGTGATTCTACTTGATATTCAGCAAAGCACGATATATAGCATGTGCACACAATATTCCTCAATTTTTCTCAAGCATTCTTTTTAAATTGTTTTCACCTGGAACCAGTTACTATGATCTTAGTATGTGCCTGCTAGGTTTCACATTCCACCAAGTAGCAGCCAGGGGCTGAAGGTTGGAATCAGTTGATGGACCCTTCAATTGGATAATTTTTTTAAGTTAAAAGAGTGCAATTTTGATTTTGAGATCCCTTGGCTATCAGTTGGTGATTAAAGATATTATCAGCATAAAACTTGATTGGTGGATGTTTGCAAGTCCGAACTACTTATTTTTAAATTTTTGATGTTTATGAGGATGGGAGATTAGTATGGAAAAAACAATTAGGATCCAAATTGTGTTGTTTTGAAAGGATTTTGCCCTTTTGTAATGTATATAAAGAAAAGGCTGTTTAAACTTTATGATTACAGTTTTTAGAAGTTCTGTGTGTTTGAGTTCATTTTATGTATTTTCCCCGTTAATTGTGGGGAAAATAAGCCGTGTGGATTTTGGTTGCCGCAGGTATTTTTTCCTGTTCTCTCGCTTACGTTTTTTTCCTTGATCACTTTCAAGCCATAGTTTCACTACTTGCTATCAGAAATGCGTATTGTTTGTGTTTGCTATAGCTGTAGTTGTCCAATCTTTTTGATAAGAGTAGATGTAATTTCCCTCCCATTTAACCAGATTCAATTGTCTAATTGAATGTTATGGAAAAAGGAAAAGTGAAATGGAGGAAAAGTGAAATAGTTTTTCATCTATAAGTGCTTACGGATCTTTCAGTGAACTATTATTAGAAGAGCTGATGAGAAAACTAGTCTTTAGACAAGAGCAAGTAGCTTGGTACCTTCTATTTCTCTCCGTATGTAGTTAGCTTAATCACTTCACTGTTTGATTTGTATGATCCTGCTTTGGGTATATGGGTAGACTACAATGACTAGGTTGATTGTGGGGCCTGATCATTTTAGGTACACGCAGTTCAGCTTAGTTTTCAGTAGATTAGGCCTTGGTTGATTATCTGATGGTTGTTGATCTTTTCTGCGGAACGTAATGAACTGCACAAAGATATTGAACAATTGTGCATGCAACAAGCCGGGCCTGCCTATCTTGGATTGTCAACTCGATTGCATTTCCAGAGGTGAAAAAAATTGTTAACTATTGAGTTTGACATTTGTGATTGATTGATTCTGCATCTATGTTTTGATCCCTAGATGGGGGCGATGGAGTAGCATGTTCCTTTTTTCACCACAAATGATGGAATTCGTGTTTTTTCTCAAATTGGGACTGCTGGATTGGAGCAGGAGATTGAGAACTTGAAAAAGAAGTTCTGTTTTGAGGGCTTAGAGAGTTCTGTTTTGTACTTTCTGTAGTATTTTCAATATTTTCTTCAAACTAAGCCTTTGATCTTTGATTTGCCTTTTGGACATGTGTTTCTCATTTCCGAGTCACATCAGCTAGTAAATTGATTATCTTTTACTAGATGTCTGGAAAGGAACATTTGTCAACCATTAACTTCTGTGCATGTGATTTCTTATTTGTTGATATGTTATACTGGCTTTAGATAAAAACATACTTCTTTTCCCACAGGGTTGAAGAGCTGACCAATGAACTTCTTGAAGAAAAAAGACTAACCAGGTCTCTGTGGATTGATTTAGAAAAGCACGAGAGGCAGAATAAGATTTTCAAAGATGTAGTTGTCTAGATTCTTACAATCTATATGATTCCATATATAACCAATTTCAAAAAGAAAGGCTTGTTTAATCCTCTACTGTAGAACACTTGTGACAGCTTGAATATTGATATGATGTAGGATGTACTTCTCAGCACACTTGCTAAAGTTCTTAAATGAAATATCAGGATCATGTCTTGATAATGTCATTTAACTGTTCCCCCTCTTGAGGACATATTTTCTGTAATATAGGTAATTGATAAGTTTTACCAAATCAAACAATGTTCCCTGGAGAATTTTGCTGATGCAAGTTGGGATGAGAAATGTGAGTGTTTGTTGCATGACACTGATGAGATGTGGAGGTTCCAAAATGATCAGGATACTTCCACCTCCAATTTCATTGTAAGTCCTAATAAATAATATTTTACTCATCTTTTATTTGGACTTCTGAACTAGTGCGCAACTGATTAATTGATTAGTATTAGCTGTTCCAATGGTGCTTGATATCTGAAGTGTACTCACGTGAAAATTAGCTAATAATTAATTGGATCATTGAATGTACAATTTTGTACTTGTTTTTCATTTCCGTACTCCTGTTGTACTTGGGCCGTATATATGCGCGTTCAATGGGTTGTTTGGGCTCCATATAAAATTGGGTTAGTTGGAATCAAGCTAACTATAAATTCTAGGGCCCGTGTTTCATTTCCAAACAATATAGTTTTACTATTTGTTCATAAATGTGTTATGTATATATATTTGAAAATTATTAATTATTTTTATTTTATAATCACTGTTTGTATGTTTTGTGCATAATTTACTATGATTGCTAAGAAGGGTTGGTTCATTAATGACTAAATCATTCAACTCTGTTTGTATGTTTGTAGGCTGAGAAGAATGAGCTTCGTGACGAGAAACAAAGGTTAAAGGTTGAGTAGGAGAAGCTTGAGCATTTTTGAAAGCTTGAATGACATGAGCTATATTGATCATATGAATTTTGTTGCCTTTAGTTGAATTATATAGTCTTTTTGTTGGTTGATGAAATTGAATTATGAATTTATAGTTGTTTTATCGAAAGGAAACTTCGCTACTAGTACTTTTCATTGGATTTTGGCTATTGGTGACTTTAGTATTAATGGATTTCATGTTTAATTGGTAGTGAACTTATGATGGTTGCTAGAATTGGAGTTCATAATGAATTGTTTATTTATATGGATTTTTTGCAGCTTTGGACAGGTGTCTTTAGATGAAACACCGGTTTTAAACCGGTGTTTTGATACAGTGTCTATTCATTAAAAGTCACCGGTGTCAAATACATAAACTTTTAATAGCAGAGCACAGCTGTGAAAGCGGATATTTTATATCTTACACGATTTAAAACCCAGGTGTCTTTTCAGGAAATGACACTGGTTTTAAACCGTGTCAAAATGTTCAGACTTTTAACACCAGTGATTTTAACACCGGTTGTTTTACTAATAGACACCGATTTAAAACCGGTGTCTTTCAAGGAAACGACACCGGTTTTAAATAGGTGTCAAAAAGTTCAGACTTTTAGCACCAGTGGCTTTAACACCAGTTGTTTTACTAATAGACACCCTGGTTTAAACCTAAGTGTCTATCGATTTTTGTAGTAGTGTCATGGCCCGAGAGACACTCTATGGATATCTTAAAAACATCAAATCATGAGTGTTCGCCTTATTTTTAGCTTCACCGCAAGTGTACGGTGCAGTTTATAGAATAGGGTTTGCAAGGTTGAATCCACAGGGACTAATAAATTATTATACTAAGTACTGGATAGTAATAACCTTATTTTTTTCTAGACGATCGAAAGTTGATGGATTGATTTTATTAATATTATGACAAGAAATTTATCCTAAAAGAAACAAGGCAAAGAGTTGATTGAAAGATCAAGTAAATGAATGGATTCCTGGGTTATGGTTCCAGTTGATAGATTGGTTTTATTAATACCATATGCCACTTGATTGTATGCAATTCACAAATCAGAAAGGACTTTGCTTATGGTTGTAATGAAGGCTCTTTGGTTAAGGTAGGGAAATATGGGTAAAGTGACTCAAACTCAAGCGTACAGATTGGTAAGCACATCGTTTTTCTCAAACAATTATTCTCATTCAAATCAACTATGTACCCCCGATCACCTTTTATTCTATCACCTCTCTATTTCTCCCTTTTTTTTCATACAATTTATTCTCTTTCGCCTTACATCACAATTCTCAGTCTATATGTTCATTTACGGCCAACTCACTTATGCAGTCGTTTTTTTCCCGACTCTTTTGTGAGTATCCTCCTTTTCTTCTTTTATTCCCAATCACCCAACATACACACCATTTTCTAACTTCTCGATATCCTTATTCAACCATTTATTCAATCCTTTTACTCAATGCTATACGCTCAAGCTTAGGGTAACATGTTATATCAAGTTAAGGCTTGAAATGTGGCTATCAAAAATCGTGAATAGGCTCAAATTGGCTAACTAGGGAAATTAAATATCATAAGGTAGGCAAAAGGCTTGAAAGACTTAACAAAAATGGCCTAAAATCATTTTCATAAATTGCATACAACATGTGACTTCGACGAGATATCGTGAGCAAGTTCTAGAATTCAAATCAACATGAATGACACACTCAATCAACAAACAAGATCGCATATAATGAAAGCGGAAACGACAAAAAGCTCACAGGCTTTTATGCGTAGTTCAAAGTATGTCAACCATGATTTCAATATTCACATGCTCCGTATCATTTATTCTCAACCCGGCCAACTCACGCTCAACACCCAATTCCAAACAACATAAACTGCTCAACATATGCTCCCAAGATCACAACAAGCACACAATAGCGGCCAACTCACTCCCTAAACAACTAAGAAAGCAATAAACGTATTAAATTATTATACAATTTATAGAATAGGTTAGGATAGTAATAACCTTATTTTTTTTATACTAAGTAATCGGATTGTAATAGCCGATCGAAAGTTGATGGATTGATTTTATTAATATTATGACAAGAAATTTATCCTAAAAGAAACAAAGCAAAGAGTTGATTGAAAGATCAAGTAAATGAATGGATTCCTGGGTTATGGTTCCGAGTTGATGGATTGGTTTTATTAATACCATATGCCACTTGATTGTATGCAATTCACAAATCGAAAGGACTTTGCTTATGGTTGTAATGAAGGCTCTTTGGTTAAGGTAGGAAATATGGGTAAAGTGACTCAAACTCAAGCGTCATGATTGGTAAGCACATCGTTTTTCTCAAACAATTATTCTCATTCAAATCAACTATGTACCCCCGATCACCTTTTATTCTATCACCTCTCTATTTCTCCCTTTTTTTTCATACAATTTATTCTCTTTCGCCTTACATCACAATTCTCAGCCTATATGTTCATTTACGGCCAACTCACTTATGCAAATGCTTTTTTTTCCGACTCTTTTGTGAGTATCCTCCTTTTCTTCTTTTTATTCCCAATCACCCAACATACACACCATTTTCTAACTTCTCGATATCCTTATTCAACCATTTATTCAATCCTTTTACTCAATGCTATACGCTCAAGCTTAGGGTAACAGATATATCAAGTTAAGGCTTGAAATGTGGCTATCAAAAATCAGGCAATAGGCTCAAATTGGCTAACTAGGGAAATTAAATATCATAAGGTAGGCAAAAGGCTTGAAAGACTTAACAAAAATGGCCTAAAATCATTTTCATAAATTGCATACAACATGTGACTTCGACGGAGATACCAGAGCAAGTTCTAGAATTCAAATCAACATGAATGACACACTCAATCAACAAACAAGACTGCATATAATGAAAGCAGTAAAGGCTCAAAAAGCTCACAGGCTTTTATGCGTAGTTCAAAGTATGTCAACCATGATTTCAATATTCACATGCTCCGTATCATTTATTCTCAACCCGGTCAACTCACGCTCAACACCCAATTCCAAACAACATAAACTGTTCAACATATGCTCCCAAGATCACAACAAGCACACAATAGCGGTCAACTCACTCCCTAAACAACTAAGAAAGCAATAAACGTGCTAAAGCAATAAACGTGCTAAAAATAAAAAACAAGTATTTAATGCAATGCAACCTACATGCTCTAAATGCAACTACATGAATGCAAAAACGCCACACCCTTCAATCAAATTACTACCTCTCCCCCCCAAACTTGAATGAAATTATAGCGCATAGAAGAGAAGATAGAATTTCAAAGAAAAGTGTGGAAATGGACTTGTCTCACTATGGGGGTGGCGGCGGAAAGTGGCCCTGGGAGATGTGCCACATTTGTACCTGATGCATCATTTGCAACATCTCCAATTCCCACCGCTGCACCAAAAAACTTGTTCGCCTTATTTTTAGCTTCACCGCAAGTGTACAAAGATAAATTTATAGAATAGGGTTAGCAAGGTCGAATCCACGAGGGACTAATAAATTATTATACTAAGTCCTGGATTGTAATAGCCTTATTTTTATCTAGACGATCGAAAGTTGATGGATTGGTTTTATTAATACTATGACAAGAAATTTATCCTAAAAGAAACAAAGCAAAGAGTTGATTGAAAGATCAAGTAAATGAATGGATTCTTGGGTTATGGTTTAAGTTAATATCCCCTTTTATTATCAGATTAATCAAACCAAAGTTATACATATTCTTCCCTATAGAACAATCACATAAGTAATTTACCCTCTCTCTCTCTCGAGATGCATGTAAAAGCGTTGATTGGAATATCTATGCTAGCATCTCTATTCAACATGAGATATCCAACTCCCAAAAGCACAAAAGATTAAATATCCTCACAAATATTCACAGACTTCTCAATCTTGCAAATATTCATGTTAAGTACTCACAGATCTAGTATTGAAACTCATCTGTTCGAATTATGAATCAATACATTAAACAAATTTAAACCAAAGGCCTTTTGATAAAACAAGAATTAAAACAAAGTACTCGAATAGGGTTGGAAAACAATAACTTCAATTGTAAGTAATCATCAAATAAAAGTATCCATTAACCTACTCCCAAACCCGGGAATCACAAGATGTTTAGCCAGACATCGAAAATAAATAATCCATAGACAAATTATTCAAATTCATATCTAACTAATCGAAAGTAAATGATACTATGGAATGAGTGAACTCGGGGATGTTGATGATCTCTCGATCTATCTGTAAGTCCAAGCGGCTACGATAATCTAGAGGGGGGTGAATAGATTATCTCCATCTTTTCGATTTCGCCCTCTTTTTCGAACAAAACAAGCCAAGACAATATAAAAGGTGCGGAATGTAAACAACACGCGTCGATTTATAGAGGTTCAACCCACCTAGGGCCTAATCCTCTACCACCCGAGTATATCCGGGATGGATTTCAAAAAGAAAATGAATTTTATTAATTACCAAAATTAATACAAATTCAACTTACAACACCTTGAACAGCACCACACTCTTCTTCAACACCACCTTTGGAGATTACCACAATCTCCCTTTGAAGATTACCACAATCTTCACCTTTGAAGATCACCACAATCTTCAATCTTGAAGAATACCAAATTCTTCAACACCTCAAGAGCACCACACTATTGAAACACCTATCACCTAGATCACCCAAGTGTATTCTTTCCACAAGAATACTCACAAGGATGTCTTGTGTTGAATGATGACCAAAATCAAGATTACAACCCAATAATGAATATTACAATTTGAGTGCAAGTGTAATCAAGAAATAAAAGCCTAGACCTCAAGATGTGAAAGTGATAAGCTAGGCAAATTACAACAAGAATGATAACAATGAAGAGCTAAAGACTTTGCTAGAATGTATCTTGTTGTGTTGTATCTCAATTGTTGTATTGGTTGCTCCAAAACTTCCTCTATTTATAGGAGATGATTGATCAAGCATAGACTCCTCTTGTGGATTGAAAATCTACAGAAAAATACAATTAAAATCAAGAATATAGCTGTTAGAAATCAATCCCACAATTTAAGGAAAGTTTGTCTGCTGCACAACGGTTAGAAATTTGCTGTCAAACTTGAGGGCGACCGGTCGCGCACTGATAGAGAATGAAAGAAAACACAGCAAAATTACAACAGGGAGACCGGTCCATAGGGTGCTCGACCGGTCGCCCATGGGTGCGACCGGTCGACCCCATAGATGACCGGTCCCCCTGACCACATTTTCAGATACGGAGGTTTCTGTTTGAAAAACTCTTAACCCAGGTACCGGTCGACGCTTAGGTCGACCGATCGACCTCCATACAAATATTTCCAACTCGTTTTTTGTTTCAAAACTTGACTCCAGGTACGGGTTGCCCTATAGGGCGATCGGTTGACCTTAAAACAAAAGTGTTGTCCAATATTTTATCGAAAAAAAACTCCAAGAAATACTCTGAAAAATAGTAAAAACATTTTAGATCAATCGGGAGTATTAGGACAACATTTAGAAACACAGTTTAGATGTAAAAACCCATTGACACAAAATCATTAAATGTGTTGTCCAATTTTGTCGAAACTAAATTTGAAGAAATACTCCGGAAAATACTAAAACCATTTTAAATCATTTAGGAGTATTTGGACAACCTTTAAAAATATTGTTTTGGTATAAAAACAAGATCATCAAAATCATGATAAAACCATTTATCAAACAATCTCCCCCTTTTTGATGATTACAAACCAAAACAATTTTAACGAGGTAAATTTTGAAAATAAAACAATTTTACCGGTTAAAAAAAAACTATCCGTTGTGAGTGACAACATTCCACACAACATAAACACAAGGATGGGAGTATAGATTTTCAAAAACATTTTTGCAAAAGCTCCCCCTATCAACATGCACAACAAGAGTAATATAGAAGCAGAACTATCCGTTGTGAGTGACAACATTCCACGCAACATAAACACAAGGATGGGAGTATAGATTTTCAAAAACATTTTTGCAAAAGCTCTCCCTATCAACATGCACAACAAGAGTAATATAGAAGCAATCAACCAAAAGCTAAAAGCTCAACTTTTACATATTGAGCTTAAGAATCAAGAGCTTATAAGCTCCCCCTGTCAACAAAACATCATTAGACAAGTATATAAGTCCATAATACAACAAATGGACTAAGTATGATCCACAACTTATGGCGTTTAATAGCCACATCTTATAGCTTCTTTCGTTGATCTTAACTTAGCTTTTATGAGCTAATGAGCTTATAACCTGTTTCTCCCCCTTTGGAATCATCAAAAAGAATGTTAGCACGATAAAAACATCATATATCCATATCAAAGTGAGCAACTAAACCGATGTATCGAGCTATTTGAACATTGAAGCTTATAGACCAAATAGGAGGAAAAAGTCGATCATACGACTTGTAGAAGTTTATGAAAGTGAATTTGAGTAGCAAAGCATGATCTCCATAAATATATAAGACATTTGAAATCGAGAGAATCATGTAGGTGATGAATTTTTCATTGAAACATATTATCGAACACTTGGCGGGCGTCAAAAATTGAAGAAGATATATATAGACCTTGTAAATGTAATCAAGCCAAGTTTTTTTCATCACCAAAAGCAATTTTATAAATATCATCCATCAACAATTATCATGCTCAACACAAATATATAAGAATTGCATAGAAATATACATATAAGCCAAGTTCTCAAGGGTTCAACCCAATTGAGATAAATGAGTAGAATTCTTACTATTCAATCGGTAAAGACGAGCAATGATGATGATAATCGAGCTAGATAATCCCCAAAATATGAAATTCATGCAACAAAACTCATTGGAAGTGAATTGTGTGTGCAAATGACAAAGGGGATAAAAAATGGAGTAAAAGAGCCAAAATGGCTAAGTCTGGAAAACAGAATGCATTATATCTGAAAAATCAGAAGGGGCGACCGGTCATGGGCATGGGCGACCGGTCGAGCTAGTGGACGACCGGTCGGCCCCTGCCCTGGCAGCCCACTGGTTCAGTTATGTTATGAAAATCCGAAATTTGATACAAAAATCCGATTTTTCGCCCCTAAGTTTTAAAAACGTGCAAAATGCAAACATAGACATCATTCAATATACATTATGTCATAATCAAGCTCGAAATGAAGTAAAATACTTGGCGGTGAACGATTAAAAAGTCCGCGAGTTATCCTTGAGACGGAATTAAACACATCTCAAGTGTTTGTTAAACATGCAATCCCTTAGAAAAAGATATCGAATCTCAATATGTTTAGTTCGATTATGACGAACAATATTTTGAAAAATTATTATCACCGGACTTGTTATCCCGAAAATAAGAACGTTTTAAGACTTTGGATACAACAAGTCATAAGAAAAAGTGCCTTTCAAATATTTGAAAATTTCTTTTAACGACACTTTAATGAGATTGGTTGGGATAGTTTTTGAAGTCGAGCATATAGACGTAAGGCATATGGAATGTCGAGTCTATGGGAGTAATAAAAGTGAATGAACATACCTCGAATTTATTTGTCGACCGATATGCCTTCCTCAATCTTTGTCAATCTTTACATGGTAGTCATAGAGGTTGAGATGGTTCTTTCTTCTTCAATGCCTCACTTCTTCTTTTGTATACTTTGAGTGTGGAATATAACCACTTTCTTGGCATTGTTGAACTTGAATTCCAATGAAGAAATTGAGCTCCCCTCATCATGATCATCTTAGGTTCACCTTTCATTGACTTAGAAAAATATCTTGCACAAATATTCATAAGTAGCTCCAAACATAAATTTGCACAAGTAAACAATCTTGCCATTTTTCAAAAACAAAGAAAGTAGATTAACTTTACCTCTTGTAAATTCATTTTGCAAAAATAGCTAAGTCTATCAAACCATACATGGGGTGCTTGTTTTAAACATAATAAGGCCTTTTATAAAAATCATTTTGGCCTATAAAAATCTTTCAAACCACGGTTGTTTTACATAGACTTCTTCTAGAATAAAAACCGTTTAGAAAATTGGATTTAACATCCATTTGGTAAAGCTTGAAATTTTCTTAAAACAAGAATGGGCAAGTAGAATGCGAATAGCTTCTAAATATGCTACGGGTGCAAATGTATCATCAAAATCAATACCTTCTTCTTGACAATACCATTGAGCTACTAACCTTATCTTGGTCATTTATCTTGTTCCAAAATACCAAAAATTCCTGCAAAATCTTATCAAGACATCTTGCACAAGAGCATAGTAATATCGAATAATATAGACATTATAGCAAGTAACACATACTATGCTTAAAGGAAATCATCAAGAATATAATACAACATGTAAGTTCAAATAAGCTTATAGAAAGCTATATAAGGTCTCTTTTAAAATTTGAAACTCCGAGAGCAAATAGTTGAGACCTCATTAAAAAGAAGTATTTGAATAAGAGTTGGCAAAGCAAATATGTGCAATCAAATATCGAATAGTGCCTTTCAAAAAATCAAAAAATCCTTTTTAACGGCACTCATATGAGATTCTTTGGGATTGCTTTGAAAATGAGCACATAGGCATACGACAAAAATATATCGAGTCTATAAGATGAATACCAATGATGAGCGTACCTCGGTAGTTTAAACATCTCTTGAAGAGGATGACGAAATATATATCCTACATATATCTTAAACAACTCTAGCACAAAGCAACATGATACAAGTGTAGGATAAAAACAATATATGTCACAAGTATGCTCAAGAGAATCCATAGGAGATTATAAAACACAATAGTTAAAGCAAATGCACAAGAGTTTTAAAAACATCATGCAAGGTCTTCTTTTCAAAAATATTTTGAAACTCACAAATATATTGAAGACCTAAATTTTAAAAATAAATTTTTAAAACTCATTTTGAAAAATCATTTTACAATTATGACACAAATAAAAACATGCATAATAATAAAATACATATTTAGATAGGGAGATACGATTTACCAATTACGCCATTTCCATGGGTTGTGCCGTTTCCATTGTTGATGATATCTTCCCCTTTGAAAATCATCTTGTTGATGATAGCTTCTCCAATTGCTCCATCTCCAAGGATTATGTCCTTCCCATTGTTGATAATGTCTTTCTCTTGGAAATTCATTGTGGTGATATCTTCTCCTTTGATCAAATGAAATGGGCATTTGATGTCTTCTTGACGGTATGAATTTTCCTTGATTCCGCCGGGTACCTAATATGACATTGCTTTGTGGTACCCTCAAATGTTTGGGTCCTTTGGGATTAGCTTTGAGACTTTTAGGTCTCCAACAATAATTAGAGCTATTTCTAGCCCGACAAGTATTTACCGTATGACCCTTTTTACCACAATAGAAGCATGTAATAATTCTAGAAGTGTAATGACCAACATGCTTAGAGACTTGACTATTTTTCATATGATTAATAACATTAGGCTTATGGTCAAGTCCTTGTTTCAATTTATCACAACTATGAACATCAACAATATCGGTCATTTTATCGGTACTCAAGTTGGATTTTGATAAATCCTTTTTCATGCAATTAATATCCTCAACAAGAGTACTATTTTCTTTTTCAAGGTTTCTAGCCTTGTCAAGTGTGGTGGTGTGAGCACATGATAGTGATTCATATGAAATGAATAATCTATCCTTATCAACTTTCAAAGCATTGAATTCCTTTTTCAAATTTTTGTATTTAACAAGCAAGCTTTGGAATTCATTTTGAAGTTCATCATAATCATTGAGCAAATCACTATAATCATTTTGAAATTCATTGTCATAAGAAGTAGAGGGTTTAGAACTTACCTCGTTTTCTTTGAAGCCCATAAGACAACGTTCGTTTTCATCATCGTAGGAAGTAGTAGGAAGCTCATCCCATGTTGTTGGGTTTGAGGTTGTACCCATTTGAGAAGTAGATGCTTTTGAGTGACTCCTTTCATTTGCATATACTTCTTCTAATTTTCTCCATGCTTCATGAGCCGATTTAATTCCTACAAGATGATCATATTCCAAAATGGTAAGTGAACAATAAATAATATTAAGAGCTTTACCATTTGAGGAGATGATTTTCTTCTCTTCATCATTGAGCTCTTTGAAGCCTTTGGAGGTGTGTAGTGTATCCATCATAGGAAAGTATTCTCCATTGACGACCGTGTTCCAAATATCGAATCCGCAACCTTGTAGATAGCATTCCATTCTTTCTTTCCAAAATGTATAATTTTTGGAATCAAATAGTGGTGGCTTGGTGGTGGAGGCGCCGGTAAGGTAGACTTCATTCGTAGCCGGTGATCGTTCCTCTTTATTCGCGATGTGGAACGAGCTTGCCAAAAGTTTGGCTTTGGTACCACTTGTAAGTCCAAGCGCTCACGATAATCTAGAGGGGGGGTGAATAGATTATCTCCATCTTTTCGATTTCGCCCTCTTTTTCGAACAAAACAAGCCAAGACAATATAAAAGGTGCGGAATGTAAACAACACGCGTCGATTTATAGAGGTTCAACCCACCTAGGGCCTAATCCTCTACAACCCCAGTATATCCAGGATGGATTTCAAAAGAAAATGAATTTTATTAATTACCAAAATTAATACAAATTCAACTTACAACACCTTGAAGAGCACCACACTCTTCTTCAACACCACCTTTGGAGATTACCACAATCTCCCTTTGAAGATTACCACAATCTTCCTTCAATGACACCTTTGAAGATCACCACAATCTTCAATCTTGAAGGATACCAAATTCTTCAACACCTCAAGAGCACCACACTCTTGAAACACCTATCACCTAGATCACCCAAGTGTATTCTTTCCACAAGAATACTCACAAGGATGTCTTGTGTTGAATGATGACCAAAATCAAGATTACAACTCAATAATGAATATTACAATTTGAGTGCAAGTGTAATCAAGAAATGAAAGCCTAGACCTCAAGATGTGAAAGTGATAAGCTAGGCAAATTACAACAAGAATGATAACAATGAAGAGCTAAAGACTTTGCTAGAATGTATCTTGTTGTGTTGTATCTCAATTGTTGTATTGGTTGCTCCAAAACTTCCTCTATTTATAGGAGATGATTGATCAAGCATATACTCCTCTTGTGGATTGAAAATCTACAGAAAAATACAATTAAAATCAAGAATATAGCTGTTAGAAATCAATCCCACAATTTAAGGAAAGTTTGTCTCTGCGCACAACATGTTAGAAATTTCTTTGTCAAACTTGAGAGCGACCGCATCGATAGAGAATAGAAATGAAAGAAAACACAGCAAAATTACAATAGGGAGACCGGCCCATAGGGTGCGACCGGTCGACCCCATAGATGACCGGTCCCCCTGACCACATTTTCAGATACAGAGGTTTCTATTTGAAAAACTCTTAACCCAGGTACCGGTCGACGCTTAGGTCGACCGGTCGACCTCCATACAAATATTTCCAACTCGTTTTCTGTTTCAAAACTTGATTCCAGGTACGGGTTGCCCTATAGGGCGACCGGTTGGCCTTAAAACAAAAGCGTTGTCCAATATTTTATCGAAAATAAACTCCAAGAAATAGTCCGAAAAATAGTAAAAACATTTTAGATCAATCGGGAGTATTAGGACAACATTTAGAAACATAGTTTAGATGTAAAACCCCATCGACACAAAATCATTAAATGTGTTGTCCAATTTTGTCGAAACTAAACTTGAAGAAATACTCTGGAAAATATTAAAACCATTTTAAATCATTTAGGAGTATTTGGACAACCTTTAAAAATATTGTTTTGGTATAAAAACAAGATCATCAAAATCATGATAAAACCATTTATCAAACACTATCTTCAATCCTCGAAGGTGTGGTTGTGGTCTTGATCGATCTCCCCATTCTCTGGTGGAAAATTGCTCTTTTCTCTGTGTTCTAGGGCAAAAGTCAGCATTTTTTCTTTGTTTGTGGCCGCTCCGTCTCTATTTGTACTTCGTTCGGGTCGAAACCTAGTTGGAAATCTGTCAAACTTTGTTTTCCCGCACAGACGCATGGGCCGTGCGCCTAGCGCATGCCCAGCCCGTGCTAGGTGCCGCAGAAACACACCAATCGCTGAAGGACGCATGGGCTGTGCGCATAACGCACGACCAGCCCGTGTGTATACTCGAGACTTGAGAACTTGCCTTGGGTTAGCGCACGGGCCGTGCTAAGGACGCACACCCTACCCGTGCGCACCTGCTAGACTTGATATTTGTTCGTTTTCTTTCGTTTCTCGCCCCGTTTGTCTGACTTCTTCCCGATTCAACTCCAAACTTCATACATTACGTCAAATATTGGCAGTTCTTTATCGCAATGCTCCGAATTGTTGCCAAAATGATACAATTATCAACAAATTCCTACAAAACGAGCAAAGCGTAATACCTTTTCCATAAAACAGTAATAAAGCCCTATTTACTCATGCAATGCATGCATATCAACTAGTTCTAACCATAATTAAGCCCAAAATACATGCAAAACACATGTCAATCAATGAGCTATTCTCAGATCTCAAAGCCTATGAGTTTGAGCTGAGATGAAAAGAGCAGGAAGAGACAGTTGTACCCAAGACAACTGCATTGATGGCCAAGGAAAAGAAAGCTGAGCCAAAGGAGACCATTGACCAGGAGGAAATTGCTTTCATGGTAAAGAGATTCAACAAGTTCTTTAACAAGAACTACAAAAGAAACAAGGGTAAGACCTCCAGAAGACATTCAACACCTTCCAAAGCAAGGGAAGACAGGCCACCCAAGAGAGCTGAGCATCAAAGGGTTGAATATCAGAGAGCCGATAATCCAAGAACAGAAAGAGCTGATCAAAGAGCTGAGAACCTGTGTTGGAATTGCAGACAACCAGGACACTTTGCATTTGACTGTTCTTATCCACCAGTCAACAAATATAGGAATGAGGAAGAAAGAAAAGTCTTTAGGGAAACAAGACAGGAAAAGAAGAAAGCCATGTTAGCTGTTGAGACTGCTGAGACAGTCAAGTCCAAAGAAGCAGCAAACTTAGAAAGTAGTGAAGCAGACTACTCAAGTGATTCTGAGGAAGAGGTTATGATTTGCCTTATGGCTAAAGAACAAGATCAACCAGATCAAGAAGATGAGGTACACTCTAACTCATCTCATTCAGATTCAAGTGATAGTGATTGTGATACACACACTTCATCACCCACTGATCTTTATGATTCATTAGGCAAAATGATGAAATATTTTGAACACATAAAATCCTCTCACACTATTCTAAATGAGGAAAACAGCCAGCTTAAAAGCCAAAACTCACAGCTGACTAAAGAGCTGAGTACTCTGAGTCACATAGCTGATGAGAACACTAAGCTGAAGGATGAAAATGCAAAGATCACAGCAGAGTTAGCTGCTATAAAAAAGAGGGAAAAAGATCTCAAAAATGTGTTTGCCTCATTTACAAAAGGCATCCAAATCATTGGATGATCTTATTATGAGTCAAAAAGAATGTGGAGATAAGATATGCATATGATTTAATTCCTTTGTGCACAGTCAAACTCCAAGAGTGATTTTGGAAAAAGGATCTTCAAGTAATGAAGCATCTCAAAAATCCAAAACACCAAATGCTGCACCCACATTCACTCCAAAGCACAATCACAAACAAACTGGCCTTGGATACAAAGGGAAAGGAAAATAACCAATTGAGTATGCGGAGAGGACAACTGAGAAGAAATCTAGCCGAGTTCCTCAGCAAACTCCAAACAGAAAATACTCTATGAAAAGCAAACAGAGCTACCAGAAACCCCAAAAATTTCATCAGAGAAACACACATGATGGGAATGGTAGAAACTATCCAAACTATGCTGATTGGAATAATGTGAAACATCATCAAAGACTTATGGAATACAAGCCAAAATGGCAAAGGCCTAAACCTCAGCAAAGGTCATTCCAAAGGCAAAAGAGCTATTATCAGCACACATACACACCCAAGCACTACACTCAGAAATACCACAACTACCCCAAGAAAGCAATTGCTAAAACACAAACACCCCCATACGACAAAAAGAGACAGTTGTATGAACCTAAAACCCCAAGCAATTTGCTAATGTGCACTATGATTATGGCACTGATAGATGGCAACCTCTTAGAGTCAAGTCTTTTGGCTATAGGTTGGTTGGATCATCTTACAGCACTAACCCTTCAGGACCCAGACAAGTATAGGTACCTAAAAACTTATTTCATTGATTGCAGGTTCAGGGAACAACTGAGTGCTAAGGAACCTGGTACATGGATAGTGGTTGTTCCAGACATATGACGACAACAAGAAAAAGTCACAAGATTCAAGGAGATTAGAGGTGCAAAAGTCATATTTGGGAAATGAAGCTCGGGGAGATCAAAGGCACAAGATCTATCAAGAAAAATGGATTGAAAATCACAGATGTTGCTTATGTTGAAGGCCTCAACTTCAATCTGTTAAGCATCAGTCAAATCTGTGATAAAGGCTACAATGTTGGATTCAACATGGGGGTGTGCGAGATCAAAGATGCTGAATCAAATGAAACAATCTTTGCAAGGATCAAGACAGAGAAGAATATGTATGTGGTAGATTGGTCTCTTCACTACACCAAGCACTTGTCAGTTAGCAAAGAGCACAACCGAATCAAGTTGGCTGTGGCACAAGAAGTTGAGTCATCTGAATTTCAAGACAATCAACAAGCTTACAAGGAGTCATCTTGTAGAAGGATTGCCAGACTCAGTGTACAAGAAACAAAGTGTATGTGATGCATGCCAGATGGGAAAGCAAATAAAGTTTTCATTCAAGGATAAGCCAAGTCCTTCTTTAACAATGATATTACATCTGTTGCATAGGGATTTATTTGGTCCAGTTGAGCCAACCATCATAAGTGGAAAGAAATACACCTTAGTGGTGGTGGATGACTATTCAAGATATACATGGACAATCTTCATGTGTAAAAAGAAGGAAACTTTGCAGAAGTTACCTCAGCTGATGAAAAGAGTTCAAAATGAAAAGTGCCAAACCATTATAAAAATAAGATCTGACAGAGGAACTGAGTTTGTCAATGGGATAATAACTCAGTATTGTGTTGAAAATGGAATTGCTCATGATTTATCAGTTGCAAGAACTCCACAACAGAATGGAGTAGCTGAAAGAAGGAATATAACTCTCAAGGAAGCTGCAAGGACCATGTTAGTCAAGTCGGATTGCCTAAGAGATTTTGGGCTGAAGCTATTAACACAACATGCTATACTCAAAATAGATGCATGATCAACAAGCAACTGACCAAGACTCCCTATGAGATTTGGACAGGGAGAAAGCCAAATGTTGGATATTTCAAGATATTTGGATGCAAATGTTTCATCCATGACAATGTCAAAGACAATTTAAAGGCTTTTGATGCAAAAACTGATGAATGTATCTTTTTGGGGTACTCAGCTGAGAGTAAAGCCTATAGAGTGCTGAACAAGAGGACTGTGGTTACAAAAGAGTCTATCCATGTGGTTTTTGATGAACCTAATGTAAATGGAGAAGACATTGAAGAGTTAGCTGATAAGCTAAATCAGCCAACTATGCAGAAGAGTCCTTATGTTGAAGCTGAAATAAGAGAACTCAACCCAGATGAAGATGAGATAGCTGAATCTCAAAGACAGCTGGAAAGTCTACAGCTGAATGAAGTTGAAAGAGCTATTCAAGACAACTTAGCTGCGAGACGGCTAAATCCAGCAGACTTACTCCAACCTGATGTGAGATGGCTGAGAGACCATCCACCAGAGTTAGTTATTGGAGATGTTAGAGATGGCATAAGAACCAGATCCAGAGCACAACATGAAGCTATGTTCACTTGTTTTATTTCCCAAATAGAGCCTAAAGATGTGTCTCAAACCTTGGATTACACACATTGGATTCAAGTCATGCAAGAAGAGCTGAATCAGTTTGAAAGAAACAAAGTATGAGAATTAGTGCAGAGGCCAACCCATCAAAATGTTATTGGCACAAAATGGGTTTTCAGAAACAAGATGAATGAGGAAGGATCTGTTGTAAGAAACAAAGCAAGATTGGTAGCCAAAGGGTATTGCCAAGAAGAGGGTATAGATTTTGATGAAACCTTTGCTCCTGTTGCAAGATTGGAAGCAATAAAGATGTTTCTTGCTTATGATGCACATAAGAACTTCACTGTGTATCAAATGGATGTGAAGAGTGCATTTAACGAATGGACATTAGAGAGAATAAGTATATGTTGAACAACCTCCAGGTTTTGAGCTGAAAACTATTGGAGATAAGGTCTATAAGCTCAAGAAAGCATTATATGGACTGAAACAAGCACCAAGAGCATGGTATGATACATTGTCTCAATTTCTAACTGACAATGAATTCACCAAAGGAAAAGTTGATAGAACACTCTTTAGAATTCAAGATGGAGAGAGTACATTACTTGTTCAAATATATGTGGATGACATCATTTTTGGTTCCACAAATAAAGAGCTGTGTGACAAGTTCTCAAACCTCATGCAAGGTAAATGTGAGATGAGCATGATGGGAGAGCTGAATTTCTTCCTAGGACTTCAAGTCATGCAAATGAAGGATGGAACCTTCATAAGTCAAAAAAAATAAACCAGAGATTTGATGAAGAAATTTGGTATGGAAGAGAAGTCTTCAGAAAAATTCCAATGAATACTTCAATCAAGATGGACATGGATGCGGATGGCAAAGTCATGTTGATCAAACCGGATATAGAGCACTCATTGAATCATTGCTCTATCTAACAAAGAAGCGAGGCGGACATCACCTTTGCGAAGAGTGTATGTGCAAGATTTCAATCGCACCAAAGGAGAGCCACATGACTGCAACTAAGAGAATCCTAAGATATTTGAAGGGATGCCAGGAAGTTGACTTATGGTATCCAAAGGAAGGTGGATTCAAGCTGATTGGTTACTCAGACTCAGACCATGCTGGATGTAGAGTTGACAGGAAGAGTACTTCAGGTACATGTCAAATGCTCGGAAATTGATTGGTTTCTTGGTTCAGTAAGAAACAAAATTCAATTGCCACATCCATAGCTGAAGCAGAACATAGCTGCGGGCAGTTGTTGTGCCCAAGTTTTATGGATGAGACAACAACTGAGAGATTATGATATTGAAGAAAGAGAAATTCCAATTATGTGTGATAACACTAGTGCTATTGCAATCACTCAGAATCCTGTGTTGCATTCAAGAACAAAGCACATTGATGTCAGATTTCATAAGAGACCATGTTGAAAAGAAAGACATCACCTTAGAATACATCTCAACTGATAAATAGTTAGCTGGTATATTCACAAAGTCTCTATGTGAATCAATGTTTGAAGAGCTCAAGAATGAGTTAGGGTTAATTGAGCTGAGTTGAAACTTAGAAGACTCAATCAACAGAGAAAGAAGATGAGAAAATGGAAGTAGAGCAAGAGCAAGTTTCACATTTCAGCCAAGTGAAACAGCCTTATCGGAAAGTCAGATGTATCGAGTTAGTTGACAGCTGAGTCGCTTCATGAGAAGAGAGAAGCAGAGTTAAGTCACCTTGGATATAAGCTGAATCATTTATGAGCTAAGTGACAAAGCACAGTCGTTTTAATTGAGCAGGAATGTTTTTAAGGATGACGTCAGCGTAATAATGATAGTCACAGTAAAAGCTGCACAGTAAACCATATGATTGGATATAAATGCTGCTGCATTTAATGCGGGGTATGCGGTTTTGAAGCTCTAATCGTAGCCGTTGATTTTGATCAAAAATTTCAAAATCCAAAATATGTCCTTTCACGTCCCTTATATATGGAACTTCGCATTTCTCTCTCCTCACGCGGACTATTCATCTTCAAGCAAAAGAAGCATTTTTCTCTGAAACCTTGTGTGAACCCTAGTTCTTTCAAGCAAGTTTTTCGTCTTTTAATCAGTAAAAACTCTGAAAATGGCCCCAAAGTACGATTTTGTGAAGCTCTCAAAGCAAATCCACACTGGTTCTTCAGTGGATTTTGAAGGAATGATCAAGCAGGGTATCGATGAGACCCTAGTCAAGAAGATTGCGGAGATGTTGGAGAAGTCCGGCCTGAAGGACTTTTTGACAATGGAATACACTCATACGTACCTCGAGTAGGTCACTATATTTTATGTAAATGCATAAGTGCAGGACGACAAAATCAAATCTTCCGTCCACAGCAAGGTCATCAATCTGACAGCAAAAGACCACGCTGAGCACTGTTTGTTGCCCACGGAGGGCTTGAAGGACATCTATGAGGCAGATGTCGACTTAGCTGCGGCTTGGAAAGAAATTGCCAAGCATGAGTGTTCTGCAAAAGTGATCTATATGGCCAAGAAGGATTCCTTGAAAGATGACTATCACAAGTTGATGGAAATCGTCTCGAATTGTGTTGACATGAAATTTGGAAGCTTCAATCAACTGTCCAAAACTAAGCTGATCGTGATGGCTGCGATCATGCAAGGAAAGAAAGTTAACTGGGTTGAGTTTGTTTACAGGAGACTTTGCCAGAATATGCTGAACAAGACCTTTAAGGAGGATGGGTCCTTCGGATGCTCTCTGGGCTATGGCTTGGTTATTGGCCATCTTATGGAGATGAAGGGAATTGCATTACGCCATGGAAAACCCTTCCATGTCAACAAGAAAATGTTCAGAGGAAACCTCTCTGCAGCCCAAAAAAGAGCCCATGCTAGAAGGGATGATACCAGTGAGGGGGAATCAGCTGATCCTGAAGACACAACTGAGACCCCTCCACCAAAGAAGAAAGCTGCGGTATCCAAGATTGCTCCTGTCCCCCGTAGCCAAGCCAAAGAAAGCACCTGCTCCCGCAACCAAGTCCAAAGCTCCTGCCCATGCAGCTGAGTCACCTGCCCGTGCAGCCGAGACTCCTGCCCCCGCAATCGAGATAGAGGAGGAACACCATATACCCTCCCCTATCATAAAGAAGAAGAGGACTGCCAAGTCAAGAAAGGCAGCCTCTAAGCAAAACCCAAAAGCTTTCACTTTTGAGGAACCTAAGGATGTTGAACCAGAGGTTCCTCTGCTCCCATCCAGGAAGAGACGACTTTTCAGGCGACCTGAGCTTGAAAAGACAGCTGAATCTGGTACTCAGCCGGAGAAAGAAATTGAGACTGCAGATGATCAAGAAGAGCAATCTCTGGAAATTATTGATGTATCGAAGCAGTCTGCTGATGATGATCAACAGAGATCCGCCGAAGACCCAACTGCGAGGAAAAAAACTGAGGAAGGTGAAGCAGCTGAGACAACTGAACCTGAAGTTGAAAGAGTTGTCTCCCCTCCTATAACTGATGCTGCTTTGCATCTGAGGAAGAGCAAGGTCTCTTACCTCCCATTCCAAAAACTGGAGGTGAAGGCGATGATGATGATGATCTCATCATGTATTCTCCAATTTATCTTGATATTCAAAGACGCTTAAGAGAGTGGAGAGCATGGAAGTTGGATCACTCAAGGGTACAGTTCACTCGCCCTGAGTTCATTGAATACTCATGAGCATCTTGGTAAGCTCTCAGATAGCGATGAAGACGTGGATCCTGCTGCTGCAGCTGAGAAGTTGGAAATGCAGCAAGCCTTGCAGGAATCCAAAGCCATGCACGAGAAAAGCTTACTAAAAGGCCCAGGAGAGTCCTCCCAAACTCTTCTGCAAACTGATCCCTTGGGAGTGGCACATCAAATTGTGACGGACATTGCTGCAGCCACGTCCCCTGTGCAATCAGAGAATGGCTCCCAGGGAGGTGGCGATGAAGCTGGGAATTTGGGCACCCAAGCTAAGCCTACCCCTGAAAAAGGTGTTCTCACACCCTTGTGTGACGAACACTCAAAGGACAAAGCCATGTCTCTGGAGCAGAGTGACCCCACTCTTATTCAGGGGGAAACTCTCTCCACCACAACCGGGTTGGAGGTTGCTATGGGAGACACATCAATGGAGTTAGGAGGCGAATGTGAGAAAGAATTTGAAAAACAGCAAAGTGACATTGACGAAGCTCGGACAGTTGAGTCTGTCTCAGCTGAAATGCCTACTGCTTTGAAGCCCGATGACGCTGCTATCACAGCTGAGGCAAAGGATGGTGAAGTCCCGGGAGCCCACCCAAAGGGTTGAGACTCCTCTGGATGCCAATGTCTAAGACCCCAAGACAGATGAGTCTGTCAAAAGGGAATTTAGAAGACCCTAAGATATTTAAGACTGTCGAAGGGTTTGCTAAAGGCCCTGCAGCAGTGGAGACTGCTGGTGGTATTGAAGGCCAACGGGAGGTTGAGACTTCCCTTGGTAAAGGTGTTGAAACTGATAACATTCCTCAACTTGAAGGTGCTGCCACCGAAGAAGTTATTGGTGCCCTTCAAGACTCCCAAGAAAACATTGCCACATCATTTTTGGGATCGAAAGATGAAGCTGAGTCCGTTCACCATGATGATCATATGATGGACACAACTGAGGATGTTCACAAATCTCAGAGCCAAGTCAGTGAGAAGACGGCTCCCATGAGATTCAATTTTGATGATGAGCCAACTCCCCAGGTCTCACCATCCTCCGATGAAGCTGATGATACAGCTGAGGACAAGATTACTCAAATGGAAAAAACCCACTGAGACCGAGGAAGCTGCTAAGACAGTTGAGGCTCAGTCAGCTGGGCAAAACATCTCAAATGCCCAGTGAATCGAAATCATCTCTGCGTGACTCCCACAACAGCGATAACGACTCCATCAGCTTAGTCACAGGCTCCCACAACTGTGACCACTGCCAATGAAGCTGCCGTAGCCGAGGCACAACGAGCTGAGTCATCACAAGCACCTAAGCAACAAGAAATCCCCTATGTGCGCGATGATGCATTCCAAGACATGTTCCCCTTCTCCAAGGATCTGCCTGAATTAGAGGAAGAGACAACTGCTAAAGAAAGGAGATACACCATAAGGGAAGATCCAGTTATTCCCACAGACACGATTGTTCCAGCAAACTTCAGTTAGAATGGCTATCAGCTAAATCCAATGTGCAAGCTGAGTTCCGTGACGTCTTCAAGAAAATCTGTGAAGAGATTGAGAAGATGGAACGTCATCAGGCCTCTCTGGACTTGCGTCTGGACAATCGAGATGCCACTCTCATAGCTGATCTGAGAGGCATAGTGGTGAGATTACGGGAATGGAATCTACAACATACTACAATGACAAACGAGCAAGTCCGCTATTTCAAAGCCTTATATGGAAGAATGCTCGTATGGAGTGCTGATAACTCCATGTACTAGCAGAGGATGAAGAAGTACATTGAACGGATAAACAACTCCCATAAGTCGGATATGGAGCTGCTACAACATTTCCACAAAAATGAGATTGCCAAACTCGAGAACAACATGAATGACAAATTCAGTCTTCTAATGGCTAAAATGAAGATCGTATCAGCCGAGTCCAAGGCAACACACTCAGAATTTTGAACCGCGTATGATGCAGCAGACTCCAAGCACAACTCTACCATCAGCCAACTGGACTTTATCCTCGGAGGATTGTTCCCTAGGATACCTCTCCCCTTTGATGATGCCAAAAAGGGGGAAGAGGAGTCCCTCAAGGGTTTGAAAGAAGAGAAATTGAAGAAAAGCGATGCAGCTGAGGGGAAGGAAGTTCAAAGGAATTAAAATTGATGTTCGCTGAAACCCCTCAGCTAGGTCAAGTCACAACTGACATTCTCAGCAAACTCCCTGTGACCTTACCAATCGAGAAAGCTGTCGTGTCGATGGCAGACAAAAGAAAGGTCATTGAAGCTGAATTTGAGGAGTTAGCCGAGAAACAAGAAGCTCGCGTGCATGAAATAAGGAAACAATATGGTGGTCCTCCAGCCGGAAAGGACTACGCTGCGATTCAACCCCCAAAAGAACTTACGATGCCCGATGATGGATCTGAGCCCAGATCAATTGAGGAGTTTAAAACTCTGGAATTAGAAGGCTATTTTCAAGGAATGATTCTACCGCAAGCCTGGGATTTGTATTAGGAGAAAGGATTGGATGTGGTTAAATTAGCTGAAAAGCAACAGTCACTCAGCTGGAAAGCAGAAGACTCCCGTGCAATACACTCCAAGAGGTGGAAGAGCTGAGTCAGGAAGGGAGAAGTGGTGGTGGAAGAGGTTCCCAATCTCGACCAAAACCCAAAAACATAGCGTATGTAGATCCTGATAAGAAAGGCTTAATCTACTGGGCTGGATATGATCACCTTGCCAACCTAGAGGTTGAAAGGAAGAACGCCGAGGCTATAAGAAGGCAAGAAGAAGAAAATCAAAGGCAAATAAGAGAACGGCTCAAGAGGAAGCAAAGGGATGACCCTGCTGCCAAATGGGCCTACGAAAAGAAGAAGAGAGAAGAAGAGGAAAGAAAGAGGAAAAGGGATGATCCAGACAGAAGAAGAGCTGATGAAGAAAGAGGAAGGAAGCAGCAAAGGCGTTGAAGTGTTGTTGCAAACCCCTTCGTGTATTTTTGTTGTAAATACATCTATGTAAGTCTTCTGTAATAAGCTAAGTGAATTTCCTTGTAATTTTCACTCTTTATGTATCTTAGCTTAGATATACTATGTTTTGACATGTATACATTTATGTTGCTTTGATATCGAATGTAAACAACTGTGTAAAGGACAAGAATGTTATGATCAATAAAATGATCCATTTAAGCATACATTCTTTGTTACCGCATTGTCTGTATGTATATTTGTTGTTTAATTTCTTTGAATGTTTTTAAGTTTTGGCATCATCAAAAAGGAGGAAATTGTTAGGAAATTTATTAAGTAGATTTTGATGATACCATGTAAAACTTAAACTAGGAAGTTGGCACCCCATTTTCCTTGTAATTTGTATTGTAATAGATAGGGCTGGAAAAGCTGAGTCAAGTCAGCTATGCCAAGGATTACAAGAAGTCAACTACGGACTATGTGAAGACTCTGATGTGTGTCAGCTGAGTTATGCCATGAAGGAAGTCAAGGACTCGACTGAAGGAGAATCAGCTGGGGAACAACTGTAAGATATGTTAGTCAAGTCAACTCAAGAAGCCAAGTCTCAAGTTGAAGTGACAGTTGAGTTATCTAATGACTGGAGTTGACTCAAGTCACCTGGGGTACAGACAACAGTCTAGTCAAGACAACTGACTTAGATCCGTTGATTAAAGTCAAGAATACTACTCAATATAGTAATATGTCAAAGCTGTCAGGTCTAAAGTGTTAGTCCCAGAATTATGCAAAGGAATGAACCAATGGGAAACACTGCACCTTGTGTCGTCGCACTGCACGCAATCTTTGCGCAAAGACATTTAATACAAGGAAGGGTCAACATCAAGGACTGCAGACCAAGACAAGCCAACAAACACAAATAACATTTGAAATTAGCCTATCTCTTCAACGGACAAAATTTCAAATGTACACTATAAAAGGTTGAGGAAGTTATTGAGAAGAGGTGACCTGAACCACGAACAAGCAAGAAATATTCAAGCATCTAACCTGCAATATTCTCAAAAACATTCAAGCAATTCCTCAAGCCTGAAACTCGAAGGGAATCGATCCAACACAAGTTGTGAAGGAAAGACAACTACAAATCTGTTGAAGAGGAAACTTTTGAAGAAATCAAAAGGGTCTACTTTCCAAGCTAGGATTGTAGAAAGGTTCCAGGTCGAACCATTATCAAGTTTGTTGGAGGGCTTCGTGATCAAATCCAAGAACTTGAGATGTGAGCTGAAGTAGCAAGACAGTTGCCCTGTGAAGAAGCTGAGTCGCAAGAGAAGCCAGCTGTGTGATCAAGGCTGTCTCCAGACTGTTCACCACTTTGTAAACTGATTTGTTACATAGTGGATTCCTCCAGGAGTTGGAGAAGAGAGGATTAGAAGAATTACCCCATCTTCAAACCTCTATAAAATATTTGTGTCATTTACTTTCAACAAACTTACTTTCTTGCACATTTACTTTATATCTGCTGTAAGGTATCATATTTGCAATCCAACTGATAAATAACTAAGTGCTAAAAATCCAGTGTTTAAATCAAGCTAAAATCTAATCTAAGGGTGTTAAGTCTTCCGCTGTTAAAAACCAATCGCATACAAGTTAAATATTTGGCTTGAGCAACTGTTATACTATCAACAAACTCTATCGAGTCCGCTTGAGTGGGTAACTTAGCTAAATAACCAACTTAGCTGTCCATCAAGGATACAACTGTTTGAGTCAACTCTGTTGAATTATTTTAAAAGGACTAAATCGAAAATTTAGTAAGGTTTATTCAACCCCCTTCTAAACCTTACTTTACACCCCTTGGGACATAAAGTAAACCCCACAAGTATTTTCAACAACTACATGAGCAACCTTAGACACATAATCTCAACATGTTTCTTCAATATTAAATGCAAGTAAAGTTTTAAAAACCAATTCATGCAGATATATGGGTTCAATTCCTAAGTTAGTCTATTTCCCCTTCCGGGCGGCGCATAAACAGTAGATTAATAATAATTGTATGTCTCCTGACTCGATACAACTATTATTAACTCCCAAAAGATCTATGAATTGAATGACTCCCCACAAACAGTTGTAGGTCTTCTGACTCGATACACCCATTTATATCTGAATTTGATTTTTTCAATTCAATTCCACCCTTATTTCTCATTTTTCATTCTTTAGGCCTTTTTGCCTTATTTTTTTTCTTTAGCCTCAAACTCTCATTTTTTCACAATTTTCAGAATTTTTTCTTTCTTATGCTCAAATTTCTCATTATATATTTTTTTCTTTTGTTCGATCGTCCATGCTTCTCTCCTTCACATATTTGCTCAAACCTTAGCTCTTGGCCTATACTTTGGAACGTGATATCTCTTTTTATCCAATTTAGCTCTATTTCCTGTAAGAAGTTACAAGAATACGCAGTATCACTCCCAACAAAGGAAACCAAACAAAACACACTAAATATGCGTGCAAATGCATCAAATATATATCATTTTAAACCCTTAAATGCATGTATATTTTACACTCATCAAAATCCCCCAAACTTAAAGCATTGCACGTCCTCGAGAAAATTAAGAAAAATAATATCAAGGGTTAAAAAGAACACACAAGAACACTATGAACATTAAGTAGCATTTGACTCCATACTTAAGAAAACCATGTAATTCATAATCAAGATGTCATCATTCATAAACTCGACATAGTCAATACTCTCTTGGGTACTTGACATCGCGACTCACAAGTAGGTAGTGTATCACTCAACTCTCAAAAGTGTATGAATAATGTTTACGCTCAAATTCAATTCAGTGAATGTAGAACTGCCATAGGCTTGCAAATCGTCTAACATCTCGACAACTTTTATGTGCACAATCTAAAAATCAAAAATGACTTTTTATTTGGTTATAATGTAGGCTCTATGATAAGGGTAGGGAATTTTGGATTAAATGACTTGACTTTGAGCAAATAGAATTTAAGTACACAGACTTGCAATTCACCAACCCAATTTCATCATAATGTCAGTTTTCTTTTTCATCGTTATCTCTCCTTTTTTCATTCTTAGGCCTTTTTTTCTTGTCTTTTTTTCTTTAGCCTCCACCTCACACGGCCGTGTGAGGCAACACGACTAGACCGTGCGAGAGGACCAAGCGCCCAACGCCACACGGCCAGGCCCTACGCCAGGACAGACAGCAGGACGCACAGGGCCGCATGGCCGACCCGTACGGCGTCACACGGGTCGTGTGGCCCGTCAGAAAGTTTGATTGGAACTATCCAGTTAAGTAATCTTTACGCATTCCTCTTTCTTTTGATAATTTCCTCATATGTTCAGGACGAAGCATATTTTAAGTTTAGGGGGGTTGTCAAGAATGCGTAATTTAGTACTTTCTTGCATTTTGCATTGCATGTAGAGCATATTTGCATTAAAAATTTTCCATTTTTTTAAAATTTTCGATTTTGTTTTATTTTTTTAGCACGTTTATCGCTTTGGCACATTTAATTGCTTTTGTTTGTGATTTTTAATCAAAGTTTTTGAAAATGCCCAGCTTCCGTATGATTTTACTATGAGCATTTTATGGAATGAGATAACATACTTCTGTGAATAATGTGATAAATTATTGAGAAGATGTAATTTATTTGTTTGGCATTAGTTGAGGAAATTGGGTGTTTGAGAATGTTGTGAAAAATAAGCCTGTGAGCTTTTGTGCCTAAAACTGTTTTATCTTATGCAACTTATTTGTTCTTGAGTGTGTCATTCATGATTGATAGAAATCTAGAAATTGCTCGTATCTTCATTTAAGCCATGTGTGTGTGCAATTTTTGAAAATGATTTAAGGCCATCTTTGTTTTAGCCTACTTAGCCTAAAAAGCCTACTTATGAACTCATGATTCCCTAGTCAGCTATTTTTGAGCCAAAACTTTTTATTTTTAGCCACATTAATCTTTAAAATGATTTTATCCCTGAAATTTCTTGAGCCTATAGAAAATGAATAAGTTTGGGGGAGATGTGGTGAAAATTTTATGAAAAAAGAGAGAAAATTGGCAAAAGAAAGAGGGATGAACAGTATATGGGCGAATGAAGAAAAAATGAAGCTCGAAAAAAAAACTTGTTCGCCAAAAATATTTTGGTTCATACAACTGCAAGTGTACAGTGTAGTTTATAGAATAATGGCAAGCAAGGTCGTATTCCTCAAGGATTGATATTCGAAACACTTAGGCTATAATAACATCACATTCCAATTTTATTGAAGCGACCGAATATTGAATATTTATAAAAATAAAAAATTAAATAAAGATAAAAGAAATAAATGTGTGAACCCCACAAGTATTTTCAACAACTACAGGAGCAACTTTAGGCACATAATCTCAACATGTTTCTTTAATATCAAATGCAAGTAAAGTTTTAAAAACCAATTCATGCAATTATATGGGTTCAATTCCTAAGTTAGTTTATTCCCCCTCCCGGGCGGCACATAAACAGTAGATTAATAACAATTGTAGGTCTCCTGACTCGATACAACTATTATTAACTCCCAAAAGATCTATGAATTGAATGACTCCCTACAACCAGTTGTAGGTCTCCCGACTCGATACACTCATTTATGTCTAAATTCGATTTCCGTCTTTGTTAGAACCCCTCTTCTGAATTTTGCACTAACAAATATGACATTATAATTATTGATCAGATAAAAAGCAATTAAGAATAAACACTCGAATTCATAAAATAGAAAGCATGAATTAATTAAGAAAACAAATAATCATAGTTAATATGAATCCACAGTTTGGATTATGCCCATAAGATCCGAAAGATATGCCAAACATTGATTACAAACTCATAGACAAATTCAAATCAACATTATGACATCGTTTAAGCACAGACAAGAGATCTTAGACATAGAAAGAAAATCCCCTCTTGTCAGGATGGATTCTCCTTCCAAACCCTCGAAGCTCTTGTGCTCCCGTGGATGCGAAAGACTTGTGGTGTTCTTCGCGACCTAGCCGTCTTCCCTCAGAAGATATTTGATTCTTGCGTTCCTGTGTTATTTGATGTGTTTTCTCTGTTTGAAGTGATATTGGATGATGTTCGATGATCAAAATTTGTTCAGGCCTTGGTCCCCTTTATATAGGTGCTTGGAGAGGTCACTTGTAGAGTTAGAACGGGAAAAAAACTCCAAAAAAATGCGTCTGGCAGAGTCCCACATGGCCTAGCCGTGTGGCACCACATGGCCGTGTGGATTTTTGCCCTTTCCTATACGGTTGTGTGGGTTCACACGGTCTGGCCGTGTGACACCACATGGTCCGGCCGTGTGATGTGTTTTTATCCATGTTATTGTCCGAATTTTCTCCTAGGGTCTTTATGAAAGTTGTAGCCCCTTCTCTTAGATCTCCATAGCCACTTGAAGCACATCAATAGCAATTTTGTAGAGAAAGGTATGGCCAAAATACTAAACCCTGCCAGTGTTGGAAATTGTTAGCGCATTTGGACGTTTTTGAAGGAAATTTCCTTTTGTTCGATTGACCATGCTTCTCTCCTTCACATATTTGCTCGAAACTTAGCTTGTGACCTATACTTTGGAACTTGATATCTCGTTTTATCCAATTTAGCTCCATTTTCTGTAAGAAGTTACAAGAATACGCAGTATCACGCCCAACAATGGAAACCAAGCAAAACACACTGAACTTGCGTGCAAATGCATCAAATATATATCATTTTTAACCCTCAAATGCACGTATATTTTACACTCATCATGGCATGGTCAAAAACCTCTAAGAAATATATTTGTTGATTGAAGTTGATTGAATATTATAAATAAAAGGGTTTATGCTATGTTGCTCCTTTCGTTCCATTTCTTCTTTTCTTTTTTTGTGTGCTTGTCCGACTACAAGGATTGCATGATGGGTTCTTTAAATGTCTTACTGTGGTGATCAAATTCTTGAAATTTTTCACTTTGTTCTTAGTAATTGCTAAGCCAAGCACTTTGCTTGGTGCTTTTGTGTTCATATCACAACTCACAAGTCTTGCGCTTTAAGCTGAACATATCGATCTTTGTACTTCATATAGACACCAATACATATATTGTTGCAGAAGGTTTTAGTATACTCCTACGTGTTGGACTTACCATGGTAATGTTTCACACCAAATACATGATAAAGGGATATTTTATATTAAAGCCTGACATTTCTTTGATTTCGGTGAATGCACATACTTATTCTCATTCAAATGCTTCTACATTTCTCATTCGACATCAGGTAACTATTTTAGCTAAACTTGATTCTATTGTAATATTGAGAAATTTTATATTAATTTAGGTAAATTTAAGATGATTTAAGACAAATTTGAACAAAGGTAGTTTAACTGCAGGAAATAAGTGACAAGAATAAGGAACACAACGAAGGACAGAAAGAAAAGACACTCTATGGGTACTATTTCATTTGCAAGAAAACGTCATGAGCTGGTAAAAAATTGTATATGTTTTTTTATATTATTATTATAATTATTTTTACTTGTACGCACCATTTCAAGTCTACTATTAAATTGTATAAGCACTCTTTAATAACTAACATATTTATTTATTTTAAGTATTAACTTTGTGATATTTTATTTTAGGAACAAGCTGAAAATAAATCACCATACAAAGCAACCATGTATGAGGAAACTCGCAAAAGTACAGAAGGGAGAAAATACAAGACTTCTTATGTAAGTTGCATTTAATTTTATTTTATTTTATGATATGCTTAAATGTAATGTTTATATAATAATTTTTAAACATATTTTAATATGCCACATAATCAGATGGAAAAGGTGTCGGAATCAGGAAAGACTAGACTTTTGGATAGGTGTACCAAGAAAGAAAATCAGCCTTCCAAGTCTGGTGTACTTATTCCAGATGAAGTTTTGCAGCCATATAAAGCCGAAATTATGAAAGAGACATTATGAGAAGTTGTGAAATTTTTAAAAGATCAATTTCCTTCTAAAATGCTTGCCTCTATAGCTTCATCACTCAATGGCCAGTCTTTTGAAGTAACCAATGACAAAGAACAATGTTAGGTAAAAGTGTAATGGGGGAGAATGCTTTTAGTGCTTAAGAGATATAAAGTCCATTCTAAAATACGACGACAATGGCATTTTGTGAGATTGTCTTTGTTGTTTAAATTATTCTGAATAATAACAGTGTTAATATAGCTAGATTGACTAATGGTAGTATAAAATTAATAATTTCCAGGATGACGCACAAGGACATGATGCAACAAATGATGTTGATGATGACGTCGAAGCAAACAAAGAGAGAATTGAAAATGAAGATGTAGATCATGAAGACAACTAAACTTTCAATCATTTCATTAAACGATGTTCATATATTTTTACTTTTAGTGTTTATTTTTTATTGTAAGACTTTAGTTGGTCTACTATGTTGCATTGACATAATTCCGATTTTATAATTGAAATATATTCATATATTTATTTGTCATTTTTTTAATTTATTCCTATTAATGCTACTACATAGCTATATATATATGATATGATATCCCAAATAAAACAAAGTATTACGTGATTGATTAAAAGGTAATTTTTTAAAGTGCTACGTAAATATTTATAATGTGCTACAAAAAAATAGTTTTAAGTGATACCATTATTGGATAAATATTACTATACATCGAAAAGTGCTACCAAAAATTATTTTGTTGAACAAGAAAGTGTTACGTAATCACTCAAAAAGTGATACCTATTACATTAAAAAATGCTACAATAAATGGTTCAGAGTGATACAACTACTTGATAAAATGATACCATACAATTAAAAGTGCTACAAAAATAGTGTTACATTTTGACAAAAAAAGTGCTACATAAGATGTCATATGTAACAATTGAGGACTTAAGGTAATACTTAAAAAATATGTCGCAAAAACCTACTAAAAGTGATACCATAGACAAAAGGTAGCACGGACAACTGCATCGCCGCTAAAAGTGTTACCAATTGTCTATAGTAATATTTTATGGCTATTAGGTAACACTTTTTTGGTGTTACCTAATGTCACTTATGTTGTAGTGAATTTGTGCCCATTTTATGGAATAAACAATCTTCTAACCAAGAACCTCACAATTAATTTTGAAATTGTAATACTATCAACTCAATATCTCCACCGCAAAGTCACAAACCCATTGCCACGTTCAGATTCTTAAAGTCATAAAAAATTTCTTCCAAATGAAATTAAAGATTAAACTTTATTAGCTTTAGAAAATAATAAAAATTATTAACAAAGCTACACAGCTAATTGCAATTGCAAATTGCTGCACACAAATTTTCATGACAAACACGGATCAACATAATCAGCAACATTTTGGTGGCGGGTTCGTGACGTCATCACCAGAATCAAGGTTGTGCAAGGAGGTTTGTATGTACGAATTGGCGGCGGCGACAGATGTCTAATTGTAGCATGATACCGATACCCTGCTCTCTATTGCTCCAGCTAGTACGCTTAATAAAATCAAAGAAAGCGAGTCTCGGAAGAGAGAGATAATTTAAAGATCAGGCAAAGACGAAGAGATAAGATGCAAAGAGAGAGAGATTTGCCTAATTTTTGTCTTTTTTTCCATGTTGGATTGTGTATAGATTGGATCGGGTTAGTTGTTAGGATACGTCTTATGGATTTAGATCCGCCAGACGGTCTGACATGAGACCATCTCAATAGTGAATAATATGTTGGGTTTTCTTTTATATTTCCATAGTTACTTGCAATTGTAATGTCGCATTTATATAAATTCAAATATTGTCACTACAAGAAAAATACTCATAGACATCGGTTTTTACCCGATGTCTAATGAAGAAAAATACCAATATTGAAACCCATGTTGTTAAAGGGGGATTTTAAACATCAGTTTAAAATCGATGTAAATTCGTGAAAAAACAACGGTTAAAAAATGATATGTATTAAGAAAAGTAAACGAAGTTAATGCCCCTGTTGTGGCATTCCTTTTTGGTTGTTACATTCCTTAATATGCATGTTAGCTGAGTTCACATGCCCTTACAATTTAAAATAATAGCTAAAGCAACATTATAATATAAAACCCTAATTATAAAGCCACTTGTATGGTAACCTTGCTCCTTTAATCCATTTAATCATTGGCCAACATCATCACACGTGTCCCTCTTTCAATACATCTGGTCCAAATTGGTTATTCACTTCTTGTACCTCTCCTTCTAGAATTTTCATTATCAGTTCGAGAAATCCGCCATCTCTCTCGTCTTCAGCTAAAACTTCTTATGTCTCTTTTGTGTTAACGACAATACTCCCTGCTAATTGAGATCCTAGTCCACAAGGATCAAAGGCTAGAAATTTCTTGTGAATGAACTTAACATCCTCTCGAGTAGCATTTTTTGACGATGAGTTAACCCATTTAACCATAAGTGCAAGACTTGATCACACAACTCTTTTATAATATATCTTCAGTCTTTGGTTCGACAAGAACCTAACTACACTCCTTCACTTCATGGTAGTGTGGACCTCAATTTGTTTTTCTTTTCAAAATTTTCCTCTTCAACTTTTGATACAACCTTGATCTTCCACTTGAGTATTGAAAAAGGTATTCTAGATGAAGCTTGAGGATATTAGTTTTAAGCTCGAGAGAGACTTTTTGCTTTGCAGATTTTTTTTTGTTCTCTTGTGTCTTGTATCTCTTATTTCTCTCTGAATTTTTCTAAGCTTTTATAATGTGGATTTGAATTTTGTCCGTTGAAGGATAGACAAATTCAAATTCCAGTTGAAGAGTTGGCATGTCTTGTCCTGCAAGTTTGATGTTGACCCTTGATACATGTAAAATATATATGCATTTAGGGGCTTAATTTGATATATATTTGATGCATTTGCACGCATATTTAGTGTATTTCACTTGGTTTCCTTAGAAAGGCAAGATACTGCGTATTCTTGTAACTTTTTACAGGAAACGAAGCTTAAATGAAAATATATCAGTTAGAAGGCCCAGACAAGATTGAAGAATGCGAAAGAGATGATCAAATACGCGAAGAAAATAGAGAAAAACAAGTCGTACAGTCTGACCGTGTAAGATGCACACAACTGTGTGGATAGTTCCCGTGTGTTTTTACATGTTCGTGCGACTTGTTCGAGGGAAGAATTTGAGAGACACATCGCACAACCCAACCTTGTGAAAATGACACGACCATGTGGTTTCTCAGAGCAAAAATAGAGAGAAAAACACTTTACACGGTCGGACTGTGTGTATTGCACAGGTCGTGCGATTCGTCTGTCGGCTAATTTTTTATTCCTTTTTCTCGTCAGAACTCTACAAGTGATCTCTCAAAGCACCTATATAAAGGGACCGAGGCTTGCACGAATTGAGAACATCTCATAGCATCCCATACCATCTCATATCATCTTACAAAATAAAATATACTAGGGTTACACAAATCAATAGTCTTCTGAGAGAGGATGACAAATCTACGAAGAGCGCCACAAGACCTTTCACATTTACGGAAGCACAAAGGTTCGAAGGCTTGGAAGGATGATCCATCCCGACAAGAAGGGTTTTTCTTTCTTAGTTTAGATCTATTGTTTGTACTTTAACAATGTCAAACTATTTGATTTCAACTTTGTCTATGAATTTGTTATCAAATATGTTGGACTAATCATTTTGATCCTAGGGCATAATAAAAAAATATGGATTCATGTTAAATCTATATTGATTGTTTTCTTAATTGATTATGTGTCCTATTATATGAATTCGAATGCTTATTTCTTGTAGATTATCTGATCAATAGTTTGCATGCCATGTTTGTTAGTTCATAATTCAGGAGATGAGTTCTAACAAACAGAAATTGTATTCAGATATAACGGGTATAGAGTCAGGAGGCTTATAACTATTTGTGCGGAATACTTCAATTCAAAGATCTTTTGGGAGTTAATATTAATTGTTGAGTAGGGATGCTAGCAATTGGTATTAATCAACTGTTTATTTGCTTCGGGAGGGGGAATCAATAAATATAGGAATTGAACCCATAGAAACATTTAAATTGGTTTTGATAAACATTAATTAGATTTAATATTGAAAAAGTATGTCGAGGGTTATGTGCCTAGGGTTGCTTTTGTATTTGTTGAAAACACTTGTGGAGTTCGGGTTTTTACAAGAGTTTTTACAAATTTACATATTTTATTTTTACTTTTTAATTTAGGATTAGATTAGACAATAAACTTGTGATTTTTCGGTCGCTTCAATAAAATTGGAATATAATGTTATTATAGCCTAAGTGTTACATATTCAATCCGTGAGGAATACGACCTTGCTTGCCATTATTCTATTAGCTACGATGTACACTTGCAGTTTAGTGAAAAGATTTTCACGATCAATCCATCCTTTATTCTTTTGTCTTCTGCAGATTCTGAAACATTGCAGTTTGCAGGTGCCAATCTATTGGTTAAGTTTTCTTTGCCTTCATAAATGTCTTCCATTTTTTTGTCAAACAATATTTCGATGATTTTAATGTAAATCATTATTAGACTTAGTGCAACAGATCCTTTCCAGTTGACTTAATCCTTCAACTGTTTTACTCCTTATGACTGAATCTTGAGTCTTCTGAAATGTAAGTATTCTGTCTCGACTCTACTGTTAGTCATCTGCTTTGACTTGGCTGGCGTTACGCTGCGAGAGTCTTCTAAACAAGGTACTCTGTTGAGAGTTTGTTGAATCTTCATTACTTAGCTGAAAGTCTTTTGAAACTCCTGTTGATCCTTAGCTGTTTATGAGTCAGCTTAAGTCCTATCTATTACATATGCAAAATTTACGTGAAACTGGGGTGCCAAATTTCGAATACATAGTTTTCTAAGTATCATCAAAATTTATAAAATACATTTCCTAACGAATTTTCCCTTTTTTATGATGCCAAAACTACATCAACATCTGTTTCCTCAAAGTAAATGATTTAAAATGAAAGAATTATTTTATTAATGAACTTTAGGGCATTTACATGTATTTTACAGTGTACATTTACAATTGAACTATACATTATACAAATTTTGCAAGTATTAACTTTCCCCTATGTAGGTCCCAAGGGGTGTTCGAGTTAAGTCTAGAAGGGGAGAGGGGTTGAATAGACTTAACCAATTTTTGATTTTTAATCCTTTAATGTCAGAGTTTTAATCACAAGTCAACTTAGTCCATGGGGGACGACTTAGTTCAACCTCAACAGTAGAGTTATCCACTCAACAGACTCGAGAGAGCTGTTGATAAAATAACTCAGCTGAGTGAAGTGACCTTTTTATAAAAACAACTAACTTGGTTTTTCAGCGGAAGTGTTACACCCTTAGTTTGAAATATATTTTCAACACTTGTTTTAGGTTAAATTATTATCAGTAAACTTAGCAAATTTATCAATAAGCAGATATAAATGTGCAAGAATTAAATGTGATGAAAGTAAATTACACCGAGCAATTTATAGTGGTTCGAGGATGGGGTAATTCCTCTAATCCACTCTTCTCCAACTCCTGGAGGTAATCCACTAAAGTAACAGATGTTACAATCTGGATACAATAGTCCGATCAAGCATTGATCACATAGCTGGCTTTACTCCTGGGACTCGACTCTTCAAAGATGATCGTCCCGCTACTTGATTCTTGGATTTGATCACATAGCCCTCCAACGAATCTAAACCCTTGGTTCGAACTACAACCTTACTGCACTTCCTTCAACCTTGGTTGTGCATACCCCTTTGTCATTCAACAATTTCCCTCTTCAACAGTTTGAAGCTTTCTTTCTTTCACTGAAAGTGTTGGATCAATATACTTTGAGTTTTAGACTTGAGGATATAATGTATTGCTTGAGGGTATTTTGCTCTTTGCTTGAATGCTTGCAGGTATGTGTCTATTGCTTCGTACTTTCTCAAATGATTTCTTCAGCCTTTTATCATGACAGTTTGAAAATATATCCGTTGAAGCGATAGATCCATTTTATAACTCCACTTTATGGTCGTCGGCTTGTCTTGTTATACAACAATCGATGTTGACCCAACCTTGTATTTATGCTCTGCAGGTTAGGCTGAAACATGGCAGGTGTGCAGGAATATCCCATTGGTTCCCAACCTTTTGCACTCTTTCAGCAAAATAGCTTTAAGGTTGCAGTCTGTCTTCTTTCCACTTTAGCAAAGATTTGACTTTACTTATCAACGTACATCTTCAGCTTTCTTGAGTCCTTTTTGCTGTTGAACCCCTCTGATAGTCTTCTCCATTTATCTGGGAGTGACTTAGTTGTTAGTCTGCTGACTGACAAAGCTTTTTGGTACTTGACTGATCTTCCACTTCAATACTCAGCTGCCATACAACTGATTCTTCACATCGATCTTTAGTCCACTTCTGCAATCTTCAACTTGGCTGCTTCGACTCAGCTTCATAGATCCTATCTATTACATAGTTGAATCTACAACATAATTGGTTTCCAACTTCCTAATCTAAGTTTTACGTAGCATCATCAAAATCTATGCAATAAATTTTCCAACAATTTCCCCTTTTTGATGATGCCAAAACTTAAATAAAATAACAACGTAAATAGTGCTTAAAGAAGAATGATTGTTTGAAATGTGTCATTTTATTGATCACATCATTTTGCACTTTACAAAGGTTTAGAAAAATTACAAAGCACTTACAATTCTTTTTGTGTATTCACACCGGTGTAAAAATACAACAAAAAAGTGTTTGTAGCTGATTCAACGTCTTGGTTGCTTCCTTCTTCTTTTATCCTCTTCATCTGCCTTCCTCTTCCTGTCTTCTTCTTCCCTTTTTCTCTTCTCATAACTCCTCTTCTAAGCCTAATCTCTCCTCCTCCTCTCTTCTTATTGTTGGACTTGCCTGGCATTTTCTTCTTGTTGTCGCTTTGCAGCCTCTTCATTACGCCTGGCAACATATCTGTTTTCTAGTTCTCTAAGTCCTGCCCAGTATACGACATCCTTCTTGAGGGGATTTAAATATTGTGTATCCTTAGGTCTTCTTGGTGGGGTACCTCTGCCTCTTCCATCAGACCTTGTTCTTCCTTTTCCAAAGTCAGCTCCTCTGGGAATGTACTGAACGGGCTGAGCCCTCGAAGTCTCTGACTGCTCGACTAAGTCTGCTGCATCTCGGCTAATATAAACACTTCTGAGCCCTTCTCCAAGTATAATTCCCATGTACTTTCTAGTTTCATTCCTTTGAAATAGCCTTCAGACTTGAGAAGTTCGAACTCCTTAAGTGACCTTGGCTTAGTGCCTTCTTGGGGAGCGGATCCTTTTGGAATCTTTACTTCTGGTAGATCGGGGAGCTTCCCTGCTGGGGACCTTGGAACTTGGTTTTCAACTCTTCAATTCGACCATGCTGCCTGCGATCAACTGCATCTAATTCAGCTTCAATTTCAACTCGCGATTCACTACGCCAGAAAATAGTTCAGATAGCAGATTTCAGATAGCGCTTTTAGATTTAAGTGCTATTGTAAAATTTAGCAGATATTTTAGATAACACTTTTATAGAAAAACGTTATCGCAATAAACCATATAATAGTGTTTTATTACAGAAGTGTTATATAAAGAAAACTGAAGATAGCGCTTAAGTAAATAAGTGTCTTGGAATAATGCTTCGTACAACAAGCGTTATCCTAAAGCGTTGTTTAAAAAAACTGAAGATAACGCTTAATTAAATGAGTGTTATATATGTTCTTGGAATAACACTTCGTACAAAAAGCGTTGTCTAAAAAAACTGAAGATAACGCTTAATTCAACAAGTGATATATATGTTTTTGGAATAACACTTCATACAACACGTGTTATCCTAAAGCGTTATCTAAAAGAATAATTAAAAGAATAATTCCTAGCCCAAATTAAAGTGTTACATGTGAAAAATAATTTCCCTCTGGCACATCTATTATCTCGCGCACACAATTGCTTCGAAAATAAATATAAAAATTAAAGATTGGAATTGGAAAATTGCAAATGGAAAGTTGGATGGAGGGGTCTTTAATTTAGATTATAAATTAAGGCTCACAGATTTTGCATTGGGCCTTTGCACCACTAATCATCTTAATTAATACTTTTTTTTAATATCTAGGATTTAAATAATGGGGTAATTAAAAAAAATATTTAAATAATGGGGCAAAAGTAACTAAGTATTCTGCCGAATTTAAATAGTGGGGCAAATTTAAATAATGGGGTAATTCAAAAAAAAGATTTAAATAATGGGGGCAAAAGTAACTAAGTAATTTGCCGAGATTTAAACAATGGTCCTTCTCAAAAAAACTCTTCCTAAAAAACTTGCTCTCGCCCGACAGAAGAAATCTTCACAGAATCCACTCATAAGCTCTCATCTGCTCGACTGAAATCCTCTCAAATTCCATGCCGAAATCTACTCAAAAATCTTCTCAAATGATACTACCAATTTTTTTCAAAATCCTCCATCAGCAACTCCACCTGGCCCTTCACCATCGACCGCCACGTTTATGCCGCCATCTCCGCCTTTCCCTCCGGCCACCGTTCATTCTACTCCAAAGCCTTCCCCACCCCTTAGGTAAGTTCACAAACTGTACTAATTGTGTCCGTTAGGGCACCCAAACATGATTTGGTTGTTGATTGAATATAGAATCAACTTTTCAATTTGATGAGTAGAGTTATGCTGAACCAAATTTGGTTTAGCCTGTTTTCTTTAAATTTGTTATTAGAAGAGGGAAAAATTAACTTATTTATGTTTTCGTATTTTCAAAGTTGTTTTGTGCCCGCATTTGTATGTCTCTAAATTTAAAGGGCGCACGGTCATATACCTACATGGTTTGATTAATTGCTTGCTATGAGAACTTGTGCTTTCAGATTTATGGTATTTTGTGGCAAGATAAATTTTATGAAAAAAAAGTGGTGGAATTGGACTAGATGTATAACTCTAGAGGAGTTTTTTTATACCTTATTGCAGGCTTGTGGCGCAGTTTCGGCCTATTTATGGATAATTATTTACCATATCTTCAATTCTACAAAAATTGTATTCTTAAAGTAATGTACTGATCACAACATTTTTAAGATGTGAAGATTGAGATGGTGATTCATTTTACAAGCGTCTTACAAATATTATTTTTCTTTTAGCAAACAAGAGATTTTAGGGTACAGAGTTTTCATTCATGCAACTGTACTACAAATTGTGGTGATGTATTTACAAAATATAATTGTTTCCTTAGTTGTGGGAATACTTTGGGTGGACAAAAAAAAAAGGATATTTGTCTTGGTCATTATAACTCTAGGAATAATTTGTATTTTTCCCCTTTCAAAAATGGTAGAATATGAGTATATTTTATTATATCTAGTAATGTTAATTGATATCTGATTCTAGTTTGACTTTAGGCACGCTTCAAAGAGAAAAATGGATGTCCTATGGTGTACCATGGTATACCTTCAAGAGAAAACACATGAGATATTAAGGAGAAGAAGATGGGAAGGTTTCTAATCAATGACTACAAATTTAGGGTCATACACGAGATAGAGCAAATTTTGGATAAATATGATGAACTTCACACAATTATGATTTCTTGAACTTGATTTAAATACAAGAGATTAGTATTTATTTTAGATTGGACCATTTCCCACGTTACTCAAAGGTTAATGAAATTATGAGTCGGAACTTAGGTTTGCTTATTAATGGGAATTAGGAACAAAATTATTTTTATCTTCTGGGGACTAGGCATAACTAGTACTTATGCATTACAATTTACATCATTTCGGGAAATTTAGCATGTATACCTAAGAAGAATTCTTGAGACTTGGTTTTAATGCTGCAAATATTGTTTGGTTGATAGCTCTCAACTTGCATTATTTTGTTGGTAAAAAAAGGTTTATAATATGAAATATGCGTTAATCACTGGCTATAGAAAGCTAGCAGGCTGTGAAAACTTTTCATATTATTTAGGTAAAATTATTTTGAGGTACTTTAATTCCTTTAGATATTTTTCCTAGGATCGACATAAGAGAAATTGATAAGAAACTTGATATTAAGGTCAAAAGAAATGGTAATCGGAATAAGATGCGCATGTCAACTAGATTTTGAAATCTCGACTATTAATGTTGATTCCAAGCAACTAAGAACTAATTTTGGTACCTCGGCAAAATTAGATTGGGGTCTTACCTTACAATTGGAGTTGGATAATTTTTATATACAAATCATAATTAATAATTTTATTACTAGTATGAATTTGATATAGGCTCAGGATAGTTGTTCCATTCACCTTTGTATATTTGTTTTAATTTTGAAATATGTATGAAAACATAGGAATGAATGATCTAGAGCTTGGCCCCTAGTAAGATCTTCATCTCATAAGCAATGATTAAACCTTCTGTGCATATTCAAGAGGAATATAATATAATTACTTGGTCAAAATAGATGTTTATGATTTTTGTGATAAGATTAAACTATTGATACTTGTATATTTCTGGTTCAGTTTCTTCTAATACATATGAATATTTGGGTTATTTACTAATTTGGTATGGAACTTATCATTGGAATTTGAGGTTTTTATAGCTTAGAAGATTGGGATATAATTCGTATTGATTGATGAATATTTTAGTTTAATTAGCAAGTGTGTGTATGTGCCATAATGTTAGTTTAGAGAATAAGGTTTACTTAATGAGATAACGAAGTTTGTGAGGATTAATTAACCTGAAATCAATAAGTCAAAACTACACTTGGGAATTATTTGAGTTTATTTTTGTTTGGAGAATGTAGGATTAGGATGTGTTTTAGAATGAAAATTTTGAATTCTATTACTTGTGGTTTCCTAAGGTTTGAAACATGTATAATTGACTGTTATAATTTGGTGATAGACTTTTCTTTGTTACCCGTAAGAAAAAAAGAGATTATGAATACTTGTGGATCTTAGGCTTGAAATAATGTGAAATTGATTGTAATAACTTAGCGATAGATTTTTCATTTGTTACCTCAAGACAAAAATATAGTGAATCAAGGCTTTTAATTGATTCAATAGTTGTAGAGCTGAGAAAATGATTGAATTAGCTATATAATGAAATGATTAGAAGGAGATCCATACGAATGTGAATTGTATGAAGTAAGGTTGAGTTTAGAAATAGAAAAATTGATTTATTGCGTAAGGATTATTTGTGGATTTAAATCGAGCAACTGATTCTTTGTATAACGCATGATATTAACGTCACCACAAGTATTTCTAAGTTGCGATTAATTGATATTATAGGCTCAAGTTTAGTGGAAAATAGTTGGGAGACTAGTACCATTTGTAATATTAGTGCGACGAGAAGACGAAATTTTTGTAATATCTAGAATAATTAAAGATGGAATTTGGGGACCAAATTCTTTAAAGGAGGGGAGAATGTAGGACACTACTTTCGGGTAGCTGTATAATATTGTTACAAAGAATATTCTAGTATAAAATATTTGTTTTGTGACTATGTGATTTTGTGCAATATTTTAATTTCAAATTTATTGTTGTAGCGTTTAATGTTCAAATGATACTCGATTTAGTTTAGAGGTTCTTGTGGCCTACTTGGAATAATTGTTGGGTATTTTGATTGGCAGATTCTAAAATATTTGGATGATTTAGGATTAGAAATAGATTCATTTGTGGAATAATGAAAATTTTTAATTGTTGTTTAAGGATTTATTGGGACATTATTTATCTAAATTTCACTTAATTAGTGAGTTGGATTATTTATTAGGTTTGGTTAGTATTCATCGTAGGATTAAAAAAATTACTAAAGAATTACACTAGATAATTAGGCTTAATCCATTAAGGATTAATTTTCAACATTTTGAGTTAGTCGTTTGGTTTTTTGTTTTTTTACAGGTTTTATTTATAACTCTAAGAAGTTAACTATGTGGTTTTATTAGGTAGGTGACTGGAATTGAGAAAAAGGAGAAGTTTGGTTGATCTTTGTATCACCTTTAAAAGAAATAAATATAATAAAGTGGATACATATTTTTAATTTAATAAAATTTTGGAAGAAAAACCCAGAAAGTCTGAATCGGTTTTTTCTTGATTTCATGGTTGTGTTCTTGTGATTTTGTGATATTTACATGATTCATTAAATAAACAGGAAGGATTAATTGGTTAGTAAACTTTATACCTTTATTATGTTTGAAGGGGCAGATTATATATTTATAATTGGATATACTAAATTACTTATACAAATGAAATAAAATAGTATTATAAAATAGTAGTAATATAATAGTAATAATAAATAGTAAGGGATAATATATAATTATATAGGGATGAGGTCTCATGTGGCAGCCTCTTACCATATGGCAGTGTGGACAGATCTCATTCATCCGTCCTATTCAATCAATGGTTTAGATTAGGTCTAAAAATACACCATTTTTCATTTATTTTATGTGTAAAAAGGGCAAATCGGTAACTATCAAAATGGTGTAAAAATAATACCATATTTACTTTCCTAAAATCAAGGGATATATTAAATATCACATTTCCATAACAGACACGCCTAATTATGAGCAAAAAAAACGGATTCTCACTCTTCATTGACGCAATATTCTGGTGTACAAATGTTTATAATATTGTGCTCTGGACGTATTATTTCGTGTATAGATATGTATAATGGTGCTAATATAACATGAAATATGGCGTGTTTGGATGTTTATTTGAGACTAAACATTGGTACTTAAATTGACATAAAAATATTGACAATATTGTACATTGGAAGCATATTTTGGTGTATACATGTGCATACTTTGGTGCTTTATAACCATAAAAATATGGTATAAAAATAATTCCATTACGGTACCCTGAATTCATATTTTGATGTACACTTGTCCAATATTTGGTGATAATATAAGTATTCAGTAGTGCATTGCTATATGTTTAATTGAGAATATTGTATACTATTATTGACAATATTGTATATTTTGAAAATTATTTTGTGTATACATTTGACTGATTTGGTGTACAAATATGCATATTTTTCAACATTATGCGCTGCGTGATAACACCCACGTGCTTGCAAATATTGAGAGAACAGTCCAACTGTAAAACATATAAAATAAAATTGCCAAAAAAAACGATGTTAACATCAAACAAGTCAACCAAAAAAAAAAGAAAAATGATGCAGCAAATGCATTTGTGTGTCGCATAAAACTAATTGTATACCAACAATTGCCTAACTGTATACCAATCTATAGCTAAGTTTTCATCAATTCATATCCACAATTAAAATAAAAATAACTGAACTAATTGTATACCAACTATTTACTAAATGTATACCAACTTATAGCTAAGTTTTCATCAATTCATTTCCACGGGTACAATAAAACAAAATGGGCCAAAAAAAATATAAGCTACAATTTTCTCAGTTTGGGCACCGAAGATCTCAAAGCAGATTTGGCAGTCTTGGACCTCTTGTTAACAGTACGCGCACCTCGCTTGGCCCTAGAGATGCAAGTTTTTTCCTGTTTCCTCTTGCCATTGAAAATCATAAACTTGGTATTGAGAAAGATGAACTATATTAAAGAATGCGGAACTCAAACACAATATATCAAAAACAAATACACCAACTAAACTAATTGGGCAATGTATGAACTCTAATTGTATACGAAAATGATATTATTTAAACACCATTCGTCATTATGCATTGCATGGACATTATATACACATTTGACATTACCAAACTTATTAATGCATCAAAAAACATATTCATGCCGTTATAACAATGTTAAATATGCACCAATACATATATCCATGGCTCTTTTTTTTCTGGTGCGGGGTTAAACAAAACACCACAGTAGATTTAACTATATACCAAATGTAAGAAAACATATATTATGTCTAAGAAAAATGTATACAAAAAATAACAAGGGCTGATTCACCCAAAAATACACAAAATAAACCTGATTTAGCGTTGTATGATATTTAATTGTATACCAACATAATATCATTTCGACACTCTTTTTCATTATGGATTTCATGAACAGTATATAAATATATCCCTTTCTCTTTTTTTTTCTCCCTAATTCAGGCATTGGACAAAAAAATATCACAAAAGGATTTAGCTATATACCAAAAGTAATAAAAGATATATCATTCTTACGTAAATGTACACCAAATAAACAATTAATGTTTCCCCCTAAAAAAAGAACCAAACCCTTTTTTCTACTAAAATAAGATAATCAACAAAATCTACAAAAACATGTAAAATAAAATCACATAATACAAAATCATATTCTAACCATAATGAACACGAGAAAGCGGAAGCGGAATTGGATCGAATTACCTCCAACCATTGCTAGTTCTTCGATGATACTTGAGAATTGATTTCTTCGTGATTCCGAGAGTTCTTCTAAGCCCTTGCTCTCGCACAATAGTGGAAATCGTTTTCTAAATGTGAGTAGGCTTAGGGACCTCGAATACCAATTTATAGATAATCTCGTCCATCAAGAGATCGTACCAAATTGGAAAGAATCTTCCATGATTATTGGTACAATTAAAAAGAAATAATCTTACATTCTCCCACTTGGTCTATATATTTCACAATGCACCTTAATAGGAAATAAAGTACACGAATTATGGCGATAGGTCCTCTAATAGGTGAGTAATATCTTCCATGTATCACACTGTGCTATATTCCCCAGGATAAGCTATGTTAAACTCAATGAATAAACCTCATGTTTATTCTAGGTCCAAACTTAATGATATTTCTCGAATAAACAAAAATAATGTGCACAACCATATGAGAAATTTCGAAATAAATAAGAGTTTCATTAAGTAAAATGCACGTACAATGAAAGATTACAATATGGAACTAAGTCCCATTCTTTCTACATGATCCTTGAAATTCTTTGGTGGCATGCCCTTAGTCAAAGGATCAACAATCATTAATTCAGTGCTAATGTATTCAATGATCACTTTATTTTCCTTAACACGTTCTCTTATGGCTAAATACTTGATGTCGATATGCTTACTTCGACTTCCACTTTTATTATTCTTAGCCATAAATACAACAACTGAATTATCACAGTACAACCTCAATGGCCTAGAAATAGAGTCCACAACTCTAAGCCCAAATATGAAACTCCTCAACCAAACTCCATGCGAAGTGGCCTCAAAACACGATATGAACTCGGCTTCCATAGTGGAAGTAGCAGTCAAGGTCTGTTTTGCACTTCTCCAAGATACAGCTCCACTGGCTAGCATGAAAATATAACCTGATGTTGATTTTCGTGAATCAATACAACCAGCGTAGTCTGAATCAGAGTAGCCAATCACCTCCAGATTATTAGTTCGTCTATATGTGAGCATGTAATCCTTTGTACCTTGAAGATATCTCATCACTTTCTTTGCAGCTTTCCAGTGATCAATACATGGGTTACTCTGATATCTGCCTAACACTCCAACAACATATGCAATATCAGGTCTAGTGCAGACCTGAGCATACATAAGGCTGTAGGGTAAATTATGATGAAAGGTTTCTATTTTCAGAAAATGGCTGGGATAGTGTATAGGCTTAAGTCGAGGCCAGAATTAGATTCTGTCTCCGCAAGATGAAAACGCCCCGTATACTAGTGCTTACGGTTCCGGCGCTCGCCTCTAACATACAACGACTTTACAGTTCCGGTTAGCAACACAGCAAAACCGGAACAACAGCGAACAACAAGTTGTTCTTGACTTTCAAGCTTTTGAAGGAGGCTAAGGCAATATGCAGAATGCAATGCTCGTATTATGTTATCTGATTATTTTCGTATCTTTTTCAGTCACCAGGGATCGACTATTATAGGCCTTAGACGCCCCGTATGGAAAGAACATGTCTTTTGGCTCGAAAAGACACCTTTTGCACTGAACAGACGCACCGCATGGGCCGTGCCGAAACATTTCCCAGTTGAACCCTTTTAATTAATTACGAAAATTAATTAAATCTATTTAATTAATTACAAAAATTAATTAAATATTTAATTTTTAAAGGTTTTTGGTCCAAAAAGAATAAGGGCCTTTAAGCCCAAGCCCAAGCCCAAGCCCAAGCCCCAGGCCCACGGCCCGCGACCGACGACCGAGCCGCCGCCCGAGCGGGCGGGCGGGGCGGCCCAGCAGCAGCCGGCGTAAGCTGACCAAACCCACAAGCATGTAGGTCCTCTCCCTTTAAAACTTTGGGTGCCCCCAGGGCCCAAACCCATTTGTCCAACTTAGGATAAATAAAGTGTGCAACTTTACCTCCTTTTTCCTATGTGGGATGGAGCATCTCTCCTCCCCCACATTTTCCATTTTCCATACCATTTATTTGTATTAAGTGACTAACTTCTAGCATTAATTTCTCATTCACCCGGAATCGGTTTTGAGAAATTCCAAATGCTATTCTCATCTACTCTCTTAGTAGAATTTTTACAAATAATTTAATTCCATTTTTCACAAATGGAAACCACTTAATTAATTGGTCAAAATCGGGTCAACACCCCATTTATCAAAGACCAATTCCAACAATCCCCCACATGAATGAAATTAATGCATGCGTGTATGCAGATTAAGCTTGAAAGTCTCGGCGAATCGTTATTGCATCGAGATAGGTAGCTTGTGGCTTTGAACCTTCCTTAGTAAGGTACTATCGGATTTACTAGCCGCTTAGTGACGCGATGTCTTGAACTACTCACCGTTTGTGTAAACCAAGACAACAAGATTTACACAATAACTACTCTAACACTTTTGTTCTCACGTTGTGTCCATTTCGCCCTGGACCATATCTTAGATTTATAAGTGTTTCATTTGAAGCGGCCATTACTTCTCACTTATATAGGTGATTTCCTATTGAAGGGTATCCTGCAATACTCCACCTTTCGGTATAGGAATCATTAAAAGTCTTAAACTTAACCTCACCACATTCAACAGGTTTAAATACACTTGGATGTATCGAGAATGAGTTAACACATTTTCCAAGTGTTCAGCTGAACATTCATAACTTAGTTGTCTCATTGAACCAAGGTCTTGGGATCTCCAACTCACAAGGTTGGGTTACCGCTATGAACATTCTTTAAGTTGTGGATTTTAAACCCATTCCCCTTAACAGTTTATACAGCTGATCTCGATTTATGCCTTTTGTAAGCGGATCCGCAAGGTTTTCCTTTAACTTTACGTAGTCAACCGAAATAACCCCATTCGAAATCAACTGTCTAATGGTATTGTGTCTCCGACGTATATGTCTAGACTTACCATTATACATACTGCTTTGTGCCCTTCCGATTCTTTGATTGACTATCACGATTATCAAAACAAAGGCACAAGGCTTATTCCAACAAGGAATATCCTCTAAGAAGTTTCTAAGCCATTATGCTTCTTCTCCAGCTTTATCCAAAGCAATGAACTCGGATTCCATAGTGGATCGAGCTATGCACGTCTGCTTAGAAGACTTCCATGACACCGCTCCTCCACCTATTGTGAAAACAAATCCACTAGTGGACTTGGAGTCTTTTGTGTCTGATATCCAGTTGGCATCACAGTATCCTTCTAATACTGCTGGATATCTTGTATAAAGTATTCCATAGTTCATGGTATGCTTTAAATATCTAAGTACCCTTGTCACGGCTTTCCAAAGTGATCCGTGATTGGGTTACTTGTGAACTACTTAGTTTACTCACCAATATGCAATGTCCGGACATGTACGCTTGTTAAGTACATCGAAATTACCTTGCATATTCCAGTTGAGAAACTGTTCGCCTATTCTTGGCCAAATGTAGACTTAGATCTACAGGTGTCTTAGCTTAGCGAGCGCTATCAAAAGCATTAAACCTTCGAGTATGCTCTCGACATAATGGGGACGTGACAAGACAATTCCATCCGAAGTTCTAGAGATTTTAATCCCTAATATAACATCAGATAATCCCATATCTTTCATGTCAAAGTTCTTCTTTAACATGTTCTTAGTCTTCATGATTAAATCATGACTACTTCCCATAATCAACATATCATCTACATAAAGGCATACTATGACGTAATCATTTGTAGTACCTTTAATGTAGACACACTTGTCACATTCGTTGATCTTGAAACTGTTTGACTTCATAGTCGAGTCAAACTTTTCGTGCCATTGCTTAGGTGCTTGTTTTAGTTCATAAAGTGACTTAACAAGTTTACACACCTTTCGCTCTTGACCGGGTGCAATGTACCCCTCGGGTTGTTCCATATAAATCTCCTCTTCAAGTTCCCCATTCAAGAAGGCAGTCTTAACGTCCATTTGATGTATCTCAAGGTTATGCAAAGATGCAATAGCAATGAGAACACGAATGGACATAATCCTCGTGACAGGAGAATATGTATCGAAGAAGTCATATCCCTCCTTTTGTCTAAACCCTTTAGCTACCAATCGGGCTTTATACTTGTCAATAGATCCATCTGCTTTATACTTCCTTTTAAGGATCCACTTGCATCCCAAAGGCTTGCAACCCGGTGGGAGATCAACCAACTCCCAAGTGTGATTTTGCATGATGGAATCTATCTCATTATTGATAGCTTCTTTCCGAGAGGAGCTTGGACTAGACAATGCTTCTTGAATAGTTCGGGTTCGTTTTCTAACATATAAGTTAGAAAATCGGACCAAAAGACTTAGCTACTTTTGTCCTTTTATTTGCGTCTTGTTCCTCTTCATCATCACTTTGAGGTAACCTTGCAGTTTCATAAGTCCGTTTACTCGAACTTTCTTCTTTCCGTTCTTTGTTCGGAAAGATATTCTCGAAGAATACAACATTCCTTGATTCAATGATCATACCTTCATTTATATCAGGAATAGCTGACTTGTGCACTAAAAAGCGATATGCACTACTATTGTTAGCATATCCAATGAAAGCACAATCGATCGTCTTCGGACCGATTCTTACTTGTTTTGGCTTAGGTACTTCGACTTTAGCCAAACACCCCCACACTTTAAGGTATTTGTATGACGGTTTACGTCCCTTCCATAACTCATATGGAGTTTCATTTTTACCTTTGTGTGGGATCTTATTAAGAATGTAGTTCGCAGAAAGTATGGCTTCCCCCCACAAGTTTTGGGGTAAGCCAGAACTTAACAACATCGCATTCATCATCTCCTTAAGAGTACGATTCTTGCGTTCTGCAACACCATTTGATTGAGGTGAGTAAGGTGCAGTCGTTTGATGAATTATACCCACTTCCGAGCAAAATTCTTCAAACGGAGCAACATACTCTCCGCCTCTATCACTTCGAATCATCTTAATTTTCAAATTAAGCTGATTTTCAACTTCATTCTTATAAGTTTTAAAAGCTATTAAAGCTTCATCTTTGCTTTTCAAAAGATATACATAACAATATCTTGTGCAATCGTCTATAAACGTTATGAAGTACTTTTTCCCACCTCGAGTTTGCACAAGTTTTAAGTCACACACATCTGTATGAATTAACTCGAGTGGTTTGGTACTTCTCGTTACCGAATGAAACGGTGCCTTGGCCAATTTTGTTTCAACACAAATTTCGCACTTGTCTTGTGAATCGGTTTTAAACGTAGGTATTAATTCCAGATTCACTAACCTTTTAATTTTGTTGAAGTTTACGTGTCCTAATCTATCATGCCATAAATTAGAACATTCCAACAAGTAAACAGAAGTAACATTTTTATTCTTCGCCTCTTGGCGGAAAACAAACATTACAGACATTTTGAACAGGCCCTTATCAAGGTAACCTTTACATAAAAACTGACCATTCTTGGTCATTACAAACTTGTCAGACTCAAACACTAGTCTAAAGCCGGCCTTGCTAAGCAACAGACCAAAAACCAAGTTCTTGCGGATGTCTGGGACATGCAGCACATCTACAAGCGTAAGCTCCTTCCCTGAAGTCATCTTGAGCACCACCTTTCCAAGCCCAACGATGTTGGAAGTCGAGGAGTTCCCCATGAATAACTTTCTTCCATTGATCGGAGTGTAGGAGGAGAACATCTCCTTATCGGCACAAATGTGACGAGTAGCCCCGGTATCTATCCACCACTCCCTTGGGTTATCCACCATATTGGCTTCAAACACAACGACGGAGAGATCGAGCTCCGACAAGTCTATTGGAACCGACTTGTCCTCCATCACATTGGCTTGTTGGTTGCCACCTTGATTGCCCTTCTTCGGGTGTCGGCAATCCTTCGCCATGTGGTTCGGTTTGCCACGATTGTAGCAATTTCCCTTGAACTTTTTGGCCTTGCCTTTCTCCTTCCCGGAGTGCTTACGTTTCTTGATAGTGCTCGACTCAGCAAGATTGGCCTTGGCCTCCATTCCAGATTTACTGGTTTTAACATCTGATTTCCAGTTGTCTTCTTCGATGCGAAGCCAAACAATCAGATCCTCAAGCCCCATCTCTTTGCGCTTGTGCTTGAGGTAGTTTTTGAAATCCTTCCACAATGGAGGCAATTTTTCGATAATTGCAGCCACTTGAAAGGATTCATTCAAAAGCATCCCTTCAGACACTAAGTCGTGAAGGATGATTTGAATCTCCTGAACTTGGCTGATCACCGTCTTGGTGTCAACCATCTTGTACTCCAGGAATTTGCCGACAACAAATTTCTTTGTGCCGGCATCTTCCGTCTTGTATTTCTTCTCCAAGGACTGCCACAATTCCTTGGACGTCTTGAAGGTGCTATAGACATTGTAGAGAGTGTCGTCTAGCCCGTTCAAGATGTAGTTGCGACATAGAAAATCGCTGTTATGCCAAGCATCCACAAATGATTCTCCGGTTGTTGTCAACTTTGTCTTCTTCAACGGCGGTGGGGGGGGTCGCTTTTGAAACGAGCCAACCCCAAAGTAGTGAGGTAGAACAACATCTTCTATTGCCAACGTTTGAAGTTGGCACCGGAAAAACTTGGGCGGCTTTTTCGCGCGTGAGCGGAGCAGCGAACCATGGGTGTGAACGAGATCGAATCGATGCCATCGTCTTCAACGAAAACAAATAAATTTTTCGTCTTGCGATTGTTGGGTAAATTATGATGAAAGGTTTTTTTTTTGAGAAAATGGGTTTGGGGATAGTGTATAGGCTTAAGTCGAGGCAGACTGATTCTGTCTCCGCAAGACGAAAACGCCCGTATACTTAGTACTTCTGATTCCGGCACTCGCCTCTAAGATACAATGACTTTACTGATTCGGTTAGCGACAAAGAAAAAACGAACAACAGCGAACATCAAGTTGTTCTTGACTTTCAAGCTTTTGAAGGAGGCTGAAGGCAATATGCGAGAATCTGAATGCTCTTACCCGTGCGACCAGGCCACGCATTGAAAAGACACCTTTTGCACCGAGCAGGCCGCACCGCGGGAGCACGACGGATGCACGGCCGTGCTCTTACCCATGCGTGCAGCGCAACACTTCGGCACCCAAGCCGACCTGACGCGGGCGTGCTCCCGCCCGTGCGTGTAAGCGCGACTCTCGGCGAGTAGCACGACCCGACCGCACGGGCCGTGCTCGACGCACGTCTTGGGGCCAAAACATTTCCCAGTTGAACCGAAAATTAATTAAATCTATTTAATTAATTACAAAAATTAATTAAATATTTAATTTTAAAGGTTTTGGTCCAAAAAGAATAAGGGCCTTGAAGCCCAAGCCCAAGCCCAGGCCCAGGCCCATGGCCCGCGACCCACCGGACCCGGACACGGGCCGGCCGAGCCGAGCCGAGCCAGCCGCGGGCGGCGGCGGGCGCGTCGGCACGTGTGACCAAACCCACAAGCATGTAGGTCCTCTCCCCTTTAAAAACTTGGTGCCCCAAGGGCCCAAACCCATTTGTCCAACTTAGGATAAATAAAGTGTGCAACTTTACCTCATTTTTCCTATGTGGGATGGAGCATCTCTCCCCCCATTTTCCATTTTCCATACCATTTATTTGTATTAAGTGGCTAACTTCTAGCATTAATTTCTCATTCACCCTAATCGCTTTTGAGAAATTCCAAATGCTATTCTCATCTACTCTCTTAGTAGAATTTTTATAAATAATTTAATTCCATTTTTCACAAATGGAAACCACTTAATTAATTGGTCAAAATCGGGTCAACACCCCATTTATCAAAGACCAATTCCAACAAAGGCTTCCAACCGCAGAAGCATATGGAATGTTTTTCATGTGTTCCCGTTCTAAAACATTTTTGGGAATTTGACTCAAGTCAAGTTTATCACCCTTGACAATAGGTGCTACACTTGGTGAACAATTTTTCATGTTAAACCTCTCTAATACTTTGTTGATATAGGTCTCTTGAGACAAACCCAATATGCCTCGAGATCTTTCTCTATGGATCTTAATGCCAATGACATAAGATGCTTCTCCCATATCTTTCATATCAAAGTTCTTTGAGAGAAATTGTTTCACCTCATATAGCAAACTCTTATCATTTGTTGCAAGCAGAATATCATCCACGTATAAAACAAGAAAACAAAATCCTACTCCCACTGATTCTTTGGTATATACATTGATCCATGATGTTCTCTTCAAAGCCAAATGAAGTAATAACTTCATGGAATTTCAAATACCATTGGCGGGACGCTTGTTTTAATCTGTATATGGACTTATTAAGCTTGCGACTAAATGTTCATTGTTTCTAGAGAAATCCTTCGTGGTTGTTTCATATAAACATTTTCCTCTAGATCACCATTGAGGAATGCCGTTTTCACATCCATTTGATGTAGCTCAAAATCAAAATGAGCTACTAGTGCCACTACCACTCGAAGAGAATCTTTTTTAGACACATGAGAAAATGTATCTGTGTAATCAATTCCTTCTCTTTGAGTGAACCCTTTGGCAACGAGTCTTGCTTTATGTCTTTCAATGTTGCCTTGTGAGTCTTCCTTCCTCTTAAAGACCCATTTGCACCCTATAGCTTTTACACCATCAGGCAACTTGACAAGATCCCAGACTCGGTTAGATGCTATAGAATCTATCTCGTCCTTCATGGCATCGTGCCATAAGTTAGATTCCGTAGAACTCATGGCTTGTGAGACATTTCAGGGTCTTTTTCGGCTCCAACATTACAGTCCATTTCTTGCAGATACACTAGATAATCACTAGAAATTGTTGAATGTCTGACTCTTGTAGATCTTCTCAACGTTGTTTCATCATTATTTTGAGGAACTTGTTCAGCCTGTGGCTCAACATTATCTTGATGCACCTCATCAACAATTTGATCTACAGGATCACCATTGACAATTTGTGGAATCTCAACAACTGCTTGTCTTACACTCAAATGTACTTGAGGGGTGTAAACAACAACTAATCTATCACTTGAACTAGAGGGTTGATCCTTATAGTGATCATTTTCCGGAATTAAGTGTTGTAACCGATCACTCCCACTAATCCTAGTGCTATGAGATGGACAATAGAATCTATAACCTTTGGACTTTTTGGCATATCCAATGAAATACCCACTAATAGTCCTCGGGTCTAGTTTCTTTTCTTGTGGATTATAAATTCTCACTTCAGATGGACATCCCCAAATGTGTATATGTCGCAAACTCGGTTTCCAACCCTTAAATAGCTCAAAAGGAGTCTTTGAGACAACCTTAGTTGGAACTCTGTTTAATATATACACAGCCGTCTTTAGTGCTTCAGCCCACAAGAATTGAGGAAGTCTTGCAGAGCTCCTCATGCTCCTTACCATGTCCATCAAAGTTCGATTTCTTCTTTCTACCACACTATTCTGATCTGGAGAACCAGGCACAGTGTACTGGGCAACAATCCCATGTTCTTGAAGAAACTTCGCAAATGGACCAGGAGCTTGTCCACTTTCTGTGTATCTACCATAATACTCCCCACCTCTATCCGATCTCGCAATTTTAATTTGCTTATCACACTGTTTCTCTACTTCAGCTTTAAAAACCTTAAAAGCGTCCAAAGCTTCGTCTTTGGAATGAAGCATGTAGAGATACATATATCGTGAGTAATCATCTATAAAGGTGATAAAGTATTTAGGACTATTTGCATCCATATCTGGACAACAAATATCCGTATGTATGATTTTTAATAAGTTTGTGCTCCCCTTTGCACCCTTTTTGGACTTGTTGGTTTGCTTGCCCTTTATGCAATCCACATAAGTCTCAGAATCAGAAAAATCCAGAGTACTTAGTACTCCTTCCTTTACCAATCTTCTAATTCTCTCAATGGAGATGTGTCCCAATCTCCGGTGCCACAAATTATAGGAATTTTCGTTTATAACACATCTTTTAATACCAGCACAAGCATGCAAAATATTGTGAGAAGAATCATCTTGCAAATCAATAGAGAAAAGACCATCAGACAATGTACCATTCCCAACAAGATCAGATTTATACTATAAATGAAAAGATCCATTCAAAAAGTTAAAGGAATAACCCAACGGTACAAGTCTTGAAACTTGGAATATAAAAGGTCCTTTCTAAATGCAAAATAAAACCAGTACTTAGAACTAAACTGCATGTCCATATGGCTTCAACATGAGACTGCATCTTATTTCCAGAATAGATACTTTGCTCACTGCCCACTGGCTTCCTTAGGTTTCGCATACCCTGCAAGATATTTGAAATATGGATTGTACAACCAGAATCAATCCACCATTTGTTATAGACAACATCAACCATATTAGATTCATAACAAAAAAATGAAATTTCCATACCTTTCTTTTCAAGCCAAATCTTAAATTTGGGGCAATCTTTCTTTATGTGTCCTTTCTTCTTGCAAAAGTGACACTTGATTGGTTTCTTTATTCCCCCTTTGATAGGCATTTTGCCTTTCCCTTTCTCTTTGGCTTTCTCTTGAAATTTTCCTTCGGTTGCCACCATTGCAACTTCACTTGATTCCATAACAAGCCTCTCTTCTTCCTGAACACACATGGTCATGAGTTCATTGATTGACCATTTATCTTTATGTGTGTTAAAGGATATTTTGAAAGGACCGTATTGTTGTGGAAGAGTGTTCAATATATAGTGCACATGGTAACTTCAAGCGTCTTAAGTTGGGCCACAATATCCCTCATTTTCATAATGTGCCCGCGCACCCTCTCACAAAGAGTGAGCCTCAGGATGAAAACTTCATAATCAAGTGCTTGCAAGAGCTTTGTCGAGGGTGACAAATTGCTCATCAATGGCTTTCAAAAGAGCTTTGACCTTTTCATGATGCTCGACGAAACCACGAATACTAGGAGAAATCCTGGTCTTTATGTACATAACGGAGAGAGCGATTAGACCGCTCCCACTTTTCATAAAGATCAACGCATCGACTACTAGTTTCAGTAATAGCAGGTGGTTCGTCCTTCCTTATGGCATAGTCAATGTCCATCCATCCCAAATGAAGGAGAATTCTCTCCTTCCACACCTTGTAATTGTCACCAGTTAGTTCGGGAATGTCACATTTCACATCAGAGATGTTAGCAGGTTGAATAACTGCAAAAAATATACACACTCAAAATTTGAGACTCAAATAGAATAACATGTTTACCGATGTAAACCATGTAAATTTATAAATCTAGTGACATAAAACTCGCCTGTGGGCTAAAGTCTTACTCAATTAGATTTATTAGCAACTTTATGATAGAACTATCAAATTACGTTCCTTTTCTTAATTCCTGTGGGTAGATTAAGAAATATGATTTGATATTATATCCTAATCAACCATATATATAATAAAAACTTCATGTGGGATAGAATTTATTATACTTGTATAATTAATTACAATCAATATTATTATATGATTCTTGAACATACATAATTTTAATTAATTAAAGATGTTGTGGCTATTCCTTAATCAATTAAAATTATTTGAATCATCTAACATTTATTACATGAAGAGCTAATAATTTGTACAAAAACACAAATAATCGACTGCATATATGATCTATATCCTCAAATTGCGTGCAAACATTCACACAAAATCAATATATATATATATATATACACACAGATATGTTGCTTCATTATTAAATGTCAAACAATCAAATCTAATATTTTTAGCATTAGCACATACTATGAAACTAGTATAATCCCATCCTCCAAAGCACAAACATGCATAATAAGATTATAAAAAGAGGACACGTATATGAAGCAACACAAATAGTATTTGATAGCTTTGACTCTCATCATTAGAAATTTGAAATCACTTTAAGGCATATACTATGCACATGTATTGAAGGTATGTCAAGCCACAGATTCTCCAACATAATACATATTCAAAGATGTCATTGTTCAAAAATGCAAAGAAGAAGTTGATCGGAACCCACAAGTTTCAATTCTTAACATAAGACCAAACCACTTTTCCCAGTGATAGAAAAACGAAAAACCGTAGCAAATACGGGAAAACCCCAAAGCAAGGCAGAGGTATGAAACGCTTTGATACCAAATGTAATATAAAATCACATAATACAAAATCGTATTCTAACCATAATGAACACGAGAAAGCGGGAGCGAAATTGGATCGAATTACCTCCAACCATTGCTAGTTCTTCGATGATACTTGAGAATTGATTTCTTCGTGATTCCGAGAGTTCTTCTAAGCCCTTGCTCTCGCACGATAATGGAATTCGTTTTCTAAATGTGAGTAGGCTTAGGGACCTCGAATACCAATTTATAGATGATCTCGTCCATCAAGAGATCGTACCAAATTGGAAAGAATCTTCCATGATTATTGGTATAATTAGCCAAGATTTGTGCCAATCAAATAAGGAAAAGATATAGACCATATATGGAAAAAATATCAATATGATTTTCCTTGATCAAAAAGAAATAATCTTACAAAACAAACCACAAACACACAGGTTACACTCGTACATCTACTGTACATCTAAACTTACACCATACCATATCAATAACATAAACATTACACAATCCATTAACTAAATATGCATCGTTTTTACCTAATTTTATACCTAACATATCTCTACCAAATCTGCACTTTTTCGCACAAATGTAATTCCATAAGCAAAGAAAGAAAGACGGGTCTGTAAAAATCTAAGATCAAAACCCTAGGTACTTCAAAAAAAATTGGCGTGCTCTACTTACTGCAAGTAACACAAAAAACTTAGAAAAGACATGAGCATGTTTCAACATTAAAGAAAAAGAATTAAGGGATAAACCCTTTCTATCAAAATCTACAACCAAAAAAATGAAAAAATCGAACAAGCCTCTAACCTTTACCAATAATACCAAGGGCGTTGTGGTTTTTTATGTCGAAGAACCCCTGACAATTTTCGAAACTGACACAACACGGATGGGTCTTGGTGGTCGAGTGGTAAAATGAAGAAAAAATAGAAGAAATGGGCGACGAGAAGAATGAAGAAGAAAGAGAAGAAAAAAAGGAACTGGTAGAATGAAGAAAGAGAAGAAAAAAAGGAGTTTTGATTTTGTGTGAAAATAGGAATGCAAAAAAATAGGAAGAGATTGAATGAAATCCCAAAAAAGGTGGAGTTATTGGGATCTACCAAAACTGTCGTGTGATTTTGCTTATAAAATGACAATTGTGCCCTTAAATGGGCAATATTCAATATAAAAAAATAAAAAAAAAATCGAAAAAACCTTAGCCTTAGGATTAAACAGATTAATGGCTTAGATTTGTCCACACTGCCACATGGTAAGACCCTTGCCACATATGATCCTATACCTATTTTTATATATAAATATATATATGATAATTGTTGGGTTTTATTGTAGGAAACCTTAGAAGCTTGAGTAAGGAATTTGTTGGGGAAATTTGGCATTCAAAGTGAAGGTGGACAAAATATTATTTTCCTAAAGAAAATTAAGGTTTGCTTGAAATTTCATAAATTTCATGACATTCACTATTTCATGAACTTCATGACATTAAACTATTTCATGATTACATGGTACATGCCATTTTAAAGATAATGTAGTTGTTAAAAAAAACACGAATTGTATCATTCATGGTTTGAATTTACATGTATATTTGCATTATAACTCTAGTAACTGCTTGACTTGACATTTGAACAAATAAATGTCATTTTGACAAAAATATTAACTATTTGAGTCTATCGCGGTCTGGATAGGTTAGACAATGGGTCGATAGGTTGCATGTGGTCCTTGTTTGACTATCCATGTGCCTACTCCCACTTTCTGGTCAGGCCGGGGACGGCGACAGAACTTGGGTCGTAGAATGGTATATTCATGAATATGACGATCTTTGGGTAAAAAAGCCCATAGCTAAAGAGACGTCGAGCCTACACGGAGGGATAAGGTGACTGGGCTTCGGCCAAATATTAGTGGATGCCATATGGAGAACGGACAGGGTCAGTGTCTGATCAACACTGAGCCTATTTTTCTTGTTTCGGGCTGACGGATTGATTGACTGACTGTTTTTAATTAAATGACTTTATTTTAAAACGAGATATCTACTGTTGGTTTTAAAAATGGAGATATCCATAGCCCATGTGAAAAGCAAAAATATTTACTGGACTTAATTAACTATTGCATAATGTGCTTAGCACCATTGCTTGGATTAAAAATTGATTGATCGTTACTGGATTGCAAAAATGTTCTTTATTATCGCGGTAAATGAATCTTTTGTACACCATTATCATGCATACATGAAAATCTTTTGGCACACTAAGTATTTTGCTCACGCAAGAGGTAAATATTTTAGTATTCAAATATTGCATTCCCCTACCCCAACCTATTAAGCTCGTTTAGCTCACCCCACGATTTTATAAAATTAACTTTTCAGAGACAGAACATTTTGAGATCGATGAGACCAGCATGAGACTTCCAGACCAGGATTGAGCCAACCTAGCAAGTTTTTTTTGAAAGACTTATTTGTCTGTGTTTGACAAGGTAGCTATTATCTTGTAAAGATAGGTTACTTGAACTCTACTTTAATTGTATGGATTTATAGACTTTCGATGTATTTATAGTTTTTAGTTTTGTGTATATTGGATCATAGCTCATGTCAAGCCTAGGTTGATGAATATGTTGAGTCGAATTGGGTGCTATTTTGATTACGAATTGGGGCATGACATATATCCTTATTCCGTAGAATATATACATTTTGTCCTAAGTCTTATGTCAAATCATTATTGACTTCCAAAATGGAGTATTGTACTATGTACAATGTGCTTATTCAATTATCTCAATTATTAGTTCTTCATCTTTATGTATACCCAACTTTCTTAAATTAATGCACCATTAATAGTTATAGTAAATATTTTTATGTCTCCAGTTAGAGCGTGGTTCCTCAATTTGCACAAAAACTTATATATCGCTTATGTCTCCTTCATTCAATCTCTAAGTACAGGTTGTACACCCATTGCTGCAATAATCTATTGTAGTCCATAAGAAGGTGCTACAATCTCGGTTCTCAACTTAGCAAATTCCTATAGTTAATTATGATTCGCTACTTATAAGATTTTCTACTTTAACATACCAACCAGGTAAATAATTGTGAGTCATAAAGAAACATAAATTTAACACATAGGTAATATATATGTATGAAAAATACTCGCATATTTCAAGAAACTTTTGTTAGGAATTTTATTGTTTAGATTTTGATATTGAATGCCATAAGTAAAACTTAGAATAGAAAGTTGCCATTTCTTTAATTGTAGAACAATTAAATGTCCAAATTGAGTTAAGCCCTACGCCTAACATGCAAGAAGACAATAAGAATAATAAGAAGACTTCTGCTGCAGACAGTTGAGTATGGCAAAGAAGAAAAAGCTGACGAACTCTCTTGAAGAAGCGGTGAGATGTAGCCGAGTGGAGCATCGCAAGTCAACTCAAGAAAAGCCAAGTCTCAAGTTGAAGTGACAGAAGAGTCATCCAATGATTGGAAGTCGACTCTAAGTCACCTGGGAAAGCAAGGAAATGCGATTAAGTCGAGATAATCGTAAAAGAACCGTTGCACAAAAATCAAGAGATTTACTTAAACAAGTAATATCTCCATACCACCTTTCTCGAGTGCTCAGGTCGAGCGTGCAATTGGAATGAACCAATGGGAAGCACTACACCGTGTCGAACTCGAAAAGGTGAAAGAACAATTCATACGAGGAAATGGCAATTCCAAGAACGCAAGCCAACGACGCAAAGTGACTTTCAAAAATAAGCTATCTCTTCAATGGGCAAATTTTTGAAAGTTCACTATAAAAGGCCGAGGAGTTTGTTTGAGAAGTATGATGCATGAATGACACATACGTGAGATACACAAGCACATTAGAAAAACTAAAACAATCTCAATCCTCAAGCCTACATTTCAAGTACATCAATCCAACACTCACCCGTGAAGGAAAGAGAACTTCAATCGCTTGAAGAGGAAACCTTTGACAACAAGGGGTCTACTTTCCGGAGGAAGGATTGTAGAAAGGTTCAAGGTTGAACTAAGTCTTAAGCATTTGGAGGGCTTCGTGATCAAATCCAAAGAGCTTGAGCAAGTGAGTCTGTAGTAGCAAAGCAACCCTGTGAAGAAGCCGAGTCGTTTGCGAGAAGCCAGAGTGATCAAGGCATCTCGGATCGAGTCCCAAAGGATCAAGTCGGCTTTGTTGTGATCAAGACTTGTATCCGGACTGTTACCACTTTGTAAACCGATCATTACTTAGTGGATTCCTCCGGGAGTTGGAGAAGAGAGGAGTAGAAGAATTACCCCATCTTCGAACCTCTATAAAAACTTTATGTGTCATTTACATTTCAAAGATTTAAATTCCCGCACTTTTAATTGCTTATATCTGTAAATAAATTTGCTATCCATTTGATAATTCATAAGTACTAAATCAAGCTCTAAAATCTTGCTTAATCAAACTTAAGGGTGTTAAGTCTTCCAATAAAATAAAACCACATTGAGTTAAATTGTAGCCAATGAGTTACTCCATCAATGGCTCAAATTTAGTCTTTGAGAGATTAACTCTCTTGAGTGGCTAATTCGATCGCCCATCAAGGACAAACAGTAGAATTAACTCAGAGATTTAAAAGGACTAAATCGAAAATTTGTAAGGTTTATTCAACCCCCTTCTAAACCTTACACTTACACCCCTCGGGACCTACAAGTGGTATCGGAGCGGTTGGTTCATTGAACCCTCCGCACCGGTTCTTGAACTAGATCTCCAAACTTTTCAAAGTCTGCTTTAGTACTTAAACTTTCAAAAATCTTTTTATTAAAAGTCATTATCATGGAAGCAAATTTGACACGCATCCCTATGTTCACTATTGAAGAATTTGATGATTGGAAAATTCGTATGCGAGGCTCATCTATCAAAGATTACATGATGAGATGTGGATAGTAATAGAAGATGGGCCTCTACAAATATTAAAGGTGAACACAAACATGCGAAGAGTTGCAAACAAGGAGAAGAAGATCTTTGCTCCCGGACAGTCATGGTTGAAAAACCAAGAACCGAGTGGACAAATGATGACAGAAAAAGATACAACCTGGATAATGTAGCCAAGGACATCCTCTACAAAACTTGACAAAGCCATGTTCAACAAAGTCAAATCATGCAAAACGGCTAAAGAAATGGGACAAGTGACATTGATTTGTGAAGGTTCGAGCAAATCAAAGAAAACAAATTATCGATGGTTTATTTAAGTTTGAAAATTTCAAAATGATCTCGGGAGAGAATGGATCAACTAGACGCTCGGTTTGTAAATCACAAATGAGTCATCTACACTTGGAAAGGAATATACACGAGAAGAAATGTGTATGAAGATCCTAAAAAGTCTTCCACTGAATGGGAAATGAAGGTCATGGCAATGAGACATTCCATGGACCTATCAAAGACATCCAACCATGAACTATTCTCGGACCTCAAAGCCTATGAGTTTGAGTGAGAAGAAAAGACCAAGAAGAGACAACATTGCACCCAAAACAATTTGCTCTAATTGTCAAAGAAGGAAGAGAGCCGAGGTCAAAGAGACAATTGACCCGGAAATAAACGATGGTTAAAAGATTTAACAAGTTCTTTAACAAGAACTACAAGAGAGGAAAGGGTTAATCTTCCGAAGACACTCGGCTCCCTCCAAATCAAGGGATGATAGGCCAACCAAGAGAACAGATCATCAACAAGTTGAGTATCAAAGGGGCGACAACTCAAGAGTAGAAAGAGTCGATCAAAAGGTCAATATCTATGTTGGAATTGTAGACAACCAGGTCACTATGCCATTGATCGCTCATATCCTGTAGTCAACAAGACAGAATGAAGAAGAAAGAAAGGTCTTCGAGAGAAAGAAGACAAGAAAAGAAAAAGGCAATGATGGTCACAGAGACTATGAGACAAACAAGTCAAGAGAGGTGATTGAGAGAGCAAAGAAGCCGACTACTCAAGTGACTCTGAAGAAGAAGCCTTGATCCGCTTAATGGCCAAAGAACAAGATCAAGAAGATGAGGTACAATCTAATTCAACAAGCTCGAGACACTAGTGATAGTGATTGACACACACACTTCATCACCTACTCGATCTTTATGATTCATTAGGCAAAATGATGAAAGATTTTGAGCACATTAAATCCTCACACACACTATTGAATGAGGAAAACAGCCTACTTAAAAGTCAAATCTCAAAGTGACTAAGGAGAGTGAGTACTCTAAGTCAAATAGTCATGAAAATGAAAGTTTAAAGGTCGAAAATGCTAAATTAGTAGCAAAATTGCTGCTATAGAAAAGAGGAGAATGACCTCAAAAATGTTATTGCCTCATTCACTAAGGCATCTAAATCATTGGATGATCTTATTATGAGTCAAAGAGAATGTGGAGACAAGACAGGGCTTAGGATTTAATTCCTTTGTGCCATGTCAAACCTCAAGAGTAATTTTGGAAAAAGGATCTTCAAGTCATGAAGAGTCCGAAAATCCAAAACTCTAAATATTGCACACACTTTCACTCCAAAGCACAATACTAAGCAAACCGGCCTTGGTTACAAAGGAAAAGGAAAAAACAATTGAGTGTGTCTTTGAAAGGACAAACAGAAGAAATTCACCAAGTCCTCAAAGAAACTCCAAACAGAAAATACTCAGTAAAGAAGAAAAGAGCTACCAAAAATCCTTAAAATCCATAAAAGAAATACATATGATGGGAATGGTAGAAAATACCCAAGCCAAGCTGATTGGAACAATGTGAACTATCAAAGATGTAGACTTATGGAATATAAGCCCGGATGGCAAAGGCCTAGAACTCGGAAAGGCCATTCCAAAAGCACAAGAGCTTTCATCAAACACATATGCACCTAGGCACTACACTCAAAAACACCACAATTACCTAAGGAAGGCAATTGCTAAAACACATATGCAGACATACGACAAAAGAGACATGTATGAACCTAGAATCCCCAAGCAATTTGCCAGGATTAATTATGATTATGGCAATCGATAGATGGCAACCCCTTAGAGTCAAATCATTTGGCTATAGGTTGGTTGGATCATCTTACAATTCTAACCCCTCAGACCTGCATAAGTATGGGTACCTAAAACTTAACTTCCTTGATTGCGGTTCAAGAAGTGAGTGCCAAGGAACCTGGTACATGGATAGTGGTCATTCCCGGACATATGACAGAAATAAGAGAAATCAAAAATTCAAGGAAGTCAAAGGAGCTAAAGTCATATTTGGAGGAAATGAAGCTCCTGGTGAAATAAGAGGCATTGGATCCATCAAGAGGAATGGATTAGAAATCACAGATGTTGCATATGTTGAAGGACTCAACTTCAACTTAGTATCGATCGGCTTGACAAGGGCTACAATGTTGGATTCAACATGGGTATATGCCAAATCAAGGATATTGAATCAAATGAAGTTGTCTTTGCAAGGAAGTAGACAGAAGAATATGTATGTAGTGGATTGGTCAACTCAACACCCAAAGACTGCATCTACTAGCAAAACCCAATTTGAATCAAGTTGGCTGTGGCACAAAAAGTGAGTCACCCGAATTTCAAAACAATTAACAAGCTAGCAAGAAGTCATCTTGTAGAAGGACTTCCGGACTCGATATATACAAGAAGGAGAGTATATGTGATGCATGTCGAAAGGAAAACAAATCAAGTCTTCATTCAAAGAAAAGACATGCCCATCCTCAACAAGAATATTGCATCGCCCCGTATGGATCTATTTGGCCTAGTGGAACCCGGCATAAGTGGAAAGAAATACACCTTGGTGGTAGTAGATGACTACTCAAGATATACATGGACAATATTCATGTGCAAGAAGAAAGAAACTCTACAAAAACTACCACAAAATTGATGAAGAGGATTCAAAATGAGAAGAGTCAAACCATTATCAAAATAAGATCGGATAGAGAATCGAGTTTGTCAATGGAATAATAACTCGATCTTTGTATTGAGAATGGTATTGATCATGAACTATCACCGCAAGGACTCCACAAAGAATGGAGTTGCGAAAAGAAGGAACAACCTCAAAGAAGCGGCAAAGGACCATGTTAGGTTGAGGGGGTTACTAAAAATTTTGGGTCAAGCAATCAACACGACTTGCTACACCCAAAACAGATGTATGATAAATGACGGTGACAAAGACTCCCTATGAGATCTGGAATGGAAGAAAACCAAATGTTGCATATTTTAGAATATTTGGATGTAAATGCTTCATTCACAACAATGGCAAAGACAACCTAAAGGCTTTTGATGCTAAAAGGCGATGAAGGTATCTTCTTAGGGTACTCAAATCGGTGAAGCAAAGCCTGAGAATACTCAACAAAAGAACTATGGTTAAGAATCCATTCATGTAGTATTCGATGAGCCAAATGTAAATGGAGAAGACATTGAAGAGTCACCGATAAGTGAATCATCCAATCATACTGAGAAGAGTCCCTATCTTTGAAGGCAAGGATTATCAATTGAAGAAGATGAGATAGTCAAATCTCAAAAGCGGCTGGAAAATTTGCAGCTAAGTGATTACGAGAGTGACCCAAAAAGAACAACCGCAAGTCGATCAATCCAGCTAACTTACTCCAACCTCGACGTAAGATGGCCGAGAGACCATCCACCGAACTTGTCATTGGAGATATAAGAGAAGGTGTCAAGACAAGATCGAACTCAACAGAAGCAATGTTCACATGCTTCATTTGCAAATAGAGCCCAAAGATGTGTCACAAGCATTGGACGACACACATTGGATTCAAGCTATGCAAGAAGAGTCAATCAGTTTGAGAGAAATAAAGTATGGGAATTAGTGCAAAGACCCATACATCAAAATGTTATTGGAACCAAATGGGTATTCGAAATAAGATGAACGAGGAAGGCTCGGTGGTAAGAAACAAAGCAAGACTAGTAGCCAAAGGATATTGCCAAGAAGAAGGGATAGATTTTGATGAAACATTTGCCCCTGTAAATATTGGAAGCTATAAGAATGTTTCTTGCCTATGCGACTCACAAGAATTTCATTGTATATCGAGATGGATGTAAAAGTGCATTCCTAAACGGTTTATTGGAAGAAGAAGTATATGTTGAACAACCTCCGAGATTTGAGCGAAGACTCTTGGAGACAAGGTATACAAACTCAAGAAAGCCCCCGTATGGATTGAAACAGGCACCCGAGCATGGTATGACACCTGTCACAATTCCTAACGAAAATGGATTCACAAAAAGGAAAAGTAGATAGAACACTTTTCGAATTCAAGACAAGAAGAGTATCTTTGCTTGTTCAAATATATGTGGATGACATCATTTTTGGATCCACTAACAAAGAGTCGTGTGAAAAATTCTCAAACCTCATGCAAAGTAAATTTGAAATGAGCATGATGGGAGAGTCGACATTCTTCCTTGGACTTCAAGTGAAACAATGAAGGATGGAACCTTCATAAGTCAAACAAAATACACCAGAGATTTAATGAAGAAGTTTGGTATGGAGGAGAAGTCTTCGTAAAAATACCAATGAACACATCGGTCAAGATGGACATGGATCATGATGGCAAACACAGTAGATCAAACTAGATCTGAGCACTTATTGGATCATTTTCTATCTCACAAAAAAGAAACATCACCTTTCTTTGTAGGTGTATGTGCAAGATTTCAATCTGCTCCAAAAGAGAGCCATATGACAATGACTAAGAAAATATTGAGATACTTGAAAGGAAGCGAAGAGGCTATGGTATCCAAAGGAAGGTGGATTCAAGCTAATTGGCTATTGGTCCCGATTATCTTTGGATGCGAGTGGGACAGAAGAGCACTTGGCACATGTCAAATGCTAGGAAACAGACTAATTTCCTGGTTTAGCAAGAAGCAAACTCAATAGCCACCTCTGATTTGAGCGAGAATACATACGTCAGGGCGCAACCTTATGGATGAGACAAAGAACAGAGACTATGAAGTTGAAGAAAAGAAATTCCAATCATGTGTGATAACACAAGTGCAATTGCAATCACTCAAAATCTGTGTTGCACTCAAGAACAAAACATATTGATGTCGATATCATTTCATAAGAGATCATGTTGAAAAGAAGGACATTATCTTGGAATATATCTCAACCGTTAAACAACTAGCCGACATCTTCACAAAACCATTATGTGAGTCAAGATTTGAAGAACTCAAGCATGAGTTGGGGTTAATTGGTGGTGACACTCGGGCGAATCAAAGAAGAGAATTAGAACGAAAAGGAGTGAAAAAGAGAGCAAAACAAAATCACCAAGAATCACCAGATCGGAAAACAACTACACCAAGTCGGTGATAGCTAAGTCACTAAGAGAATGCGAGGAGTAGAGTTAAATCGACTAAGAGATAAGTGAATAACTTATGAGTAAAGTGACAAAAACGCGATCGTTTGACTTAATGAATGTTTTAAGGAACACGTCGGATAATGATGATGTGTCTGGACATAAAAAGCGCACACTAAGCTTATGATTGGATATAAATGCTTGCCGCATTAAATACGAGACGTGAAATGCTCAATAGGCGTCAAAATCCAAGCCGTTGATTTCGATCACAATTCAAAAAACCGTCTACGCCCTTTCATAAACCATATTTAAACCATTTTCGTCCGTTTCTCTCTCACACTTCTAAAACTGTTCATCTCTTTCTCTCAAAAGCAAAGGCAAAATACTCTCGAAACCCTATCAACCTTCAAATCAATTTACGAGTTTTTCCTTGATATAATTCGAGAAATGGCACCAACTTATGACTTTACCAAGCTAGGAAAGCAAATCCACACCGTTAACGGTGGATTTCGATGGAATGGTGAAGCGAGGGGTCCGACGACACCCTGGTGAAGAAAATCGCCCGAGAAGTTGGAAACGTCCGGGCTAAAACCGTTTCTAACATCGGAATATCCGATGACCTATGTGGAGGAGGTCGCACACTCGTGAATCTTGAGATTCACGACGAAGGGATCAAGTCATCATTCACGGAAGCGGTGACTATCACCGCCAGATTTGGTGAATATTGCTCACTACCGCCAGAAGGAGCAAGCGAGATTAAGGAAGCTGATGTAAACTTGGGACGCATGGAAAAAATAGCCAAGTCCGACCTTGCTGGCGATAAAATTATATACACAACAAACAAGAGATGGCGAAGGAGGATTATCACAAATTGTTGGACATAGTTGCCAAATGTATTGACATCAAATTTGGCGACTTTGACCAATCACAAAGGCAAAGCTGATTGTGATGGTGCAATCATCGAAGAAAAGAAGATAAACTCGGCCGAGTTTATCTCACGATCTGCAAAACGTGGGGAACAAGTCCTTCAAAGAAGATGGCACATTTGGAGGATCCCAGGATATGGCCCGTGATTGGCCGGCTATTGGAGGTGAAAGGAGTCCCTCTTAGGCATGGGAAGGCTTTCCATGTTAACAAGAGGATGTTCGAGCTAACCTCTCTCGGCGCTCGTGCGAGCTTACGCCAAGAGAGGCGACACCGTGAGGAATCGGTGACCCGAAGATACAAACGCTCCTCTCGGCCCGAGAAGAAAGGCGCCCTGCGGTACCAAGAAGATCACGCCCTGCACAAAGAAAACCAAACATGCTCCCCGCCGCAGCCAGAAGTCACTCCGCCCTGGCCGGAAGTGTCACTCGCCCGCTGCCGGCGGCGGTCGAGAAGGACTCACAAATACCTTCTCCGATCGTCAAAAGGAGGAGAACCCGACAAGCCCAACATCCTCGAAACAAACACCAATACCGGCCCCGTCGCCCAGACTCGGAGGACACCGCCCGAACTGAAATTCCCCTACAAACCAGAGACGAAGAAGACTTCGAACAGAGAAACTAGCTTGAGTCGCTTACTCGCCTACCACAAATACAGAGAGACCACCGGAGAAGTAGAGTCTCCGATGTAGTTGATGAAACAGCCCAAGTCTCTTGTCAAGACACAACATGGTGTAGCTCACACAAAACAAACTCAAAAGAACCAAAAGCGGATAGTGATGTAATGATCCTATCTCCACCTTACCCGGACATCCAAAATCGTCTCCCGCGTGAGTGGAGAAAATGGAAGTTGAGCAAGTCAAGGGAACAGTTTCAACGGCCGAGTTCATAGAAGAAGAAGAGGAACCGCTAAATTTCCTTGGACTAACTATCGTGCTCCCAGCACTTGATGAGGACAAGCTGCTTAGACATCCCGCAAATCTACAAGGACAGGGAGAGAGCAAAACAAGAAGAAGCCGAAGCACGTGAGAAGGCAAGCATCCGCCTATCTCCGCACCCGTAACACACTCATCCTCTCCCTTGATGTCTTCTCTGAAAGTGATGAGGAACAGAATGTTTGTTGCCTGGAAAGAGTTGCAAATGCGCAGCAAGCATTGCACGAATCAAGAATTCTTCACGAAAGCAAAGACTAATGGAGGGACCATGAGAGTCCTCCGTAACACACCGAAATCGATCCTATGGGAGTGGTTCAAAAAATAGCGAACACCGATGTTCTTTTTTACCACTTCCCCACTCACTCGGAAGAAGCATAAAGGAATTGACGATGAACCGGGGCTAGTAGGGACCCCAAAAGCCAACCCCTATTGAAGGTGTGCTACCACCGCCCCAACTAAATGAACCATCATTTGAAACAAATGAGTCCGAAACGAGTGACCCCACTCCAAGTCACTCGGTGGTGCGCACCGGTGGGAAATCCCTCCACCGCAGCAAGGAGTGGAGGATGCTGCATGACTCCACAAAGAAGCAAGGAGGCGAAGAAGAGAAATTACAATCACAAGAAGAACAAAAGTTGCCATCAACGAAGCTCGAATATTGAGACTCGGTGAGGTGCCAACCGCTCCGAAAGGCTAATGACGTAATTGCAATGGGCACGAGGCCTGGAATGTACCGGGAGTTAACACTGGCGATGAAAGTGCAATCCATGGGGTTGAGACTCCAATGGATGCCATCGTAGAAAGACCCTAAGGCATGACCGACACCGCCGAAAGGAGGACCAAGCCTCGCAGCAGAGAGACCTGCTAGAGGAAATGAAGGCCCACGGAGGTTGAGACTTCCCTGGGTAAAGAGGCCGAAGTAGAGAACATCCCTCCCGCAATCATCGACCCATCCGAGAAGGAGATCAGCGCACTTCATGATTCCCAGACAATCCTGATGTCACTTTTCTCGGGATCGGAAGGCGGCGAAAAAAGCTCAACCCCATGACAAATCCAAAAGACTCGATTCTGCGGATGTTCCAGGCACGAGCAAGTCGACCCCAAGACTACTCAAACTTTTAACTTTGATGATGAGCCACCACTAGAAATCTCATCATCGTCCGATGACGCCGCTGATAAGGCCGAGGACAAGTCTCAAATGGAAAAATCACCGAGACCAACGAAGCCGTTAAGACAAAAGGCTCGAAAGCGGGTCTACTTCACAACCAAACCCAAACCGAGACCATATCGGCTCCTCAAGTCGCAGCAGATCGATTCCCAAAGGACTTCACGCGCACCACTCATCATCGAATGGATCCTTGGCGGTGAGGAATCCTTTGTAGAATCTTTCCTTTCTCACCGAGATACGAGAACTCCACGAAGAGTCGAAATGAACAAGCACGCTATCACAAACCACCTCCTGTTCTTCCAACGACACCATTGTTCCAATTATGACTTGATCTTTGTCGTATGGCCATCACCGCAATGAAGAATCACCAAGTTCGAAGTTCGAGAAGTGTTCAAGGCACTTTTTGAAGTTGAAAGGATGGAGAGGCATCAGCCTCTTTGGACATGCGATTGGACAACGATGCCACCCTTACAAAATGACTTAAGAGGCATAACATTCGAATAAGGGAATGGTGGCAACAAAGGCAGCAAACAATGCGTGTAGAACAGTGAGATACTTCGCATAATTGTTCAACAAGTCAGCCGGTGTGGAGAGTCGAAATGCCGATGCGAAAAACGGTCGAGGAACACATTGAGCATATGCATGAAGCTCACACCGCCGATCAAGTCAGCTGCGTGAGCGAAATGCAAATGATATACGCCGTTTGGAAGAACACATGACAAGAAAATTCAGCCTTCTCATGGCCGAGATGAAGCCGATTTGAGAGAATCCAACGCTACTCATTCTCAATTCCGAAATACAACGCAGCAGACTTAATTCAACCATCGAAGACTCGACTTCATGCTTGCCAAGATGTTCCCCGGGTTCCTCTATCCTTTGATGATGCCAAAAAGGGAAGAGGAATACCTTAAAGCAAAGAAAATCAATCAAAAGAAAGGAGCAAAGAAGGGAACAAATGAGAAAGGAAAAAAATCACCGAGGAAGTCTTGAAACGTAAGAAAGGAAAGCTTGTTGAGGGGAAGGATCGCATGTAACATTGATGATTACACAAACCCCCAACAAGGTCCTCACAAATGACATTATAAGCAAAACTCCCGTGACTCGCCACTCCAACACTCTGCGTATCTATGGCCGAGAAGAGAAAAGCAATTGAAGCGGGGATGAAGGAAGTGGAAGGAAGAATGGATGCCAGGGTGATGAACATCTTGAAAGAACATGGAGGCATTCCGATTGACGAGACACGTATGCCATTTCGGATGTCGGGGGAGAGCCAAGATCGTTGATGAATTCAAAACGCTCGAATCAAGGATATTTTGCAAATATGTCCATGGCTCAAGCTTGGGACTTGTATCTTGGGAAAAGGGTCTCACATTATGTGAAGAAGGACGACAATGAGACTTCCTAACTTTCACTCTGCTGGTCACTCGCTAGTCAATCACCAAAGAAAAAGACCCCGAAGATCAAAGATACGCCCGAGGTAGAGGAAGAAGCGGCGGTGGAGGAAGAAGCTTGACCTGACCTCTGCCCAAGAATATTGAATACGTAGATCCGAGAAAGAAAGGAGGGATCTACTGGGCGGGCTTGACCAAGTGGCGAATTTGCGAGTGGCTAAAACTAACGCCGAGTATGCAAAGAGAATAGAAGAAGAAAACAAAAGACAAACTCGGCTATGGCGGAGAGACAGAAAGAACAAGGAAAGATGAAGCCGCTGCCAGAAGGCATATGAGAAGAAAAAGAAGGCAAAATGACGACTTGAGAAAAAGAGGAGAAGAGAAGAAGATCTTTGATCAAGATGAAGAAGGAGACAAATAAGGAGATGAAGTGTTGTTGTCCAACCCTTCGTGTATTTTATCATGTAAATACATACAATGTAAGTCTTCAAATAAAGCTATAAATTCTTTATTTTCAAATAGACAAAATGTGCTCTGATACACCTTGTAAAACAAATTGTAAAAGAACAGAATGATATGATCAATAAACAGATCTATTCTATGCATACATTCTATGTCACTACACTATCTCAGATGTATCTTTCTTGTTTGCATTTTTGAATGAATTAAGTTTTGCATCATCAAAAAGGGGAAATTGTTAGGAATTTTATTGTTTAGATTTTGATGAATGCCATGTAAAACTTAGAATAGAAAGTTGGCACCCCAATTCTTGTTGTAAATTGTATTGTAACAATTAGAGTAGCAAGGCCGAGTTAAGTCACCTACGCCTAACATGCAAGAAGACAATCAAGACGGAAGGAAGACTCACTGCGAGACAGTGAGTATGGCAAAGAAGAGCAGACGGAACTATATTGAAGAAGCAAATGAGATGCAATGAGTGGAGCATCGAAAGTCAACTCAAGAAAAGCCAAGTCTCAGTTGAAGTGACAAGAGTCATCCATGATTGGAAGCTGACTCTAAGTCACCTGGGGAAAGCAAGGAAATGCGAATGTCGAGATAATCAGTAAAGAACCGTGCCCTCGAAATCAAGAGATTTACTTAAACAAGTAATATCTCCATACCACCTTTCTCGGAGTGCTCACCTCCCGAAGCGTGCAATTGGAATGAACCAATGGGAAGCACTACACCGTGTCGAACTCTGAAAAGGTGAAAGAACAATTCATACGAGGAAATGGCAATTCCAAGAACGCAAGCCAACGACGCAAAGTGACTTTCAAAAATAAGCCTATCTCTTCAACGGGCAAATTTTTGAAAGTTCACTATAAAAAGGCCGAGGAGTTTGTTTGAGAAGTATGATGCATGAATGACACATACGTGAGATACACAAGCACATTAGAAAAACTCGAAACAATCTCAATCCTCAAGCCTACATTTCAAGTACATCAATCCAACACTCACCTCATGAAGGAAAGAGAACTTCAATCGCCTGAAGAGGAAACCTTTGACAACAAGGGGTCTACTTTCCAGAAGGATTGTAGAAAGGTTCAAGGTTGAACTAAGTCTTAAGCATTTGGAGGGCTTCATGATCAAATCCAAAGAGCTTGAGCAAGTGAGTCAGTAGTAAGAGTGCGCACCGCCCTGAAGAAGCCGAGTCGTACGAGAAGCCCAAAGTGATCAAGGCATCTCCAGATCGAGTCCCAAAGGATCAAGCTCAATTTGGCCATGTGATCAAGACTTGTATCCGGACTGCTACCACTTTGTAAACTGATCATTACTTAGTGGATTCCTCCAGGAGTTGGAGAAAGAGAGGAGTAGAAGAATTACCCCATCTTGAACCTCTATAAAAACTTTTTGTGTCATTTACATTTCAAAGATTTAAATTCCCGCACTTTTAATTGCTTATATCTGTGATAAATTTGCTATCCATTTGATAATTCATAAGTACTAAATCAAGCTTTAAAATCTTGCTTAATCAAACTTAAGGGTGTTAAGTCTTCCAGAAAATAAAAACCACAAATGAGTTAAATTGTAGCCAATGAGTTACTCCATCAACAAATTTCAATTGAATTGAGAGATTAACTCTACTTGAGTGACTAATTATCATCCATCAAGACACAAATGTGTAGAATTAACTCGTAGATTTAAAAGGACTAAATCGAAAATTTGTAAGGTTTATTCAACCCCTTCTAAACCTTACACTTACACCCTGACCTACAACTTTCATATCACATTGCACATTCTCAAGATTTATCATATTGTTGCTATAAGTGAATATTACCTGATTGGATGCAACTCGATGAAAAGATAGCCATTTCTTTAATAAAGAAATTGCATGTCTACAGGAAGCCACAATGAAATTTAAAGTAAATAACTAATAATAAGTCTTAAAGAAACAAGTATCATTTGTTAAGATTAGAAATCCATCCTAATAACCTTTCAATAAATTTAAATAGAGTATGCCATAAGTTAAAAAAAATAAGTCCATAGTTCTTGAAATAGAAATAATTAAAAGTGAAGTTATTGGCTATTCCCCAACATCAGCAGCGTATCCATAATCTGAATATAGTTTGAATAATAAGGGTGAATAACACATACTCAGACCTTCGATTGCATTCTTCGATCATAAATCAAACAATAAGGTCACTAATCTGATTTCCTTCCAGTTATGTATTTAGGAATTTCTGAAAATTTTCCAACCTACTAACAACTTCTAAACAAAGAAAACCATTTGAAGTGTCATTCAAACAATATCCCTTCAGCATGAATATTATGCAGGACCAGTTGAAACTTTTGACTAGTTTCAACATATTTTTTTTATTTTTGGAATCATCCATTTTTCAATCCAAAATTTAGAAATAACGATGGAAAAATGTCTTCAATTCATATCAAACCACACAAAACATATAGTAAAGCGTATCACTAAGTGTACCCGTATTCAAGTGACAAAACTAAAGTGAACCTGAACCCGGGCCCAAGGGTCGGGCTGGCCCAAGGTCCAAGCTCAATCCAAGGCCGAGGCAGGGGTGGGCAGGGCGCGCGCGCATGTGGCTTATTTGTGATCATCCAATTGTATTATAATATAATCAACCAATAACATCTTCTAGTATATAAACTAGGATAGACAAAGATTTATTTTCTATGTGGGGCAAATGTTTTTTTTTTAAAATATGTTGGGAGTACTGGTTGGAGGTGACAGGATAAATTTCAAAGACACTGAAAGATATCGGGTTCGAACCCCGGTCAATACCCTTATAAAGGGTGAACGATACCACTTGAGCTACTAGCTAGTGGTTCTATGTGGGACAAAGTTAAAACTTTTCAATTCCCTTTACATAATGTCCATTGTGTGGCCAATTTCGTGTTTTAATTACTTACTCACCAAAATTCAGTTTTGAGAAATAGAAAATACTACGATCATCTACTCGGAACATAGATTAACAAGGTACCATTTAATTCATCCATTATTAAATATTAGACACCGAAAATTTGGTCAAAGACGGGTCAATGCCCACTTTACCATAATCAAATTTCCAACAGTTTTAACATATTAAATCTGAAAATATTTAAAAAATAAAATTAAATTAGAAAATTAAATTTTCAAAAAAAAAAAAAAAGAGAACAGAATTTGGAATTCTGTTTTCACTTCTTTTTTAAATTTTTTTTGGCATTAATTTGTTTAAAAGAAATTTAAATGGCTTTATTTAAATAAATTAGCCATATATATGCTTTTAAAAAACACCATGAAGCCCAAAGTTTTTTTTTTTTTTTTTTTTCAAGTAACTGTAAATTCTTTTGACTATCAGAAAGTATCAACCCCAATGAATCTTGACGCCATTGTATCCATATACAACATACGTTTTTTTATGTCTAAAATTTGTTGGCAAATTATCTTTAACAGACATTAAAAATTTAAAACATATTGACCGTATTGATTAGTTATCACCTAGAAATTTCCGTCCACATACATTTTAATGAATGTGAAAGAAAAAAAGAGGACAATTTCAATTAATTCAAACAGCCATGTAATAGGTTTCTCATTTCTGCAAAAGACGCTCCTTAAACCTCGGGTGGCATAGTACCATAATAAATACAAACCTCTGTGGTTGACCTCTGAGAAAAAGGATATAGACAACAAACGTGGTCGATTTTTGCACTTCTTTTAACTTTTATTTAATTAGGGCACACACGTGTGGCTCTTTGTCAAACAATTTTTTTTCCCTTGTAAATTGGGATTTTCTTTGCGCTTTTTCTGTTCAAATTTCGACGTTTTGGTTTGGGCAGTTTGATCATTTTCTCAAGAGTTTGAGTTTTTCCATTTTTTGAAATATCTTTGTCGTTTGGAAAACTGAGAATTGCCATTTTCTTGAGATTATATTTTTCCCCACTAATCTGTCCCAAGTGATTGTGGCCCTGAAATTATTTGATAAGGCCAGAATCAACAATGGAGAGACAAGTGTGGGAAATGGTTACCTCTCAGGTTCATTGTATTTGGACAAATTTTGAGATTTTGAGTAATTATTCAAAACTGCCGTAAATTGTGAGCGTGATCAATTTATTCGCCTTTTTTTTGTGATAGTCTTTTTCGGTTTTGATTGATTAATTGATTCCTTTCGGGCACTATCTGGGGGGAGAGTTAAAAGGCAAAAAGGTATGGCGGTTACAGTTTTGTGTGTTTTTTGGAAGTTTTATATTACACAATAGCACTATGAAAATTGAGTATTTATATAATGGCCCTTTGTCTTTTCGCTGTCGGAGTTGCTGCATTTAAGAAATTCTAGTTTATATATTTGTTTTTTAAGTGCTGTCCCACTTTCAACAGTGTCTGAAGATTTTGTAGGTGAGAATTCTGGAAATATTATTATTTTCTTGGAAAGATTTGGGATTTTATACTTAAATGATGCAACCATTAGCAGTTGCTATCACTGTGATGAATGAAGATTTTTTTTTTTGTTTGCTTCCCATTATTGAATATTGTTTCTAGTGGGTATTATAATTAACTATTGGAATTAGAATTATGATCTGGCTGTTGAAATTTTGTTTTATGAATTTATCTATTGATTTTCTGTATGAATTTGTTTTCCTGTGTGCGATTGTTTGCCTTTTGGATTTTTACACTAATAGTTTCTAAATTGGATAATCAAAAGGGCTTTTTGCGATAGAATGGTGGTCCAATGTAGATCCCACATAATTTCTTTCTTTTTGCTTGGTTGTTGAACTTAATCCAAAAACCTATTTTTTCCACCTAAAAGCTGATAATCACTTTTTTAGAGTTTGCAAACACTCCCTAAGGCACACTGAATTTTACCGAATAATTTAGACAAGTTTGTTGTCTAATAGGGGCGGATTTACGCTATTTTGTCTTTGTTATTGCATTTTTGATGTATGATTCTTTCGTATCTTAGTCAGGTTTTGCCTTGGTTGCACGGGTGCTGGTTCAAAATTATATTTGAGCATGCTAAATAGAGCACTAAGAGCATCACATATATAAAATTGGTTGGTTTAAATGCCATCATTTTCCAAGGACTACTATTGATCATTGAAACTCACATTAATTTCAGGAAACAGTTTTCTGATCAACTATACAAAAATTGGTAATGGGCCTTCTGGATTTTTTTTTTGTTTATTGGTTCTTTGTAGGTTGAGACATTATCACAACCATTTCTGTTGAGCTGTACTGCTAGTTTCAAGTTTTGCATATTAAGGTTTCATGATTTGGCTGTCTGAAACTAATTGTATTAGTCGCTTAGTTGATCAGCCATTGGCTCTTTTCAATTCAATGGCATCTGTATTTTGCATTAATATTTTTCATTCTTGAATTTTGACTTGATATAGTAGTGTTTAATGCAGTCCTTTATATTCTATTTATTTTTTGAATATTATTTCCACGGAACAAGATAAGTATTAGTTTGAAAGTTTACAATGCATTGGAGGAATATCTTTCTCTTGAAAATTAAAAATTAAAGGGGAAAAAAAAGAACCAGCGTAGGGAACCTTTTATCTTCTGTTGAAAGGTCAATGCCTCAAGCATGAAGTTTAGCTACTAAAATAATTAACCAATAATGTTGTGAACAATGATGTCATTGCTTAGACCACATTTAAGTAGGTAATCCATGTGTCAGTCAAAGTCTAAAACTGTTGTTTTGGTTCTTATTCAGTAGCAGACAAGAAAGAATTCATGAGTCCAAATATTATTGTTCTTCTTCTCTTTTCCTACAATTCATATTTAAAAGTGTCAATGCTACTTTTTATAAGAACATATAAATATTGATGCCTCATTGTATGGTTACAACTTATCCCTTGAATAAGTAGTGTCACATTAACGAATTTACGGCCGTTTGTTTCCTTTGTAGTCGTCCCCGATATTGATCGAAGCTCATACTAAAGAGCCAATGGGAACAGACGATATGGATACTAAAAGTTTGTCGTCTTCACTTCATCGTACTTCGCCATACAAAGTGGGCGTTCCACCGAAGCAGAAACTGTGGAAGGAGTTCTCCTCAACGTTAAAGGAAACATTCTTTTCCGATGATCCTCTGCGCTCGTTTAAGGATCAATCGAGGTCTCGCAAGCTAGTCCTAGGAATACAGGCTGTTTTCCCGATTCTTGAATGGGCTAGAGGCTACAATCTGGCTAAATTCAAAGGGGATCTAATTGCCGGACTTACCATTGCCAGTCTCTGCATTCCTCAGGTACAATACATGCGTACATTATAGGGGTAAATTACATGCATACAAACGCCTTCTTGAGTTTTGCATTTGCATAACAAATTTCTCCCTTAATAGGGTGCAATTTGTAAAATAGAAGAAAATATCAAGGGGTTATTTGTAATTATGAAAGACTTTTTTTTTTTGTAATTAGTCTAAATCTCAACTATGAAGGGTATTTTTTTTGTAATTAAACCTATATTATAGTAGAAAATATGAAAATGCTTTGATATTTAAGTCATATAATTGATACTGGTGCAACAGGATATCGGCTATGCCAAGCTTGCAAATTTGGCTCCCCAGTATGGTTTATGTGAGTAAACTTAATATTCATTATTCATAATTTGGGGAGCATTCTTTCTTATATTGCACGACTACTAATTACCAACGTATTTGCTTGCATGACATAATCAGATTCAAGCTTTGTCCCGCCTTTGATTTACGCCTTCATGGGTAGCTCAAGAGATATAGCCATAGGGCCGGTTGCTGTTGTATCCCTTCTGCTAGGGACTATGCTGCAAAATGAGATTGATCCCATCACAAACGCTCACGATTATCTTAGGCTTGCGTTTACAGCAACTCTTTTTGCTGGCATAACACAAGCCACCCTTGGCATTCTTCGGTAATTAACTAAGATTTGGTCTCAAAACTGCCACTGCTACATACATTTGAATAAGAAGATGCCTAACTTTAGTGTTGCTCTGTTACAGATTGGGCTTCTTGATAGACTTTCTATCACACGCCGCTATCGTTGGGTTTATGGGTGGTGCTGCCATAACAATTGCTCTCCAACAGCTTAAGGGGTTCTTAGGGATCAAAAAGTTTACTAAGAATTCTGATATCATTTCGGTTATGCAGTCTGTTTTCAGCTCAGCCCATCATGGAGTGAGTACTTTCTCTCTATCTCTCTGAAATGGATTTTCAAATTCTGGATGAAATTGTAAATTCAAATGGTGGGCTTATACTAAAGCGCGAAGAAGGATTTGTATAGACCAAGAATAATTAAAAATACTACCCCTAAATTTTAGTTAAATTACAAAAAGTCAACTATCTTTTAAAATTACAAAAAAACCCTTGAGATTTGTAATTTGTGTACAAATTACCCCATAAAAGGGTGTAATTTGAAAAATGAAGGTATAGTCAAGGGAGTATTTGTAATTTTAAAAGAAAGTTGGGCTTTTGTGTAATTAGTTTAAATGTCAAGGGTAGTATTTGTGATTATCCCTATAAAAAAAATTATCCATTCTCATGTTAATATTGTTTGCAGTGGAACTGGCAGACGATTGTCATCGGAGCAACATTTCTGGTGTTTCTTTTAGTAGCCAAGCACATTGTAAGATTCTCAAGTACCTTTGATACTTGTATTCTGTATCTTAAAAAAAATCAACTTGGTTAGCAATTCTGGTAATGTGAGGGTGCAGGGGAAGAAGAACAAGAAATATTTTTGGGTAGCAGCAATTGCTCCACTAATCTCCGTCATTCTATCCACTTTCTTCGTCTACATTACCCGTGCAGATGAGAAAGGAGTACAAATCGTAAGATCTTACTTCATTTACTTTCCCTGTTTTATGATGTACTTGAAAGGTATTGAAGCACTTGTGATGAATCTCACCGTTGAAACATACACATGTCTCACTCCGTCATTGTTTATTTAAAATAGTTTCCTTATATAGCTACGTTGTGTAATTTTGTATTGTCACGACCAGGTAAAACATATAGAAAAAGGAATTAATAGTCCATCTTTGGATCAAATATATTTTAGCGGGGATTATCTCTTGAAAGGGGCTAAGATCGGCATAGTGGCTGGCATGGTTGCATTGACGGTAAGATTTTGAAACAGTGAATACTTTTATTGAAGCATTATAGGAACCAGTAATTCACACACTCCATTTGGGATAATATCTTATCAGGAAGCTGTTGCAATTGGAAGAACATTTGCTGCAATGAAGGACTATCAAATAGATGGAAACAAAGAAATGGTTGCTCTTGGAGTGATGAATATTGCTGGTTCAATGACATCTTGTTATATTGCTACAGGTAAAAGCAGACTCCTAATGTCGATACGTGATGAAACAACATCCAAACGTATAAACATTTATCAGAACCCTGCTTATAAAAACCTCAATGTAGTACTAACTGAATAAAGACAAGTGTGTTTGCAAACTCTTAAATGAGAAGTGATTGACAGCTTTTGGCTAGAAAAAAAAAAAAGAGAGAGTAGTTTTTAGTATTTTCAAATGGCAACTTCTGTTTCTGATTCTGCGTAACTTAAACATAATCTAAAAGTAAAGGGATGAGTGGTAAGGGGATGAGTGCTTTAGATTTCTTATTGTGTTTTACACACAAATAAAACACTTTTACAACTTATTCGCTAATCACTATTTAACTTATATTTGCAAATACTACCAACTTCTTATTCTCAACTATTTTTCACTTCTGCTACAATAATTCACTTACTCTAAAAGCTCGGAAGTTTTTGCAGACACTTACTTTTCGCAAATTCCTAGTTATACTGTCTTACTGTTTTCTGACGGCTTTCTAAGTCTAGTTGTGTCTCCTGGTTTTGTAATTGACATTAAGAATAGTGCATGGATAAAAAACTTTGTTTTCATCCAAACTGGATATTGTTCGGAGCATTACCATTATTCCTTGTTTATGTTCTACTTGCAGGTTCCTTCTCTCGTTCTGCAGTAAATTTCATGGCAGGATGCCAAACGGCAGTTTCTAACATAGTGATGTCCATCGTCGTACTTTTAACATTACTATTCATTACGCCTCTTTTTGAGTACACCCCAAACGCCATTCTCTCGTCCATCATCATCTCTGCAGTCATTAGCTTAATCGACTACGACGCCGCTATTCTGATTTGGAAGATTGACAAATTCGATTTTGTTGCTTGCATGGGAGCCTTTTTTGGTGTCGTGTTTGGCTCTGTTGAAATCGGCCTCTTGGTTGCGGTACGACTTGGAAAAATTTGTTATTACGAGCAAATCATATGGAGTTAACCCTGAATCATTTAAATGTTGTCTGCTCTCATGATAGGTATCGATATCTTTTGCTAAGTTACTATTACAAGTAACAAGACCAAGGACAGCCCTTCTTGGGAAAATTCCGAGGACAAATGTTTATCGGAATATTCTGCAGTATCCTGAGGCAACTAAGGTCCCAGGTGTTCTAATAATAAGGGTTGATTCTGCTATTTATTTCTCAAACTCCAACTATATAAGGGAGAGGTAAATTAATTATCCCATTTTGTTTTCTATCTAGTAGAATGAATTAAAAAACTATATAAGGGTTGTACTTAGGTCAAATCTCAAGAGTATTCTCTAATTATCTCGTAGTAGAATGAATTAAAAACATGTTATTTTTATTAACTTTCAAAGCTTTATAGCATATAATCATGAATCAAATTATTTCTTAGGATTAATTACAAAAAAATACTCTTGGAGTTGAGTTTAATTAAAAAAAATCAGTTATCTTTTAAAAATTATAATTACCCTTAACATTTGTTTCTAATGTACAAATTAGACCGTCAAAAGGGGATTTTTGTTAAGCAAATACAAACCTAAAGTGGGTTTTGTAATAATTTAATGGAGTATTTGTAATTTTCAAAGATAACTGGTGTTTTTTGTAATTAGTTGATAGTTTTTTCTAATTTACCCTTATTTGTTTTCTGCCTGATTAAGGTTGTCAAGTTTAGCCGTTTCTACTTTTTCAGGTTACTAAGGTGGCTAACAGATGAAGATGAGCAACTGAAAGCTGCTGGCCTTCCTGAAATTCAATTTTTGACTGTGGAAATGTCTCGTAAGTAAATATTTACCTTTTCTCCAATGATTCTTTGAGCCTTCTAAAGTTTAGATTTTATATCTTATCGATTTTCTCGTATTTCTGTAGCCGTTACTGACATAGACACAAGTGGTATCCATGCTTTGGAAGAACTGTACAAAAGTCTTCAGAAGAGATCTGTTCAGGTAAACTGAAAGAATAATTACAAAAATTAACCATGAGGTTTAGTCTAATTACAAAATAGACCAGTTATCTTTCAAAATTACAAATACCTCTTTTTAGTAGTTAGGATTCATTTTCACAGTAAAAAGTTATGTTCATCCCTATAGTAATCGAATGAATTGAGTTGTAGGCATGAAATCGTAGGAACTCAATGGGATTCCCTTCTTTGTTTGTCTGATTCGAGGGGAAAGGGCCCGTTGGGTTCTTAAGAATCAGAGTCTTTTTTTTTGTCGAAATGACAAAGTGTAGTTCGTTTTCTACTGTTTCAAAAAACTCCATTCTATTTTTTCTGATGATGCTTTTGAAAAATGAACTTCATTGATTGATTCAGAACACCTCTTCCATGATCTTGATAGTATCGATGGGTACTTTCCAAGTTAGAACAAGAGGGAATCACTCAATTTCCTGGATGATATATATTATATTTCTGTAGATTAGATACCGTACAAATACCTTGTATATATGACAAACGCCTCATTGATGTTAGTATTTATTAAGCAGAGAGTGTAATTTGTTAAACAGAAACAAATATAATTAGGTATTTGTAATTTTGAAAGATACCTGGGTTTTTTCTGAACCTCAAGGATATTTTCTGTAATTATTCCTGAACTGAAATCATGTGACTTGAAATCTTACCTTAAAAAGCAACATTTTTGTGCTGTTTTCAACAGCTTGTTCTTGCGAATCCCGGGCCGGTGGTGATGGACAAGCTCTATGCATCTAAGCTCACGAATTTGATAGGCGAAGACAAGATTTTTCTGACTGTAGCTGATGCAATCCAAACATGTTCGCCGAAATTTGCAGAGGATGTTTGAAATCAAGTTGTTCAAATGCTAATTCTATTAGAAGAATCTTTTTGGGAAATCAAAGGGCTTCTGAAGATATATATATAATGGCAACACCAATTAGCAAAAGAGGGGTCATTTTAAACTACTAGTGACTGCTCGGGTTTTCTCATAAAGTGATAAAATCCAAATCCTAATTATCAAGAATTCGGTTAAGTTGAGATAAGATTCTTGATATTTATATATAGCAATGAACTAAGCCCACAGTAGAATGACCTTTGATTAATAAAGTAGGAGGGCCTCGGATAGAGTTTTTGCAATTGCTTTTGGCTGTTGCTAAAGCCTAAAGGCAATCTCCCACTCAGATATGTCAAGCAAAGGAATCACTTTTTTTTAAAGAGTAAATAGTATTTCATGTGTGGCAAATTTGTGGATGTCTCCATTGTGTATCTTGTGAGTTAATGGTAAGTATTGTATGTTTCTCTTTTAGTTGGTGATACTTGATTATGTTATTGTAAATGACAAAAACATGTTTGTGACTGTACATAATCCATGAGATTGGAACCTATATGAAAAAAAAATTCAACTCAAACTCAAACACAAAAAAAAAAAAAATTCTTATTTTTTGTGTTATGTAGGATCCGTCTGGTGAACTTAAAAAGTCCATGAGATGGTCTCATCATATAAAATTACATTGGTACATTTGGAGCTCTTATGAGTATGTTTTATATCTACTATATATGTTGATATCATAGCTTAAAAAGTTGAAAGGTCACCTCATTTTAAATTAATAGAAAAAAACTGTCAAAAAGAAAAATAATTGAAAAGATTCAAAAGGGTTATGAAAATAAATAAAATAGAATATCTATCAATATTATTGACTTAAAATAGCTCCTAAGTAAGTTTATATAGCTTGTAATTATTTTTATTTGAGTATCCTTAATATGAAGGAAATTTTTTAAATCTTATTGCTTCGTTTTTGCTTTGAAAATTGGGTTAGTTGCAAAATATAAGGTTCGGCCTCGAGATGGGCAGATGGCCAAATGGAAACGGAATAGGGTTTCAAATCGGAATGGAAATCATGTAGGCCAATTCCGCTTATGGTTCCTAAGTGTTGAAAATCATGGAATGGTTAAAACCGCCTATTTATCTTTCTGGTAAAAGTTAGAAGAAATGTTAAATATTTATTAAGATGTTTTATACTCGTAACTGCATAAGACACGTTTTAACCTAAATTTTGTATGTGAACTACGTGGACTTTTATTCCTCTACTCTATACTATAAGAGGATATGTAGGTTGCATAATACTGGTATTAATATTGTAATATCCCGGTTTTTTTTTAAAGATACCAGTCTCAATTATAATATTTTTATATGAGGATTATTTATTATAATTTTTTCGGAATTATTTAATTCACAATTCTACGTGCCTTAGAATTCTAGGCCTCACGAGTCTCTTTGTACCAGTAGAATTCATATTTAGATTGAGATAAAGATTCATGATTAGATTAGAATTTAGTGTCTATTAGAAGTCTTTATTCCACATTATAAATAGACCCTCACCATTACCAATTTCCACATCAAAATTTTACCAGTTTTTCAGATTTCTCGGGTAGCCAACCCATCAACCATCCAACAACACCACAAGAAAAAAAGAAAAAAAAAAGAAAAAAAAAAGAGAGACAAGAGAGAGACGTGAGATATAGGTTGAAAGAATATAAGGGTTGCAAATTGAATTTGAGGATTTGGGCTTTAGAGTTGATTGTTGAGTGAAAGGACATGGGCAAGGATGAAGAGAAAACAAAAAGGAAGCATATAGTGATATTTTTGTAATTGTGAGAAAGGGAGACGTGGAAGGTGATGGAGATAATATCTAGTTTATTATATTTTAGGATTTTAGAATATCTTATATTTTAGATAGTGATTTGTTTAGTATTCTATTTGAGTTTATCTTTTAAATTTCCTAGTCAAGTTAGGAGTTTTATTCTGGTAGGATTTTAATCCTATAAATACTTGCTATTTTATTATTTGTTAGGGAGTTGAATTTTGATATTAAAAACGAGAGTTTTCTCTCAATTCTTGTCTCTCTTACGGTATTCGTATAGAATCAATGTAATAGTGAGTTTGTTTAATTGTTCACGCTTCTGCCTGTATCAGTTGGTATCCAGAGACCGGCTACGATCCTTAATATGTCATCTCGACACCACTTGGGTTTTGAAGCTATGAATAATGACACTGCTCAGATTTGTCAGCAGATCGACTTGTTGGCCAAACAAATCGATATTGTGCGCATCCAATTTCAAGAAATCAAGAAACTTGTTGAAAACCAATTTCTTGGTGGTTGTGAGTTTGCCTACAATGTTGTGCCCATCCAGTTCACCCCGTTGGAAACTTATTCCATGGATATGGATGGTTTATTTTCTGATGAAGTTGAAGATGGTAGATATAATGGACCACCAATTTTTGATGAGGAAATCATTGATACTATAATGGAGGTTGGCTACGATGAACCTCCAACCTTTGACGAGGAGAGAATGATGGAGATAATATCTAGTTTATTATATTTTAAGATTTTAGAATATCTTATATTTTAGATAGTGATTTGTTTAGTATTCTATTTGAGTTTATCTTTTAAATTTCCTAGTCAAGTTAGGAGTTTTATTCTGGTAGGATTTTAATCCTATAAATACTTGCTATTTTATTATTTGTTAGGGAGTTGAATTTTGATATTAAAAACGAGGGTTTTCTCTCAATTCTTGTCTCTCTTATGGTATTCGTATAGAATCAATGTAATAGGTGAGTTTGTTTAATTGTTCACGCTTCTGCCTGCATCAGAAGGGCTTCGAAATTGTTTTAGAGAAGTGGACTTTTTGGGTTTTTGTGAATTAAGGATTCATTTCATGCTTCAAATTTTAGAGATTTTAATTGGAGAAGATGACCCAGTGACAGTTTTGACCAGCCTTCAACCAAACATGGAGAACACGAGGCCTAGGATCACACAGTTGCTTTTCGCATTTTATTAAACTGCAAATTGAGGTGGGAATTTCTATTTGTCTTTTATAAATTGTGTTAAATTGTTAGTGAAGCTTGATGCATGTCCCAGAAACAGAATGGCCTCCGAGCTACCAGAATGGCCTTCGGGCTACCAGATTCAGAATGGCCTACGGGCTTCCAGAAACAGAATAGCCTTCGGCCTACGTACCTTATGGTACTCCAGAACAGAATATTACATGTGTGTGATTAATGCATTGATAATTTACATGCGTATTTATTTTAGACGAATTGTTTTTCCCACTGAGCAAGTTGAAAGCTCATCCCACGTTTAAAAATATTTTTCAGGTTAAGGAGCTTAGCGAAGGCATGAGGCGGTGGATATGGATGCCAAAAGTTATTTTATTGTCTTTTCCATATTTTAGAGTCAAATATTTTATTTGAGGAGTCAAATTAGTTTATTTAGGATTTTTAATGTCATCGTACTATAAAAGTTTAGATTTCTGTCAAATTTTTATGCAATTATTAGAATTTTTATTTAATATTTCATCTTATTAAGTCAATTTTCATGGATCATGGTCTATTTATATATTTTTCTTAAAGTTAGAAAAATCGGGGCGTTACAAATATTAAGTTCAAAACTTAATATTATTATGAATATTAAGTCCAAGTCATTTTATTTTTTTTCTTTTTCTTTTTTTGGGTAACTGGAATTAATAAATTATTCTTAAAAAATCAAAAAACTATTAAAAAAAGGGTTTCGGTTATAGCAGAACTTGAATCGTGGAGGAATCGGGCTCTGATTTGGAACTGGAATCGGTGGTTCCAGAACTATGGGCATCCCTGGTTCAGCCTAATTATAAAAAAACAAATCCATCTATCTTTCAATTTTTTAAGTATTGCTTTGATATTTATTTATGTTATAAAAATCCACCCTCAAAAAGAATATTTGTTAAGTAAATATAAACCTCAATAGGTTGTAATGCCTTAAAGAAATATTTTTAAACTTGAAAGGCATTTGAATTTTTATTTTTTTTAGTTAGACCTTATTTCAGTAATAGTTTTTGTAATAAATCTTTGAAAATATTACTCCTAAATAGGAGCACATGAGAGAGAGATGAACGTCCAAGAGAGGGGGATACACGCATGTTCCAAAAATTTCAACGTTCCTGTTGAGAAATTTATTGTTTAGATTTTGATGAATGCCATGTAAAACTTAGACTAGAAAGTTGGCACCCCATTTTTTCTTGTAATTTGCATTGTAATAGATAGGGTTGTATAAGCTTGAGTGAAGTTAGCTATGGTGGATATATAAGAAGTCAATCAAGATCGAAATGAAGACTCACTTGAAACAATTTGAGTATGGCAAGGAGGAGAAGTCAAGAACTCGATCGAAGGAGTATCACCGATACAAATGTGTGAAGTGTCGGTCAAGTCAACTCAAGAAGCCAAGTCTCAAGTTGAAGTGACGGATGAGTCATCCATTAATTGGAAGCTAACTCAAGTCACCTGGGAAGTTAGAGAACCTGCAGTCAAGTCAAGACGACTGAAAAGAATCCGTTGCACTGAAGTCAAGAATATTACCTAAATAAGTAATACTTCCATGATGCCATGTCTTAAAGTGCTCAGTCCCAGAAGCGTGCAAAAGGAATAAACCAATGGGAAGCATTGCACCTCGTGTCGACGAAAAGTCGAACATTCATTTAATACGAGGAAATGTCAACATCAAGGACTGCAACAAGACAAGTCAACGAACACAAGTGACTTTTGAAAATCAGCCTATCTCTTCAACGGGGAGATTTTGAAAGTTCACTATAAAAGGCTGAGGAATCACTTTGAGAAAAGGTTACCTTGAATACCTGAACCACGAACTATCAAGCAATTATTCAAACTGTAACCTGCAATATATTCTCAAGTTATTGGAGCAAAATCCTCAAGCCTAACTCTCGAAGGAAATCAATCCAACACCAAGCTGTGAAGGAAAGACAACTTCAAATTGTTGAAGAGGAAACTTTTGAAGAACCAAAAGGGGTCTACATTCCAAGGAGGATTGTAGAAAGGTTCAAGGTCGAACCAGTCTCAAGTCTTTGGAGGGTTTCGTGATCAAATCCAAGAAGCTTGAGCAAGTGAGTCAAGTAGCATGGCAAAATACCTGAAGAAGAAGCCGAGTCGGACGAGAAGCCACCAGTGTGACCAAGGCATCTCCAGATCGAGTCCCAAAGGATCAAGTCACTGTGTGATCAAGACTTGTATCCGGGACCGATAACCACTTTGTACTCGATCAATACTTAGTGGATTCCTCCAGAGTTGGAGAAGAGAGGAGTAGAAGAATTACCCCATCTTCGAACCTTTATAAAAATTATTGTGTCATTTACATTTCAGCATTTTATTTCTGCATATCACTTTAAATCTGCTGATAATTTGCTATCCAACTGATAATTAACAAAGTGCTAAAATCAAGTGTTAAACAAACTTAAACCAAATTCAAGGGTGTTAAGTCTTCTGCTGAAAATCTCATCACAGCCAAGTTAAGGTTTAGACTAAACAGCTGAGTTATTCTATCAACAACTCAATCGAGTCTTTTGAGTGGCTAACTATGCTGGTTAACTAACTAGCTGTCCGTCAAGGACTTAATTGTGGAATTAACTCTGTATTATTTTAAAAGGACTAAAATCGAAAAGTTGGTAAGGTTTATTCAACTCCTCCCTTCTAAACCTTACTCACACCCCTTGGGACCTACAAGTGGTATCAGAGCGGTTGGTTCATTGAGCCTTCCGCACTGGTTACTGAACTAGATCTCCAATCTTTCAAAGAAGTTTTTAACACTTGTCTTTCAAAAGCTATTTTTATTCAGCAAAGTTATTATCATGGAAGCAAATTGACACGCATTCCTATGTTCACTATTGAGGAAATTGATTACTGGAAAATTCGAATGCAGGTTCATCTATCAGCTTTACATGATGAAATGTGGATAGTGATAGAAGATGGGCCACTGCAAATACTGAAAGTGAACACAGATTGTCAGAGAGCGACGGCCAACAAGGAGAAGAAGTCATTGTTGAAGCAAGACCAGCCCTGGTTGAGAAACCAAGGACTGAATGGACAAACGAGGACAGAAGAAGATACAACTTAGACAATGTGGCCAAGGACATACTTTACAAAACCTTGGACAAAGCAATGTTCAACAAAGTCAAATCTTGTCAAACTGCAAAACAAATTTGGGATCAATTAACTTTAATTTGTGAAGGATCTGAAGCAAATTAAAGAAAACAAATTGTCCGTTGTTGTACAAAAATTTGAAAATTTTAAAATGCTTGCAGTGAAACCTTGGATCAGTTGGATGCTCGATTCACTGAGATTACCAATGAACTATCTGGCACTTGGGAAAGAATATACACAGAAGGAAATGTGTATGAAGATTCTAAGAAGCCTCCCAGCTGAATGGGAAATGAAGGTCATGGCCCTGAGACATTCAATGAACCTCACAACCACATCCAATCATGAGCTATTCTCAAACCTCAAAGCCTACGAGTTCGAGCTGAGAAGAAAAGATCAAGAGGAGACAGCTGTACCCAAAACAGCTGCACTCATAGTAAAGAATGGGAAAAGAGTTGAGGCTAAGGAAGCCATTGACCAGGAGAAAATTGCCTTGATGGTTAAAAGATTCAACAAGTTCTTCAATAAGAACTATAAAAGAAACAAGGGTGAATCCTCCAGAAGACATTCAGCTCCCTCCAAGTCAAGGGAAGACAGGCCACCCAAGAGAGCTGAGCATCAAAAGGTTGAATATCAGAGAGCTGATAACCCAAGAACGGAAAGAGTTGATCAAAAAGCTGAGAACCTATGTTGGAACTGTAGACAACCAGGACACTTTGCTATTGACTGTCCATATCCTGTAGTCAATAAATACAGGAATGAAGAAGAGAGAAGAGTCTTTAGAGAAAGAAGACAAGAAAAGAAAAAGGCAATGTTGGCTGCAGAGACTACTGAGACAGCTAAGTCAAAAGATACAACAGACTCAGAGAGTAGTGAAGCTGACTACTCAAGTGATTCTGAAGAAGAAGCAATGATCTGTCTAATGGCTAAAGAACAGATCAACTTGACCAAGAAGATGAGGTACATTCTAACTCATCTCACTCAGATTCTAGTGATAGTGATTGTGACACACACATTTCATCACCCACTGATATTTATGATTCATTAGGCAAAATGATGAAAGACTTTGAGCACATTAAGTCCTCACACACACTATTAAATGAGGAAAACAACCCATTTCAAAAGCCAAAACTCACAAAATGACTAAGGAGCCGAGTACTCTAAGTCACATAGCTGATGAGAAGAAAGAGCTGAAGGTTGAGAATGCTAAACTAATAGCAGATATAGCTGCTATAGAAAAGAGGGAAAATGATTTCAAAAATGTGATTGCTTCATTCACTAAGGCATCTAAATCATTGGATGACCTTATTATGAGCCAAAAAGAGTGTGGAGACAAGACAGGCATAGGATTCGATTCCTTTGTGCACAGTCAAACTCCCAGAGTGATCTTGGAAAAAGGATCTTCAAGTAATGAAGCATCTCAAAAACCCAAGACACCAAATGTTGCACCCACATTCACTCCAAAGCACAATCACAAACAAACTGGCCTTGGATATAAAGGAAAAGGAAAACGACCCGATTGAGTATCTTTGAGAGGACAAATGAGAGAAGAAATCGGCAGAGTGCCTCAAAGAAACTCCAAACAGGAAGTACTCTGTAAAGAAGAAACAGAGCTACCAGAATTCCCAGAAGTTCTATCAAAGGAACCCAAAAGATGGGAATGGTAGAAATTACCCAAGCCAAGTTGATTGGAATAATGTGAAATATCAGCAAAGACCTGTGGAATATATGCCAAAATGGCAAAGGCCTAGAACTCAGCAAAGGTCATTCCAAAGGCAAAAGAGCTATCATCAGCACACATATTCACTCAAGCACTTCACTCAGAAATATCACAACTACCCAAAGAAGGCAATTGCTAAAACACACACAGCATACAGACAAAAGAGACAGCTGTATGAACCTAAAGCCCCCAAGCAATTCGCCAAAGTGAATTATGATTATGGCACAGATAGATGGCAACCTCTTAAAGTTAGATCATTTGGCTATAGGTTGGTTGGATCATCTTACAGCACTAACCCCTTAGGACCCACACAAGTATGGGTACCTAAAAACTGATTTCCTTGATTGCAGGTTCAAGGAACAGCTGAGTGCCAAGGAACCTTGTACATGGATAGTGGTTGTTCCAGACACATGACAGGGAACAAGAAAAATCTGTCAAAATTCAAGGAGATTAGAGGCGCAAAAGTCATATTTGAAGGAAATGAAGCTCCAGGGGAAATTAGAGGCACTGGATCCATCAAGAAAAATGGATTAGAAATCACAGATGTTGCATATGTTGAAGGCCTCAACTTCAACCTGTTAAGCATCAGCCAACTCTGTGACAAGGGCTATAATGTTGGATTCAATATGGGAGTGTGCCAAATCAAAGACACTTAATCAAATGAAGTAGTATTACAAGGATCCAGACAAAAGAACATGTATGTGGTGGATTGGTCGACTGCCACACCAAACACTTGTCTGCTAGCAAAAAGTACAGCCGAATCAAGTTGGCTGTGGCACAAAAAGCTAAGTCACCTGAATTTCAAGACAATTAACAAGCTTGCAAGGAGTAATCTTGTAGAAGGACTACCAGACTCAGTGTACAAGAAGGAAAGTGTTTGTGATGCATGCCAGATGGGAAAGCAGATCAAATCATCATTCAAAGAGAAGTCAAGTCCATCTTCAACAAGGATATTGCATCTGTTGCATATGGATCTATTTGGTCCAGTTTGAGCCACCAACATAAGTGGAAAGAAATACACTCTAGTAGTGGTGTATGATTATTCAAGATATATATACATGGACAATCTTCATGTGTAAAAAGAAGGAAACTTTGCAGAAGTTACCTCAACTAATGAGAATAGTTCAAAATGAAAAGAGTCAAACCATTATAAAGATAAGATCTGATAGAGGAACTGAGTTTGTCAATGGAATAATAACGCAGTATTGTGTTGAAAATGGTATTGCTCATGAATTATCTGCAGCAAGGACTCCACAGCAGAATGGAGTAGCAGAAAGAAGAAACAGAACTCTCAAGGAAGCTACAAGAACCATGTTAGTGAAGTTGGATTGCAAAAGATTTTGGGTCAAGCCATCAATCTGCGTCTATACTCAAAATAGATGCATGATCAATAGACAGCTGACAAAGACTCCCTGTGAAATATGGACAGGGAGAAAGCCAAATATTACATATTTTAGAATATTTGGATGTAAATGCTTCATCCACAACAATGGCAAGGATAATCTAAAGGCTTTTGATGCTAAAGTTGATGAAGGTATCTTCTTGGGATACTCAAATTGAAAGCAAAGCCTACAGAGTGTTGAACAAGAGGACTATGGTCACGAAAGAGTCTATCCATGTGGTTTTTGATGAACCTCATCAGTAAATGGAGAGGACATTGAAGAGTTAGGCGATAAGTCAATCAACCAACTATGCGAAAGAGTCCTTATGTTGAAGCGGAAGTGGAGCATTTAATCAAGATGAAGATGAGATAGTCAATCTCAAAGACAATGGAGAATCTGCGGCTAAATGATGATAAGAGAGATGCTCAAGACAACACAACAGTTTTGCAAGACGACTAAACCCACCGATTTACTCCAACCCGATGTGAGATGGCCGAGAGACCATCCACCGCTAGTCATTGGAAATGTAAGAGATGGTGTAAGAACCAGATCCAGAGCTCAACAAGAAGCTCTGTTCACTTGTTTTATTTCCCAAATAGAACCAAAAGATGTGTCCCAAGCATTGGATGACACACATTGGATTCAAGCCATGCAAGAAGAGTTGAACCAGTTTGAAAGAAACAATGTATGGGAATTGGTGCAAAGACCAACCCATCAAAATGTTATTGGCACAAAATGGGTATTCAGAAACAAGATGAATGAAGAAGGTTCTGTGGTAAGAAACAAAGCAAGATTGGTAGCCAAAGGGTATTGCCAAGAAGAATGAATAGATTTTGATGAAACATTTGCTCTTGTTGCAAGGTTAGAAACAATAAGGATGTTTCTTGCCTATGCTGCACACAAGAACTTTATTGTATATCAAATGGATGTGAAGAGTGCATTCTTAAATGGATTGTTGGAAGAAGAAGTCTATGTTGAGCAACCTCCATGTTTTGAACAGAAGACTCTTGGAGATAAGGTGTACAAGCTCAAGAAAGCTCTATATGGATTGAAACAGGCACCTAGAGCATGGTATGATACATTATCTCAATTTATGACAGATAATGGATTCACCAAAGGCAAAGTGGACAGAACACTCTTCAGAATTCAAGATGGAGAGAGTATACTACTTGTTCAAATATATGTGGATGACATTATTTTTGGATCCACAAACAAAGAGTTGTGTGATAAGTTCTCAAACCTCATGCAAGGCAAATTTGAAATGAGCATGATGGGAGAGCTGACATTCTTTCTAGGACTTCAAGTTAAACAACTGAAGGATGGAACCTTCATAAGTCAAACAAAGTACACCAGGGATTTAATGAAGAAATTTGGTATGGAAGAGAAGTCTTCTGTAAAAATACCAAGGAATACATCAGTCAAGATGGATATGGATGCAGATGGTAAGCCTGTGGATCAAACCAGATATAGGGCACTCATTGGATCACTGCTCTATTTAACAGCAAGCAGGCCAGACATCACCTTTGCAGTAGGTGTATGTGCAAGATTTCAATCTGCTCCAAAAGAAAGCCATATGACTGCAGCTAAGAGAATCCTAAGATATTTGAGGATGCCAGGAAGTTGGCTTATGGTATCCAAAGGAAGGTGGATTCAAGCTAATTGGTTACTCAGACTCTGACTATGCTGGATGTAGGGTTGACAGAAAGAGTACTTCAGGTACATGTCAAATGCTTGGAAACAGATTGGTTTCCTGGTTTAGCAAGAAGCAAAACTCAATAGCCACATCCACAGCTGAAGATGAGTACATAGTTGCGGGCAGCTGTTGTGCCCAAGTCTTATGGATGAGACAACAACTGAGAGATTATAATGTTGAAGAGAAAGAGATTCCAATTATGTGTGATAACACAAGTGCTATTGCAATCACTCAGAATCCTATGTTGCATTCAAGAACAAAGCACATTGATGTCAGATATCATTTCATAAGAGATCATGTTGAAAAGAAAGACATCACTTTGGAATACATCTCAACTGATAAACAATTAGCTGACATATTCACAAAGCCATTATGTGAATCAAGATTTGAAGAACTCAAGCATGAGCTAGGGTTAATTGAGCTGAGTTGACACTCAGAAGACTCAATGAGAATAGATGAAACATGATAAGATGAAAACATAGCAAATCTTATAAATCAACCAAGTGAATCACCAGAATTTTAACGGAAAGTCACCAGATTGTCGAATTAGGTACCTAAGTCACTATACGTATGGAGAGAAGAAGAGTTGAGTCAGTTAAGGAGTAAGCTGAGTCATTTATGAGCTAAGTGACAAAAACGCAGTCGTTTCTAATGAGCGGGAATGTTTTTAAAGGATGACGTCAGCGCAATAATGACGGGTACAGTCAAAAGCTGCACATCAAGCATATGATTGGATATAAATGTTGCCGCATTAAATGCGAGCAACTAAATGCAAATGAGACGTGCTAAATCTGAGCCATTGATCTTGATCAATATTTCAAAAACCGAAAACACGTCCTTTCATACCCCTTATATACCCATTTGTTCAGTTTTCTCTCTCACTTCAAAAACTGTTCATCTCTCCAAAGCAAGAAAGCAAGTATCTTTTCTCTCAAAACCCTACCAGTCTTCAAAGCAAGTTTGTCAAGTTTCGTTCGATAAAAATCACCAAAATGGCACCAGCACATGATTTTACCAAGCTCGCAAAGCAAATCCACACCGGATCAACCGTGGATTTTGACGGGATGATAAAACAAGGTTCCGATGAAACCTTTGTGAATAAGATAGCTGATAAGATTGAGAAATCCGAGCTAAAACCCTTTCTCACACTGGAATACCAAATGACGTATGTAGAGGAGGTCGCCCAGTTCTACGTAAACGCTGAGGTGCAGGACGAAGGGATTAAATCCTCTGTCCATCGCAAGGACATTCTAATCACTGCAAAAGACCTTGCGAGCACCGCTTATTGTCGTCGGAGGGCATGCCGAGAGATATATAAAGCGTGTAGATTTGGTCATTGCATGGAAGGAAGGAAGTGGCCAAACCCGAGTGTCTTTGCAAAAGTTGTCTACACAACAAGAAGAAGTCTTGAAGGATGATTATCACAAACTGTTGGATATCGTTGCCAAATGTGTAGACATAAAGTTTGGAAGCTTCAATCAGCTGTCCAAAACCAAGCTGATCGTTATGGCTGCGATCATGGAGGAAAAGAAGATCAACTGGGCAGAATTCGTCTACAGCAGACTCTGCCAGAATGTTGCAAATAAGTCCTTCAAGGACGATGGGTCATTTGGAGGATCTATGGGCTATGGTCTTGTAATTGGCCACTTGATGGAGGTGAAGGGTGTTCCCCTTCGACATGGAAAATCATTCCATGTTAACAAGAAGATGTTTCGGGCCAACTTATCTGGAGCCCAGAAGAGAGCATACGCCAAGCGGGCGGACACCAGTGAGGGGAATCAGCTGACCCTGAGGAAACAATTGTTGCCTCCCCTCCGAAGAAGAAAGCCTCCCATGCAGCTGGAAAGAAGAAGGCTGCCCCAGCAGCAAAGAAGAAAACCGCACCTGCCCCTGCAGCCGTGTCTCCTGCCCCTGCAGCCGCGGTGGAGAAGGAATCCTTAATACCTTCTCTAGGAATGAAGAAGAAGAGGATTGCCAAGGCGAGAAAGGCAGCTGCCTCTAAGGCAACTCCAAAGGCCTTTACCTTTGAGAAACCGGAGGAAATAAAACCAGACATTCCTCTGGTGAAAACTAAGAGAAGGAGAAGACTCACCAAGCGTTCAGAGCTCGAGAAGACAACTGAGTCCGCACTCACCGAAAAGATCTCGAGACTATTTGAAGAAGTGCGATCTCGAAATTATTGATGAATCAAGCCAAGTCTGTTGAGGCCAATCAAAGAAAGGCAAATTGAAGACCCGATTGTGGATAGAATAGGCCGAGAACAAGAAGCGGCGAAAGACAGATCTCTTTGAGGTGAAGAGCAAAGAGTTTGCTACCCTCCATTCCTAAAAAAAGAAGGGCAACGAGGAGAGGATGAAGATGATGATGTAATCATATGCTCTCCATTGTACCCAGACATCCAAAATCGTCTAAGAGCATGGAGGAAATGGAAGCTGAGTCACTCTAGGGTGAAGTTTGAACACCCAGAGTTTATTGATGAGGAAGAGGAACTCTTAAGGTTTCTTGAAGTTGATCTGATCTTGCAAGCCCTGGATGAGGATAAGCGTATTAATATCTTGCCGCAAATTCGGAAGGAAAACGAACAAGCAAGAGCGGTGAGAAGCAAAGGCTCGTGAGAAAGCCAACATTTGTCCTCTAATCGGAACCAGGCGACCATACTCATCCTCATCTTGACATACTCTCGAGGCATGATGAGGACATGGACCCTATTCTGCACAAGAAAAGTTGGACATGCAGCAATCCATGCGGGAATCCATACTGATGAATGAGAAAGAGCTGATGGAGGGACCATGAGAGTCTTCCAAATCACAGCTGGAAATTGATCCGTTGGGAGTGGTACAACAGATTGCCACTGTTATTGCTACAACCACTTCCCCAGTTCACTCAGAAGACGGATCTAAGGTAATTGGCGATGACACTGGGAATTTGGGCACCCAAGTTGAGCCAACCCCTGCTGAAGGTGTCTTACCACCTACCCCTACGGCTGACCACTCATTTGACAAAGCCGGGAGTCTGGAGCAGAGTGACCCCAACATAAGTCACTCAGCTGGTGAGCCAGCTGAGGGGGAAACTCACCCCACTGCAGCTAGGTCGGAGGATGCTACAGCTGACTCCACCCTGAATCTAGGAGGCGAAGTGGAGAAGGAACAAGAAAAGGAAACACGGAAAATTGTCACTAACGAAGCTCGGACAGTTGAATCTGTCTCAGCTGAAGTGCCAACTGCTCTACAGGCAGAGGATGCTTTGCTGATGTGGTCGAGGCACAGGATGGTTCTGCCCTGGGAGTTAACACTCTGGGCAATGAAAATGCAATCCACAGAGTCGAGACTCCTGTGGATGCCACTACAAAGACCCTAAGACAGCTGCCCCTGTCGAAGGGATTGTACAAGGCCCCGCTGCAGTTGAGACTACATGAGGTAATGAAGGCCTAAGGGAGGTTGAATTCAGAGGAGGAAATCAAGGAGATAAGAGCATTCCTCAGACAATAATTGCTGATTCAGATGAGGAAATCAATGCTCTTCATGACTCCCAGGATGATCCTGATACAACCTTCCTTGGATCTACAGATGAAGCTGAGTCTACCCCAACTACACATCAAAAAGACTCAGCTGAGGATGTTCTTCCTAGTACGAGTAAGCCAGACTTCAAGGCTGTTCGACAAACGTTCAATTTTGATGATGAGCCAAGCCTTCAAGGCTCATCATCCGCCGATGACGCTGATGGTGCAGCTGAGGAACAGCAAATTCATTTAGCATAATCCACTGAGGCCGAAGAAGGCTTAAGGCAGTGAGGCTCGATCACCGCCAAACCACTCACCAAGGCCCAATGAAACCGAGTCGTCTGCGCAGGCTCCCAAAGCTGCAGCAGACTCCACTCAACCGGGCACATCACAGGCACAAGTAACGGTGGAATCTATACCATATGTCCGTGATGATACATTTGAAGAAACTTTCCCTTTCTCTATTGAGCTGCCTGAACTTGATGAAGAAACAGCTCGAGAGCAGCGATGCTTCAACGTCGACCACCCAGATTATTCCCACGTATACCATCGTCCCAAAGACTTTGATTTTGATGTTGCTTGGCCGAGAGACCGAGGTGACAAGCAAATCAAGAGAGGTCTTCAAGACAATCTTTGCAGAGATTGAGAAGATAGAACGGCACTAGGCCACATTGGATATGCGACTGGACAATAGGGATGCCAATCTTACGGCCGATCTGCGCGGAATAGTGGTTAGAATCAGGGAATGGTGTCAACAGCAGCGTACAATGCGACTAGAACAAGTCAGATATTTCAAGGCATTGTACAACAAAATGTTGATCTGGAGCACTGATAATGCTGACATGAAGAGGAGGATGCAAGAAAATATTGACAGAATGCATGCCTCCCACAACACTGAAATGGAACTGCTGCGAGAATTTCACAAGAAAGAACTTCTGCGCGTAGAGGAAAATATGAATAACAAATTCAGCCTTCTCATGGCTGAAATGAAGCTGGTGGCAGCCGAATCCAAAGCCACCCGCTCAGAATTTCGTACAGCATACTCCGCAGAAGACTCCAAGCAAAACTCAGCTACTAGCCGCCTAGATTTCATGCTTGCTGGCATGTTCCCAGGGGTTCCTCTCTCATTTGATGATGCCAAAAAGGGGAAAGAGGAATACCTGAAGATGTTGAAAGGGTCAGCGGATGAGAAAGAGAAGGACGCAGTTGTTGAGAAGAAGAAGAAAATAGTTGAAGAAACGAGAAGAAAGAAAAGGAAAAGCGATTAAGGGGAAGGTTCAAAAGATATGACTCTAATGTTTTCTGAAACCCCTCAACAAGGCCTTGTCACAGTTGACATAATCAGCAAACTTCCAGTAACTTTGTCGCTCCAACACTCTGTTGTACCTATGTCTGAGAAGAGAAAAATTGTAGAAGCAGGGATGAAGGAGGTCGAAGGAAAAATGGATGCCCATGTGATGGATATATTGAAACAATACAGAGGCATTCCGGCAGGAAAAGACACAGATGCCATTCCGGCATTTATGGATACGAGCCACAATCAGTGGAAGAATTCAAAACGCTCGAATCCGGGGATACTTCAAAGATATGTCTATAGCCCAAGCCTGGGACTTGTCTTGGGAGAAAGGTCCGGAGTCATGCGAAGAAGGCGACAGACAGACTACTAGCAGTCACTCTGCTGGAAAGAAGAAGACTCCAGTACAATATACGCCCAGAGGAGGAGAAAGAAGTGGTGGAGGAAGAGGCTCTCGACCTAGACCTCTGCCTAAAAATGTTAAATACGTAGATCCTGAGAAGAAAGGAGGGATCTACTGGGCTGGATATGATGAAGTAGCCAATCTGGAAGTGGCTAGGAAGAATGCTGAGTATGTCAAAAGAATTGAAGAAGAAAATAAAAGACAAGATCAGTTGTGGGAAGAAAGGCAAGAAAGAAAGCGAAGAGACAATGCAGCAAAGAGAGCATACGAGAAAAAGAAGGCAGCTGAAAATGAAAAAAAAAAGAAAGAGAGCAGAGGAGACAAAGAGTCAAGAAGAAAGAAAAAGGAGCGATGAAGAAGCGATGAAGTTTTGCTGTCCACCCCTTCATGTATTTTACTGTTTTAAATACATATGTATGTAAGTCTTTTGTACGATGAATATAAATTGTGTAATTTCTATATTTGCGTAGATATAGTATGCTATGTTTGCTATGATACACATTGTAAACAGCTTTGTAAATGACAAGAATATTATGATCAATAAAAAGATTGATTCTACGCATACATTCTCTGTTACTACACTATCTGTATGTATCTTTGATGCTTACATTTTGTTTGTATGTTTTAAATTTTGGCATCATCAAAAAGAGGGAAATTGTTGGGAAATTTATTGTTTAGATTTTGATTAATGTCATGTAAAACTTAGACTAGAAAGTTGGCACCCCATTTTTTCTTGTAATTTGCATTGTAATAGATAGGGTCGTATAAGTATAAAATTTGAGTGAAGTCGACTATGGCCGGATATACAAGAAGTCAATCAAGACTCGAAATGAAGACTCATTGTGAAACAAATTTGAGTATGGCAAGGAGGAGAAGTCAAGAACTCGATCAAGGAGTATCACCGGGGATACAACTGTGAAGTGTTAGTCAAGTCAACTCAAGAAGCCAAATCTCAAGTTGAAGTGACGGATGAGTCATCCATTGATTGGAAGCTAACTCAAGTCACCTGGGAAGTTAGAGAACTATGATCAAGTCAAGACGATCAAAAGAATTCGTTACCGAAGTCAAGAATATTACCTAAACAAGTAATACTTCCATGCTGCCATGTCTTAAAGTGCTCAGTCCCAGAAGCGTGCAAAAGGAATAAACCAATGGGAAGCATTGCACCTCGTGTCAAACTCTGAAAAGCTGAACATTCATTTAATACGAGGAAATGTCAACATTAAGGACTACAACAAGACAAGCCAACGAACACAAGTGACTTTTGAAAATCAGCATATCTCTTCAACGGGCAGATTTTGAAAGTTCACTATAAAAGGCTGAGGAATCACTTTGAGAAAAGGTTACCTTGAATACCTGAACCACGAACTATCAAGCAATTATTCAAACTGTAACCTGCAATATATTCTCAAGTTATTCAAGCAAAATCCTCAAGCCTAACTCTCGAAGGAAATCAATCCAACACCAAGCTGTGAAGGAAAGACAACTTCAAACTGTTGAAGATGAAACTTTTGAAGAACCAAAAGGGGTCTACATTCCAAGGAGGATTGTAGAAAGGTTCAAGGTCGAACCAGTCTCAAGTCTTTGAAGGACTTCGTGATCAAATCCAAGAAGCTTGAGTAAGTGAGTCAAGTAGCAAAGCGACCACCCCGCACCAAACCGAAGAAACGAGTCGGACAAGCGGCCCAAAATTGTGTGACCAAGGCATCTTCGACCGAGTCCCAAAGGATCAAGTCACCGTGTGATCAAGACTTGTATCCGGACCGATAACCACTTTGTACCCGATCAATATTTAGGGGATTCCTCCAGGAGTTGGAGAAGAGAGGAGTAGAAGAATTACCCCATCTTCGAACCTCTATAAAAATTATTGTGTCATTTACATTTCTGCATATCACTTTAAATCTGTTGATAATTTGCTATCCAACTGATAATTAACAAAGTGCTAAAACCAAGTGTTAAACAAACTTAAACCAAATTCAAGGGTGTTAAGTCTTCCAAAAAATCTCATCACAAACCAAGTTAAGGTTTAGACTAAACAAATGAGTTATTCTATCAACAACTCAATCGAGTCCGTGAGTGGCTAACTCTATTGGTTAACTAACTTAGCTGTCCCTCAAGGACTTAGCTGTGGAATTAACTCTGTATTATTTTAAAAGGACTAAATTCGAAAAGTTGGTAAGGTTTATTCAACCCCCCCTTCTAAACCTTACTCACACCCCTTGGGACCTACAGTTCCATTTTATTCCTTAACATGTAGTATGGTCTTGCATTAGACACCACATTCCTCACCATATTTTAATTCCATCCAAACATATTACACCAAATTCCCACAAATTCTCCATTTCTTCATTTAAAACTCATCCCCTCTGACCACACTTTGTTCCCCATGCAAGTCACACACTGAGCAAGCAAGACAAACCAAAAAGAAATTGTGTGTGTGCATGTGTATTTTCGGCCAAAGCAAGAAAAGAGAGAGATTAGTGCCTTTCATTTGGTTACCTCACTTATTTATTCACCCATTCTCTTCAACAAAAAAAAAATTCCTCACCAAAACAAAAACAAAAACTCTCATCTCTTGAACACATAAGAGTAGAAAATTACAAGAACAAATGTAAGAAGTTTTATCTTTCGTTTCTTCACCCTTCAAGCTTCAAACTTCATCTTGTGTCTTCCTAACTTGAAGCATCATCTTCTTCTTGAAAATATCCTAGTGCCGTGAGTTATGAAGAGGAGGAGGAGAAGAAGAAGCTTTAGCTTTAAGTAGTATTTTGAGACCTCGTCTAGCTTCTACAAACTTAAGGTATGTATTGATCTTTGGATTTTTTTGTACACCTTTTTCTTAAGTCCCGAATTTTGACTCAATAACCTTGAACATTCTGAACCTAGGGACAGTTTTGGTTGAGTACCACGAGTACAAGGAGGACAAGAATAGGGATTCCAATTTCAAGAACACTACTTGGCAATTAACGTGAGCAGTCTAACTCTTTTAAATCAGAAAGTGTTTCTGGAAAAGGAGCATGACCTAGCATGATTATTCTTGAAATACATGATTATATATTGTATGTATGTGTTGACATATTAAGTTCAAAAATTTATGAAAAAGTAAGTACGAAAATGATTTTTGCAGAATTTGTGACATGCTTGCTTGAATCTTCATGTTTCTTGTTGAACTATTGATTTATATGATAATGCATGTATTGTATGCTCAATTTCATGTTATATACTTGATAATTATTCTGGAAACTTGACATTTGTGTTCGAATTTAAGCAATTGCGCCAATTGTGCAATTTTTGTAAAGTATGGAGACTAGAATATAAATATTAAAACTGCCCGGGAACTATTCTAGAACTTTTTGAATTTTTGAATTGTAAAGGCCTGTAATGATGATATTTTAAACGATAAAGAAATATTTAAGTGGTTTGATTTGATAGTGGGTGCTGAAACCAACAATAATAAAAACTTGCTTTCTTAAAATAACTAATTTGTAGTACCGATGAGCAAAGTCGAATCCACAGAGATTGGCTAGACTAAGTATGATGCAATTCATAAAGCAATATGATATAGGCAGTGATGTCTTTACTCACTAAGACCCAGCGGGGTCGCCTATTCAAGCCGACAGCCCGGAGTCCGACCCCCTGGTGAAAGGAACTTGACCCAGCAGGAGAGCCATTGATTCTCTTGACAGACATGTACAATTCCCCCACTAGGATGATGACACTTTTCGCAACCAGGTTTCACACATGTGCCAGGAATGCCTATAAATACTTTGCTACATTAATAGAATGGTAATCTGTTCACTCTTTTACTTTTACATCGTATTCTCTATTTACTTTTTTACCTCTTCCAACTCTACCTGACTTAGGCATCGGAGGGTCTTATCTAGGACCTCCACCCGACTAGCCTAACGTGTGTTACATTTTACAGGATCCAAAGTATCGAACCCGATTACCATGATACCCAGAGACCCGAAGGTAATCACTGATCTACATCAGTTGGTGTCGTTTGTGGGAAACCACTTAGTTTTTTCTTTTTAAGGAAAGAGGTATAGAAGTACGGAGACCCCAAAAAAGCTAGGGCAGAAGGGGGTGTCGGAGACCCCCAGAAAAAGTAAGGAGGTGTTGCATCCTGAGTTCTCTTCTTCTCGATCTGAAACTGATCCACCGGATGACGATCGTTAGGATCTTGATCAAATGATCTCGATGAGAAAGGAGGACTTCAAAAAATTGATCATGGAGAAGAGCCTGCAGTTGGTCAAGGAAAGAGAGAATGGGAAGGGAACTCATATCCCAGACCCCATCCCAGGCCCAATAGGCGGAGATTGTAGCTCGGCTAAGCAGCGGGTCGGAAGATGCGGTTTGGACAATGCTCAAGGAGAGGAGGAAGCTGAGAGTAAGACATCCCCATCTAGACCTCAATCCCCTGCAAAAGAGGGATGGCGAGCTGAAGGGGTGGGGATCACTCCCATGCATTTGCCATTAGGAGATAACTTACAGGAACTCAGTGAGCAGATCGAGCAGGCAAATAAAAAGTTTGAGGAAATGAAGAGGAGGGGAGCGGTGACTTTAGCTCTGCAAAAGAGGGGATCCCCTTTCTGTGAGGAGATCTTATTAGAAGTCCTGATCCCTAACTTTAAGCTCCCACATTTACCTAGTTATGACGGAAGTAAGGATCCACAAGAACACTTGACCGCCTTTGAGCATGTAATGCAATTTTACCGGCAATATGGCGCCATAAACTCTAGAATTTTTATAACTACCCCAGCTAGTCGCGCGAGAGTGGTTCACAAGCCTTCTCCTGGGGACAGTGGTGTCTTACAAGCAGTTAGTGAGAAATTTCCTTTTCCACTTTGCTAGCAAGAAAAAGGCAAAGAGGTTATCTATTTACCATCTGACAAGGGGAAGAAGAGCCCCTTCGAGATTTCATTAATAGATTCAACAACGAGCTCTTAGAGTTAGATGAGCTGAGGATATATATGATGATCAGTATAATGATACATGCTTTAAAGAAAGGACCATTTGCATCGGCTTTAGCTTGAGACCCACATTGCGATGTGGAGAGTTTTATGGAAATGACACAAAGGTACATATGAGTGGAGATGAACTCATTGAAAGATCGTGAATGGTCTTAGAACACTAGATCTCGGGAGAAGAAGGAGGTTAAGGAGCACCAATGATCTGAAAAAGATCGAGGCAAGTATCTGCCTAGGGTTAAAGGTGGGAGGTTTCAAAACTACACCCCTCTGAATGGCCCTAGATTGCATGCATTAATGGCCATCAAAAATTCCCCGATGGTTGATTGACTTGTATTTTGCATGTATTTTGGGCTTAATATTGGCTAGAATATGTGGATATGCATGCGTTATGTGAGTAAATTGGGTATTATTCTTGTTTTGTGGAATAGGATTACGCTTTGCTCGTTTTGTAGGAATTTATCTATATTTGTAGCATGTTGGCAACAATTCGGGCATTGAAACCGCCAATACTTGACATGAAAGATGAAGTTTGGAGTCGAATCAAGAAGAAGTTGGACAAACCAGGTAAGAAATGGAAGAAAATAGCCCAAGTGCGTGTTGTTCCAGGTGAGCACGGGCAGGGCGTGCTCTCTAAAGACACGGCCCGTGCTCAACCTGCACATGAAGACCCAGTTCGGCCTATAGCACGGGCAGCCCGTGCCATAAGGGCACGCCCGTGCTCCTCTGAAGAAAAGTTAACAAGTTGTTCGGCACCCAGCACGGGCTGGGCGTGCCAAAAGGGCACGGCCGTGTCTCGCTGCGGGAAAAACAGAGGTTCATCCAACTTCAATTAGGTTTCGACCCGAACGAAGTACAAATAGACCCGGGGCGGCCACAAGCAAGGACACGCTGATTTTTACCCTAGAAACCAGATAAAAGAGCAGTTTTACACCGGATACTTCGAGAGATTGATCAAGACCGCAACCATACCTTCGAGGATTGAAGATAGATCGAGAGATCGTCATCATCCCCGAGTCACTCATTCCATCGTATCGTTATTTCAATTAGTTAGATTTTGATTATGAATAATTTGTCTATGAATTGTTTATCTTTAATGTCTGGCTAAACATCGTGTGATTCCCGGGTTTGGGAGTAGATTAATAAACACTTTTATGTGATGATTAAGGATAATTGAAGTTAATGTTTTCTTTCTCTATTCAAGTACTTTGCTTTAATTCTTGTTTTATCAGAAGGCCTTTGATCTAAACTTGCTTGATGTATTGATTCATAATTCTAACCGATGAGTTTCAATACTAGATCTTGAGTACTTGACACAAATAGATTGCATGATTGAGAAGTCTGTGAATATTTGTGAGATCTTATAATCTTTTGAACTTTTGGGAGTTGGGTATCTCATGTTGAGTAGAGATGCTAACATAGATATTCCAATCAACGCTTTTACATACATCTCGAGAGAGGGGGTAAATTACTTTGGTGATTGGTCTATAGTGAATAATACGTTTAACCTTGGTTTGCTTAATCTAAGCATAAAAGTGGGATATTAATTGAAACCATAACCCAGGAATCCATCCATCCATACTTGATCTTTCAATCGCTCTTTGCATTGTTATTTTAGGATTAATTTCTGCTTTAGTAATAATAAAACAAATTCTTCAAATTTCGATAGTTTAGATAAAAATAGGACTATTATAATCCAATACTTGGTACATTAATTTATTAATCCCTGTGGATTCGACCTTGCAAACCCTATTCTATAAACTGATCCGTACACTTGCGGTGAAGCTAAAAAAATAGGCGAACAAGTTTTTGGCGCCGTTGCCGGGGATTAATCAAATTTTTAGTACTAATATTGTGATAAATAGAAGTATTCTTAATCTAGACATTTTTCTTTTCCTTTTTATTTTTTTGATTTTTTTCTTCTATTGTGGTTAACTTGTTTTCTTTAGTTGGTTCAGGTAGTGCATGATCACTCGCTCAAAGCAAGGAGAATTAGCACCGTTCATACCAGAGGTTGAGGCTTTTGCTAGGCGAAATAGTGCAGCTACTAAACGGGCAGAAAGACAGCAGGACCAAACCATGGCAGGAGTTGAAGACAACAACAGAGGCAATAACGGAGGTAACAACCAGGCCAACAGGGTCAATGTTGTGTTGAGTTACGACTGTACGAGGGTTCCAAAGGGCTCTCGGCGATCCAACAAAGAAAGCGATTCGCGATTTTTCAATCAATCGCAACTATGGTGGAATTGCCAACGTCCCGATCAATGCGAATAATTTTGAGCTGAAGCCAGCTCTGATCTCGATGGTGCAGCAGAATCAGTTTGGGGGTTTCCCGTCTGAAGATCCCAACTCTCATCTTGCGAATTTCATACAAATCTGCAATACTATCAAGATGAATGGGGTGACTGATGATGCTATACGCCTTCGCCTATTCCCTTTCTCTTTAAGGGATAAGGCTAGGAACTGGCTAGGCACCCTAACTCAGGAGAGTGTGAACAATTGGGACGAGCTGAGTCAAAGGTTCTTGTTCAAATATTTCCCACCAAGCAAGACACTACAGCTTAAAAGCGAGATCACTCAATTCAGGCAGTTTGATTCTGAGCCTTTGTACGAGGCCTGGGAGAGATTCTGGGATTTGTTGAGGAGGTGCCCGCAGCACGGATTTCCTGAGGATCAATAGCTCTGTTTCTTTTACAATAGGTTGATGGGACAGACTAGATCGTTTGTGGATGTTGCAGCAGGGGGCGCGCTTCTTGCAAGGTTTCCGGAAGATGCATTCAACTTATTGGAGGAGATGGCCATGAATAGCTATCAGTGGCCCTCCGAGAGAACTAATGTGAAAAGGGTAGCCGAAGTGTCTGATTCGGACCCAATTAAAGAGTTGACAGCCCAGATGGCCGTACTGACAAATCAACTAAGTGCATTGACAAAGGCAAACGAGGGAAATGCAGGTACAAGTAATGGTGGAGTTCCTCTAGATCTGATAGAGGAAGCAAATTACGTGAATAACCGGAATTTCAACAATTTCCGGAACAATCAAAATCCCACTCATTACCATCCAGGCTTGCGGAACCACGAGAACTTCTCCTACGCGAACACGAAAAACGTGATGCAACCACCACCAGGGTTTAATGTGACTAACGGTGTCATTACTGCAGATCCTAAGCCAACCATGGAAGATATGTTCACCTCGTTTATGAATGAGACAAGGAACAGGTTCAACAAAGATGAGGCAAAGATGGATAAAATTGAAAACCATATCACCCAATTGGGGTCCCAGATGAAGAACCTCAAAACCCAGATTGGTCAAATAGCTACAATTATTGGTGGGCAGCATCAGAAAGGCCAATTTTCGAGTAACACTGAGATAAATCCAAAGGAGCAGTGTAAAGCCATTCGTCTAAGGAGTGGAACAAAATACGAGGGGCCGAAAATACCTGAAAGCTCTGAAAACTCACAGGACGGCATGGCCCATGTGCATCAGCACGGGCAACCCGTGCTCCCTGCTAGAACGACAATCGAGATGCCGGAAGATGCAGAAACTGAGGCAAATGGCGAAGTTGAGGCCGAGGGAGGAGCTGAGGAACATCGCGTTGAACACAAAGGGGCTGAGAAGGTTAAATCTTCCTCTAACCCTGATATTTCTAAAATTAATGTTCCCCTTCCTTTTCCCCAACGTTTTCAAAAGAAAAAGTTAGACGCGCAATTTGCTAAATTTCTAGATATTTTTAAGAAACTGCATATTAACATCCCTTTTGCAGACGCATTGGAGCAGATGCCCAATTACGCTAAGTTCTTGAAGGATGTTATGTCAAAGAAGAGGAAGATGACTAGTTTTGAGACAATCTGGACAGAGGAGTGCAAAGTCAATAATCCAAAGGAAACTACCATAGAAGTTGAAAGATCCGGGGAGTTTCACTATCCCTTGTGCTATTGGTGATGTTTTCTTTAAGAAAGCACTTTGTGACTTAGGAGCGAGTATTAACTTAATGCCCTTGTCTATTTTCAGGCAACTTGGATTGGGAGAGGTGAAGCCATCTACGGTCACCTTACAACTCGCAGACCGATCACTCACGTATCCAAAGGGAATCATCGAGGATGTACTTGTCAAAGTTGATAAATTCATATTCCCTGTGGATTTCTTAGTGCTGGACATGGAGGAAGATAAAGACGTTCCTTTGATACTTGGGCGTCCATTCCTAGAGACGGGGAAGGCCTTAATAGATGTGCAAAAAAGAGAGCTCACGTTACGGGTTAATGATGAGCATGTTCCATTTACTATATATAAGGCACTTCAATTTCATAATGGTGTGGAGACTTGTAATTTCATAGACGTAGTTGAATCCTGTATTGATGAGTATGCGGATCATACATTGTTTAGGGATACTTTGGAGTTTGGTTTGATACATTCGTGTTCAACATCGAACTTGACTATTGATATTGATAACCAAGACTTGTATGATTGTGTTTGTGCTTTGGATAATATACAGGAACTACCGAGGAGCGCAAGAGGTGCACACACGCTGAAAAACGTACGGGAGTTAGTTCTACAGGGACGCACGGCCCATGCCCTTGAGCACGCCCAGGTCGTGTGTATGGCCGAAGGAAAAATTGAAGAAAACGATGACGGCACAGCCCGTGCCAAATGGCACGGGCAGCCCATGCCTAAGGTCGAAGAGAAAGCTGAAGACGGCACGGCCCATGCTCATCAGCACGGGCATCCCGTGCTCCCATCCGAAGAGGCCAAATCGAACCCAGAACTCAAGCCCTTGCCCGAGCATCTCAAATATGCGTTCCTTGGAGCGAATAACACGAGTTCGGTAATCGTATCATCTCTTTTAACTTCAGTTCAACTCGATAAATTGCTTAGGGTGTTACGAAAACATAAGTCAGCGATAGGTTGGTCAATTTCTGATTTAAAAGGCATTAGTCCATCGATTGTGATGCATAAGATTAGAATGGAAGATGTCTATAAACCTTCGGTGCAAAATCAAATAAGATTAAACCCTATAATGCAAGAAGTCGGTAGAAAAGAAGTTTAAAATGGTTAGATGCTGGAATTATATATGCTATTTTTGATAGCTCTTGGGTAAGTCCGGTACAAGTGGTGCCGAAGAAAGGGGGGATGACAGTAGTGAGAAACGAGAGTGATGAGCTTATAGCGACTAGAGTAGTAACTGGATGGTGAATTTGTATCGATTATAGAAAGTTAAATGATGCTACTCGCAAAGATCACTTTCCCCTTCCCTTTATTGATATGATGCTTGATCGTTTGGCGGGATATGATTACTATTATTTTCTCAATGGTTATTCCGGGTATAATCAGATCATGATTGCCCCGGAGGACCAAGAGAAGATGACCTTTACATGCCCCTATGGTACATTTGCATTTCGCAAGATGCCATTCGGACTTTGTAACGCACCCGCTACTTTTCAAAGATGCATGATGACTATATTCCATGATTTCATTGAGAAAATAATGGAGGTTTTCATGGATGATTTTTCTGTATTTGGAGATTCGTATGATCATTGCTTGGATAACCTTTCTCTAGTTTTGCAGAGATGCGAGGAGGCTAACCTTGTTTTAAATTGGGAAAAGTGCCATTTCATGATACGAGATGGCATTGTTTTAGGCCACCGAGTCTCTTCTGCAGGTTTGGAAGTTGATAGAGCGAAAGTTGTGGTAATCGAGAAACTCCCACCTCCAACAAACGAGAAAGCCATTCGGAGTTTTTTGGGGCACGCCGGATTCTACAGAAGGTTTATCCATGACTTTTCTAAAATCACTAAACCTTTAAGTCAGTTATTAGAAAAAGATACTGCTTTCAATTTTTCCGATGATTGTTTGTAGGCTTTTGAGATTCTGAAGAAGGCTTTGGTGACAGCACCAATTCTAGTAGTTCCGGATTGGAGTCAGCCCATCGAACTTATGTGTGATGCCAGCGACTTTGCAGTTGGGGCTGTTTTGGGTTAGAAACGAGACAAGATGTTCAGAGCCATCTATTATGCGAGTAGAACTTTAGATAGTGCCCAGCAAAACTACACGACCACTGAGAAGGAAATGCTGGCAATTGTGTTTGCATTCGACAAGTTTCGATCCTACTTGATTGGAACTAAGACTATAGTCCACACCGACCACGCAGCAATTAAATATCTATTTGACAAGAAGGATGCCAAACCGAGACTGATTCGGTGGATCCTCTTGCTACAAGAATTCGATGTGGAGATTCGGGATAGAAAGGGCTGCGAGAATGTAGTAGCCGATCACTTGTCCAGACTGGAATACAAGAAGGAGGAAAAAGCCGACGCGGAGGCAATTAAGGAGGAGTTCCCCGATGAGCAACTTATGATGCTACAAGCTAAATTCCCATGGTACGCAGATTTTGTTAACTATTTGGTTGCAGGGGTTTTGCCTCCGGATTTATCATCCTATCAAAAGAAGAAATTCCTCCATGACGTCAAGTTCTACATGTGGGACGATCCCCTGCTCTTTAAGAGGTGCGCCGACACCATCATTTGACGATGCGTGCCTCAAGAAGAATGGGAAGGAGTTCTACAACAATGCCATTCTTCACCTTCCGGGGGACATTTCGGTCCGACTCGTACGGCGGCTAAGGTATTACAAAGTGGATTATACTGGCCTACATTATCTAACGATTGCTATCTATTCGTACAAAGTTGTGATAGGTGCCAGCGGATGGGAAACATCTCGAGATGACATGAGATGCCAATGACCAATGTGATGGAAGTTGAACTCTTTGATGTGTGGGGGATCGACTTCATGGGCCCCTTCCCATCTTCGTCGGGTTATCAATACATTCTATTTGCAGTGGAATACGTATCTCGATGGGTTGAAGCTATTCCGGCACAGACCAATGATGCGCGAGTAGTGCTTAAATTCTTAAAGAAAAATATATTCACTCGGTTTGGAACCCCGAGAGCTTTGATTAGCGACGGGGGGTCACACTTTGTGAATAAATTAATGATCACTCTACTTGCGAAGTACGGGGTTAAGCACAAGGTGGCATTAGCGTACCATCCGCAAGCAAACGGGCAAGCAGAGGTAGCCAATCGTGAGATTAAGCAGATTTTGGAGAAAACGGTAAACATAAATCGCAAAGATTGGTCCATGAAGCTAGATGACGCACTATAGGCATATCGGACTGCATACAAAACACCCTTGGGCACATCACCATATCAGTTAGTATTCGGGAAATCGTGTCACTTGCCTGTCGAATTGGAGCATAAGGCGTTTTGGGCTATAAAGAAGTTAAATTTTGACTTCCAAGCAGCGGGTGAAAAGAGGCTCTTGCACCTAAATGAGATGGAGGAATTCCGGGATGAAGCCTATGAAAATTCCCGAATTTACAAAGAGCGAACCAAATGATGGCACGATCGAATGATAAAGAAGAGGGAGTTTTTGCCGGGTGAACAAGTCCTTTTGTTTAACTCGCGTCTTAAATAGGAATGGCAATGGGGCGGGCGGGGCGGGTACCTAAAGACCCGGCCCGCCCGTGCGTCGTCTGCCCGCCGCCCCCGCCCCCCTTGCCCATGCAACGGCGGAGTGGTTGTCGCCCCATGCCCCGCTCTGCACGGGGCGAGTCTGCCCCGCCCCGCCCCATTAATTCTTTTTTTTTTTAATTTTGAAAATTAAGATGAATGACTTGCAGAATATTAAGCTAAACCTGTGCAATGTACATGGTAATTATAAAACATTAAAAATAAGGTACAATACATCTCATTCATCACAATTCATGCACAGCTACATAACTTCTCCATAAAATCCACAAATCACTTTTCTTTCACAACAAAACATTAACTTCTATGAACGAAAATGGTCTAGAAAATTGAAACAGAACTAAATACAAACTTCTCCATAAAGAGTACAATATATTTCATTCACAATTAACCAAAGATAGAGCTCGACTTCTCCTTTTGACATCGGCATTACTCCTACAATAACGAAAGATATTATCAAAATAAATTTCTTACATTTTAAAAAGTTAATAAATTAAATTCAACTTTTTTACATACCACAACTTCCTCCTCATTTTCATCGTCTGAATCATAAAAGACCGTGGCTTGAGCTTGTTCACCAGATGAATGATCTACATTTGCCAAAAGGAAAAGTCATAAATCAATGCACAAATTGTATTATACTATTAATATACAAAGCTATTTGATATATTATTGCAGTTACCTTTCAAGTCGGCTAACAACCAATTTTGTGCGCACATTAAAGCCTCAACAGTCTTTGGGTGAAGTCTACTACGATGAGGACCAACTATTCTTCCACTTGTACTAAAAGCAGACTCCGATGCAACTGTAGAGACGGGAATTGCCAAAATATCTCTTGCAATTTGATGCAAAATAGGAAACTTACCCTACCATGATAGAACGTCAAAATCAGAAGTCCTTGGTAATATATCCTCTTCCAAATATTGGTCCAACTCCGACCTCACAGGTTTTCTTTTCTTTTTAGAGGCATATAAGTCAAAATCACTTAAAGAAACCATCTCATCAGTGATTTCCAATGCACTCGTATCACCATCTCCCTTTACCCTCTCTTTCTCTTCATATTGTTGAAGCAACTCACGACACAACATAAGAATTTTCTCCACTTCATACTCAGCACCACTCTCATAAATCTTAGCAAAATAATACTCAAGCAAGACTAATTTATACCTAGGGTCAAGAACAATTTGCCCCCCCATAATCCCATGCACAATAGACCAATATTTTTCAAATTTTTTCAGCATATTCATATACATCAACTCAACAATATCAATACCACAACAAAGCCACTGCTTTAGAGCCACATTGATCTCACATATTTTTGGAAAGTATAAATTTGCAGTAGGATATTTAGTGCCTGAGAAAAGCTCAGTTGCAGAATAAAATAATTTCAATCTACTGCAAATCTCTTTGGTCAAATTCCAATCACTTTCACTAGGCAAGTGTTTATATTTTGGCTCACGATGCTTCAAGCGAAAAAAAACATCTTTATAATCAATAGCAGTTTGTAGCATCAAATAAGTGGAGTTCCAACGAGTTTTGCAATCAAGTATAAGCTTCTTACCAATTGGAATGCTAAGTTGACGAGCTGTATCTTCAAACTTCTCCCATCTCTTAGGCGTCCCCGACCAATAAGCCACACTATCTCTTATATTCTTAATTGCATCTCCAATAACTTCCAAACCATCCTTCACAATTAAGTTCAATATATGCGCACAACAACGCATGTGAACTAACTTACCACCAAGTAAAAGGGAGCCCAATGGAAGCTTCTCCATAAGCAAATCCAACATTGCATCATTGGTTGAACAATTATCTACCGTGATAGTAGACAATTTTCGATCTATATTCCAATCCAAGAAGCAATCAAGCACAGCTTCACAAAGAACTGCACTTGTATGTGGACAAGGCACATAAATAAACCTACAAAAAAGTGTTAAACATAGATGTTAAATTATCAAAAATGATACAAAATATCATTTATAATAATTAGTAAATTAAAACCAATACCTGATAATTCGACTTTGTAGCCTCCAATTATTGTCTATATAATGTACTGTGATGGCCATAAATCCTTTCTTTTGGAAAGAAGAGGTCCACATATCAGTTGTCACTGCCACCCGACCTTCATTCTTTTCAATTATATGCATTGTTTCTGCCTTTTGAAGATCGTATATCTTCAAACAATCACTTTTAATAGTGTTCCTCGATACGACCTTAAAACAAGGATTTAAGCTTTTACAGAATCTCTTGAAGCCTTCATGATCTACAATCTTCAAAGGATATTCATGCATAATGATCATCTTTGCAAGTTCTTTACGAGAAACTTCTTGGTCAAATTTGAAAGGAGAAATTCCAAATTTCTCTCTATTAAAGTTGGTTTGTAGAACTTGTTGTCGGATGTCCTTCGTTTTCCTCTTAGGACATCTTTCCAAATGCTTCTTCAAATGACTAGTGCCTTGTTTTGGGTCACCTAGCAACAAATGGCTACAATATTTGCACTTTGCTTTATCTTTCCCGCTTACTTTAAGTTTTTCATAATGTTTCCACACATCAGAGAATACTCTTCCAGATGTTGTGCCCGACACCACTGACTTCCCACTACTCTCGTTATTCTCATCCAAAGTTGCAATATTGGGGGAGCTAGGAAGATCGGGAGACAAAGAAGTTGGAATAATGGGCGAACCAATAGGTGATGGAGATGAATTAGGTGAAATCTTCTCCGAACTCATTTGATTACGATTCTTCTGTTACATGCCAATAAAAACAATATTCACATATTAGAACCAACATTATTATTCTTTATCTCATTAAAAAAACATAAAATAATTATTCAAGACATGCTATTAATCAAGAGAGTAAACAACCAGAGTGCTAAACATAACAAGTAATACAAGTATGCATTCACAGATATATGTTTGCTATGTTCCCCAAAACAGTAAACAACCAGAGTAAAACATACCAAATATCACCTGTATTTATCTACCTTGCATAACTTCAATAAGCATGATACCCAAATTACATTATATGAACCTTCCCAAAATTCAGAATACTAAATAATATCAAATCAAAAATCAGAAAATTTCAAGTGTACAATACGCTAAGTAAATGAAAATTTCCCAAGCAAACACAAACAAAAGAAAAAAAAACTGAACAAAAAGAAGAAAAAAAAAAAATAACGAGATTTTCCTAAAATATGCATTATAAACCATTGCCATTAACTAAAAAAAGTAAAAGAAACTGAACAAAAAGAAAAAAGAAGAATAAATGTAAACTAGAATTTAAACTCTGCCTTTATCCAATTATTTCATTCACTGATTATTGAGTTCCATCTTTCTTTAAATTATAAACCAAAAATCAAAGTAGTTTTTACTTCAGTAATTGTTGAATTTAAATTCAAATATGCAGAGAGAGAACCTGATAAAACTATAGACGATAAAAGCAAAATAAGGATGAGCGGAACGACGTCGAATCTGCTTCCCCGATGTTGGAGGACTGGCGCCAGACGGTGGTGGAGCGGCGGAATCGGAGAAGCCGATGGAAACCCTAGCCTAGAAAATCTTTCACTTTTTATCTGTTTTGTGTTTTCACTTTTCTGAAGATGTTTCAAGAGGCTTGGCCAGATTACATATTTTCATGGGTATAAATGTAATATACTATATATTAATAATTATATATATATATATTATTCAAAAATGGCGGGGCGGGGCAGGGCGGGGCGGGGGCGAAGCTAATACCCATGCCCGCCCCGTCCCGTGCACGGGGCGGGGCTGACCTGACCCAAGCTCTTCACGGGGTGGGTCTGACCCGCCCCAAATGGGGCGGGCGGCATGCGGGTACCCATGGGGCGGGGCGAAATTGCCATCCCTAGTCTTAAACTCTTTCCGGGAAAGCTTAAGTCTAGATGGTCGGGGCCATTTGTGATAAAGAAAGTGTTAAATCCTCCGGGAATAGTGGAGTTATTGAGCCGAGATGGGGAGACATTCATGGTGAATGGCCAGAGGATCAAGCATTACTTGAGCCGGGATCAAAAGGAAGAGGTGACACGCCTCACATTGCTAGAGCCGTGATCGACTAAACAGGCGTCAAGCTATAGACGTTAAATTTAGCGCTTGTTGGGAGGCAACCCAATAGTTTTGTTGTTTTATTTCTTCCCATGTTTTCTTAATTTGTTTTTTTCCCTTTTCTAAGTTAGGATTTAATTGCTTTCATAGGTTAGAAGTCTTCCCTATTTTTAAAAAAAAAAATCGAAAAATCAAAAACAAGGTACGGCATATAGCACGGGCCGCCCGTGCGCCATGCGCATGGCCCGTGCTGTACCGCACCAGAAGAGTTTGGCGTTCGGCCCCTAGCACAGGCCACCCGTGCCATTTGGCACGGCCCGTGCTCTTTCCAGAAAGTGGGCCAAATCTTTCGACCCCTAGCACGGGCTACCCGTGCCGATTGCGCATGCCCGTGCCCCTACCTGCAGCAGGGTATATTGGACGGGCAGAGGATTATGTTTTCTCACAAAACTTCACTCCTCTCGCGCGCGGCCACTCAAGAACTCGCCCCCTCCAAATATTTTTCCACAATTCTCCTATAATATCACCACTAATCACCTCCCACACTACTCTAAACTTAATTTGCACTTGTTGAATTACTTGGAAGCAACGAATTGGGGTAGAAAGCACCTAGGGTTTCAAAAATCCAACTATCTTCCTATTTTCGGGATTTAAGGTATAAATTGAACTTTTTATGTCAAATTTCTTGAGGATTAAGGATTAGAGTTGATTTATGATGCTTGTTTGATACTTGTGCCATGATTTTGATTGAAATTTTCTATGGGGCATTATATCGAACACCTTGTGGGTTGGTGAATTGTGATGATTTTGGTTGATTGCTTGATGGATTATACTTGTGCTAGATTGTTTAGGATGGTGGTGGCTAAGATTCTCGGCAATTATATTGGTATGTGAATTGCAAGCTTAATTATGGATTGAATTGTTGAGATGAACCACTATGCCTTTGTTAGATTGTTGTATTAATTCATCGTTCGTTTTTACTTGGCATGAATGAATTCTCACGATAATTTTGCCAGGTACTTCACACAAATGGTTGAACCACAAAGAGGTCGGGGTGGACGTTTGAGGAGAAACGCTAGGCCGATAGACCCCAATAGCCCGCTTGCCTATGGACTCACATTCACCGAGCATGATATCATGGCGCGTTGGAACCGGCTCATCACTCGTGATTACATTCCCACACGCTATGCCGATGATGAGTGTACCCAAACACTAGGGATACACGAGGAGGTGTGGCAAATGTTTGAACGAGTTGGGTGGACCGCGTTCATGCAAGGACGGTGGCCAACATACAAAACACTCGTACTCGAATTTCTAAGCACCGTCCAAGTTACGGAAACGCGACCAAGAAATGAGCCTAGGCAAATCCACTTCATAATGGGCAATGTATGGCGGGAAATCACCATCGCCGAGCTGAATCGAATTTTTGGGGTACCATCCGACGCCCCGTACAAAATGGCTGAAAATTACAATGCGCGTGAATTCTGGCGGTTGTTGACAGAAACTCCCAAAATAGGCCTCATGCACTATCTCGCACGCTCTTCCAAGGCATCGTCACTCTGCAACCCCATCTTCCGTTATATTCAAAAGGTGACAGCCTACTCGGTATTCGCCCGGTACAACAACGGGGGTATGCAAGTGAGAGAGTTATACCTGCTATGGTGTATGCTCACTCGCACCCCCTATAACATGGCGGCATACTTTGTGGAACACGCCGTTTACATACAGCAGCATGATGTGGGGAAGATCTTAATTGGGGGAATGATAACCCCCATTGCGCGGCATTTTGAGGTTGATATAAGCCATATGGAGCCATTAGCGGGCAGCCGAAGCATCAACTTGAGCGCCCTTCACACCATGAAGATCATCAGCAATGAGGAGAATATCCTCTATTTTCAACAAAAAGTCGGGTCTGCGTTTCCCCTTCCTAACCCGCGGCTCACAGTTGTGATTGACAACCAAATCAACTGGCTTATGTACTCGAGGAGCATATCGAGTCATGCGGGTTTGCGGCACGAAAGAGGCGAAGGGTAGCCGGTTGCCCGACGAAGAAGACTTGGTCATGGAGGCGCAGGAGTATGATAGATAGGAGAGGGGGTTTGAGCAAGGCTTCCATCAGGGAGGCTTCGAGCAGGGCAGCCCACAGGGACAACCCGACATTCTAGAGAGCTCCCGCCAAGGCGAGGAGCGTGGGGGACAATACGATCATGACAGATTATGTGCCTTTGAGGAAAGCTTGCGACAGCATAGAGACAATTTCCGTGTTTACCAGGAAGTCCAAGACCAAAGATACCAGGCCCAGAACTTGTGGAACCAAGCACACGAGCAGCGGGAGTTGGAGATATTGCATGCAGTACAACGGATCGAGAATTGGCATATCTCCCAGGGCCACTACCCGCCGCCACCCCCACAGTGATCCAGGTCCTATCCACACTTTTTATTGAAATTCTACCTTCTCTTGCATGAGCTATAATTTCATTCAAGTTTGGGGGAGAGGTAGTAATTTTTTGATGGGTGTGGCGTTTGCATTCATTTAATTGCATGTAGAGCATATAGGTTGCATTGCATTAGATGTTTTAATTTTTTTTATGGTTTTAGCGCGTTTATCGCTTTAGCACGTTTATTGCTTTCCTAGTTGTTAGGGAGTGAGTTGACCGCTTTAGTGTGTTTGTTGTGTTTTGATTGAGATCTTGACCTTGGGAGCATTTGCGAATTGGTTTGTGTTGTTTTGAATTGGATATTGAGTGTGAGTTGATCGGGTTGAAAATAGTTCATATAGAGCATGTGATTATTGAATCTTGGTGAACATACTTTAAATTATGCACTTACAAGCCTGTGAGCTTTTGAGCCTTTACTGCTTTCATATTATGCAGTCTTGTTTGTGATTGAGTGTGTCATTCATGTTTGATTTGAATTCTAGAACTTGCTATGGTTTCTCCGTCAAAGTCACATGTTGTATGCATTCATGAAGATGATTTTAGGCCATCTTTGTTAAGCCTTTCAAGCCTTTTGCCTACCTTATGATATGTGATTTCCCTAGTTAGCCAATTTGAGCCTATTGCCTGATTTTTGATAGCCACATTTTAAGCCTTCGAATCTTATGTAATATAACTGATTACCCTAAGCTTAAGTGTATAGAGTTGAGAAAAGGGGATGAATAAGGGATTGAATGAAGGAGTGTCAAAAGTCAGAAAATATGTACATGTTGGGAATTTGGGAATAAAAGAGGAAAAAGGAGAAAAATACTCACAAAAGTCGGAAAAAAAAACGACTGCAAAGTGAGTCGGCCAGAAGTGAAAAATAGGCTGAGAATTGTGATGTAAGGCGAAGGGAATAATGTGTATGAAAAAGAAGGGAGAAATAGAAAAGTGAGAGGATATAAGGCGATTGGAAGCACATAGTCGAGTGGAATTAGAAAAATGGTTAGAAAAGAACAAAGGTGTTTTCCAATCTATACGCTAGAGTCAAGTCACTTTATCCATATTTCCCTACCTTAACCAAAGAGCCTTCATTACAACCTTAAATAAAGTCCTTTATGATTTGTGAATTGCATACAAACGAGTGGCGGAGATGTGAGACGATTTGCAAGCATATGGTAATTCTTCAACATTGATATGACTTGAGCGAATACACGTCCCTTATCATTCTAGTGAGCAGAGTATACACTTTATCCTTGAGAGGCGTGATTTGAAGTGTTTTACCTTGATTTTTATAAACTTGTGCTCCGTGTTAACTCTTTGAAACTTGGTTGATTTGTTCTTGATTTCTATGGATAGATGACATGAATTATGATGTGGTGTTCTTGAGTTGCTCTTCTTTTCCCCAATTGTGTTGTCTTGCTTATAAAGTGTTGACCGGGACTGTCAACAGTTTAAGTTTGGGGGTTTGATTGACTTGTATTTTGCATGTATTTTAGGCTTAATATTGGCTAGAATATGTGGATATGCATGCGTTATGTGAGTAAATTGGGTATTATTCTTGTTTTGTGGAATAGGATTACGCTTTGCTCGTTTTGTAGGAATTTATCTATATTTGTAGCATGTTGGCAACAATTCGGGCATTGAAACCGCCAATACTTGACATGAAAGATGAAGTTTGGAGTCAAATCAAGAAGAAGTTGGACGAACCGGGCAAGAAATGGAAGAAAATAGCCCAAGTGCGTGTTGTTCTAGGTGAGCACGGGCAGGGCGTGCTCCTCTAGACAAACGTGCTCAACCTGAACATGAAGACCCAGTTCGGCCTATAGCAAGACGGGCAGCCCGTGCCATAAGGGGCACGCCCGTGCTCCTCCTGAAGAAAAGTTAACAAGTTGTTCGGCACCAAAGACGGGTCAAGGTGCCAAAGGGCACGACGTGCGTGCCTCGCTACGGGAAAAACTGAGGTTCATCCAACTTCAATTAGGTTTCGACTCGAACGAAGTACAAATAGACCCGGGGCGGCCACAAGCAAGGACACGCTGATTTTTACCCTAGAAACCAGAGAAAATAGCAGTTTTACTCCGGATACTTCGAGAGATTGATCAAGACCGCAACCATACCTTCGAGGATTGAAGATGGATCAAGAGATCGTCATCATCCCAGAGTCACTCATTCCATCGTATCATTATTTCAATTAGTTAGATTTTGATTATGAATAATTTGTCTATGAATTGTTTATCTTCAATGTCTGGCTAAACATCGTGTGATTCCCGGGTTTGGGAGTAGATTAATAAACACTTTTATGTGATGATTTAGGATAATTGAAGTTAATGTTTTCTTTTTCTATTCAAGTACTTTGCTTTAATTCTTGTTTTATCAAAAGGCCTTTGATCTAAACTTGCTTGATGTATTGATTCATAATTCTAACCGATGAGTTTCAATACTAGATCTTGAGTACTTGACACAAATAGATTGCATGATTGAGAAGTCTGTGAATATTTGTGAGATCTTATAATCTTTTGAACTTTTGGGAGTTGGGTATCTCATGTTGAGTAGAGATGCTAACATAGATATTCCAATCAACGCTTTTACATACATCTCGAGAGAGGGGGTAAATTACTTTGGTGATTGGTCTATAGTGAATAATACGTTTAACCTTGGTTTGTTTAATCTAAGCATAAAAGTGGGATATTAATTGAAACCATAACCCAGGAATCCATCCATCCATACTTGATCTTTCAATCGCTCTTTGCTTTGTTATTTTAGGATTAATTTCTGCTTTAGTAATAATAAAACAAATTCTTCAAATTTCAATAGTTTAGATAAAAATAGGACTATCATAATCCAATACTTGGTACATTAATTTATTAATCCCTGTGGATTCGACCTTGCAAACCCTATTTTATAAATTGATCCGTACACTTGCGGTAAAGCTAAAAAAATAGGCGAACAATGGTACAAAGCCAAAGAAGATGAGGTCTACCCCGAACCGGAGGAACTCTGATAAGTAGTGCTATTTTCACATAGACAATGGACACGACATGGAGGATTGCTACCAACTGAAGAACGAGATTGAGTGAATTATACAACAAGGGTACTTGCAGCACTTTAAAGCACAAAGAGAGCCCAAAAGGAAGCTGCAGGTGGAAAGGAGGTCCCACAGTAGGTCGCAGGAGCATGTTAGACAAGGTTTGGATAAGGGCAAGAGGTCGATGGAGAAAGGATATCAACAAGCTCACGATAACTTACCCCGGAGGGGAGTGATACAAATGATATATGGGGTCCAACTAATGGAGACTCGCGGAGAGCTAGAAAGAGATATGCAAGAGCTTGCAGGCCAGAAGGAGTAGGTCATCAGGTTGTTGTGATCTAGGACTCGCCCGTAGTGTTTGGGAGCGCAGATTTACAAGGGATCGACACAAATCATAATGACCCTATGGTCATTACGATGGATGTGGCAAACTTCGTTGTGCAAAAGGTTTTAGTAGACAATGGGAGTTCGGTGGATGTGATATCTTTGGAGGTCCTGCGGAAAATGGACCTTGGAATAGCGGCAATAAGCCCAGTGAGGACCCCTTTGATAGGATTTGGGGGACTAAGGTAGTACCATTGCGAACAATTGACCTACCGATCTCTCTAGCTGAGGACCCGTGTAGAAAAACCTTTATGATCAAGTACCTTATAGTGGAAACACCATTTGCATACAATAATAGAATGTGAGGTCAATAAGTTGCTATGGGTAGGGTACATTGTTGAGGTGCAGTTCACGGATTGGCTCTCTAATTTACCAGTGGAGGAATATCGAGTGATCCAGCTTGATCCACATGACTCATCTAAGACAACCATAATACAACCATAATAGGATCGCAAATGACCCTATCGCAGGAATTGATGGTAGTTAAATTTATGAAAAAAGAATTGTGATGTTTATTCATGGGAGCCCGCGGACTTGGACTAGAAAGACCCGGAGGTCATAGTTCATTGGCTCAACATAGATCATTCTGTGAAGCCGATAAAGCAAAAGAAAAGAAACTTTGGCATGGAGAGGAATAAAATAATAGAATGCGAGGTCAATAAGTTGCTATGGGCAGGGTACATTGTTGAGGTGCAGTTCACGAATTGACTCTCTAATGTCGTTATAGTGCCAGAATCAGAAGGGAAATGGAGGATGTGCATAGACTTTACGGACCTAAACAAGGCTTGCCCCAAAGACCCATACCCGCTTCCTCGGATTGATTTGTTGGTAGATTCTACTACCGGTTGCACATTATTGAGCATGATGGACGCGTATCAGAGGTATCACCAAATATCAATGGCGGAAGACGAAAAAGAGAAAACCTCCTTTATAATGGATACTTGGGTGTATTGTTGTCGGGTCATGCCATTTGGGCTTAAAAATACAAGTGCTACCTACCAAAGGCTCATTAATATGATGTTCAAAGACCTCATTGGGTTGACCATGGAAGTGTACATAGATGACATGTTGGTAAAAAGTGAGCGGAAAGAAGATCACCTCAGTCACCTCTCAGAGTCTTTTGTTGTGTGAAACGTAACCCAGCAAAATGTACTTTCGGGAGAGTGGGGAGGAAAATTTTTGGGATACTTGGTCAATGAGCACGACATCGAAGTGAACTCGGAAAAAATCAATGCGGTACTCCAGATGCCAGCACCAAATACCGTCAAAGAGGTCCAAAAATTAACTCGGTATGATGGCATCTCTGAATCGCTTCATTTCTAAGTCGGGAGGTCGTGAAAAACTTTAAGTGGACAGAGCAGTGTGAGAAAGCTTTTCAAGAGCTCAAGCAGTACTGACCTTGCCCCTCTGTTGGCAAAATCGATGGAGGGGGAGCCCCTTTATCAATATCTCATTGTGTCACCATGTACCGTGAGCTCGGTTCTAGTTAGAGAAGGCAGGGATTCTAACAAACCAGTGTATTATGTAATAAGTTCCTTCAGGGTGCTGAGGAAAGGTACTCGGAAGCAGAGAAATTGGCATTTACTCTTGTGATCTCTGCTAGAAAGTTGCAACCGTATTTCCAATCACACGAGATAAAAGTCTTAACTAACCAACCTTTGAAGTAGGTCTTGGGGAAACCAGACATCTCAGGTCGGTTGGTTGAGTGGGTAGTAGAGCTCAGAGAGTTTAACATTAAATATCGAGCGCGAATAGCTATAAAGGCACAAGTCTTGGCGGATTTCTTGATAGAGATGGCTCACCCGATAGATACCATATCTAAGACATAGATGCTCCACGTAGACGGATCGACTATGGTATCTAAGTGAGGAGTTTGGATCCTGCTGCAGGGACCTGATAATTTGGAGTTGGAGATGGCACTAAAGTTAGATTTCAACATTACAAATAATGAGGCATAATATGAGGGGTTAATAGCCGAGATGAAGTTGTCTTTGAAATGCCAAGTAAGAAAGCTAGTTGCTTACATGGACTCGCAGTTGGTGGCTATGCAAGATCAAGGAGACTATGAAGCAAAGGAAAAAATAATGGTAGCATACTTGGACAGGGTCAAGTAGTTAGCTGCAGACTTCGAGCATTTTCAGCTGCATCAGGTGTTGATATCAGAAAATAAAAGAGCAGGCGCTTTGGCTAGGTTTACAAGTAGCGTGCTAGGGGGTGACCTCAAGGGAAGTGGTGGTTTCAACATCATAATACCCCAAGGTTGGATCTGAAAAAGACCCGATAGACCTGTGCCCAACCACGGGTCTGGTTCTCCCGATTTCAAACTCAGGAGGGTGGATGGAAGACATTAGAGGTTATTTGGATGAGGGTCGTTTGCCCGAAGACCCAACGGAGGCAAGGCAATTGCATGTCAAAGCATCGCATTCTTACATCTTTGAGGGGGATCTTTATAAAATAACCGTCGCGGGAATCTTGCTAAAATTTCTAACACCTGAAAAAGTCGCTTATGTGATGCAGGAAATCAAAGAAGGAAGTTGTGGAAATCATTCAAGCGGCAGGTCATTAGATCTAAAGGTAATGCACCAAGGGTATTTTTGGCCAACATTAGCCAAAGACACCACGGAGTATGTTAAGAAATTCGAGAAATGCCAAAGGTACTTGAATCTATCGCATCAGCCAACAACCTTAATGACGTCGATCCTCATTACCTGCCCGTTCAACCAATGGGGAATAGATATCTTGGGGCCTTTGCCACTCGCTAAGGCCCAAAAGAAATTCACTATTAGGGCCATCGAATATTTTTCCAAGTGGATAGAAGCTGAAGCCTTGACCAAAATCACGGAAACGGAGGTCATGAACTTTTTGTGGAAAAACATAGTGTGCAGATTCGGGGTCCATCGAGTTCTAATATCAGATAATGGGACTCAATTTCAAGGAAAAAAAATAAGGGAAAGGTGTAAAGAGATGAAGATTCAGCAAAACTTCACATCAATAGGAAATATGCAAGCCAATGGCCAGACGAGAGGTCGCCAACAGATCATACTGCAGCATCTCAAAACGCGGCTGGAGGAAACCAAGACCTGCTGGGTGGAAGATCTTCCAAGACTATTATGGGCATATAGAATGACCCCAAGGACTTTAACAGGAGAAACCCCTTTTTGTCTTGTGTACCAGTCCGAAGCAGTGATACCTGTAGAAATTGGAGAACCAACTTACAGGGTCGAAAAATATGAAGCAGATAAGAACCAAGATGGCAGAGTGCTAGACCTAGATCTCATTGAGGAAAAAAAGGAGCAAGCTTATTTAAGGATCCTACAAGCGAAAGGAAGGATGATGAGTGAATATAACAAAACAAGTGAAAAAGAGAAACTTCCAAGTTGGAGACATCGTTCTGAAAAAGGAGAAGGTATCAAAGCATGTGGGAAAATTGGACCCCAACTGGGAAGGACCATACAAGGTCATTCGGGTCTCAGAGAAAGGTGCATACAAGTTGGAAGATTCGCAGGGTAAGGAGCTCCTAGGCATTCGAATGCGCAAAATCTGCGAAAATTCTACGTTTGACACAAGTATTGTGCTTTAAATTAGGGGCAAATGGTAGGCGTTTAGCCAATGTTTTGTAAATTTAACCCCATTTTTTGTTTAAAGTAGTGGATGTTAAATTAATATATGGCTCCACAGAAGTTTTTTGCTTATAGATTAGGGGTAGAGAATAGGTCCCCAACTAAGAACCTCATTCCTCTAACCCCATGTTTTGAAAGGTAAAATTCAAGTATATGATCTTAATGTTTAGGATGAAGATTAACATTTGCATACTGTGAGTATCTTGTATTTGTTTTTACATTGAGCAAAACGTATCACTTAGATCTAAAATGATCCTGGGGAACACCAATCGAAAGGGTTTGCGCCCCATATGATCCCAAGTCTTAAAAGACTATCATGGACATCGAGATACTAAGCCAAGGATCTCAAAAGATCTCAAGAGGTTATAAAGGCCTAAATTGTTCCATCGCTTTAGTCTAAGAGCCTCCAAAGTTCAGGACTTTAATGTGTGAACTAAAGGTTGCAAGCCTTAGAGGTCTCTTAAGATCCTACGACAACTTGAGGGCTCACAAGACCCCAAATCAATGGTCTAAGGATCCATTGAGATCCCATGACCAAATGTCGCTTAAGATCTCGCAATGACCTAAGGGCTCACAAGACCCCAAATCAATATTCTAAGGATCCAATGAGATCCCATAACTAGAGGTCACTTAAGATATCGCAATGACCTAGCGGCTCATGAGACCCCACTCCATCAGTATAAGGATCCATTAAGATCCCATGTCCAGAAAGCCTTAAGGCATAGTGTAAAGCCACAAGTCCCAGAGGTCCTTGAAGACCTCAAAACGAGTGGAACTTCAGGGTTCGGGAAACCCTTATGGAGCCTGTCATCAGGCAAAGGTCTCATAAGACCTCCAAGACTTGAGTAAAATAAAGGTCAAAATAAAGAAGAGAGAAGAAGAACAATTACTAGAATGCGCTTAAAATATGAAATTCTGGTAAAGCAAAAAACAATATACAGTAGCATGCTTATCGAACTAAGTATCTCGGTAGTAAATTACCGCGCCAAAGCATCACAAAATACAGGTTAAGACCATTTACAAAATAATTCATAAAACTAAGGGACCCAAAGTTAGGGACCCAAAAGAAAAGAAACATCAAGCATATCATCCCCATCCCCAAGAGGATGCTCTTCAGGGGGGCTGGGGTACAAGAAGCAGGTTCTTGATCGGGAAGCAGGAACCCAAACTTGTGACCCTCTAAGTTCTCATCCCCCTCTTCAATCGTGGGCTTCTCTTCGTTCCTATCCAACTAGGGATCCAATTTACTCGGGTCAAAGTCAACTTTGAAGCCCCCAAACTTGTGAAGTTGGGATTGGCACTTGTAGAACCCCATAACCTCAAATCCAGCAGCTTTCTCCACTACGATTCTATCAAAAACTAGAGAGTTTATAAAGTCTTTCGCACCCGTAACCCAAGAATCTTTGAGTTTCTTTGAAAACTTGGGATAATTGAGAGCCTACATCTTCCCAGCCTTTTGACCCACAGAAAAGCTCTCATGGATCTCGTGAGTCAGACAATCCACATCATTCTGGGTGGCTTTGAGGGACTCCACGGAGTGTTTGGTGCGCGCTTCAAGATCCGACAACTTAGCTTCCACTTGCTTAATATGAGAATCATACTAGGCCTTTGTCTTGGCCTCAATAGCCAGTTTCTCTTTCTCGAGCTGCTGCACTAAGACCTCGGCATCTAGGCACCTAACCCTCCAATGGTGGCTCCGCAACGTTAAGTTGTGCACGACGTTGGCAGCTTGAGAAAAGGGAAATTTTGGTAAGCATCTCTAGAATTGAACAATAACCAATAGAGAAGTATGCAACTGAATAAAAAAAAGACTAAGTACCCTCATGAGATCATGGGCGGTGATCTCTTCCAATTTGGTGCCAGGCATTGTCCCCAAGGCAAATTGGTCTTGAGGTAGGATGGAAGCCTGATAAAGTTCCAAGGAGTCATCCCCAGCTCTTGTTTTCATTATAAAACTCTCAGGCGAGATGTTCCACATAGGAACAATACGGGTACCAAAAAACTCCCTCAGAGGTCATGAGGTCTCAACTTGTATTTGCTCACGAGCATGAGCTAATTTTTATTGACGATCCTCGATCTCGCGAAGAGCTGCGGAGACCTCCTCTTTGTTGGGCTTCTCCTTCTCCAACCGGGGTTTCTTCTTCACTTTACCCCTACCAGATCCCTTGCTCTTGCTTTTGTTCCCACTTCAGCTACGATTTTTGTTTTTCTTGCTCTTAGACTTGTCCTTGCCTTTCAGGTCGGAAGAGCTTCCAGCTTCAATCGTGAGCACGGGAGGAGGATTCTCAATAGGCAAAGGATCGGGTTCGTGAGCCGGAGAACTGACCCCTTGAGTTGGCTCAGTTGATTGAACTTCATTCGAAAGGATCGCAGACGGAGTACTGAGGGTCCATCGCTAGACTGGACGAAGGGAGATAGAGGAATGGTGAGACCTGAGGATCTCGTAGCCGCGAAGCCTTTCCTTTTGTTCTCTGATGACCTTGGCTACAAGAGAAGTTTTCACAGACATACCTGAAAAGGGTGCACATGTACACATACAAAACAATAATAAGATAATATATAATGGCAAGCAGAGGAAGATGAAAAGAATTCAAGTTCACAAATTACCAAGTGATTAGGTCCGGGGAACAACAATAGGGCTAAGACCCAGCGCGGATAGGACCTCTTCTTTTATAAGCTCTCTTATGTCATAATGATGGCCCGTGAGTTTTTTCAAAACAAAATCCTTAGCCCAAGAACACTCGCCTAGATCTGGAGTTCGAACTCGAGGTTTTGAAAATTTCCACGTCTTGGGAATCCTCCACGGGCGGTTTGGAGGAGCTTCGATATAAACAAACCTTTCCTTCCAATTACCTAAAGAAGAAGTAAATGGGTTAGAAACTTACAATGGGCTCTAGAGGTCAAATAGAAGAACCGACGGTCATTGGTTCTCGCGGAGGTAGTATTGGAGAACAAAGACCAAAAATGAGATGCTGAGGTGTTGACCTTAAAGTGATTCATAAGTACGATAAATCCCAAAATTTTCCAAATAGCGCTTGAGGCAAACTCGGTAAGACAAAACCCTAAGAGAATAAGGATGTCTTCTATATCCTGATGCAAAGGGAAGCGTAGCCCGACATCTAGTGTAGCTAGGTGGAAAAAAAACAGTTAGGGAGGGTCTATGAATATGATCATCATGTCCCGGAATGATTACCTTTATATTCAGGAGGGATATAATAATGATGACTAATTTGAGAAGCTTCGCCACGGCGTACCATAAACCTTATTAATTCCCAAGAATCTTGGGTTGGAAGATCTGAAGGGGTCTCTCTAGAACCGGATCTTGAGGGACTGTCCTCCCTAATTTCTCTAGAAAAAGGGACAACATTTAGTTGGAAGAGATTGAAGTTTCCTAAGGTTCGGATGAAGAGGTCCAGTTACATCCCCCTAAGAACTCGAACTTGAACTCGAACTAGACTCGGTACTAAAGCCTGAGGAGGAACCTACGGGGTCAGTACGAGAGGTAGTCCTAGAACCCATTTTATTGCGAAAAGAATATTTAATAAAAACAAAAGTAAAACTAAAAAATACCTGGGGTATCGGAGAAGAGGAGCTACAGGAGAAGAAAGAAGGTCATGAAGTCGAGATTTATCCTTCGGGGTAAGCAGCGACTTCAAAAATCTTGAGGAATTTTGAGTTAGTGAGGTCGCTCGTGACCTAAATGTTTACAATGAGGGTAGAAAGTGAAAAGAAAATGTTACTATCACCTTATATATAAGAGTAAAAATAGTGGGCCAACTATGATGCCAGTATTAAATAGCACGTAAAATGAGGGCGGCGAGGCCAAGGGTTGCGCCCTTTCATTTCACAAATATTAATTGGGTTACCAATAGATCTCTGCCCTGAAAAGATATGACGGGTCACGGGGTCGAGATCACCAAAGTGCCCTGAAAAGATATTTAGTTCACAAGGTCGAAGTCACCAATGTGCTCTAGACCTCGCGAACCGGAAAAAAATAAAAGAGAAGAGAAGTCTAGAGAAAAAACTAACGTGAGGAAGATGAGAGAAAAGAGTAGGGTTCAAGTTATAAGTCAAAAGATAGAATCCTAATCCTAGATGGAAACGTGTTTTTTTAATTGGAAGAGAACATTCTCTCTCCAAAAATACACTCCATTAATAATCTTACCATACTTAGTGTAGGTCCGAAGGGGTGATAGTGTAAGTCTAGAAGGGGGGTTGAATAGACTTTACCAAATTTTTTATTTTAGTCCTTTTAAATCAGAGTTTAGTCACAAGTCAGTTGGGTCCTTGATGGACAACTTAGTTGACCTTCAGAGTAGGGTTAGCCACTCAGCAGACTTAACCGAGCTGTTGATAAGATAATTCAGCTGATTCAGTTAACTCTTTTTAGAAATTCAGTAGACTTGGTTTTACAGCAGAAGACTTTCACCCTTTGATTAAAATATGTTTTCAACACTTGTTTTAGGTTTAGTTATTATCCATTGACTTAGCAAATATGACAAACAACAAATAAGATATGCAAGAATTGAAGTGTTGAATGTAAAAGACACAGAGCAACTTTTATAGTGGTTCGAGGATGGAGTAATTCCTCTAATCCACTCTTCTCCAATCCCTAGAGGTAATCCACTAAGTAACGTTGACTTTGTTACAAAAGGATGGCAGTCCGAGACAGCCTTGATCACACAACTAGCTTCTCCTGGGACTCAACTTCTTTACAAGACGGCTCTATCCTGCTACTGCAACTTCTTCAGACTTTTGGATTTGATCGCGTAGCCCTTCAACAAGTCCAAAGCTTCTGGTTCGAACTGGAACCTCACTACACTTCCTTCAACCTTAGATGTGTTGACCCCTTTGTCTTTAAACAAAGATTTCCTCTTCAACAATTTGAAGTTGTCTTTCCTTCATTAAGTGTGTTGGATCGATTTCCTTCGAGTTTTAGTCTTGAGGATAGTATTGAATGATTGAGAGTATTATGCTCATATTTCTTGATTTCTCTTGTGTGTCTCAAATTGCATAAGTCTTAGTAACCTTCTCTCAAATGATTTCCTCAGCTTTTTATAGTACTTGTTTAAAAAATATATCCGTTAAAGAGATAGATGTATTTTTCAAACTATACTTTTGAGGTTGTTGGCTTGTCTTGTCTTGCAGTATTGATGTAGACTGATCCTGAAATTAATGCTCTACAGCCTTTACTAAATCTCTGCAGATTTCCAGGTGCATCCTATTGGTTCCTTGCTTTTTGCACTCTTTTAGCAAAACAACTTTATCGTACTCAGTCTGACATGCTTCTACTTTCAGCGAACAATTGACTTTGCTTGACAACGAATCTCTTCAGCTTTCTTGAGTTCTTTTTGCTGCTTAACCCCTTAGACAATTATCTCCACTTCTCTGGGAGTGACTCAGCTGTTAGTCTCCACTTCCGGTTGATTTGCAAAACTCGTAGGTGGATCAATTTTATTTATTCTATAGTATGTAGTGGTTGTTTGTGCCCGGTTTTTTTAGTGTTTTGCACTCTCCATTAAGGAGTACTGAAGTCTCCGCGTGAAAGTATTCTTAGTTTTAGTTGAGGAGTTTTAATTTTTGAATTGAATCTGAATCAGTCTTGCAAATTTCTTGCTTGACTTTTATTTAGTCAGGTTGGCTCATGCCCAGTTGGCTGGGTTTTTAACTGTAATTCCAGTTTCTACGTTAGTAGTTGTAGAATCTATCGTTGGGGGGAAAAAAAAGAAAAAGTTGTACCCTCAAAACCCCGAAATGCAAGCAACAGGAGCAACAATGGCTGTGCCACCAGCATTCCGCTATCTTCTTCTTTCCCATTTGCAGCGCTGCACTTCCCCAACCCTTCAACATTCAATCTTCCCCAAACACTCAACGCCACTTCACAGAAATCTATCTCACCTCTTCTCTACCTCTCACAAGCCTACCAATCCTCGGCCCCTTGCCACGTTTAAAGCCGCTAAAGGCAAGTGACCCTCAATTCTTGTGCAAATAACATACGGACTTCATCGTTTGTTGAGATATATATATATATATATATATATACACACACACAACAAAAAGATTGAAGATTTAAATACCATCTGGAATTTATTGAAAAAAATGTTGATATGTGCATTATGTCTGATTCTTGACGAAACCCACAAAAAAATTGTCTATTCTATGTTTGGGGGTTTTAATTTTATTGCATAAAACTCGGTGATGAAGTGAACGAAAGAGTTTATGATATACCATCTGGGATTTGCTGAAAGGAGAAATAAGATGCCTTATCTGTAATTTGTGGGCAAAACTCTCAAGGAGTTGCTTAGTTATGTTTGAGGGTTCTGATTTCTTGCTGAAAACATAGTATTAGGAAGAAATAATTTAAAAGTTGTCTTGAATTACATCTGGTGTTTATTGACAATGAAAAGTTAGAATATGGCTTAATTTGTGATTTCTAGACATATACCTAAAAAAGTTTTTATAACCATGTTTGTGGTTTCTGAGGATTTTATCTTCTTTACATAGAGAACACCTTGGTACTGAAGAAAGATGAGAGGTTGGGGAATGGAGAAGTGAGCTGTGCAGAGCCAATTTTAAGTTCAAGTACAATTGCGGCTGTTGTGACTTCATTGGGTGGGCCACCAGGTGCGGTGGGGATTGTCCGGTTATCTGGTCCTTCGGCAGTGTCTATTGCTGGAAGAGTGTTTCGACCCATGTCGAGAAAGAGGAGAAAAGGCTCTCATTGGTGGCCTAATAGCCATGTTGTTGAGTATGGTGTGGTTTTGGATTCACATGGCAATGTCATTGATGAGGTACTGCTAATTTATTTGGCCTGGTTTCATTTTACTTTTTACCTTTTTGTTTTTATTTTGTTTATAGTACATATATGAACTTTGTGCAGATTAATAAAGGAATGAGCATGCATGCTTTATATCTACTTTAATGGATTTGGGTTTTGCTAAGATAATGTCTGAGGGTACCATTTATTATAACAGTGTTGTCTTGGTGTGTTGGAAAATAGTTGTAGAGTTCAAGATCAAATGAAGAGGAAATTTCATTTTTTGATTGCCCTGTTGGTGAATTATGAATTTATCTAAGCTAGAAACATTTGGTTGCTTTTGCTTTGCATGCTTACTTTTTAATTCGATATCCAACTCATAAGTTGAGGTTCACTTTGTGAAACTACTTTTCTATTTTGAAGCATTGAGAAATGAGAAGACGAGGCCACTAAGGAAAAGTTATTGCATGCAGTTTCATGTGTTTCTGGTAATGCTTTTACCTGGAACGAAACCATATTCGTTAATCAAATTGGTCGTCTTATTTTTACACTAGGTTTTGTTGGTTCCCATGTTGGGCCCAAAATCTTATACCCGTGAAGATGTGATTGAGCTTCAGTGTCATGGCAGTGAAGTGTGTCTGCGCCGTGTCTTAAGGGCTTGCCTAGATGCTGGGGCAAGGCTTGCAGAACCAGGTCATTTCTTTTTTCATCTTAAATTTTGCTTGAGTAATTTATGAATTTTACACTATCTTCCTAGTTAGTTGACGGGGAATTCAATTTGGAGGCCAAGGACATGGAGTTGTTGAATGGAGCTAAAACTCTTTGGGGTTCCAGGGAGATGGACTGAGACATGAGGCACATTGTTAAACTTCTCTTCTATAATCCATTACGCTAGAACTTCTCAGAGGAGGAGGCACTATAGTGCCATTTGTTCTCGGTTTATTAGGGCTTTATGTTTGGAATGCACCAATAACTAGTACCTGCATATATGTAAATCTACTTTTTTTCCTAATAATATTCTGAATTTAACTGAATATGGGAATAGTGTGCCCAAATGTTAAATTCGTAGATTCTACATTTTCAAACAGGTGGACTGTCAAATCATAATGTATTTCACATTTTATTTTGTTTTCTTGGTAAAAAGATGTAATACAACATGAGTTGTTTAGAGTAGTTTCTCAACTTCGAAATGATTGTGAAGAAATTACATTTCTTTTCCTGCTAATAACACCCTCCGAGATATTCGGAACAGTTGAAACTAGAACTTATCTTGATATACCATCTGATGGAGGGATATTGTGAATCCTTTTCATTTCTTGTCAACGTAAATGGAGTTAGGTTTGCTGGGTTGGGGAGGGGGTGGGGGGCCTATCTTGTGCTTTGTACTGATATAAGATGTCTGGAGCTACTTTGTCACTGTTGAAATGAATCATTGAAAAAGCTCTAATATCAACTGGCATTTGGAATTAATAATCTAATAGATATTGCTTAATGTCTGTTTTACGTCTAAATTCCATTAAGGTATTTATTCCCTGGTTTGATCAAGTGCTTTAAAATCAAAATTAGTTTCTAACTATGGGTAATATCCAAAGAGTTTTAGACATATTAAATAAAAACTTTAGGTTTTACTCTTCACATTCAAGCAGCTTGTATGAATTCATAGATGCAGTGAAGAATACAATATTACTTGTGGAAGCTTAATGGTGTCTCCCTTCAATATCTCAGGTGAATTCACTCTCCGTGCTTTTCTAAATGGTCGTTTAGATCTCTCTCAAGCTGAGAACGTGGGAAAACTTATATCGGCTAAGTCAACGGCTGCTGCAGATGCTGCATTGGCAGGAATACAGGTGACTTCGAATTCATTTTACATTTCATTAGATTCCAGGTGTATGTTTTTGTAAATTACCAAGAGAAACATTCATTCTTTTTATTGATTTGAAAAGAACTACATGTGCAATACTTTATAGAGAAAGATAAGCTCCTAATCCAAAAAAATCAGAACCAAAAAGATCAGGAGCTAAATCAGCTCATCCCTGATTTCAGTATCTAACTTTCCATATTATTTCTTTCCTAAATCTAAATTTTGACTTTCGCATTAATTATTAAAATCAAATCTTAACTATCCTAATTTACCGACACTCCCCTCAAGTTGGTGCATAGATATCTATCATGCCCAACTTGCTCACTTGTGACTTTCCATATTATTTCTTTTTTAAATCTAAATTTTGACTTTCCCATTAATTATTAAAATCAAATCTTAACTATCCTAATTTACCGACACTCCCCTCAAGTTGGTGCATAGATATCTATCATGCCCAACTTGCTCACTTGAAACTCAAAGAGCTGTCTTGACAAACCCTTGGTTAGGATATCTGCAATTTGTTGTGTTGATGGCACAAAGGGAATATAAATTATGCCTCCTTCAAGTTCTCCTGTATAAAGTGCCTATCAATCTCAACGTGTTTTGTTCTATCATGTAGAACTGGATTGTGCTATACTAATAGTTGCCTTGTTATCAAAGTATAACTTCATAGGAAGACTAACATGCCTTTGAAGCTCCTCACGAACTCGTTTTAACCAAAACGCTTCACAAACACCTTGAGCTATTGAACGAATAACAATACTCAGTCTCAGCACTACTTCTAGCAACAACGTTTTGCTTCTTGCTTCTCCAGGTCACCAAGTTTCCCCATAAGAATGTGCAGTAACCTAATGTTGATCTTCTGTCAACAACTGAACCTGCCCAGTCAGCGGCAGCGGCAGTATATACCTCAATTCCTCTCATTTTTCTTGAAAAGTATTCCTTTTCTGGAGTACCTTTCAAATATCAAAGGATTCGATACATAGCTTCAAGATGTTCCTCGCATGGAAAATGCATAAACTGACTAACCACGCTGACCGCAAAGGCAATATCTGGGCGAGTATGAGATAAGTAAATCAGCCTGCCAACCAACCTTTGATATCTACCAGTGTCTATCGAAATGCCTCCTTTTACTTCTCCAAGTTTGGCATTAACTTCCATTGGTGTTTCAGATGGTTTACATCCACTCATTCCAGTTTCTTTCGACAAATCTAAGATGTATTTCCGGTTTGACACCACAATACCTCTTTTAGATCTTGCAACCTCCATTCCCAGAAATTATCGTAACTGTCCCAAATCTTTGATCTCAAATTCAGTGGCTAAACTTTGCTTCAATCTGCTCATCTCCTCTAAATCATCTCCTGTCAAAATAATGTCGTCTACATAGACTATCAGAACTGAAACTCTATTTCTAGCAGAACTTTTCGTAAACAGAGCGTGATCAGATTGCCCCTGGTTGTAGCCTTGGCTCTTAATAAATTTTTTGAATCGTTTAAACCAAGCTCGAGGTGAATATTTAAGTCCATATAAGGATTTTTTTAGCTTGCACACCTAGTGTAGTCAAAGCTGAAAGGCGCACTCAAGGCGACCAGGTCCTATATCGCCCGAGGCGCGAGGCGACAAAAAGGCGATCGCCTGACTCGAGCAAGGCGCACAATTTTATAAATATCATCTATATGACAATAAGACTATAATATTTTCAAATGGTCAAAAATATAATCATTTCAATATAAAATTAGACCATATGCACCAACAAAGACAAACATAATGATTCATTAGCCAAACTGCCTAACAACAAAAGCATCAAAGATTTTTCATAATCCATGAGATGAGAGATAATGCAAATGCAAATGCAAAATATAAAACACACAGTCAGATTGTCACAATCCACAAACATCAAACTCATAACCAAATTTGTACGCCTAACTCCTAAAGACCATCCCCAAATGAATCGTCAGATTCTTCTCCAGCATCTGACTTGTATTCTCCAACATCATCTTCGATTTCATATGAATTTGCCTCACTCTCTTCAATATCAACCATCGACGTCGAAGCTTTTGAAGTACTAGTAGGATTTGCACGAGCTGACTTGGCTTGTCTCCTAGTATATTTGATGGGTTCTCCCGCTCCAGCAGCTCTATTCACATCACCCCATGTCAAACGACCACCTTCATCATCACTAAAAACTAAATCATTTTCTGCATCTCCATCTTCATCTTCATCAATGCCCATTTTTCCAATCAACCACTCATTGCTATCATCGATGTCTTCTAAAGAAATTGGATCCGTGATATCTTTGGAATCATAACGAGCTTTCAGTGCATGATTATACTTCACAAAAACTAAATCATTTAACTTTTGCATTTCAAGCTTGTTCCTTCTCTTGGTGTGAATCTAGAACCACAAAAACATATATAAATTAGTAAGAACAATATCATTCTCTAAGAAAAGATTAAGAAAGAAATTACCTGCTCGAAAACACTCCAATTGCGTTCACATCCTGATGCACTACATGTGAGACTAAGAATCTTCATTGCCAATTTTTGTAAATCAGGTGTGGAGTTCCCATACAAACGCCACCATTCAGCTGCAATAAGAATATCAATATTTTAAGAATCAAATAATCTAATGATTTAGAAATAAAGTTAATTTAAGAAATAAGACGCATACTAAAAGTCTAAAATTAAGATATTTTACCTGGTGCCTTTGTCTTTCTTGTTTTGATTGCCAAAGTAATACCAAAAGAACCTTCAGCCCTCGTATATTTTGACAATTCATCAGTAATCTGAAGTTGCACACTGTCCTCTGGAACTAGTTTTGTTATGCAAGCATAAAGGCCAGATGTGATTTCATTATCGAACTCCAATTGTGGGTTATCATAAAAGAACTCCGGATTGAGATAAAGACCAGCAGCATGCAATGGATGATGAAGTTGGTCTCCCCATCTTTTATCAATGATTTTGAATACATCTTTATACTTCTCCTCTCTTCCATTGAAAGCTTTCATTATAGCTTCTTTCGCTCTATCCATCCATTTTCATATATGTAGCCCATAGCTGGTTTTCTTTCATTGTCAACTAGCCCAAGTGCTCTTACAAGAGGGCCCATAATTTTGAGAATATAATAAATATTATCCCAAAATGAAGTCATCAACACAATCTCTTCTACATTTTTTCCCTTTGCCTCCTTTGCCCACTTGCTAGAAGTCCATTCACTTTGAGTGAACATAGCCCGAAGTGGAGCCTTTTGCTTATGGACACTTCTTAAGGTGAGGTAGCACGTGCAGAATCTAGTTGCCCCAGCTCTAACAAGATTTGCTTGTTTTGTATACTTTCTCATCAAGTTCAACACTCCCACATGGTTATAAATATAACCAGTCAAAGAAATAGCTCTTTTCAAGGTTCTTGCAACCAAAGGCATCTTTCCAATATCTTCTAACATGAGATCAATACAATGCGCAGCACATGGTGTCCAATATAAGTTAGGCCTCTTAACTTCTAACAACTTACCAGCCATTTTAAAATTAGAGCCATTATCACTAATTACTTGGACAACATTAGCTTGCCCCACATATTCCACAAACTCATTAAGCAAGTCACAAACTTTATCACCAGTTTTTGCATAAGAAGACGCATCAACAAATTTGACAAATACACATCCAGCAAGAGAATGAACCAAGAAATTAATGATGCTCTTACCCGTCCTGCTAGTCCAACCATCAGCCATAATGGAGCACCCATATTTCACCCACAAAGCTCTATGCTCATCTAACATGTTTTGCATGTTAGATACTTCTTTTTTCAAACAAGTAACTCTCACTTCATGGTAGCTAGGGGGCTTCAAATTTGGCCCATATTGTCCAATAGCTTCAATTGCACATTTAAAAGACTGAGATCGAACTACATTAAAAGAAATACCATTTTGGTATAAGAATTGGCAATGTATTGAATAGCCAATTCTCTTCTTTTTTTATCCATCTGATCATCAATCTTCATTTGCTTCAACTTTCCTTGCTTTCGAGTTCAACTACGATCTACGGCTTTTTGTATATGAAAGAATCCATCGGACCTTTTCCTTTCTTTGGAGGTTTTTTCAAAGTCGAGGTTGCAGCTTTTTGCCTTTGGATTTGGGATTGAAATTTATTTCCATCTCCTCAATATCTTCATCCTCCATGTCATCATCAATATCATAAAAGTCCTAAATTTGCCCGCAATTTTGTCATAATTATCCTTCTCATTTTTTTGGTATTCATATATTCAAGAAGCTCGTCTCTCACGTTTTTGGACATTTCAAACAACTCTTTGTATCTCTACTACCTCCAATTTGATGTAGTTTTGCTCTATGGATACCCGCTTTTGTTTCTTTCCCACAAAACATGCATGTTACGGCATTTTTATCATTTTGATTTTGTAAATAATTATACTTCCAACCCGGTCTCTTTTAGTCGAACTAAGTGAACCAATTTGTGCGATCCAGTTCCCACTAAAGACTCCCACCGTCCATTTTATAAATTATATATATTCTGCAAATAAAAAAATAAAAGAATAAGAACTCGGACATTAAAAAAAAATGAAGAAGAAAAAACAGAGAAAAGAGGAATAAGACAATTAGACAACGCAGAAATCGCGAAAAAAAAAAAAAAAGAAACAGAGAAAGATCAAAGAAGGAAGAAAGAAGAAAAAAAAAATAAAGACAAAATAATGCTAACCTTCAAATTTCGCAGCAGCAAAAATGGTAGGAAATATGTGAAATCTGGTGGAGAGTGTACAGATTGATTCATCGCATAAGCCAAAGATGAAAGAACTCTGTTTCGACTTCAAGTCTTCACCGTAGTTTGTTGCCCTATTTTAGGTTTTTACACTTATATTGCCCTTATTTTGTATAAAATTGGATTGGGCTTATTATGGGCTTTAGTTTGCTTTGGGTTTTTATTAAAAAAAAGGCCCAAAACACTTAATTAAAAGGGCGTAAGGCAGACTGGGGAGAATTAGCCTCGGGCGGCTGAAAGCGCTCGCCTCTGCGCCAAAGAAAGCGCTCGCACGGGCGCCTTACGCCCTCCTGACTCATATCGCAGCGCCTTGGGTGGCGCCAGGCGGTAACCCTGTCGCCCGCCTCGCCTCGTGCGCCTAGGCGCCGAGGTGGTCGCCTTTAACTACACTGTGCACACCTTAGAACCGAATTTCTCAATGAAGCTTGGTGGAGCCTCCATATACACTTCTTCGTCAAGATCTCCATTGAGAAAAGCATTTTTTACATATAGTTGGTATAGTGGCCAATCAAGATTTGGTGCAACTGACAGGAGTACTCGGATGGTATTTAATCCACCGGCAGAAGGTTCAAAATAATCAATTCCATAAGTTTGGGTAAATCCTTTAGCCACTAGTCGAGCCTTATATCTCTCCAACGATCCATCCGAATTGTATTTAACAGTGAATACCCATTTACATCCAACAATAGTCTTCCCTTGAGGTAGGTCTTGTTGGAAATATTTATTTGGACTTACATATGTTAATTAAATGTGTATAGCTGTCTTACGGTTTAATCCAATTAAAGTGATCTAATAAGGTTTTAATTTTGGATTAAAAGGGTATCAAATTGTCATGAGATTAAATGTGTAGATACTATTAGGTGATTTTCTATTTGTTGAGGGACCAAATAGAAAATAAAGGGGATACTTATCCAAAACGGTTATGGTCCCCGGGCGACGGTTCTTAAATAAGAGAAAACGTCTGTCTCCCTTTACAGAACGTTAGATATAGAACCCTCAAGACTTTCAAGAAGAACCGCTCGTCTGGAAGGCCAAACCAAATCCCAAAACAAGATCCAAATTTCTCACAAATCCTAATGGATTCAGGTACGCTTCCGTGTTTAAGTTTAATCTCTTCTCTTTCTCGGATTATCATGGTAGATCGGTCAAGCATGCTTTTTGGATTTTGTGAATTAAAGCATGCCTTTGTGATTTTGATTTATAACAAGTGGTATCAGAGCCAGGTTTACTCATGATTCTCTGAGAATTGCGAAGAATTTCGGGGTTATATTATGGTTCTTTGTGAAATAAAATTAGGGTTTTGTGAATTTATGGATTAATTTTCGTATTCAGTTTTTCCGGATGGAATCGTTTATGTTCTATGGTTTAAATCTGAATTTTGGAATCTGTTATCCCTTTCTTGTTTTCGACTTTAAGTAATACAGATGAATGGATTCGGCGTTCAGAAACCGTTTTTAAAATTCTGGTTTTGGAAGGTCCTTATGGATTTGTGGATTAAGATCTTGGAATTCGGTTTTCTTTTGATTCACGAAATCAAAATATCCATCTCTGTATTTATATAATATTCTTATCTGACCTTGTCTTTATGATGGGTTCCATGGATTTGGATTACTGAAGCATAATTCCTTTGTTGATTAAGAAATCTCGAAACCTGGCGTCTTTCATTTGTAAGGAATTGTGGGTTTTATTAAAAAAAAAAAAAAAAAGGTTGCAGCAATTGAAATCTGTGCTTCTAATACATCGGGTTTCGAGAATTGGCAATTGAGGAAGATGGCTTTTTGGTCATTTTTTGTGCATATGGGAGCAGATTTCATTATTAAAATTTCTTATGGGCCATTTACAGCAAACTTGAGGTTCTGTTGAATTCGAATTGTTTATTTGAGGCTCCAATGCAGTTTTTGTTTTCCCTTTTATTACCCCAATCAATAAAGATACATGTATTTTGTGCAAAATCATTTTATTTTAATTTGTTTGGTACATCTCATGTCCCAATTTATTTTGTCTGATATTTAAAATGAATTTATTAAAACAAAAAGTCGCCAAAGTGACCTCTCTTGTGTAGATTTATTCATTACGAATATTAGATGTTTGTGTTTGTGTATATTCATGCGAGTATTAGCCGGCCCTAAGGAAGGTTAATACTTGGCCCGAAATGCACAAACACCTGTGGTGGTAAATGCGTGGCAATTATAAGGTTATCCATGTAAGTGATTTGTCGGCCCAAAGGAAGACAATATTGCTTGACAGATTTATTGTCAGTGTTTGATCACTACAAGAGGTAGCCATTTACAAGTTAATATTACTGTCCAAAGACTTGATATTAATGTTGTACCAGGTGCCTCGAGATGTTACCAACTTATTTAAATTTAATGATTGATTATTTGGTTTAATGTGAGCATGACAGTTAATTTTGGTTTTGTTCTCTGTTCAGCTATGATGTCTGCTACTTCTATTTCTGCTAATACCAACAACATTCCCATGCTCAATGGGTCAAACTTTAAGGATTGGAAAGAAAACATTCTGATCATTTTGGGTTGCATGGATCTGGACTATGCGTTAAGGGTTGAGCAACCCCCTTCTTTTACGGATGCAAGTTCTGCTGAGGAAAAGCGGAACTTTGAGAAGTGGGAGCGCTCAAATCGCGTTAGTCTGATGATCATTAAGCGCGGCATTCCAGAAGCCTTTCGAGGCACAGCTTTTGAGGAAGTTACTACGGCCGAAACAGTACTTTGCGGAAATTGAAAAGCGTTTTGTTAAAAACAATAAGGCCGAGACAAGTACGCTTTTGGCTAACTTGATCTCACTAAAGTATAAGGCGCAAAGAGGAAATATAAGGAGTACATCATGGAGATGTCTCATCTTGCTTCAAAGTTAAGGGCACTAAAGCTCGAGGTGTCCGAGGACTTACTCGTGCATTTAGTGTTAATATCGCTAATCCTCGCTGCTGCACAATTCGATCGGTTTAAGGTCGATTACAACTATCAAAGGGAGAAGTGGACTCTTAATGAGCTCATTTCATATTGTGTGCAAGAGGAAGAAAGGTTGAAGCAAGAAAGAACGAGATTGCTCAACGCGATTTCCAAGGATAAGGGCAAAAGGAAAAATGATGTTGAGAAAGTCTGCTAAAGATAAGGGTCCAACCAAAAGAAAAAGCGAAGGTGAAACTCGGGATGGGTTTATTACTTTTGTGGCAAACCTGGACACAAAAAGAAGGATTGTACCAAGTATCGCGCTTGGCGTGTGAAGAAAGGTACATTTCTTGCTTTGGTCCTGTTCGAAGTTAATTTAGCTTGATGCACTGGAAACACACTTGGTGGTTAGATTCTCGAGGCTACTACTTACATAAGTGTTTCAATGCGGGGTTACCTGAGCTATCGAAAGCCAACTGATGGTGAAAGATACATCTTTGTGGGTGATGGCAAATCGGTAGAAGTGGAGGCAATAGGGCATTTTAGATTGTTATTAGGAACTTTTTTTCTTGGATTTGAAAGACACTTTCGTTGTACCGTTGTACCGTCGTTTAGACGAATTTGTTTCTATTTCCTTATTGGACAAATTTGGTTTTACTTGTTCATTTGAAATTGTCGGTTTAATCTTTCATTTAATTCCAATATTGTTGGTACCGGTTCGTTAAGTGCTTATGACAATCTATATATGCTTGATACTATTGTTTCGTATAATGAATCCCCGCATGTTGAATCAAGAGTACTAAGCGAAAATTAAATAAAGAAAATTCGGCTAAATTATGGCACAAGCGTTTGAGTCATATCTCAAAACCCGAATTGAGAGACTTGTGTCGACGGTATTTTGGATACACTTGACTTTTCGGATCTTGATGTTTGTGTTGAGTGTATTAAAGGAAAACATACCAAAATAAAGAGATTAGGTGCCAACAGAACTTGACGCGTCTTAAATTGATACATACGGACATTTGTGGGCCATTTCCTAAAGAACTTGGAATGGTCAACAATATTTCATATCATTCATGACGATTACTCACGATATGGGTACCTATATCTAATTCATGAAAAATCGGAGAGAATCGGACATGTTCAAGGTTTTTAAGTGTCAAGTTGAGAATCAACTCAACAAAAGAATTAAAGTCACGATTCGACCGTGGAGGTGAGTACTACGGCAGATATGATGGTTCAGGAGAACAACGTCCATGGCCTTTTGCTATCTTCCTAGAAGAATGTGGAATTGTCCCATAGTACACCATGCGGGGCGCTAAAGATGAATGGTGTTCTTTGAAAGACGAAACAAGACTTTCTAAAAGGATATGGTAAGGAGTATGATTAGTCATTCCTCCTTACCGAATCACTCTCCTGGGAGATGCACTAAAGACTCGCAACTTATATTCTCAACAGGGTACCAACTAAAGCAAACATTGCTAAAACACCATTTGAACATTGGGTCGGGCGAAAGCCTGGTCCTAAACCACTTCCACATATGGGGATGTCCAACAAATTTAGGCCTTATAGGCGAAATGAAAAGAAATTGGACTCCAAAACAATTAGCAGTTACTTTATTGGTTATTCATAAAAATCAAGGGGTTTTAAGTTTCATGATCTTGAGACGGGAAATGCGGTATTCTTTGAGGATGTTGAGTTTTGGGGGAGAAATAAGGTTAGAGATATTACCTTTGAGGAGGAGTCGATCTCGACACCTACTACTGCTTCTGATGATGTTCAGGTTTCTATTCCTGTCATTAACCGAGAAGTAGATCCTGAACCTCAACAGGATAATGTTGAAGAACTCCCCACTCAGGTTGAAACTATTCGGGAAGAACAAACTCAACAACCTCGAGAACTAGTGCCATTAAGGAGGTCCACTAGAGAAGAGAAATGCTATTCCTGGATGATTATGTGGTATTTCTCCAAGAAAATGAGGATAATAATGGATTGATAGAAAATGATCCTATCAACTTCGCTGCCCATGCAGATCCAAACTCTCAAAAGTGGATTGATGCCATGAATGAAGAGTATATGTCAATGCAAGACAGTCAAGTTTGGGTTCTTGTCCCATTACCTGAAGGTGCGAAACCTATTGGTTGCAAATGGATTTTTAAGACCAAAAGGGATTCGAAGGGTAATGTGGAAAGATATAAGGCTCGTCTTTTGTAGCTAAAGGCTTTACTCGAAAAGAAGGCGTTGATTTTAAAGAGACTTTCTCTCCGGTTTCCACGAAAGACTCTTTCAGGATAATTATGACATTAGTTGCACATTTTGACCTTGAGTTACATCAGATGGATGTAAAGACGGCGTTTCTCAATGGAGACATTGATGAGACGATATATATGGTGCAACCAGAAAACTTTGTGTCTGGAGACCCAAAGTCTATGGTTTGCAAATTAAAGAAATCCATCTATGGGCTCAAGCAAGCTTCTCGTCAGTGGTACCACAAGTTTCATCAAGTAATAGTCTCGTTCGGTTTTGAGACTAATGCTGTTGATGATTGTGTGTATCACAAGTTCAGTGGGAGTAAGTGTATTTTTCTGGTCTTGTATGTGGATGGCATTTTGCTTGCCACTAATGACTCGGGATTGCTGCACGATACCAAGAAATTTCTATCAAAGAAATTTCTTTTGTTCTGGGGATCCAGATACACCGGGATTGTTCTCGGGGTATTCTTGGATTATCACAAAAGAGCTACATAGAGAAAGTGTTGCAAAGATTTGGCATGCAGAACTGCAAACCAGGAGACACCCCTATAGCTAAGGGAGACAAGTTTAGTCTCGAACAATGCCCTAAAGGAAATCAAAATTAAGGAAATGCGAAAGATTCCCATGCTTGGTTGTTGGGAGTCTAATGTATGCTCAGTCTGCACAAGACCGATATAACGTTGTTGTTGGTATGTTGGGCGGATATTTAAGTAACCCTGGTATGGATGACCGAAAGCGACCAAACGGGTGATGAGGTATTTACAGAGAACAAAAGATTACATGCTCACATACGTAAAAATCGATCGATTGGAGATCATAGGGTATTCTCGATTCGATTTTGCGGGATGCCAAGACAATGGAGATCCACTTCGGGCTACATTTTCTTATTGGGTTTGGAGGAGCCATTTCATGGAGAAGTGCTTGCGACACTTGTAGCATCTTCTACCATGGCAAATTTAATTTGTAGCATCTTTATGAGGCATCCAATCATGGAATATGGGCTGCGAAATTTTGTCACACTGGGCTCATGCGCATTATTGGGAATATAGAAAGACCATTAAAGTTGTATTGTGATAATAACTCGGCAATCTTATATTCTAATAACAACAGAGCTCTACTAAGTCAAAACACATTGACATAAAGTTCCCGTTGTGAAGGAAAGTGGTGAGAGTGGTCAGATATATATAGAGCATATCGGGACAGACTCAATGATTGCGGATCCGCTTACTAAAGGATTAACACCCAAGGTCTTTCACGAGCATACTGCTCGTATGGGTGTGATACAGTTTCAGGATAATTTGGTTTAGTGGGAGTCTGTAATTTTATTGCTCTATACATTACTTTGGACACATTTTGTGTATTTGGATATTTGTGTACATATATAAAGTATTCAGTTTATTACACTCTGTCATTTTGGTTATGATTGATCTCACTAAGGAATAAGGTGGACCAGTTGGAAATAGACATGTTAGATCACATTACATGTAATTTCCATGCTACGCACCCATGATTGATCTATGTCATTTGGTTGTGCTGGTATATGTGATTATTGATGGGTTTATTCACGCATAAAGTGATGAAAGCCTCTTTAGTCCTGTATTAGTATAATCAATGGACGAGATTGTTAAGGGATACTCTTATATGTGACAACAAGGTTTGAGCTCATAAGGTATTGCACATTTGTTTGGTAACATATGTAGTCCAAGTGGGAGATTGTTGGAAATATTTATTTGGACTTACATATGTTAATTAAATGTGTATAGCTGTCTTACGGTTTAATCCAATTAAAGTGATCTAATAAGGTTTTAATTTTGGATTAAAAGGGTATCAAATTGTCATGAGATTAAATGTGTAGATACTATTAGGTGATTTTCTTTTTGTTGAGGGACCAAATAGAAAATAAAGAGGATACTTATCCAAAACGGTTATGGTCCCCGGGCGACGGTTCTTAAATAAGAGAAAACGTCTGTCTCCCTTTACAGAACGTTAGATACAGAACTCTCAAGACTCTCAAGAAGAACCGCTCGTCTGGAAGGCCAAACCAAATCCCAAAACAAGATCCAGATTTCTCACAAACCCTAATGGATTCAGGTACGCTTCCGTGTTTAAGTTTAATCTCTTCTCTTTCTCGGATTATCATGGTAGATCGGTCAAACATGCTTTTTGGATTTTGTGAATTAAAGCATGCCTTTGTGATTTTGATTTATAACAAGTGGTCTACCTTATCCCAAGTAGCATTCTTCTCCAGAGCTTTCATTTCCTCATATATAGCTTCCTTCCACTCTGGAACATTTAGAGCCTCCTTGACATTGTTTGGAATGACAGCAATAGACACTTGTGAAATATAAGCACGATATGAGGGTGACACCTTGTTATAGGACACAAACTTAGACAAAGGGTATTTAGTACAAGACCTGACACCTTTCCTAAGAGCAATTGGAAGATCAAGTTGGCTAGAAAGTTCGATTCAGAAATACCTAGAGGATTTTTGATCTCATGATTTAACCCATGGTCAGATTCTTGGTGATGCTGCAAGATAGTGTTCCTCTTTCTTTGTGCACAAGTTTCCTTTGAGTACACAAGACCCTTATTCCTTTTCACGGACATCTCAATTGTTTCTTGACTATCATTATGTAATGGTATTAACAAAGGTTGTTCATTGGTTTCAATATTTGATTCATTTGTTTCCAAAGAATTTGTTACAATTCCAATTTCACTAGTCTCAATGTCTCATGTGGTGAAATATCAGTTTGAACGAAATCAACAGTCAAATCGGAATCATTTAGGAATGCATTGTCACTATTGATCATCCCCTGAAGATGAGAAGTGCTATAGTAAGATTGTGCTTCAAAAAGTGGCATCCATTGACACAAACATTTTATGTAAGAGTGGGTCAAAACATTAATATCCTTTTTGGTTTGTAGCATAACCAACAAAAATGCATTTGTGAGCCTTTGGATTAAGTTTTGTGCGGCTAGGATCATGATTATGAACAAATGTAATGCTGCCAAAAAATTTCAATGGGATGTCTATAGTAAGACGGGAAGTAGGAAAACATTCATTGAACCTTTATTGACGTTTTGAAATTCAAAATTCTTGTGGGTAGTCTATTAATTAAGTGGCTGTAAGAATTGCTTCTCCCCAATGATATTCTTTTTATTGATTTGAAAAGAGCTACATGTACAAGACTTTATAGAGAAATATAAGCTCCTAATCCAAAAAATCAGAACCTAAAAAATCAGGAGCTAAATCAGCTCTTCCCTGATTTCAGTTTCTGACTTTCCATATTATTTCTTTCCTAAATCTAAATTTTGACTTTCCCATTAATTATTAGAATCAAATCTTAACTATCCTATTTTACCAACAGTTTTGAATTAATTACATAAGATTTTCTATATTCGGGCATGTTGGCATCCCTGAATTTTCTATCCGTGACAGGGAGGCTTTTCTTCTATGGTGAAATCATTAAGAGCTCAGTGCATTGAGTTACTTACAGAGATTGAAGCTCGTCTAGATTTTGATGATGAGATGCCACCCCTTGACCTCAACCTAGTCACAGACAAGATACATAAAATGTTGCAAGAAGTAGATGATGCTTTAGAAACTGCCAATTATGACAAGCTTCTGCAGTCTGGAGTACAGGTACCTTATGGATTAGATATTTCAGATAATTTTTACTTTCTTAAGAATATATATTGTGGAATAGTGGTTTTGTATATTGCCTCAAAGGCATCTCAGCAATATTAAATTTTTTTCTTTCCTTTTCTTTTGGCTTTTTCCATATCATCAGTTTTCTGTTTTTCTAATTAGTTAAAATTTTGTGTTTGAAATATCTACGTATATATGTTTTTCCAAAATTTATTGTTTGTATATATATTACCTGTCTATGTGCTGTAACCTTGCTAATCTCTGTTCAGATCGCAATTGTTGGTCGGCCAAATGTCGGGAAATCAAGCCTTCTTAATGCATGGAGCAAAGTATGTTTTAGAAGCTCATTCGTGTTGTTGAATCTTTATCATTGTTGTTGTTTTTGCTCCTCCTGTTTGTTACTTGTGTGCAATTATTGCAATAGAGGTATCTTTTGTTTACATTGGTACAAGTTGATAAAATCTATTTGTAAACTAGACTCCATAAGTTGGTTTAGTTTCAACCTATTACCCATACTTAAGAAATTAGTGAAGTTCCAGCTAAAATTAACACCGTCTTAGTGTCATTTTTAAATAAGCTCCTGTTTGTCATAATCTCATTCATTGAACATGTTTAAAGGTGGTATATATGTTTAATTGGACCTAAAATTTGTTTTTCCCTCTTCTGTTATAAAATAGTGTATTTGAAAATTTTGCTGTGTAGATGCAATTATCATCGTCATTTTTATTTGTCTGTTTTGTTTCATTTCTCTACTATGCCTAATTGTGTTCGTACATACATTTTAGCATACAGAGTGAGAGAGCAATAGTTACCAACATTGCTGGCACAACACGTGATATAGTTGAAGCCAATATTACTGTCGGTGGAATTCCTGTCACCCTTCTTGATACAGCAGGCATCAGGGACACTGATGATGTGGTGGAAAAAATTGGTAAGGTTTGATTGGAATTTCCGAGGTTTAATGTTAATGAAACTTAATAATTTCACCTGTATTGCCTTTTGACCTTGGTCATATTCCATGATGTACATGTTGATTTTATTATATCAATTATGTAATGGGATATGACTAGAACAACTATCTCAACTCATCGCCGTCTCATCGTATTTTCCATGCAAGTGGAAAAACTTATGATGATGATGATTTTGGAATTTCATCTCATTTCTCCTTCGTATGAAGGTTGCGTCATGAAGGGCATCCGGCGTAAAACTTTGCCACTTTGCTTTTTGTGTGAATTTGTAGTGTTAACTAATTTTAGACAATTAATTGACACTATAAACTTCACACCACCGACCCCACATAGTGGGATAAGGTGCAGTTGATGATGATGATGATGATGATGATGATGATGATGATGATGCCTTTTGACCTTGGGACTGGTAAAAATTGTGATATTAGTCTTGTTTAATTTAATGAATAAGTTGAGATTCCGATTATGATACAAAATGAATTTTTTTATGAGTCTATTACATGTAAATTAGGCCAGTCATTTCCTTAAAGATGCCATTCTGTTGCCTCAGCTGAGGATCCTACTGAAAATGTGAAATTCTATTCAATGTCTGCTTACAGTAAAGACACTTCTTTTGCAGTTATGGTTGTACAATTATGATGAAAACTTAATTTTCTAATGTTATCCTCATGCAACATCTGAAAACAATCTAATTGGTTTCGATTTGGTATTGACTATTTTCTTGCAGGTGTTGAAAGGTCTGAAGCAGTTGCTACAAGTGCTGATGTCATCGTCATGACTGTAAGTGCTGCAGAGGGTTGGACTTCGGAGGATGACAGACTTGTCGAGAGAATTCAAAGCAATAAGGTTTTTGAACTTTTTCCATTACCCGCTTGAATTCGTTGTGGTGGATACTTATTACTTGGAACTATGGCTCCTCACCCTTTACTGTTTCTTTTTGGGTGAATTTCATAATAGGGTCCAAATTTAAGAAAATCTATCATTTTAAGACCCAAAATTTTCAACTTTCTCAAATCAAGATTCAATTTTTATTTTTTTCTCAAATTGGGCTCTCCCTTAAATTTCGGGTTCTCACTTCAAGACCCAAAATTTCAATCTTCTCAAATCAAAACCCAATTTTTATTTTTTTCTCAAATCGGCCCTTCCCCTAAATTTTGGGTTCTCCTTCAAGTTTTAGAATTTAACAAAAAGAGAAACATTAGTGTAATCTATCACGTCAACCACAAAATTACTTTTCTTCCTCTTTTCGTTTTTTCGCTTATTCTTTTTACCAGCTCCATACTTATTATCAATTTTGTTTAACGTGTAGAAACCAAGATCTATAAATATAAATGTATGTAGCTAACAAGATGAAAAAAGTCGTAAAATATTTATCGGTTACTAAAAAAAATAAGATATCCAAATTATGAATGAAAAAGAAGTAGTAAAATATTTTCTAGTTACTAAAAAAAAATATATCCAAATTATGATTGAATTTTACTATTTAAAACAAGTATCGATTAAGAAAAAGGAATGAGCAAAAAATTAAAAAGAGAAAGAAAATTAATTTTTGTGGCCGGTGTGATAGATTACATTAATATTTCTCTTTTTGTTTAATTTTAAAACCTGAATTGAGAGCCCAAAATTTGGAGGAGGGCCTGATTTGAGAAAAAAAAATAAAAATTGGATCTTGATTTGAGAAGGTTGAAATTTTAGGTATTGAAGTGAGAACCCAAAATTTGAGAGAGAGCCCAATTTGAGAAAAAAAAATAAAAATTGAGTCTTGATTTGAGAAGGTTGAAATTGTGGGTCTTGAAATGATAGATTTTCTTAAATTTGGATCTTATTATGAAATTCTCCCGTTTCTTTTAACTATTAAGTCTATATGAATGTGAAAAGATTTGGATAGGTTTTTCTTTAAGCTCCATGAAGTTTGTGTTTTACTAATGGTCTGTTTGCAGTTGTATTTATTGGTAGCACTACTTCAGGTTATAAGTGTTGCAATGAGAAGCAACAGATTAGGAGGGTCACAATCTTATTAACTGTATGAAATTTTTTAGGGATAGTTACATAGACATCTATTGCAGTAAGGTCAGAGTCTGTCGACTGAAAAAGTGACAGGAATAGTAAAATGGCATTCTTAGGTTGCGATTGGATATATTTTCATTTTGGAAATTTTCTTTCTGCTAGAGAATAGTTTGAAAAATTGTTAGGGAGAATAAGATATTTTTTGGAGATTTGAATGGATATAAAATGAAAATGAAATGATGAAAGATGATGTGAAATAGAAATAGTAAAAACAATGATTGCGTATGATTGGTGGTTAAAAATATGTGAGTGGGTGAATAGTGAAATTTATGGGAAAATGTGTAATAATGAATTGGTTTTTCTTGGAAAGACAGTGAGAAAAAAAGTGAGAGTGAGTGAATAATGTATTTTTGAATAGTTTGGTAGACAGTCAGATTTGGAGTTAGAAAAATTTCTCTCGGAGTTAGAAAAATTTCTCTAATTTTTTTGTGAATAAAGTTACGAAAATAAATTTTTTTGTAGGCAATCAACATAATATCATGGGTTATTTACAAAAAATCATTCAAAAATTAATTTTTTTTGTGAATAAAGTTACCCCTCAATTTTAAAATTCTAAAATTTCCATCTCTCTCTCTCTCTCTCTCTCTCTCTCTCTCTCTCTCTCTCTCTCTCTCCATTAAAATTGAAAGGAAAATTTTATAAGCCATGCCCGCATGCTTTATGGAGCGAGATGTTGCCATAAATATGAACACATGACAGATTTCAACATACATATATATACATGGGTTATTTACAAAAAGTACCCTTGAGGGGATAATTTTGTCCATCCATTTCAATTTCATTCTTCAATTTTCTTTTGGAATTCCGTCAGGGGCATTATCGATTTTATAAAAATTCCGTTAGTTTTGCCACAATCCCTCAAACCTCAATGGTACTTTTTGTAATTATGAAACTTAGCTAAGCTTTTTTGTAATTACCCCAAACCTCACGGGTACTTTTTATAATTAGCCGTATATATATGTGTGTATGTGGTGTGTGTACGTGTGCTGGTATACACACATGTTTTGAGTGGGAGATGTGACGCCAGGACTTGGAGGGTCGAGAGTTGTGGGGGGGTGTCTAGGGGTATGGGTTGGCTTGTGTGCATGCTGGTTTGTTTTTGTCTGTCAAATTTGGTCAAATTGAAGATTGAATGAATCAGGATTATTTTCAGAAATGTATTGCAATCTTTTGCAAACATTGTCAAATTTTGGCCAAAAAAATTTCAGAGGTGGGGGAATCTGTAATGAAGATATCACTGACATGGGTGTCGGTGTTTTTTTCCAAAATAGATGGATTTTCTGTTAATATGACTTCTAGGGTTGTGTACGTAATTATCCCAAAATATCATGAGGATGAAAGAGGACTACGCAAGCAGACATTCTATTACTTGATATAGCAGTCTGAAAATTTGTCTAGAAAGCACTTTAAAAAGCTGTAGGTTCTGTATGGAGAGTGGAACAAAAAAGGCCAGTAAAGATGTTTGTTGGTCAATGGTCATGATGTTTCACCAATGTCCTTCCAGTTTTGTTGTACAGGGTACGTACTCTTTGCACCTCAAGAGGGTTAGTTCCCAAGAGTGCAATTCGTAGAGTCTCTATTTTCCTTGCTAGTCATGTGTGTTATATTCGATTTTAATGTGAAACAAAGATCAACGAAGCTATCATGCTTAATAATCCTTCTGCAAATCCAGAGTGCATCTTCATCAACCTCTCCAGTTGTTCTTGTGGTCAACAAAATAGACTGCACCGTATCTTCTTGTGAATGGGTCGATAAACTTTCCAGCTCTTTCAACAAGCTTGTTTTTACCTGTGCTGTGACTGGTCAAGGTATCGCAGATTTAGAGTCTGCAATAATAGAACTAGTGGGTCTGAATAAAGTCCCTGCTGGGGGGCGCAAATGGACTGTGAACCAGGTTAGCCTTCTTTCGTGAATTCATTCTGATTCTCAGTTTATTTCCACATTAAATTCATCCTTATGTTCATATGTCATTCTACTTGATACATACACCATTTTGCTGGTCTGGTACTTGGACTCAATTATTTTTTAAATGGGAGATAAAAGACACTATTCAAGTGAAACCTGGAGGAATATAAATTACAGAGATAAGGTAGTTGAGTTTTCGGTATGTAGGTGTACATGACACGATTTCTGTTGCATATTTGTGAAGCCGTATGAGCCATATTCATTAATTAATCCAATTACAGCTTCTTAGGATTCCATTAATGGTTTTGTTACAGTGTTTAGCGTCATAATAATTTTTCTAAGGGATAATTACAAGAGGTTCGGGCTAATTACAAAAAAACCCACAGGTTTTTTAAAAATGCAAAAACTACTTGAGGCTTGGTTTTCCGTCTTACATTTTCCCTTCGTAAGAAAAATACATTTCAAAACCTCCCCCACATTTATAAAAATATTGGAGTTTCTCCCTTAATTTAAGACAGAATCAGACGAGTTTTTTTTTTTTTTTTGTAATTTTGAAACATCTCTGTTTTTTTTTTTTTTTTTGTAATTAGCCCAAACCTCTGGTGTTTTGGTAATCCTTTTTCTGGTTCATGTTAAAGTATCTGATATTGGGTGTTACTTCTTACTGTCTCCCTTCGTTTATTAGTTATTCCGTTGCTCTCATTTTTGTTTGCATTTCTGCGCATTTAAGTGAAAAGCCAAATATTTATGAAAAGTTGGTGCAATGTAAATCAGTGGTAAGAGTATATATTACAAAAAATGATGTACCAAGGACAATCCCTTGTGTCATTAACGTTCCTCAAGGGGAAACATTGATGTTCTGCACTGTTGATCACACTGGGACCACTGGGTGCAGCAGTGAGGACAATGATGACACGAAAGCCACATTTTCAATTGATACAAAAGATTTAGTGAAAGTGCAGCACATATAGATTTCTAAATTAAAACCCTTTAAACAAAACCCAAACATTTGAAGCTCAGAACCAAACATTTGAAGCTCAGAGCATCTGAAGTCCGCGAAATCATCTTTAACATTTTATGTTAGTATACGTAAAGAATTTGGGACTTACCATATTATTCTGTACGCTTTGAGAATGAAGCTATATATTTGATGGCCTGATGGGGTCATCCTATTCTGGTTGATTTCATTGGTTTTCTTGTCATATGATTCTTCTACCCAGAAACAGTTCCCGGAATTTTTTAGACTTATCAGCTGAATATTATTTCTAACATCAGTAGAAGGCTATACTTGATACACTAGAAGTATTTTTTTAATTTGTCGCATTGCAAGACTAGATTCCAAGATCAATTAGGCACTGAAGCGACTCTAACTTCTGTGGAGTATTTCATTAAAAAGAAAAGAATAATACCAATACAATGAGACATTGAATTAGTGCGCATTACCTCTGAATAAAGTCGCTTAATCTGAACTCGTTGGATCCGATGTTGCAGTTATGATGGTGACATTAACATGGAGAAGTTTAATGGCACAACACGAAAAATTCAGAAGTACAAAACCCAGAATTAATTTCCTATAGTCAAGGCTATCTGTGCTTTTGTTAGTATTGCACTTATTAAAATCATCAATCTGTTATGCTGAGGAAGTTTAGTTGAGGACACACATAGGCTGTTAGAGAACTTTTGAATCTTTGAGTTAATCCATTATTCTGCTTTATCCACATTAATCGCAAATTTCTGGATATTGTCAGAGACAATGCGAGCAGCTTGTTCGGGCCAGAGAGGCTTTCCAAAGATTGCAGTCATCAATCGAGGAAGAGATACCCCTAGATTTTTGGACAATTGACCTAAGAGAAGCTGCTTTGGCTCTCGGGCAAATAAGCGGAGAAGATATTTCTGAAGAAGTTTTGTCAAACATATTTGGCAAATTCTGCATCGGGAAATAGTTTTCAGAAGTTTAACCGGAAACGTAAACGCAAAACTATTTTCCTCTGCATATAAGGTCACAAATACTTTTGTTAATCGCATCAGGAACTTTGTCGCTTTCAGTTTGGAATATCCTGCTGATATTAGTATCATTACCAGCTAGTGATGGAAAAGACGACAACACAACACCACGAACAAAAGAGACTACATTTTATCATGTATTAATGCAACTTCTTCTCATGAATTTATTTAACTGTATTGTGCAAGAATAGAATCCTAGATAGGGATGATTACAAAAACTATCTCTGAGGTTTAACCTAATTAAAAAACAAAAAGAACAGTTATCTTTCAAAATTACAAATACCCCCTGTACATTTGTTTCTATTTTACAAATTGCTCCCTCAAGAGGAGTATTTATTTGGTAAATACAAACATCAAGGGGTATTTGTAATTTGAAAGATAATTGAAGTTTTTGTGTAATTAGGCTAAACCTCAGGGGGTAGTATATGTAATTATCCCTCCAAATACTAAAAGAATTGCCATCAGTAACACGAAAAAAAGAATGTTGGAGATTGTTATTTTCAAGGGCAGTGGTGTTTTGCCCTCATTCTACATTCCCAGCTTCCCTCTCATTGCTCGTGTCTCCCAATGGATCATCTCCTAAGTTCTGAAAGCTGGCTTTCCCACTTATCCCTTGATGCTCCTGATTCTGAACTGTCCCTTATCTCATGTTCTTGATTCAGCAGATTTCAATGTGCCTCCTGTAACTCGATGAATGTGCGATTGGATTTTTGCCTCATGGATGGATCGCATACGTGATGATGAAGAACCATTTTCCGGTATGTTTTCTTTATCTGATCTACATTTGCACTCTTTGAACCAAGGACAGATAGCTCTTTCCTGAAGTCATTCGTAGTCTTACAAGAAATAACTTTGAAATTTTGTTGCCTCGGCATACTTTTTGGATGAGAAAATGATATGCAGTTGGTAGCATTCTTTAGTGGAGAGCTCTGAATTACATTCATATTATAGTGACTCAGGACTGCAGTCAAGATCAAGATTATTTGGTTGATGGGTGAGCTTACTGTATTTAATGGTCTTGTATTGATATTCATCCATTATATTTAGGAATCATTACAAAAACAACCCTGAGGTTAGTATAATTACCAAAAAAATCCAGTTATCTTTCAAAATTATGAATACCTCGTTAACATTGGTTTCTATTTTACAACTTGCACCCTCACGGGAGTGTATTTGTTAGGTAAATACAGACCTCAAAGGGGTTGTTTGTAACACCATAAAGGGCTATTTGTAATTTTGAAAGATTACTGATTTTTTTTTTTTTGGTAATTAGGCTGAATCTCAGAGGCAATTTTTGTAACCATTCTTTATGTGTGTGTGTGTGTGTTAAGAACGCTAAACACTATTTCTGAGTGTTAGATGTGTCTTTGACTCTGACACGGTTTTGACCTCCGGCGGTTTAGGCCTTAGTTTTGTTATCCGAGATCATTTCACTTCCTATTCCACTAATGTAGATGATGGACAACTTAGTTACATCTAAAATATCAACTCCTCATGTTTATCTTACTACACTTGTCAATCATCCAAATAGGAAGTGGAACACTCAAAGTGAAATAGGAAATCTCAAGGCGTTTTATCCACCATTGATCGGTTTTAAGATGTGCGGCGGGGATTCCGAAACCTGTTTTCTTATGGCAATGACAATGTGATGATCATGTGGTGGGGTGTGAATCAAGTAATTAACCAAGTGAGAATCTGACTGGATATAGGAGTGACAGTGGTCTGGTCTGCATCGAGTTTACCTGGACTCGACATCTTAAAACTTTTAAGGATCCAAACTCAGACTTGCTTGATCCAAGATTTATTATATATGTTTCTACGGAAATTTCTATTGAAATATATAATAAATATTTAATTGAAAAATAATGTGTCAGGGTCTGGGTCATGTCCGAAAAATGAGAGACGGAGTCTCAAACGAATTTTTACCATTAAAACCCGTCCCTAGTATGGGTCCTAAAACAGACTCATTGTGATTCCTATGTAAATTGGGTACAAAACATCTTGTGGTAATGGGCTAAATTGGTCATTTATGTTTTGTGAAAACGAAAAATAGCTATGGTTTTAAAACAAAAACTTGTTTTTTTAACCATTTTGACTAAAAGCTAATGGTCATACCCTTTGTGTATTCTCTGCTGAGATATTTAGCCATTTTTAAAAAAAATGATGCGGGTACATAACTTGATACCTATACATATAGCTCGGTGTACCGAGTTATATACTGGTCCCCAGAAATGAAAAAAAGGGCAAAGTGGATATTTGAACTCAACAATAGGTAAAAATCATGTTTTCAAACATGGCTGAAAAATATTTTTGTTATGAAAAAAGGGCCAAAAAACAGACGGACTAAAACATTTTTGTATCTATCCTTTTACACGGATGCTTGTAACTATTGTTTTAAATGGATGTAGGGGATTCAGCTATTTACAATACTATGAGAATAGCCAGATAATCGACATATACTAAAGTAAATTTCATGCAATTATACATAATTATCTATCTTTCTATACTTATTATAAAACTGTGAATGAGTTTGAAGGTTTCTTGAAAATTTTGATTTGCCAAAAACATCCTTATAGTAAAGTTAGCTTTAAGGGCAATCAAGTATTTTTTATATTGATTTTGTTTTTATTTTTTAATAATATGGTTAGTCTCTTTGTATTCCAAATTCTTCTTGTATGCTTTTATTTAATTGTAAGTCTTAGAACAATTTGAATTTTTAAACAATATTCATTTAATATTAAACTAGATATCGAGAGCTTTCTAACCATATATCACAACCATATTTAAATCACTTTATATGAGATTATTTTAGCAATTTAAAGTAATGTTATGTAAAAATGTACATTTATAATATTTTTCTTTATTTTTCTTAATAACTAAATACATCTACAAAAAGAAACAAGAGTATAAATTTACGACAAAATGAAGATAAAAAATAAATAAATAAGATTAATTCATTTAGTTTGATTTAATAAATAGGAAGACAAAATATATTTTCTAAATTCACTTTTGGTTGCAAATATCCCATAAAATAATAAATTTGTCATCTATCACCCTCCCTAAATTGTGAGATAATTAAATAACGCATTATTTAGATATGTTAAGATGTGGGTTCGAGACCATTGAGAATTGCAGAGAAATATATGTATTTCAATTAAAAAAAATTAGTTATAAGATTAGAGAAATATAAGTTATTACTAAAATTTTGAAAAAAAAATTATTTTTATTATCCAAACTTTATTATTAATCTTTATTTATGTTTTTTTTTGTTATTTTGTTGTAATAACATATATACGATTTAACATGATTTAGATTCAATTTTTTTCTTAATGCAAAAACTTGGGTAATCCAATTTTAGCATGAAAAATTACATGATTAATTATTTTTAAAATCTAATGCAAAACATATTAAAAGTAAAATAAAAAAAGACCTCTCCAACCATCAAAACCAAACAAGAGAAAATTTGATTATAAACTAAACATAAAAATCTATATAGTTTTATATTATTTAATTTTAAGTTTTTCTGAAATTGAGTTATATTAACAATTAGTTAATAATTCATTCCGATCTATACTTACTAAAAATAATTTATATATTAAAACAATGTTGAAAATTTAACAACCATATCAATAATGTTATACATGTACTCACAATCTATAATTAGCTTATGTAGTATATTAACCAATTTCTGTTTACTGGATATGTATTATTATTTCAAAGAAGTTATTGAAAAGGCAAAAAACAAAGCATACATAAAGAAAATGTCACTTGCAATAAATCTAACGAGAAAGATTTGAAGCAACACAAATGCATTAATAATATTTGAAGTATTTAAGTATTTTATTAATCCATCAAATACTAATCAATATTTCATGAATTTTAAATATGGATTACTATTGAATGTCGTACAAAGTGCTTTTGTAACGCCCCGATTTTTCTAACTTAAAGATAAATATATATAGAGACCAAGATCCATGAAAATTGACTTATTTTTATAAAGAGTGCAATCGTGGATAATTTTTCGCTAAATAAAAGGTTTTATAAATATCCCACAGTTGAAAAGAAATAGACTACTAAATTTAACTTCAAAGGACAAAGGAATAATTTGTACTAAATAAAATATTAAACTATAATCCATATGCAAAGAAAAATTTAAAACAATAAACATTGTCTGAAAAACTCTCAATAATTATAAAATAAATTTCAAAGAAAACTTTGTATGACTCTGATCACATCCATCCACCACGTGCCACGCCGGACTCCTAACCTGAAAATTTTTAAATGAAAGGGGCGAGCTATCAACAACTCAGTGGGGACGCATTGTCTAAATCAAATACACAAGCATAATCATCATTGCATACACACCTATGGTTTTCATGGTTTGATCAAACAAGCCCGTAGGCTAACTGTGGGTGTACAATTAAGTACGTTCATGTTTGTACAATTAAGTACCTTCGTGATGTACAATTAAATACCTTCGTGTCATGTCATGTTTAACGTGACCATACATATAACAATCATAACAAGACATTTAAAGTAGACAATAAGTAGTAAACCCCACCTCAAAAACGCAGTTCGTGAACTTGAAAAATATTGAATTGCTTGAGCTCGAAAAATCCTAGACCTTGAAAGTATCGTTTCCTACACATCAAAATAAATTTAACTTAATACATGACTTTAGGGTAAAATGGATTAAATAGTTGAGGTGAAAGGAATAAGAGATGAAACAAAAGAAAAATTGAAGATGAATGAGGTTGAATTGAATTTGCAGTCAAATCTGCAGCTTATGGGTCAAGGGACACTTTTGTGGGTTTACGAATTTTGAGGGGTATATTTGTAATTTAAGTGGAGTTAGAGCTCATATCCCCCAACCAAGTTCCAAATTCGTCATTTCTTAGTTTACAAATTCTGCAACTCCATAGCCCTCTGCTCGTCTTCTCGATCTCAACTATTTTTTTTTTCTTCTTCTTCCAATTTCACACGTGTATCTCCTCCCCCAAATCAATCCCCTTTCCCCCGTCACCCTCTGTCTCTCTCTTCTCCATAAATTCCGTCACCCACACACATCACCGGTGGCGCACAGCGAAACGGGGCGGGGCACGGCGGATGGAGGCGGTGACGCAGGTTGGACTTTTGGGCAAATCGATTTCCGCCGGGGCGATGGGCTTGGGCTGTGAATGGTGGTTTGGGTTTTCCGATGGTGGTTTGGAGAATTCCCGGAGGTCTGGGTTCGGGGTTTAGTGATTTCGGGTGTTTCTTTCTGGTTATTGGTTTTGATGGGTTTGTGTCTTGGTAGTTTTTCGATTGGTCTTGGGTTTTTTCTGGCGGCGGCGAGTCGCAGTGGGTGATTTGGGCTTTTCCGATAATAAGAATTTGTGGCTGTGACGGGAAAAAGGGTTACGACGATGGTGCTCGGGTTTGGGTTATGGCTGCGTTCGAGCTTGGCTTTGGCATATCACGGGTAGAATAATGCAGTTTGGCAGCTTCTAGATTGGACATAAGTTAATATGAGAGTATGAGTTTACCTTGGTTGTGAAGAAGTGATATTGCACAGATGTATCGTGAGGTTGCTGGGGATATGAGACTGGCTGGGAATATATATATGTATTTATACTTGAGAGTCTTATTGTATTATGCCATGTATTAGGTTAAATCTATTTGGATATGCACAAATAAAATTCTTTTCTATCTGATAAAATTTTCAAAGGACTCATTTTCCGATAAAAATTCTGCAGATTTTCAAATAAAATAAAATACACATATGAGCTTTAATAAAGTGGGCTTATAAAACATGCTATCAATGTAATAATCATTGGGCTTACAATAATAAAAGGGAATTTCTATGTTAAACCAAAATTAAAATCCTAAAAGGCTAAAAATCACTATCCCAAATATCAAATAATTTATGGGGTGTTACAATACTACCCCCAAACAAATTTCGTCCTCGAAATTCGATTATATGTACCTTCATTATGAGTCATAACATAAACGCGGGCCTGTCCTCCAGAGCCTTGACCTTTTCTCCCCTGTTCTTTGTTCAGAGTAACACATTCCCATGCTGCATGCCCTGGCTTCTTACACCTAAAGCAACTATCTTTACCCAACAAACATTCTCCATTGTGATTTTTTCCACAATTGGCACACAACGGTTTACTAGTGCGGGTGTCGGTCCAGTTTTACTTCGATTCTACTTTATTTATTCGATCTCTCCCCTCTCGTCTTGATTCCCACTCCGATTCGTTTCCCAAACTCCCCGTCTGCATTGTCGGTCCTAACTCCTGGCTAGCGGCAATCTCTTGAGCCCAAAAAACTGCTTTTGACATACGATAATACCCGTGACTGCCACAATATGTCGTATCCCTGGGCGTAAGCCCGCTCAAACCTCAATGCTCTCTTACGATCGATGTCTACCAAGTGCTCCACGAAGAAACTCATCCGGTTGAATTTTCTTTCATATTCTCAGAATCGACATTCCTCCTTGCTTCAAATCCCAAAACTCGCGTTCCATTTGCTCGATAGTGTTGGGGACAATATTTTTCCATTATTATCTCCTTAAATCCTTCCCATGATAGTGCTTTCGTTCCTCGCGGACCTCAATCTCCAATAACTCATCCACCATCGACCAAAGATCTTGTACTTAGTTGATCACGAGCACAAAGGATTCGTTGTGCCTCAAGACACCCGATCAATTCAAATGTGCGCTCCATCGATATGAACCATTCGTCTACATATGCGGGTCCTTCTTGCCCATTAAAGGTTGGGGGTGAGAAGCGGCGAACCGCTCCACCACCACGAGCACAGGTTAACGCGCGTGTACTTACGGTTGAATGTATGTTCATTGTCGACATTCTCTTGGTTTCTTGCCGGTACTGGGTTTTCCTCGTTATTTTGGTTCGTGTTGTTATTAGTAGCAGTAGCAGCGGCTCGGACTCCAGTTCTACGTCTTCGAATCATTTTCCTATAGTCATATACATAGTGCTTCTTAGTTCTCTAGGTAGGTCATCATATATCATAGGTTCAAATACTGTCCAATTTGTGGTGCGAACACTAATACTGTCGTACTCATGCAATTGGTAACTTCTATAAGCCATCAGTAACACAACTAACATACCGTTTGGCAGCTTCTAGATTGGACATAAGTTAATATGAGAGTATGAGTTTACCTTGGTTGTGAAGAAGTGATATTGCACAGATGTATCGTGAGGTTGCTGGGGATATGAGACTGGCTGGGAATATATATATATGTATTTAGACTTGAGAGTCTTATTGTATTATGCAATGTATTAGGTTAAATCTATTTGGATATGCACAAATAAAATTCTTTTCTATCTGATAAAATTTTCAAAGGACTCCTTTTCCGATAAAAATTCTGCAGATTTTCAAATAAAATAAAATACACATATGGGCTTTAATAAAATGGCCTTATAAAACAGGCCTATCAATGTAATAATCATTGGGCTTACAATAATAAAAGGGAATTTCTATGTTAAACCAAAATTAAAATCCTAAAAGGCCAAAAATCACTATCCCAAATATCAAATAATTTATGGGGTGTTACAGCTTTCATTTATGTTTGAGTAGGCAGTAACTCTATATCGGATGTCCAATAAATTAATATTCAGCATTGATTGAATATTGTAATAATATTATATTATAGATTACTTATCTTTCTTCATATTTTTATTTTTCCTTTTTCATTAATATATAGTTTGCATAGTATATGAAAATGGATTGTGGTTTAATAATTTATATGATATGAACATGCGACTTTTCTTTCAATTTTAATTTATTGACCATTTTCAATTGTATTCATTAGTTTATTTTATCTTCATTTCCAATATATAAATAACTTATTAATTTAGTGGCCCGCTAGGAGGCGGACCTAATGGGCTAACCTGTTGTGGGCGGCGGGCGGGGCTAGCCCGCCAGAAAAAAGAAAAAATAAAGATACGAAAAGAAATAAGAAGAAGGAAGAGAAAATGAAGAGTTGAATTGATATGTCACATTTCCATCTCTTATAAAAGTATATATAATATATTTTTTAAATATAAATTATCATTAATAATTATATTTAACTTGTAAAGTTTGTTTATGTGGTATTTTAGGTTTTATTACAACTTGAATTTCATATTTTATGGAACTTCTCGTGAACTTTGTAACTAGCCCGCAGGCTGGCTTGCTCCGCCAATCCGTTTTGACAAATCTAAGAATAGGTACTGGTTTTCGCGTGAGAATTGAAAATATGTTTAGTTGAATGTAAAGTTTTGAAAATAAATTTATGTTTAGAAATAAACTGATATTTGGTTGAGTATTTTATTTAAAAAATGTTTTTACAGAAAAACACGTCATACAAATAAAAAAATAATTTTATGTATTTGAAAATAATTTTATTGGTAAGTTAAGGGTTGACCTAACAATTAATTTTTAGTGAAAAATAAGAGTCAGCGATGTAAATTTGATAGATGTGATTGAATGACAAGGTAGGAGAATATGTAAGAACAGTAACTTTGAAAATTAATTTTAAATGTGTTACTTTTAGTAAAAACACTTGAAACAAAAATATTCTCGATTTTATGAATTGTACAAAATTGAAAATAGGTGTTTGGATATGAGAACATACGAAAAGAAATTTCAATTGTTCATCACTCTTTATGAAGAGGTAAAGGCACAGGTCGTGAAGGGAAAACTTAATGTTATAACTTAGTCGATAGATAACACATATTTCGATGATGGAGAAAAAGAGGAAGACATCCATGCAATTTTTTTTTTCTAATTACTCTTTAGTTTTTTTATTATCCATTATATTTTGTTCAATGATAATATCATGTATCGTGTTTCGGGTTCAAAATGTTCTAATTATATTTCACCTACTAAGAAGTTTAATTTCAATTTTGCGAATTTTATTTAAGGATCAAACATCAAGAGTGACATTTACTATACATAAAAAATAATTTAATAAACAATTATTCCATTTATAAGATTTAATTTTAATTAAATAAAAAAATTATTTGGATTACGTGCAACGCACGTACGCACACCTAACTGTAGTATTTTTGTGCGCATGTTTGAATTGTTTAAGTAAATCTGACTTGACCTAAATAATATTAGAGAGGAGAAATATTTGCTTATTAATTAAGTAAGGATCCATCAAATGGTAAATGCGAATAAGGCTAAATTCTAGAAGTTGCTCTTGAACCCAGGAATAACCAAAACAACAATCAAAACAATAACCAGAATAATAAAAACCAAACCAATGACTCCTTGAACTTGACTAGTTCTAATGATCATATGAGTGATGTGTTTATGGTGCATGAGTTGCTTGATTCTGTGAATGTTGTGTCTTCAAATACTTTCAGTGAAAATGAATGGCTTATTGACTATGCATATACATTCCATATGACATCTTTTAAACATCTATTTAATACTCATGCTTCTGTGCAAAATGGATATGTATCTATGGGTAATGATAAAAAAATGTCAAGTATTTGGTATTGGTACTGTGTGTTTAATGCTTGAAACTAGTTATGTTTTGACTCTCAATGATGTGAGTCATGTTCCTGACTTGTCTAATAATTTGATCTCATGTGCTATGCTTGAACATGATGGCTATGAGGGAATATGGGGTAAGGTGTTTTGAAACTCATGATGGGTTCTCTTGTTATTGCTAAAGCTAAAAAGAATAGAAATTAATATGTTTTTCTTGCTAAACATGATTCCTCTGTGCGTAATTCTGTGAATAAAGTTGGTAACTCTGTTTCTAATGATATGACTGATCTTTGGCATAAAAGACTTGGTCACATTAGGTTTAAAGGGCTCGAATTATTACAGAATAAGGGCTATTTTGGTAAAGACAAACTTGATACTTTGTCCTTTTGTGAATCATGCGTGGTAAACAACAAAAGGTTAAGTTCCCCTCCCCTGTGAACCCAAAACAATCAGCTAGTTGTGAAATACTTGAGTACTTACATGTTGATGTTTGGGGTCCCTCTTCTATGCCTACTCATGGTGCTAATAGATATTTTCCGTCTATAATTGATGATTATTCCAGGAAGGTTTGGGTGTTTTTAATGAAGAATAAATCTGTTTTTTTTGATAAGTTCAAAACTTGGAAAACTCTTATTGAAAACCAAACTGGTAAAAAGATTAAATTGTGGAGAACTGATAATGGCCTGGAACTGTAATCAATCAATGGACAATCTTTGTGACGAATATGGTATTAAAAGGCACAAGTTTGTGCCCTATTCCCCTCAGCAAAATGGCGTTGCTGAAAGGATGAACAAAACACTCTTAGAGAGAGTGAGGAGCATGCTTGCTACCTCTGGACTCTCTAAGAGATTCTGGGGTGAAGCTATTGTTACATCTACCTATTTGATAAATAGGTCTCTTTCAGTGCAAAGCTTGCATCAAAACTGTTGACCATGTTAGGCATTGTTTAAGTGCAAAGCTTGACATGAAATACTTTGGTGATGCTAAGAAAATTTTAGGTACGAACATTGACAGGGACAAAAATAAATCTGTCATTTATTTACACCAGTCCTCACACATAGAAAAAATCTTGCAGAATCTTTCTATGTCTAGTGCTAAATCTGTTAATATGCTATTGCTTCTCATTTTCTGTTAAGTAGGTATCAGTCCCCTAAGACTGAGACTGAAATATGTGCTATGAAAAATATTCTTTATGCTAATGCAGTTGGATCTGTTATGTATTTAATAGTGAGTATTAGGCCTGATATTGCCTATATTATGTCTTGTCTGAGTAGATAAATGTCTAATCCTGGTATGGTGCATTGGAATGCTCTTAAATGGTTGTTGAGATATCTGAGGCATTCAACTAATTATAGCTTGTGTTTTTCAAAATATGAAACTGGCATAACTTTGAAAGGATATGTGGATTCAAATTATGCGAATGATAAAGATAACATAAAATCAACAACCTCCCACGTTTTTACTCTTTGTGGTTCTTGTATTAGTTGGAAATCTCAGTTGCAACATATTGTGGCCCTGTCTACAATAGAATCAGAATGTGTTGATGTGACTGAAGCTTTAAAAGAAGCCTTATGGCTTAACGGTCTTGTTTCTGAAATTGGTTTTCTCAAACAAAAAGTTGTTATATTTTCTAACTCTTAATCTAGTATTCAGCTTTGTAAAAACCCATTTTTTTCATGACAAAACCAAACATATTGATGTTAGGTTTATTTTATAAGAGAGATTGTTTCTATAGGATTAGTCTATCTTGAAAAAGTGGCTTCTGAATACAATCCAGCTGATATGGGTACTAAGTGTCTACCGTTATCAAAGTTCAAAACTTGTTTAAAAATTCTAAATTTTGACACTGGTGACTAGCTGCCCCTGGTGATTACCCTGGGCTTGCAGGCTTACTTTGTGTTTGCTTGTAAGTCCAAAACCTATTGGACTAATACTTGTTTTGTGCTTGTGTATGTCTGACATTGAAATCCAACTTACTTAAGTGTTTGCTGGTACCATAATCTACTCTATGTTGATTATGGTGAAGTCCTACTGAACTCTGTGTGAGGTAGGCACTAAGGCGATGATGATGATTGGTAACCCAATTATGTCTAATTGAATCACACAATGAAATGTGGAGATTATTGGAACATATGACCCATTTGTGTTAGCCCAATACCAATAATGTTTGGCCCAAAATTTCAGCCCAATATCTAAAGCCTCCGGCCCAGAACCCTTTAACCCTTTGTGAACCCGAGTCATGAATCGAACTACGGGATCTGGATTGATAGTTTGTGGATCCTTATGCTTTGATCTTGTCCGTTGATACTACTCTTGATCTGAGCCGTTGGTTTGTGCCTTTAAAAAAGGCTTCATCCGAAACCCTAATTCATTCGAACTACTGTTCTTTCTCTCTCATCTTTGATTCTCTCTCGATTGTTCTTCAGCTTTGTGCTAGTCTCTCTCTCTCTAAAATTCAGTCTCTGGCTGGACGATTTTGGGGTGTTTCTGTGAGTGAGAAGTGAGATCTTTGTGATTACTGTCTTGTCCACCATCTTTATGTACAAAATTTTTCTTCTTGAGTGAGTTAGGGTTTTGAGTGGTTCGATTCTGGATCTAGGGTTTCTAGGTTCAAGGCTGTGAGGTTTAGTCTTATGGCGAGGCTTTTGTGGCTTCTTCCCAGGGTTCTCTGGGTTGTGATTCATGGTGACGATTTCTTAGGATTTACCAGTTCCTGAGCCGAATCTATTTCGATATTCGGTTTTGGCTATTGCCCTTTCATATCTGGTTTATTTTTCTTTGTTGTTTTTTGTACTTTATATTCAATCTTGAGTCTAGAGTATAAATCTATATTAATTGGCTTATTGAGTTTGTATTTATTTTCGGTACTAAGTGTATCGATATATTTTGGAGGCGGATAAATACCTAACAAAATGGAAATAAAACCTAGAGTATTAAGAATTAGGGGCAAAATAGAGATATTTGTATAACAATATACATGAAAAGTTTCACACCAAATTTGAGTAACAATATTTTTTACACTAAAAATTGTGTTGGAGTAGAGGTGATTTTACACCAAAATTGGTATATTTTTTTTGTATTGCTATTTTTGTTTTTACAAATATTAGTATATCACTTGTGCAATGCACATATTGTAGTATAATGAATTATTGTATAGTTTAAATATTAAGAAATTGATATATTATAAGAATTGTAATGAGCTGAGAGCCCGGGACATGACGGGTATCTCAAGACTCATGCCCACCCCGTCATTTGAATGGGAAAAGGGGTTGCAAGTGTACACAATTAGAATTTACGTCCAATTACATGACGACACGTGAAAAATAATATATTAAATATCAATTTATATTTTCTATTTATATTTTGGGAGTTTATTCAAATTTAATTCCTACATTAAATAGTTAATTTTAATATTTTTTAATATATAATTTATTGACCAATCAAAAGTCGTCAAATGTCAAATCTCAATATCTTAACAATCAAGATAATATCATACTAATTATGGAAGAGAATACCATCGTTTTGGTAACTCAAATCTTCTGGTAAAGGCAATAAATGACAATCAAATCATGGAGAACCAATCAAATTGCGTCCTTTAATCAAGTAATTATGGCAAGAGTTTCTATTCCACAACTATAAATAGGGGTACTCTTCCTAATTTAAAGACACAAAAAAATCCTAGAGAAGAAGTCCTAGCAAGAGGCAAATTCTCTCAGATCAAAAAGTCCAAATCCGAGGAATCTACGATGTTCATCGCGGAGTCTGCTCAAATTTAGCATTTGATTCGAGATTAAGCTTTCACGCTATCGAGTTAACGTTATTGAAGTCAAATTCATATTGGAGGAAGATCGAAGAGTCAAATCCACCAAGAAGGTCTCAAGTTTAAAATCAAATATCGTCAAATATATCACGTTTAATTCGGGATTAAGCTGTCAAGCCCCTGAATTAATGTTATTGAAAACCAAAATCAAGGTCAAAGGAGATCAAGGGTGTAATCTGCCTTTGAAGTTTCAAATATTGTTCTTGAAGAGAATAATCAAAGGATTATTAGGAATTATACTCCTTTTATTTCGTTTGATTCAATAAATTTTATTTGTTTTACTTTTTCTTATTTATAATATTTGCAGACAAAAAATTTGTGTTATAGCAAGTTGACACGTCTTGACCCAAACAAAAAAATTAGGATTTATTAAATAATAATTATTGTAATTATTTAATAATTATTAAATAATAAATATACTATTTGAATTGTGTAAGTATACTGTTTGAATTTTTCATATTTGATAATTATCAGATATTTTATTATACTTATCCATCATGAATTATGATTTTTCATAAAAAATTAACAAAATAAATGTTGATTTCGTTGGGTGGGCAAACACGGCCGTGTTCGTCCAAGGCTAAATATGGACAAGAGACCAATAACGAACAAGTACCGTGAGAGAAAAATGAAAAGGACTTTGAAAAGAGAGTCAAATAGTGCTTTAAATTGCCGAGAGGAAAGGTCCCAACACGGCCAGGCTGTTACATGCACACACTTTGAGGTGGCGAAATGCCAAGAGGGAGCCCCTCCTATGTTCGGGAAAATGAGGGTTATTTATGAGGACCCCGTTGAGGGAGCCCCTCTCATTCGGGGCGCCAGAGGGGGTTTGCTGAGGAGAGTGCTCGGATGGTTATTGAGCGCGACCGTATTCGGCAATTAACTGCATGCAATAAATTATAGCATAAAGTCTAAATTTAATATACCAGATTCGAGTTCTTCATGGTTGTTAACTTATTCTATGTTGTTCATATGAATTTCTTGTGGATGTATTAATGTTTATTTGTTATGAACAATGTTCATCTTCTCATTCACAAAATTCTTTATATGTAAAATATGCAGAACTGCGTTAATGGCATCTTCTCAATAGATCCAACCCATATATAGATATATATGTATATATATGTAATGAGGTTTCTATAAATAAATTCATTTCACAATATTTTAAAAAGTAACTGAAATATGCATAAAATAAAATTTTGATTTCTACTGAAATTTCAAATTTTTTGTATTCAATTAAAATTATATAAAAAATAGCTTTCCAAATTTGTGTGTGTTTTGTGTAATGATTTTGTGTTGGGAAATTATTTTGTAGATTTTGATGAATGCCATGTAAAACTTAGATTATAATGTTGGCACCCCATTTTCCTTGTAATTCTCATTGTAATAGATAGGGCTGAATGAGCTAAGTCAAGTCAGCTATGGATGGAAATACAAGAAGTCAACTGAAGAAGTGAAGTGAAGACTCCGTTGAGGAACAACTGAGTATGGCCAAGATAGAAGACAAGGACTCGACTGCAGATGAAACAGCTGAGGGACAGCTGTGTGAAGAGTCAGTCAAGTCAACTTGAAAAGCCATGTCACAAGTTGAAGTGACAAATGAGTCTTTCAATGATTGAAGCAGACTCAAGTCACCTGGGAAAAAAATAGCAGCAAAGAGGAGTTAACTAAAAGAATCCGTTGCATAGAAGTCAAGAACTTTACTTAAATAAGTAATACTTCCATGCTGCCATGTCTTAAAGTGCTTAGTCCCAGAAGCGTGCAAAAGGAATAAACCAATGGGAAGCACTGCACCTCGTGTCAGATCCTGAAAAGCTGAACATTCATTTAATACGAGGAAAGGTCTACATCTCAAGACTAAAGACCAAGAAAAGACAAGCCAACGAACACAAGTGACTTTTGAAAATCAGCCTATCTCTTCAACGGGCAGATTTTTGAAAGTTCACTATAAAAGGCTGAGGAATTTTATTGAGAAAAGGTAACCTTGCACACCTGAGAAATCAAGAATTATTCAAACTATAACCTTGCAAGATATTCAAGCAAAATCCTCAAGCCTAAATCTCGAAGGAAATCGATCCAACACCAAGCTGTGAAGGAAAGACAACTTCAAACTGTTGAAGAGGAAACTTTTGAGGAATCAAAAGGGGTCTACTTTCCAAGGAGGATTGTAGGAAGGTTCAAGGTCGAACCAATCTCAAGTTATTGGAGGGCTTCGTGATCAAATCCAAGAAGCTTGAGAAAGTGAGCTGAAGTAGCAAGGCAGCTGCCCTGTGAAGAAGCTGAGTCGAACGAGAAGCCAACTGTGTGACCAAGGCATCTCTAGACTTAGTCCAAGGAGCAAGTCAGCTGCGTGATCAAGACTTGTCTCTAGATTGATAACCACTTTGTAAACTGATCATTACTTAGTGGATTCCTCCAGAGTTGGAGAAGAGAGGAGTAGAAGAATTACCCCATCTTCGAACCTCTATAAAATTTACTTGTGTCATTTACATTTCATCATATTTACATTTCTGCACACATATTTTATATCTGCTAATAATTTGCTATCCAACTGATAAAATTACTAAGTGCTAAAATCAAGTGTTAAAATAAAGATAAATCAAATTCAAGGGTGTTAAGTCTTCCGCTGAAAAACTTATCACAACTAAGTTAAGTCTTAGACTAAACAACTGAGTTATTCTATCAACAGCTCTATCGAGTCTGTTGAGTGGCTAACTCTGCTGATTAACTAACTTAGTTGTCCCTCAAGGACTTAGTTGTGTATTAACTCTGTAATATTTTAGAAGGACTAAAATCGAAAAGTTGGTAAGGTTTATTCAACCCCCCTTCTAAACCTTACTTACACCCCTTGGGACATACAAGTGGTATCAGAGCGGTTGGTTCATTGAGCCTTCCGCACTGGTTACTGAACTAGATCTCCAATCTTTGAAAGAAACATTTAACACTTGCTCTTTCAAAAATCATTTTTTTTGCAAAGTTATTATCATGGAAGCAAATTTGACACGCATTCCCATGTTCACTATTGAGGAATTTGATGACTGGAAAATTCGTATGCAGGCTCATCTATCTGCTTTACATGATGAAATGTGGATAGTGATAGAGGATGGGCCACTGCAAATACTGAAAGTGAACACGGCCGTACGGAGAGCAGCTGCAGCTGAAGGAGAAGAAGCTGCTGCTGAGGCAAGACCAGCCCTAGTTGAGAAACTAAGGATTGAGTGGACAAACGAGGACAGAAAAAGATACAACTTGGACAATGTAGCCAAGGACATACTTTACAAAACCTTGGACAAAGCAATGTTCAACAAAGTCAAATCTTGCCAAACTGCAAAACAAATCAGGATAAATTAACTTTAATTTGTGAAGGATCTCGAGCATATTAAAGAAAACAAATTGTCTTTCTTTGTCTGAAAATTTGAAAATTTTAAAATACTTGCGGGTGAAACCTTGGATCAGCTGGATGCTAGATTCACTAAAATCACAAATGAACTATCAAAGACTTTGGAAAGAATATACACAGAAGGAAATGTGTATGAAGATTCTGAGAAGCCTCCCAGCTGAATGGGAAATGAAGGTCATGGCCCTGAGACATTCAATGACTGTGTTGAATATCAGAGAGCTGATAATTCAAGGACTGAAAGAAATGACCAAAGAGCTGAGAACCTGTGTTGGAACTGCAGACAACCAGGACACTTCGCTATTGATCGTCCCATATCCAAAAGAGTCAATAAATACAGGAATGAAGAAGAAAGAAGAGTCTTTAGAGAAAGAAGTCAGGAAAAGAAAAAGGTTATGTTGGCTGCTGAGACTGCTGAGACAACTAAGTCTAAAGAAGCAGCAGACTCAGAGAGTAGTGAAGCTGACTACTCAAGTGATTCTGAAGAAGAAGCAATGATCTGTCTAATGGCTAAAGAACAAGATCAACCAGACCAAGAAGATGAGGTACACTCTAACTCATCTCACTCAGATTCTAGTGATAGTGATTGTGATACACACACTTCATCACCCATTGATCTTTATGATTCATTAGGCAAAATGATGAAAGACTTTGAGCACATTAAATCCTCACACACACTATTAAACGAGGAAAACAACCAGCTCAAAAGCCAAAACGCATAGTTGACTAAGGAGTTGAGTACTCTGAGTCACATAGCTGATGAAAACAAAGAGTCAAGGCTGAGAATGCTAAACTAATAGCAGAGATAGCTGCTATTGAAAAGAGAGAAAATGATCTCAAAAATTTGATTGCATCATTTACAAAGGCATCTAAATCATTGGATGACCTTATTATGAGCTAAAAAGAGTGTGGAGATAAGACAGGCATAGGATTCAATTCCTTTGTGCACAGTCAAACTCCCAGAGTGATTTTGGAAAAAGGATCTTCAAGTAATGAAGCATCTCAAAAATCCAAAACACCAAATGTTGCACCCACATTCACTCCAAAGCATAATCACAAACAAACTGGCCTTGGATACAAAGGAAAAGGAAAGCAGCCAGTTGAGTATGCTGAGAGGACAACTAAGAAGAAATCCAGCAGAGTTCCTCAGCAAACTCCAAATAGGAAGTACTCTATAAAGAATAAACAAGCTAAAAAATTTTTATCAAAGAAACACATTATGGAATGAGAAATTACCCAAGATGGCAATGTGAAATATCAACAAAGACCTATGGAATACAAGCCTAAATGGCAAAGACCTACTCATGGTCATTCCAAAGGCAAAAGAGCTAAAAGAGCACCCAGAACTACACTCAAAAACATCATAACTACCCAAAGAAGGCAATTGCTAAAACACACACACATGCAACCAAAAGAGACCCCTAAAGCCCCCAAGAAATTTGCCAAAGTAAGTTATGATTATGGAAGAGATAGATGGCAACCTCTTAGAGTCAAGTCATTTGGCTATAGGTTGGTTGGATCATCTTACAACACTAACCCCTCAGGACCCGGACAAGCATGGGTACCTAAAAACTAATTTCCTTGATTGCAGGTTCAAAGAACAGCTGAGTGCCAAGGAACCTGGTACTGTTCCAGACATATGACATGAAACAAGAAAAATCTGTCAAGATTCAAGGAGATTAGAGGCGCAAAAGTTATATTTGGAGGAAATGAAGCTCCAGGGGAAATAAGAGGCACTGGATCTATCAAGAAAAATGTATTAGAAATCACAGATGTTGCATATGTTGAAGGCCTCAACTTTAACCAGTTAAGCATCAGCCAACTCTGTGACAAGGGCTATAATGTTGGATTCAATATGGGAGTGTGCCAAATTAAAGATACTGAATCAAATGAAATAGTGCTGCAAGGATCCAGACAGAAGAACATGTATGTGGTAAACTGGTCTACTGCCACACCAAACACCTGTCTATTAGCAAAAACACAAATCAAGTTGATCGTGGGCACAAGAAGTCGAGTCATCCAATTTCAAGACAATCAACAAGCTTGCAAGGAGTCATCTTGTGGAAGGATTGCCAGACTCAGTGTACAAGAAGGAAAGTGTTTGTGATGCATGCCAGATGGGAAAGCAAATCAAATCATCCTTCAAAGAGAAGTCTAGTCCGTCTTCAACAAGGATATTACATCTGTTGCATATGGATTTATTTGGTCCTGTTGAACCAACCAGTATAAGTGGAAAGAAATACACTTTAGTGGTGGTGGATGATCATTCAAGATACACATGGATAATCTTTATGTGCAAAAAGAAAGAAACCTTGCAGAAACTACCTCAGCTGATGAAAAGAGTTCAAAATGAAAAGAGCCAAACCATTATAAAAATAAGATCTGATAGAGGGACTGAGTTTGTCAATGGGATAATAACTCAGTACCTTGTGTTGAAAATGGTATTGCTCATGAATTATCTCAAACAAGAACTCCACAAAAAATGGAGTAGGTGAAAGATGGAAACAGAACTCTCAAGGAAGTCTGCAAGGACCATGTTAGTGAAGTCGGATCGCTAAAAGATTTTGGGGTCAAGCCATCAACACCGCATGCTATACCCAAAATAGATACATGATAAATAGACAATGACAAAGACTCCCTATGAAATATGGACAGGAGAAAGCCAAATGTTGGGTACTTGAGAATATTTGGATGTAAATGCTTCATCCACAACAATGGCAAGGACAACCTAAAGGCTTTTGATGCTAAAGTCGATGAATGTATCTTTTTTTTGGGATACTAAGTCGAAAGCAAAGCCTATAGAGTATTGGACAAGAGGACTATGGTCACGAAGAGTCTATTCATGTGGTTTTTGATGAACCTAATGTGAATGGAGAAGATATTGAAGAGTTAGGCGATAAGTGAATCACCAACTATGCGAAAAGTCCTTATGTTGAAGATGAAGCAAGAGCAATCAACCAAGATGAAGATGAGATAGTCAATCTCAAAGACAAATGAAAAATCTGCAATGAATGATGATGAAAGAGTCTGCTCAAGACAACACAATCGCAAGACGGTAACCCAACCGATTTACTTCAACCTTGATGTGAGATGGCCGAGAGACCATCCACCGTAACTAGTCATTGGAGATATGAGAGATGTTGTAAGAACCAGATCCAGAGCTCAGCACGAAGCAATGTTCACTTGTTTTATTTCTCAAATAGAGCCAAAAGATGTGTCCCAAGCATTAGATGACACACATTGGATTCAAGCCATGCAAGAAGAGCTGAATCAGTTTGAAAGGAACAAGGTATGGGAATTGGTGCAAAGGCCAACACATCAAAATGTTATTGGCACAAAATGGGTCTTCAGAAACAAGATGAATGAGGAAGGATCTGTGGTAAAAAACAAAGCAAGATTGGTAGCCAAAGGGTATTGCCAAGAAGAGGGAATAGATTTTGATGAAACATTTGCTCCTGTTGCAAGATTAGAAGCAATAAGGATATTTCTTGCCTATGCTACACACAAGAACTTTATTGTATATCAAATGGATGTGAAAAGTGCATTTTTGAATGGATCATTGGAAGAAGAAGTCTATGTTGAGCAACCTCCAAGATTTGAGCAGACCATTGGAGATAAGGTGTACAAGCTCAAGAAAGCTTTATATGGATTGAAACAAGCACCTAGAGCATGGTATGACACATTGTCTCAATTTATGACTGACAATGGATTCACCAAAGGCAAAGTGGACAGAACACTCTTCATAATTCAAGATGGAGAGAGTATACTTTTGTTCAAATATATGTGGATGATATCATTTTTGATCCACAAACAAAGAGTCAGTGTGATAAGTTCTCAAACCTCATGCCGGGCAAATTTGAAATGAGCATGATGGGAGAGCCGACCTTCTTCCTAGGACTTCAAGTTAAACAAATTGAAGGATGGAACCTTCATAAGTCAAACAAAGTACACCGAGATTTAATGAAGAAATTTGGTATGGAAGAGAAGTCTTCAAAAAATACCAATGAATACATCACCAAGATGGACATGGATGCGGATGGCAAATTTGTAGATCAAACAAGATACTGAGCACTTATTGGGTCACTTTGCTCTATTTAATGTACCAACAGGACATCACCTTTGTAGTAGGTGTATGTGCAAGATTTCAATCGCACCAAAGGAGAGCCACATGATCGCTAAGAGAATCCTAAGATATTTAAAAGGATGCCATGAAGTTGGCTTATGGTATCCAAAGGAAGGTGGATTCAAGCTTATTGGTTACTCAGACTCATACTATGCTGGATGTAGAGTTGACAGGAAGAGTACTTCAGGTACATGTCAAATGCTTGGAAACATATTGGTTTCCTGGTTTAGCAAGAAGCAAAATTCAATAGCCACATCCACAAAATTGGGCAGAGTACATAGTCATGCAAATCAAATCAAGCAGCCCAAGTTTTATGGATGAGACAACAACCGAGAGATTATGAAATTGAAGAAAAAGAGATTCCAATTATGTGTGATAACACAAGTGCTATTATTGCAATCACTCAAAATCATGTGTTGCATTCAAGAACAAAGCACATTGATGTCGATATCATTTCATAAGAGATCATGTTGAAAAGAAAGATATCATTTTGGAATACATCTCAACTGATAAACAGTTAGCTGACATTTTCCCCAAGCCCTTATGCGAATCAAGATTTGAAGAGCTTAAGCATGAGCTAGGGTTAATTGAGCTGAGTTAATACTCGTAAGACTCAATGAGAAGAGATGAAAGATAGAAAGTGAGAAATGTACAAGGTTTTCAAATCACAAGTGAATCACCATATCGGAAAGTCACCAGACGAGTTAGTGACAACCGAGTCGCTTAAAGAAAGGAGAGAAGCCGAGTTAAGTCATGTTTGACGTAAGTTGAGTCATTTAATAACTAAGTGACAAAAACGCATTCGTTTTAATGAGCGGAATATTTTTAAGGATGACGCCAAAGGTAATAATGACGGGAATGCAAATCAAAAGTCGCACAAGAAGCATATGATTGGATACAAATGTTGCCGCATTAAATGCGAGGATTTAAATACGGTTCGGCGTGCTAAATCTGAGCCGTTGATCTTGATCAAATTTCAAAAATTAAAAGCACGTCCTTTCATAACCCTATATACTCATTTTTCAGTTTTCTCTCTCTCGCACTCAAAACTGTTCATCTTCAAAGCAGAAACAAGCAAGTTCTTTTCTCTCAAAAACCCTACGAATTCACAAGCAGGTTTATCAAGTTTTATTCGGTAAAACTCTCTAAAAATGGCACAAAAACTCGATTTTGTTAAGTTATCGAAGCAAATCCACTCTGGATCGACTGTGGATTTCGAAGGAATGATAAAGCAGGGTTCCGATGAAACCCTAGTGAAGAAGATAGCTGATATGCTGGAAAAGTCCGGTCTCAGGCCTTTTCTAACGATGGAATACTCGTTGACCTACAGTGAAGAAGTGGCGCAGTTCTATGCAAATGCAGAGGTGCAGGACGATGGTATCAAGTCCTCCATCCACCGCAAGGACATCTTGATAACTGCTAAGGACCTTGCGGAGCACTATTTATTGTTGTCCGAGGGTATGCCGGAAATATATGAAGCTGATGTCCACTTGGCTACTGCATGGAAAGAAGTAGCCAAACCGGAGTGTGCTGCGAAAGTTATCTACACAGCTGAGAAGAAGCTACTGAAGGACGACTATCACAAGTTGATGGACGTCGTTGCAAAGTGTGTAGATATGAAGTTTGGCAGTTTCAATCAACTGTCAAAAACAAAGCTGATCATCATGGCTGCGATCATGGAAGGAAAGAAAGTCAACTGGGCTGAGTTCGTGTACAACAAACTCTGCCAGAATGTTGGAAACAAGAGATACAAGGAGGATGGATCCTTTGGAGGATCACTTGGCTATGGCCTAGTCATTGGCCATCTGATGGAAGTGAAGGGCATTCCCCTTCAACATGGAAAGCCTTTTCCATGTGAACAAGAAGATGTTCAAGGCTAATGTTTCAGGAGCCCAGAAAAGAGCCCATGCTAAGAGGGCGGATACTAGTGAGGGGGAATCAGCTGAACCCGAGGACACAACTCTCTCCTCCCCTCCAAAGAAGAGAGTTGCCCCTGAAGCTGCTAAGAAGAAAGCTGCCCCTGCAGCAAAGAAAACGGACGCTCCTGCCCCTGCAGCCGAGTCACCTGCCTGAGCAGTTGTGTCTCCTACCCCAACAACCGAGGCAGAGAAGGAAGCCCAAATACCTTCTCCAGCCATAATAAAGAAGAGGACTGCCAAGCTTAGAAAGTCAGCTCCATCTAAGAAAGATGGTCCGACCCCTGCCGCCAAGGAACCTGAAAAAGAGGAATCAGAACCAGAAACTCCTCTAGTGAGAACCAAGAGAAGAAGAAGAATCTCCAAGCTTTCAGAGCTTGAGAAGACAAGTGAGTCGCCACTCAACCGGAGAGAACTCCTAAGACTCCCCGACGAAGTGCGCTCTCGAGTTGTTGATGAAACCGCCAAGTCTCTTTGAAAATGATCAACAAAGGCTTACCAAAGAAGCGCTAAGACAAAATGAATCTCCTGTTGAAAAGGTTGTCTCTCCACCTTACCACGATCTTTCTTTGAAGCGAAGAGCAAAGAAAGTCTCATTACCTTCTATCCCCGAAAAGAAGGTTAGGAAAAAGAGGATGAAGATTGTGATGTAATTATGGTTTCTCCCGTGTATCCATACGTTCAGCGCCGTCTACAAGAATGGAGGGCATGGAAGCCGAGTCACTCAAAGGTGCGTTTGAACACCCCGAGTTCATTGAGGAAGAAGAGGAGCTGCTCAAGTTCCTTGAGGTTGACACTCGATTGTGCTCGGATGAGGATAATCGCATGAATATCCTCCACATCTGCAAGGAGAAAGAAAAGGCCAGAGCAGCTGAGGAAGCAGAAGAGCGTGAGAAAGCCAGTATATGTACCCTCACTGGAACTCTAGAACATACGCATCCTCATTTAGATGTGTTGTCAGACATCGATGAAGACTTGATCCCATGGCCGCAATGAAAAGTCCGATAGCAAAGCAAGCTCTAAGGGAATCCAGGCTAATGCATGAGCAACAGTTGATGGAAGGACCAGAAAGTCTTCAAAATCTCTCCTGGAGATAGACCCGTTGGGAGTGGTGCAGCAGATTGCCACAGTTATTGCTGCGACCACGTCCCAAGTACACTCAGAAGATGGGTCCAAGGGACTTGGCAATGAGACTGGGAATTTGGGCACCCAAGTTGAGCCAACCCCTACTGAAGGTGTTTTACCACCTGCCCCCATGGCTGAGCACTCAACGGAATGAGCCGGGAGTCTGGAGAAGAGTGACCCCACCATTAGTCACTCAGCTGGTGTGCCAGCTGAGGGGAAACTCACTCCACTGCAGCAAGGTCGGAGGATGCTGCAGATGACTCCACATTGCAGAAAGGAGGCGAAGTGGAAAAGGAAAGAGAATCACAAAGAGATCGACATCGACGAAGCTCGATACGGTTGAGTCTGTCCCACTAAAGTGCCAACGCTGCAGTGAGGACGCTTTTGGTGCGAGGCAGGCACATGTTGGAAATGCCCCGGGAGTTAATACTCTGGGCACTGATAGTGCAATCCATGGGGTTGAGACTCCTTCGGATGCCACTGTCCAAGACCCTAAGACAACTGCGTCTGTCGAAAGGATTGTAGAAGACCTCGCTGCAGTTGAGACTGCTGGAGGTATTGAAGGCCCAAGGGAGGTTGAGACTTCCCTGGGTAAAACTCAAGAAGATAAGAGCATCCCTCCTGTAATCATTGCTGAATCTGAAAAGGAGATTAGTGCTCTTCATGATTCCCAGGACAACCCTGATATATCCTTTCTGGGATCTGAAGACGAAGCTGAGTCCACTCCTATTGCTCATCAAAAGAACTCAGCTGAGGATGTTCTTCCACAGACGAGTCAGGCAACTTTTAAAGTCGCTCGTCAAAAGTTCAACTTTGATGATGAACCAAGCCCTCGTGCTTCATCATCCCTCCGACGACGATGGTGCAAATGAGGATAAGGAAATTCATTTAGCGAGAATCATCGAGGCCGAAGAAGGCATTAAGACATACCGAGGCTCAATCAATGCCAATCCAATCAAGCAGGCCCAGCTGAGACCGAGTCATCTGCGCAGACTCCCAAAGCTGCAGCAGGATCGACTCAACCAGGATCATCAAAGGCATGAACAACTGTTCAATCAATCCCTTATGTGTGTGATGATGCATTTGAGGAAACATTTTCTTTCTCAATTGAGCTGCCCGACCTTGACGAAGAGACATCTCAAGAGCAGCGACGCTTCAACATCCGAGCAGATCCAGTAATTCCCACCGACTCCATTGTTCCATCAGACTTTGATTTTGATACTGCATGGCCGCCAGCTGAATCCGAAGTGACAGCTGAGATCCGTGATGTCTTCAAGAAAATCTGTGGAGAGATTGAGAAGATCGAACGGCACCAGGCCTCATTAGATATGTGTATGGACAATAGGGATACCACCCTCACAGCAGACTTATGAGGGGTTGTGGTACGGATTAGGGAATGGTGTCAGCAGTATAGTACAATGCGATACGAACAAGTCCAATATTTCAAGGCATTGTACAACATGATGTTGGTTTGGAGTTTGATAATTGATATGAAGCAGAGGATGCAGGCCAATATTGACAGAATGCATGCCTCTCACACAACTGAAATGGAGCTGCTGCGTGAATTTCATCGTAAAGATATTCTCGTGTTAAGGAGAACATGAATACGAAGTTCACCTTCTCATGGTTGAAATGAAACCGTGGCAATGAATCGAAAGCCACTCGCTCGAATTTCGAACAAAGACATTCCGCAATGGACTCAAGCGAACTCAACTCTCACCATTGGATTTCATGCTTGCTGTGATGTTTCCATGGGTTCCTCTCTCCTTCGATGATGCCAAAAAAGGGGAAGAGGAATACCTGAGGAAGTTGAAGGAAGAGACAGTTGTTGAGAAGAAGAATGAGAAGGAGCAGACAATCGTTGAAGAAGAAGACGGAGAAGGAAAAAGTCATTGAGGGGAAAGGTCAAAGGATGTGACCTTAATGCTTGCCGAAACCCTTCAAAGGTCATGTCACAACATCGATAATCAACAAACTTCCAAAGACTCGCGCTCCAACACTCACAGTGCCTATGTATGAGAAGAGAAAGATTGTGGAAGCAGGGATGAAGGAGGTTGAAAGAAAGACGGATGCCCGTGTTCTAGAAGTACTGAAAACTTACGGTGGCATTCCGACAGGAAAGGACACAGATGCAATTCCAGATGACGGAGACGAGCCAAGATCCATTGAAGAATTTAAAACGCTCGAATCCGAAGGTTACTTCAAAAACATGTCTATAGCCCAAGCCTGGGATTTGTACTGGGAGAAGGGTCTGAAGTTATGCGAAGAAGCTGATAGGCAGCAGACTACCAGCAGCCATTCAGTTGGTAAGAAGAAGACCATAGTACAATATATGCCCAGAGGAGGAGGAAGAAGTGGTGGAGGAAGAGGTTTTCAACCTAGACCTCTACCCAAAAACATTGAATATGTAGATCCAGGCAAGAAGGGAAGGATCTACTGGGCTGGGTATGATGAAGTAGCCAATTGGGAAGTGGCTAGGAAAAATGTTGAATACGTGAAAAGAATCGAGGAGGAAAATAAAAGGCAAGATCAACTGTGGCAAGAAAGGCAAGAAAGGAAAAGAAAAGACGAAGCTGCGAAGAGAGCTTATGAAAAGAAGAAAGCAACTGAAGATGAAAAGAAAAGAAAGAGAGCTGATGATGACATAGCTGAAGAGGAAAGAAGGAGGCAGCGAAGGCGATGAAGTGGTTCTGCTAACCCCTTCGTGCATTTTACTTTTGTAAATACATATGTGTGTAAGTCATCTGTACATTCAATAAAATATTGTTGTATTTTCTCTCTATTGTTGTATCTTAGCATAGATGCTTGAAGTTTGCTTGAATATGATTATGCTCTGATACACTTTGTAAATAGCTGTGTAAATGACAAGAATGCTATGATCAATAAAATGATTGATTCTACGCATACATTTAAGTTTTGGCATCATCAAAAAGGGGGAAACTGTTGGGAAATTATTTTGTAGATTTTGATGAATGCCATGTAAAACTTAGATTAGAATGTTGGCACCCCATTTTCCTTGTAATTCTCATTGTAATAGATATGGCTAAATGAGCTGAGTCAAGTCAGCTATGGCTGGGAATACAAGAAGTCAACTGAAGAAGTGAAGTGAAGACTCCGCTGAGGAACAACTGAGTATGGCCAAGATAGAAGACCAAGGACTCGACTGCAGATGTAACAGCTGAGGGACAGTTGTGTGAAGAGTCAGTCAAGTCAACTTGAAATGCCATGTCATAAGTTGAAGTGACAGATGAGTTTTTCAATGATTGAAGCAGACTCAAGTCACCTGGGGAAAAGGCAGCTGCAAAGAGGAGTTAAATGAAAAGAATCCGTTGCACAGAAGTCAAGAACTTTACTTAAATAAGTAATATTTCCATGCTTTGCCATGTCTTAAAAAGTGCTCGATCCCGAAGCGTGCAAAAGGAATAAACCAATGGGAAACACTGCACCTCGTGTCAGATCCTGAAAAGCTGAACATTCATTTAATACGAGGAAAAGTCTACATCTCAAGACTGAAGACCAAGAAAAGACAAGCCAACGAACACAAGTGACTTTTGAAAATCAGCCTATCTCTTCAACGTGCAGATTTTTGAAAGTTCACTATAAAAGGCTGAGGAATTTCATTGAGAAAAGGTAACCTTGCACACCTGAGAAATCAAGCATTATTCAAACTGTAACCTGCAAAATATTCTCAAAATATTCAAGCAAAATCCTCAAGCCTAAATCTCGAAGGAAATCGATCCAACACCAAGTTGTGAAGGAAAGACAACTTCAAACTATTGAAGAGGAAACTTTTGAAGATTCAAAAGGGGTCTACTTTCCAAGGAGGATTGTAGGAAGGTTCAAGGTCGAACCAATCTCAAGTTATTGGAGGGCTTCGTGATCAAATCCAAGAAGCTTGAGAAAGTGAGCTGAAGTAGCAAGGCAACTTCCCTGTGAAGAAGCTGAGTCGGACGAGAAGCCAGCTGTGTGACCAAGACATCTCCAGACTGAGTCCAAGGAGCAAGTCAGCTGTGTGATCAAGACTTTTCTCTAGACTGATAACCACTTTGTAAACTCGATCATTACTTAGTGGATTCCTCCGAGTTGGAGAAGAGAGAGAGTAGAAGAATTACCCCATCTTCGAACCTCTATAAAATTTACTTGTGTCATTTACATTTCAGCATATTTACATTTTGCACACATATTTTATATCTGCTGATAATTTGCTATCCAACTGATAAAATTACTAAGTGCTAAAATCAATTGTTAAAACAAAGATAAATCAAATTCAAGGGTGTTAAGCCTTCCACTGAAAAACTTATCACAACCAAGTTAAGTCTTAGACTAAACAGCTGAGTTATTCTATCAACAGCTCTATCGAGTCTATTGAGTGGCTAACTTAGCTGTCCCTCAAGGACTTAGCTGTGTATTAACTCTGTAATTTTTTAGAAGGACTAAAATCGAAAAGTTGGTAAGGTTTATTCAACCCCCCTTCTAAACCTTACTTACACCCCTTGGGACCTACATTTGGGCATGTTTTTTTTTTGTGTGTATTATATGTATGTTGCATATTCTAGTTAGGGGCGACAAATCGTGTAATAGTATCGTGTTTCGTGTCGACACGATAACAACACGACACAATTAAGGTCAAACACGAATACACCATGATAAGGATCTGCTTTGACACGAACACGAACATAAAAAATTGCGTGTCAACACGACACAACTTGGCATGATAAGTCAAAACTAAAAAAAAATTGATTTACATGTTAATACACGATAGAAAATTACACGATATTACACAATAATACACGATACAAACATACAAAATAACAGGTTATCATGTCGTTAACATATAAATATGTCATTATCGTGTCACTAATAGGTAAACATGTCATTATCTTGTCCTTATCGTGTTCTTATTGTGTCACACTATCGTGTTTACATGAGCAAAACACGAACACGACCCAAAAGTTTTGTGTCCTGATCGTGTCGATACGATAAGGACACAAACTCGATAAAACTAAACACTAACCCATTATTTTTGTATCATTTTCGTGTCGTGTTATATTTGTCACCCCTAGTTTTAATGTCATTTTGTGTTATTTTATTTATTTTCTAGTTATTGGTGGATTAAACAAGTCTCACGACAAGAAACGTCAAAAACCCATTTCACGCGTAGCTGGAACAATTTTCTATTATGGACATAATATTTTTATTCACAGTTCAATTGACATGATTCTTACTCCATTAGAAAGCTAAGAGAATGTTCTGCAATGTCTATTAATGATATTGTGTTTTGAGGGGTTAATACCATATGCAAGTAGAAACAATGTGACGAAGTTCAAAAAATAACATATCTTAATGTTTTGGTCGTAACTCTCTCTTGAAAATTAATATTGAGATGATCCAAGAGGTTATAAAAAGTTATTAAGAGATAGGACTACAATTCATATAAAGACGTTGATAGCAAATTTTGATGTTTAGGAATGCGCAATCGCGCGATTTGGTCATAATGCACATGGTCGTGTTAGTTGAAGGGCGCATAAATGCTCGATGTCACGCGACTTTGCGTTTTTCTAAATTTGCAAAGGATTTATTTCCTTTTGGAACTCTTCCACCTTGTATAGTATTATCACATTATGAAAAGTCAATGGTATGATACAAACAACATTTCTTAAGGATTCGAAAATAGCATTCATTGATATAAATTACTTACATTATAACTTCTAGAAAAGTAACAATATGTCATAGATCCATTACTAAACATGATTCTAATAATACCAACCAGGTATTACGTACTCCTACAAAAATACATTCAAACGAACAGTCATAATTTGGACGTGCAAATGAAATCCTAACATATAGAACAAAAAGTAGAGCAGCAAAGAAAAGAAACGATAATAAACAACAACATAATGTGCAACAAATGGAAATTGCTACATATTATTTTTCCATGTTCCGGTTCGTGCGAGTTTGTTCCACGCTACTAAGTGATGCAACATTCTTGTTTGTAACATTCTTTGAACAACATTCTTGTGTACCTCCATAATGTGCACTGAACTATTTGGGAGTCGACGTGCTGGATTCAGATTGTCCAGTAAACATACCTCGGTGACTATCAATGTCCTTAAAGTACATGTCAACACATAAGAAACATTTAACATGTTTCCTATCTGCCGGACAAGTAAAAAACCATCTACCATAATTGGATTCAATTTTTTCCATTCTCATTAACATTCGTCCTGCACCACAAGAAGAAAAAGGTGCCTCTATTGTTGCCATTACGCTGAAATAATTGCCAACATAATAAATGTCATAAAGAGGAGTTCTAAGCATAATGTATAAGTGTGACATAAGTTTCCACACAAAGTAGTAAACAAATAAATAGTATCATCAGACAATAGTCATGCCATATTACAAAAAATTATCACATGTACTTATCATCATAATTTCCAAGATATGCATTGATAACATGCAACTATGTTATATTAGACAGAATGACAGTGAGTTTTTGCACAAAAACTAGCAACATGTTTAATAGTTATTGGTCTGCTATAAATACGCACGACAAAACAAGTTTTGAAGTTAATTTTAATGTCTATTAGCCCACATTGCAACAACTAATGTATCACGGAATTGACTTTGTGCATCTAAATCTTATTGTGATTGATGAGGAATCTGATATGCATCATCAAAAGCCTCATCCGGTCAAATTCACCTTGTTCGCTCTCCTAAAGTACCAATCATCATGATAATTTGCCCTCAACGAGTTGTGAAGTACAAAACATGCAATGACAATGTTAACTTGTTGACGTATTGAGTATCTAGGCATATGCCCTTTCAGTATTGGAAATTGCCCTTTAGAACCCCAAAAGCATGCCCGATTGCATTTTGGAGTCTTGAGTGACAGTTATTAAAGAGTTCCTCGGGCCTCTTTAGATCGAACATAGCGCCACGCCAAGTGTTTATGTGGTAACTATGTTGTCGATAGGGGGCTAAGAAACTTAGGAAGTTGCAAAAGCCGAGTCCACCACATAGTACTTACCTTCCTCCGCGGCCAACAAAAGTGCCCATCTCGATGTGAAGCATCTGTTAGAATGCGAGCGTCATTGGCACTCTCCTCCCAACCAACTAGAATGCAGGTAAACACCAAATCAAAGTCACATGCATCAAGAAGATTCTGACCCAACTCCTCTTTACGCGAATGAAAAATATTATAGTTACCTGCAGGTGCCCAAGCATGTATTAATGTACCGTCTATTGCTCCGGCATAGTCCTACAATGCATATAGGAAAATGAATGGTTAATAGATTAAATTAAAATGTCATCTAGCCCCTTTTGACTAACATTCATGTAGTGATGTTTATATATTTAATGGTAATATACCTTGAAGTATGGGTAGAGCAATGAATCATTCAAAGTCCTACGAGGACAAACTGACATATTTGGTGGTTTTATAAGTTCTTTTGGCAGTTAAAAATAGCTTTTGCCACTCAATTTACATGACAGGATATAATCCCAAGTGAGTGTTGGAAACGCTCACATGTAGTGCGTTGACGTGAAGAAAACCCTATAGTTGTTAGGAATACAGCAATTGACTCATGTACACCAACTTTTGTTGCATGACAAATTTTAAATAGGTCACGTTGTATGATTAACTTGCAAAGAGCTTCAAATGATTCTTTGTGCATTCAGAGACTATTAACTATCCTATCCAGATGTTCACGTGTTAATTCACCTAGCCAATCTTGACCCTGGAGAATGGAGTCATACATTGGATGTTTAGGATTTAAGTGGAATGGAAACAATACCTCTGCCACAAACACAAATGGCATTATATCGATGTTTCGTTCATCATCCGTGTCAATGTCAGAGTTTGTTTCATGGTCTGATGAATTTGGGTCATCGAAATCGTTAACTTCTTCATGTGAAAGTGGTGTTTCAGTATTATCTATTATCACGAGACCTAAAAATAAATCGCAAATGGAAAATCTCAATAGTCTTTAACTAGATAAGATCAATTGTGCATTTCCAATGTGCATTAAACTTTTGCACAGTGAACATGAACACATATGAGGCAAACAAACAATGATTACCAAAATTCAAATTAATTATAAATCAAAATATGCACACCTGACAAATTTTATTTTGTATTTAATTTCACAAAATCAAATGAACTACAACTCATTACCAGATTCATAAGCAAAGATTACAAATATGGTGGTAGATTAAATTTAAAAATAATTTACATCATCCATAATGGATATTAATAGACAAGAAATTGCAACTAACTACCAGATTCATACAAGGCACAAAAGTTAAAGCATGTGTAGGTAATATAGATACATAAAATTTAATATATACCAAATACTCAAGTTCCATATGAACCAATACAAACTAAAATACAAATGTTTCATAAATATTCACCAAGATCATCCTGGATAATCAAGAACACATTATAAACAGACATTACATTGGTTTTTTTTTAAAGTAGCTTTGGTCAAGTTTTGTTGGGCAACAAATTTCAATCCAAACTCACGGCTCACTTAAAGACTCTACCCATCTCCTCCTCTTCTCATCACCATGCAATCCTCAACAACGTTATTTGCACTTTTTTGACATTTTAAGAGATTTCTTATCAGAGGGGCGACGTGCGGATGAGGTTCTTTGGGCATTGATATGGTCCATTGAGGGTGTGCCTAAACCTAATGAAATCCCTCCGGTTTGGGTAGTCCATTTATAGGTTGTCTTCAACCCAACATTCATATATTCGCCTTCGTCCGAATCTAAAGGGTCTATCTACACCGATCGTGCGTAAGCACCAAGATAGCAATAGATTTTGAGAATAGATTTTGAGAACATCTCAGTGGATAAGTCGTAATGCAGGAAACCCTTCTTCCGCAAATTAGCCTCCTCAGGGTTTTTCTACAAGGTACAATTGGTCTAGTCATTATGTTGTTATTCTGGTTAACTATCCTACATGTGATAAAATATATTAAATAAAATTAACAGTAATTTACCGCAATCCCTGAAATCGAATATTCGTCGGAAGTGGTAATAGTATGCAGAAAACGGATCCCCCAAGCCTAGTTTTTTTTTGTAATGAGATCGTGAAATTGACGCCACAAAATCTCAACCTACATGTTTTTCCTTTTAGCCGAGTGACGAGAATTGAACATTATGATGATGAAATAGCTCAAGCTATCCCTCTCCAAATCGATCCAAAAAGTCAATGTCAACAGATTGTCCTTGTTGAACCGCATGTACATGAGTTTCAGAAAATAGGCAACCGCTGACATATCCCAAGTTGCATCATCCCTACGACTTCGTATGGATCGCCTTCTTTGTCCTCACAAGTGGTTGAAGTAACTTTTGATTTTGATTTTTTATTCATTTATAGTTAGCAAAAATGTCAAGAATGCGTAAAATTAAACTTAAAGAAAAAAATTAACACGTGAAATTACTAGAAAAATAAAAATAAAGTACACCTTTGCTTCAATCGCTCATATAAAAGTTGTATGTATTAAGTAAAAGAGGCGAAATGTTTGTGGCACCCCAAATAATTTTTATCTTTCAAGTAATACCATACATCCATTACTACAAAAATTAACATCATCAAACAAATGAAACCATATTACAAATCGACAAAACCCATACAAGTTTACTAAATACTACCACACTTAGAGAGAGAAAAACACATCAATTGGTATGAAAATTGCAATCATGGGCCACAGATATAGAAATTTTGGGCACATAATATTAAGACAAAAAAAAGGTCAAGCCAACTGAAATTTTGATGAAAATTACAAACAAGCATAAAGATCCATAAAATGAGATAAAATTTATGAAGAAAATTTGTTGTCTTCAAAAAGATATTATTTGAAGAAAGTTACAAAAAACTTAGTGAGCTTGTATATTGATGGATAATTCTAGTATATATGAATTATAGACATTGGATTAAATTAATCATAGTTATTGATTAGGGAGTTGACTTAGTATAAAATAGGTGTTCTTACTCTTTTTGTAAAAAAAGATTAAAAGAACAAAAAAACTTTTAGAAAATATCATCTTCCAACTTTACGTAAAATGAAATATCTATCCTCTACATGAATATGACAAAATCAAATGCATGAAAATATATTAGAAAAGATAATATGAGGACAAATAATTTAAATTCTAGTCATACAATTATTTAAAAGTGTCGCAATTGTTTATTATATAATATATATATATATATAGATAGATTTCTACAGCTTGGAATTGTCTATTATAACTAGTGTTCCCAAAAAACACTAAATGCTATGCGCAGCGCCAAACTGGGGCTAGGGTTTAGTGCCTAAGTCGAACCTAGACGAGCTTACGCGGAGCTTGGCTGAGACCTAATCGGAAAACAATAGGGGGAGACAAATTGTGGCTGAGTGAGAATTTTTAGAAAGTGATTCTTGTGAATCTCACTACTACAAAATATACATTCTACGACAAGAGTTTTACATCGGTTATTACACAACTGATGTAAAACAAAGACAAGTGACATAACTGTAATTTTTTTAAAACACTTGTCATCTGTTATGTGCAAAATGATGTAAAAATTGTCAGGTCTGTTAGGTTACATCGGTTCTTATACGAACCGATTTAAAACCCGTGCGCAACATAATATTTACATCGATTGTGTATACAACCGCTATAGAGTTCTTTTAATTGTAACCCTAATTCTTCTTTTTAGTCGTGCACTATCCTTTCCCTCCTCTCTTTATGTCTCCTCTCTTTTTTTGGCTAGGTTTTTTTCGAATAGTCTGTCTGCAAAATCTTCACCCTCTCTCAAATTCCATTTAGCCAAACAACCATTTCCCCTCATGAATCTTGATTCAAAATAAGGGGTTCCATTAGAGCAACTCTTCTTCACCTGCCGCCGCATTTTAAAGAAATAGTCCGAGGCCCATTTCTTTATACGACCGTTAACGCCCTCGCTTAAAGTTCAAATAACAAATGAGCGATGAATTAGTCCGAGGCCCATTTCTTTATGCCGCCGTGGTTAACGCCTCTTGCGCTAATAGTTCAAATAACAATAGTTGTAGTAGTAATGGTTTTGAGTATCGTTTGCATTTTTACAATAATGATTTCTCGCATCGTCCAACATTACTAAAAAAAGGATAATGACTCTTTAAAAAAGAACTAACCTCTTGCAACAATTTTTATAAATAAAATTTGAAAAAAAATAAAAAAAAAGTGACAGTACAATGCAAAAGCATGTAATTGTACAAAATCCAAAATTATTGCTCAGAAACTATAAACACCAACATTCAAACTTCGTCCTGTCATCATAGGAAAAAGAAATTATGGACAACTTAAAACTCTAACTTGGAATTCTTTAAACAATTAAATTATGTTAGAGCATCTCCAAGAAACTCTCTAACTAAGAAATGCTCTTTATTTTTAAGAGTCATCAACCAAAAACCATCTCCAACATATGCTTTATTTTAACTTTCAAAATTTAGAGAATGAGTTTTCACTCTCCAAATTTGGAGAGCCAAAACAACTCTTTATAATTAATTGCATTAGATTTCTTGCACTTTGAATGATCTTTTTGAATTTCACTTTCCAAAAACAACACAAAATTTAAAAATTATCATAACTTACTTTTAATATCCTATGTATAGTAAATTAATATTGAAAAAAGAGAAAATAAAGAGTCAAATACAAAGAAAGTGGGGATGGTGTTAAAATATCACTCTTTAAATTTAAAGATGCTCTTTATTTTGCAAGAGACGCTCTTTGAATTTAAAGGATCTCTTGGAAATGCTCTTACAACAACAATTTGAACTAAAAACAAGAACTCTTGGAATCCAAGTACAGGGAAATCTCATCATAGACATTCAAAATCCTATATAAGTAATAACACGAAAAAAAAATGATATTTTATAAGGTATTGTAACCCCATGTGTATCTTTAATAAATTGTTATGTGATAAAATCTTTCAACTTTTTTTATTAATGCGGTGTATTTTAATCTTATATTTTCTATTTTAATTAGATTATATTATTCCAAATTATTTTCTTTCTAATACATGAGTTATTAAGATAACATACCTTCACATTGTTGGAAATTGGTTTTGAAAAAGGCAAAAATTGTGTAAGATGGTCGCATGGTGCGACGGGTGATACTTTTAGTATAAAAAGTGATATGTTTGTAAATAGTGATACCATTTCAGTGTATTCAAACAAAATATCACTTTTTACACCAAAAATACCACATTTTATACTTGAAGTATCACGTTTTACCCTAAAAGTGCAATCCATCGCACCGTGGGACTGTCTTATAAGAGACATACTCTTTGAAAAAATGGCATAGCCTCGACTTTGACCAACTTTTCGGTGGCTGAATATTTAATTCTGAAGGAATTAAATTATCAAAGGATTGTAAACATACCTGGATTAGCTGAAACATTTTCACTCATGCTTACAAATTCATTACCTTTTAACTTTCTCTTGTTGGTGCAAAACTCCTTGAGAAACTTGGCATATCAAGGTATCCGCTTAATTACATCAAGCAAAAGAATTTTTACCTAGACCTTGCGAAAAGTATCAAAAAAAATCTCTTTTTCTTCATCATCCTTCGTGGATTTAGATAATCTACAAAGGAAATAAGGAACCGGTGCTAAAACCTTCAATTGTTCTCCATTAGATTCCTTTGGATGATCAGGTTGAAACAACTTATTTCTCAGTGTGCATTTTTTAGTTGACTTGGGGTTCCTTCAACTTTGTTCCACTTGTCAAGATAATTTCACTAACATTCTATATCGATTAACCAATGTTTGAGATGGCAACTTACCATGAGATTCTATCGACCCACTAATGAGGCCAATTGACTCATTTGGTCTTTCAAATCCTTGATGTTCATCCTTGTATCTTGTTGAAACTGTTGTGTATTAATTGCAAGTGATTTAACAATTTCTTCAAGAGACGGACTCGAACTTGAAGGGGGTTGTTGTTGTGATAGAGTAGGTTATTTAGGTTGGTAGTTTGGGAATTAAGGTCGTCGTACATAACTAAAGTTGGTATGATCCCTCCATCATAGATTATAAGTAGTCGAGCAAGGATCATATTTCCTCTTAGGTAAACCAGGAAAATCTCCAACTGCATTAGCTTGCTCTTTGAGATTCATCTTGAAGTGTAGCACATGAATTAGTTCGATGTTCAATATCAACACAAATTCCACAAGTCTTAACCTGTTGAGTGTTTCCAACAACCATTTGTTGAAAATAGTTGCCATATTGACTATTTGGTTTTCTAATGAAGATACATTCACCTCATTCACTTTTCTTTGATATGTATTTTGCAAATTGTCTGAACCCTAATTGCTGTGAGTTGGCTGCCATAGAGGAAATTAAATCTCTAGCTTGATGAGGGGTTTTAATTTATTCACTATAACACCTCTTCTTTCCACAGATAGCAATCATTTGTTGAGAAGTTATTCTGAAATCCCATGTTGCTTGAATCTTTCCCAATATTCATGAAAGTTTTCAATATTCCTCTACTTAATCCCACATATTTCTTGTTTGATATTGGAAGTTCTTGAAGCAAGGAAAAACTTTGAGAAACATTCTTAACATCTATGTCCATGTGGTGATAGACCAAGGAGGTACAAAAGCCAGTCCTTTTGGTCTTTCAAATAATAAAAAAGAAAAACTCACGCTTAATTTGTTCATTTGTGACTCGCCTCACGGCTTCAATCTTGAACACCCCGCATGAAATTCTATCAAGTGCTTATGAGGATCTTCATTTCCAAGTCCATGAAATTTTAGAAGTGGATGAATCAAACCCGATTTTGACTCGAAATTAGCTTCTATGGTCGGATATTAATGTATAACGGTTGTTGAGTTATATGTGGGGCTGTTAATTACCTCAAAGTTTGTTCATGGTCGGCCATATCTTGCCTGACTTCAGAATCACTATATGAATCAACTAAGTTAAGTGTTAAATTCAATCCCGTGGGATGACAACAAGATTTCTTATGTATTTTGGAGCTTAGTTTCTATCCCCAGTCGTTTTCCTGTCTTCTCGATCTCTGGATTGTACGGTGATAATCTCCTGCACGAGAAGAGCAAGGTACCAAACAAATCTATTAAGAAAAACTGATCTCTAGCGACGACGCCAAAAATTGATGGGTGTCGAAACTAACAATAATAAATACTTACTCCCAGAATAATTAATTTGTAGTAGCGAGGAGCAAGGTCGACTCCATATATATTGGTTAGACTAAATTTGATACAACTCACAAAACAATGAAAACAAAATGGGGGTTTTAAGATTTTGGAATACAAAGATGAAATGAAGCAATTATAAAATATAAATGAGAACGAATCAATTTACGAAATATAAACCAAATGATTAATCTCTGTAGGTCCCAAGGGGTGTGGTGTAAGGTTTAGAATGGGGGGGAGAATGAATAAATCTTACCAAATTTTCACTTTTTAGTCTTTTTAAGAATTAAAACAGAGTTGACTCAAATCAATTGTGTCCTTGGGGGCCAGCTAGGTTGGCTATCTTCAGCTAAGTTACCCACTCAACAGACTCGACAGAGCTGTTGATAGTATAAATTGGCTGCGTCAGCTAACAGTAAGCTTTTAGTTGATTTGGTTTTTTAACAGCGGAAGACTTAACACCCTTTGTTTGATAAAGCTTATTTTTAACACTTGTTTTAGCACTTGTTATTATCAGTTAGATAGCAAAATAACTTAACAGCAGATATGAAAAATATGTAAGCAAGAAAGTAAATGCTGAAAGTAAATGACACAAGTAATTTTATAGTGGTTCGAGGATGGGGTAGTTCCTCTACTCCACTTTTCTCCAACTCCTGGAGGAATCCACTAGGTAACAGATCAAGTTACAAAGTAGTTCTCATTCTAGAGACAACCTTGATCACACAACTGGCTTCTCCTGCGACTCAGCTTCTTCACAAGACAGCTGCCATGCTACTTCAGCTCCCTTCAAGTCTTTGGATTTGATCACACAACCTTCTAACAAACTTGAATCTCCTGGTTAGACCTTGAACCTTTCTACAGCTCCTTCAAATTGGAGAGTAGACCCTTTTTTTGTTCTTAAAACTTTTCCTCTTCAACTGGTTGAAGTATTCTTTCTTCACAGAGTGTGTTGATCGAGTTCTAGGCTTAAGGAATTTTTTGGATAAGCTTGAGAATATTGCGGGTTTATCCTCAGTGTTTCCCATTGGTTTATTCCTTTTGCATGTTTCTGGGCCAAATATTTTAAGACATGTTAGCTTGGACATATTGCTATATCAAGTAATATTCTTAACTTCCTTCCAGTGGATCAATGTCAGTTATCTTGACTTGACTACTGCCTTTACCCCTTTGACTTGAGTCTGCTCCAATCATGAGAATGACTCAACTGTCACTTCAACTGTTAGACTTGGCTCTTTTCACTGACTTGACTGACACTTCCTCATACTTCACACAGTTGTTCCTCAGTTGGCTCTCCTTCAGTCGAGCCCTTGTCTTCCTTCTTGGCCATACTCAGCTGACACACAGCAGAGTCTTCACTCTAGTCTGCAGTTGACTTCTTGCATTCTTTGACATAGCTGACTTCACTCAGCTCTTTTAGTCCTATCTATTACAACATAGAATTACAAGGAAGATGGGGTGCCAACTTCCTAATCTAAGTTTTACATGGTATCATCAAAATCTAATAAATTTCCTAACAATCTCAAAAGTGGTTCATGGAATTGATCACTGATGCAAAAATGAATCTTCCAATTTTCTATCAAATTAGTTGTGGTTATTGTTACGACCTAACAACCTATATCTCCTTACTTGTCGATAATAAGGATATAATTTCTAATTATTTCTCTCGCCAATAAATAATTCTAGATATGATCTTACAATTTAATTTATCAACAATATTAAAATCTAGAGAGACTATTGATTATAGCCAACAAATACACATGTAGGTTCATTTAGACTAGATTATATATCTCTATATCATATATTGAATCCATCTATGTACTCAACTACGTTATTTGCCACAAAAATTAGAACAAATAACAATTACGAATTAAATATTCTAAATGACGACTTTTGATTTCGACAATTGAACAAAGGACCTTTTGTTGCAATCAACCAAGACAACAATAATCAACAAGCACATAAAATATATAAACAATAGCGAAAAGAAGAAGGAATAAAATTTATTAGATCTCAGAAATCACATAAAACCAAATTTTTAATTATACATAAAAATAGACGCCAAAAAAATAAAAGAGAAGAGAAACCTAGGAGAAACTGTCATGTGTGATGAGAGAGGGAAAACTAGGGTTCAAGTTAAAAGTTAAAGATAGAATCCTAATCCTAAATGGGAACGCATTTTTAATTGGAAGAGAGAGAAAACTAGGGTTCAAATTAAAAGTTAAAGATAGAATCCTAATCCTAGATGGAAACGTGTTTTTAATTGGAAGAGAATATCCTCTCTCCAAAAATGCACTCCAATAATAATCAACCATACTTACGACTCTTAAAACTATGCCAAGATACTAAAATTAGATTTCCAAGATAAATGGGCGGATTTTAAAGCAATTCACGTACGTATTCTGGCGTGCCCATGCCTTATGCTAAAAGCTCTCACAGATGCGTTGTTGGAATAAGATGTGCCTGCTCTTTAAGCCAACAGTTCTTTAGGTTCGCTCAACTCAACAAATCCGCTTTGCCTATTCAAAATCAATGAATTGGACCCATTTTATTCATTGACCTCCATTTGCGTACAAAATATAAGAATCGATTAAAATCATCAAGTTAAGCTCAATCAATCAAACATCAAAAGCATGGAAAAAAACATGACATTTTCGATGTCGTTTATGCGATCTATCAATTGGGTAGCCAGATTTTTTACTCATATTTTCTCACACTAATCGAGGCAAATTTCAAACTGTATTGAATAAAAAAAATATAATCAGTTTAGTAATTATATTAACGAATTGAGTTCAGATAGGTTTCTGACATCAATTTTGAATCCAACATTAGATAACTAAATTTATTTAGAACCCTATTCTTCTCGACGATATATTAACTTGAAAAAAGAAAAGAAACAATTTTAAAAGAGAGAGACTTCTCATGGATTTTCAAAGGAGAACTTCAAATTCTTCTTCTTCTTCTTCTTTTTTTTTTTTTTTTTTTGAGAATTCATGATACAAATTGCATCACAACCTATGATATATAATTATTAAGACCTAAGTCACACCTCTTCATTGGACTAAACCAACGTTGAAAATCAACCACACTCAAAGGTTGTATTGAGTTTGTTAATGTTTGAATTTTTCAAACATTATTACTCTTTCAATTTTTCTTCCAGATTTCTGGTTATTGTTTAACAGTTAATATTTTTCAGTTTTTGAGGAGTTATTATTTTACAAGTTATAATTTCTGTTTTCTAACTCCATAGAAGTTACTTGTAATGAGCGGTTTTCTACTTAATCTTTGCAGGAAGTTTTCTCCTATTTTCTTGCAGGAAGTTATCCAAGAGACAACAATTTAAGGATCAGAAAATAGCACAAGTCGATTACAGATTTTAGAGGATTTGAGAATTCATCTTCCAGCTTTTTCATACCAGAAAATTCTGCAGAAGCTCAGTATACCAAGAATGTTGGTGACATTGTTGGCATCATTTTTAAAACTCGAGTGTTGAGTGTTTGTGCGAGATAGATTCAGTGCAGATTGAGTGTTTGGAGTGCACTAAATGTATTCTCATATTTTGTAAAGGAGTGTTGTTGCTTTCGGAGACACAAGGGGAGTTGTTCTTCTAGTTTTCTTATTTACTTTGTATTTTTGTATATTATAAACAACATCTACCTTTGAATAATTTTTGTTCTAATGAACATCGTACACGTATTTTATACTTGTACAAAATTTTCAATCTCTTGTGTCTTGTATTTAATTCTATCTTCATTTCATACTTTATGAAATTGTGTTTTTAATTAAAAGTCTTTCGCTGTGTTTTGCAAAGTGTTGGCATCACTTTTGACTCCACACCGCATATTCATTAGAATTGGACCCTTCAATTCTTTCAGTTGACATCAAGAGCTTTCGTTAGACGATACTTATTGTGATCCTGTGTTTTGCAGTATTTTTTCATGATGGAAATTCGAGTAGTTCCATGGTTAGACCTCCAGTTCTGGATGGGACGAACTACTCTTAGTGGAAAGTGAAGATGAGGGTTTACATTAAGTCCATTGATGAACGAGCATGGATATTTGTCCTTGCTGGTTGGACACCACCAAGAATTGTTGATGCAGATGGTGATACGGTGATCAAATCAGAGATAAAATGGCTGAATGATAAAATTCAAATTGCTAGCTTTAACTCTAAAGCTTTAAATGCCATCTTCAGTGATGTGAATCTTTCTTTGTTCAAAATAATTTCAAATTGTGTTTCAGCAAAAGATGCTTGGGATGCGTTGCAATTACATTGTGAAGGAACACATGGAGTTAGAAGAACCAAGCTGAGATTACTTGTCAACAGATTTGAGAATCTTCGAATGGAAGATGATGAAACCATTGCATCCTACAATGCAAAAATCTGTGACATTGCTAATGAGGCACAATCTCTTGGAGATCCTATTAGCAATGAAAGGCTGGTAAGTAAGGTAATGAGGTCTCTTCCTGAGAGATAATGTTAAGATTTATACTATTAAAGAAACCAAAAATACTGATACTCTTAGACTTGATGAACTGATTGGTATTTTACAAACTTTTGAGTTAAATTTGGCACAACAAAAAGAGCATCAAGTTAAAAACAAAGGCAAAAGTATTGCTTTCAAATCTAAAACTGATGTTGGTTTTTGTGATGATTCAAATGACTCTGATTTTCCAATAGAAAATCTTATTAAATATTTGCATGATGTTGATTTAAATGAAGATTCTATTGCTTTGTTGACTAGAAGGTTTAATAATTTTCTCAGAAAAACAAACATGAAGAATGATCCCACACCTTCTGGTAACAATAGAGATTTCAAGTCTAAGAGACAATTTTTTGGAAATTCTTCAAACTTCCCTAAAAAATTTGAATCTAATCATGAGAACAATTCTTTCAAACCAAAAAATCTTGATTCAATTCAATGTCGTGCTTGCAAAGGATTTGGACATTATGCAAATCAATATGCACACACTCTTAGGGAAAGAGGTATGAATCTAACTGTATCTCTTAGTGATGAAGAGTCTGAAGAAAACAAATTGGAGGAAGATGAAAGTTGCAAAGGTCTGATAACTATTCTGGAGAAAGATCATGTAAGTTCTGTGGGATTAAATAATGATGCAACAAGTGTTACATCATTTCAGACATCACAGAACAGGTACATTGAGTCTGTGTATGATTTTGTTGATCATTTCAGATCTGCTCTTTGTTTGTCACTTGGAAAACTTGAGGATAATTGTCAGGATGATTTAAAGCTCAGGTTCGATGACATTATAAAAGAAAATGACATTTTGAGAGAGATTGTGACTAGATTAGAAGTTATGTTAACAAAGAAAGACAAAGAACTTGAAATGGTTAAATCTGAACTCAATGGTCTCAAAAAGACTGTGAGTCAAAACTTACCAAACCTACCAAAACAGACTCTTGTCAAAAGTCAAAACTTTCTTTGAAACAAAGTGACATTGGTAAGAATAATAGATCTTTTCTCAAAAGCAACTTTAAGAAGTGTGAGAGTGTTTTGAAAAGAAAATTTGTCTGTCATTATTGTTTTAAACCTGGGCATATCAAACCGTTTTGTTATAAGATGAAAAAGATAAAGCCTCGTGTAAAATGATGTCGAAGTGATGCCTCGACATTGTTGAAACACTATCAAAAGTGCATAGAATTCTTCTGATTTTAATGATGATTTGGTTTGCACTGATGATCAGTCATGTCTTGTTGTGTATACTTCACTTAGAACTAATGTTGAAGGAACATGGTATTTTGATAGTGGATGCTCATGATATATGACTGGTACTCGTGAATATTTGACTGGTTATGAATATGTTAATGGAGGTAGTTTAATTTGGTGGTGGTGTGAAAGGTCAGATTGTTGGAAAAGGAACACTTCATGTAAATGGTTTTCCTGATTTGAAAAATGTGTTGCATGTGAAAGGACTTTTTGCAAATTTGATCAATATTAATCAATTATGTGATGATAATCTGCATGTGAATTTTGATAGAGATTCATGTTCTATTTTTAGTGATAACAATGCTTGTGTCATGACTGGTACAAGGTCTATGGATAATTGTTACATGGTTGAACTGAATCTTTATTTCTCATCATGTTGAGACTGATGAGTGTATGTTGTGGCATCAAAAACTTGGGCATGTTAATTTTAGAAACATGTTTAAGTTGATCAATTTAGAAGCTGTGAGAGGTATTCCTAAACTTCAAGTGAAAGGTAAAGTAACACAAGTTTGTGGTCCATGTCAAAAAGGTAAACAAAAAAGAGTTCTACATCATGTGTTACAACATTTTAGTACTTCTCATTGTTTTGAACTACTACACATGGATTTGATGGGCCCTGTAGAAATGGATAGCTTGGGTGGAAAGAAATATTCATTTGTTTGTGTAAATGATTTATCAAGGTATTCTCGGGTTGAGTTTTTGAAAGATAGATCTGAAACTTTTGAAGTGTTTAAGAAATTGTATTTGAGAATTTGCAACATGCATGGTTCTAACATTGCAAGAATTAGATCTGATCATGGGAAAGAGTTTTAAAACTCTTCTTTTTCTAATTTCTGCAATGAAAAGGGCATTTTTCATGAGTTTTCAGCTCCCATTATACCTCAACAGAACGGGATTGCTGAAAGGAAAAATACAACCTTGCAAGAAATGGCAAGAGTGATGTTGTTTTCCAAAAACATTTCAAAAAGATTTTGGGCAGAGGCATTGAATAATGTCTGTCACATTTCAAACCGTGTTTACTTGAGACCGGGTACTACTATGACAAGCTATGAGATTTTGAAAGGAAAAAAATCCAATCTCAAGTATTTTCAAGTTCTTGGTTGTGTGCGCTACATTTTGAATTATAGAGAATATCTTGGTAAATTTGATGCAAAAAGTGATAAAGGAATGTTACTTAGATATTCCAAGAATAGTCATGCGTATAGGATTTATAATAGGGATGGCAACGAGGCGAGTCTGGGACGGGTTTGGCTAAACCCAGGACCCGCCCCGCCTAAGAAAATTTGGACCCAGGACCCACCCCACCCCAGACCCGCCATAGACCCATGACCCGGCGGGTCCAACCCGCTGGACCCGCCATATTACATGACTGTTAAAGATTGCCCTGCTCTCTTTCCGCCATTACTACTAGTAAGTTGGATTTTTTACAAAATAGGCCAAGATTTAAATCAATTTTAAGGAAGATCCATAGTAAATAGAATTTCCACAGGAAATTTCAACAAACCACCAATAAATTTTCTGAAGGGAAGAAAAATAAAATTTTGTTGGTGCATTTCATCAAATAATTTGTGGGCATTTAAGACATTAACAGAGAATAGTAAGGTACTCTAATTAAACTCCAAAAATTCAACTCTCTAACAAAAGAACATGAATTAAGTAATTTTCTATAGTCCATATGCAATTGAAAGAAAAAAGAAAAGGAACCCCACAAACCCTGAGGTCAAAAATTATCTGAGCTTGAATGGCTTTCTAGCGAGAACTTTATGCTTGCAGCTTGCCTTGAAGCACTGATCGTCGATATGCGCTGAGGAAGGAGTAAGGACTGATCTTGAAGTGGAAAGGAGGCTTTGTGGTGGGCGGAGGTCATAAGAGCAAGGGCCAAAGTCATTGAAAGGCCTAAAAGAGTGAAAATGTGCAGAGCAATAAGTAAGAAAAAATAAAATAAAAATAATTATGTAACGGGGTGGGTCTGGGGTGGGTCTAGCTGGACCCGTTACCCGCCCTGGACCCGGCAGGTTTTAAAATAATAGACCCATTACCCATCCCAAGACCCGCTTACCCGGGTTCAAACCCGCCCCGTGCGGGGCGGGTTCATTGCGGGTCCGGGGTTGAACCCGCCCTATTGCCATCCCTAATTTATAATCTTAGAACTAGGACTATTTAAGAAACTTTGAATGTGGTGTTTGATGATCATACAGATTTTCAGAACAAGGCTGAAGAGGATGATATAGCTCATGTGCAAGAAATTGCACAAAGACAAGCAGCTGGTACGAATGTTGTTCAAAATGATGTCATAAATGATGCATAATCTCCAGCAACACCGACCCAAGTTGTTGAAGGAACTCAAGTTACGACTGAATCAGATTCAGAAAGTGATGAGAATCTTGATTCTTCTCAAAGGGATCCATCCAGGAAAGTCCAGAAAGATCATCCAGTTACACAGGTAATTGGAGAGGTTACTGAAAGAGTCAGAACTAGAGGTAAGGAAAAGGTGAATTATAGAGAAATGGTGAGACCTTCTTACTTATCATATATTTGTCTTATGGTTAATTCTACATGCTTTGTATCCATGACTGAACCTAAAAATATGTTTGAAGCTTTAAAAGATGAGTTTTAGATTGAAGCCTTGCATGAAGAATTGAACCAATTTGTTCAAAATGATGTTTGGGATTTAGTCCCTAAACCTGACAATGTTAACATCATCAGTACTAAATGGATCTTTAAAACCAAGAGTGATGAGAATGGTAACATTGTCATGAATAAGGCTAGATTGGTTGCCCAAGGATACACTCAAGTTGAGGGTGTGGATTATGATGAGACGTTTGCTCCTGGAATCAATTAGGCTTTTGATATGTGTTGCTTGCTTTCTCAACTTCAAACTTTTTCAAATGGATATAAAAAGTGCCTTTTTGAATGGATTTCTAAATGAAGAAGTTTTTGTTGAACAGACAAAAGGCTTTCAAGACCCTCATAAACCAAACTATGTTTTCAAACTCAAGAAAGCCTTGTACGGCTTGAAACAAGCTCCAAGAGCTTGGTATGAGAGGCTTGCTGAATTTTTGGTACATGTTGGTTTTAAAAGGGGAAGTGTTGATAAAACACTGTTAATCAAAAAGGAAAAACAACACATTGTCATTGCTCAAGTGTATGTAGATGACATTGTTTTTGGTTCAACAAGTGATTTTTTAAAAGATGAATTTATCAAGTCAATGTCTTCTACCTTTGAGATGAGCCTTGTTGGCGAGATTAATTTTTTCCTTGGTTTGCAAATTAAACAGATACCTGATGCGATATTTGTTTCTCAGTGTAAATATGCCAAAAACCTTGTGAAAAAATTCGGTTTAGAATGCAACAAACATATGAAAACACCTATGAGCTCAAGTATGAAACTGTCAAGGGACAATGATGGCATCATTGTTGGCCCCACTCTGTACAGAAGCATGATTGGAAACCTTTTATACCTTACTGTAAGTCGACCTGACTTAATATTTAATGTATGTGTTTGTGCTCGATACCAAGCTGAGCCTAAGATCACTCACCTTAATGTTGTGAAAAGAATTATTAAATATGTGAGTGGTTCTGTTGATTTAGGCATTTGGTATACAAAAGACACTAACTTGAACTTGGTATGGTATAGTGACTCTGATTGGGCTGGGGATTTAGATTACAGAAAGAGTACTTAAGGAGGTTGCTTTTATCTTGGGAATAATCTTGTTTCATGGTTCACTAGAAAACAGAACTGTGTATCATTATCTACTACTGAATCTGATGTTGCTGTTGGTGCATGTTGTTCCAATTAATGTGGATGAAATAAATGTTGAATGACTATAATTTTAATAGTGAGATGTTAACCATGTATTGTGACAATTTGAGTGCAATTGATATTTCCAAAAATCACGTTCAACACTCACGAACAAAACACATTGACATCCGACATCATTTCATAAGGGACTTGGTTGAGAAAAGATTGGTTTGTATCAAACATATTGCCACTGAACATCAATTAACAGATACTTTTACCAAATCTTTGGATTTTGAGAGGTTTTCTTCTCTAAGGAAATCTCTTGGTTTATGCATCCTTGGATTAGTGTGATGCATCATTTTGTGACACATTTTTATGTATATATTTTCTTTTCTTTTTCCTCTGTTGCTAGCATGTATTCTTGAGGTTTCTTGTACTGATGTATCATATTTTGTTGGAATATTCTGTGCAGCTCATATTCTAAAGGAAGTCAGCAAACAAATTTTTTTAAACTATTAGCTTGCCTTTTGGGCATATTTGTATATTTTTAGCTCATCTAACATGTAAATGGATTGAGTTGTATTTCTGTGAATTTCCAAAAGTCTTTGTGTACTATTTTAATGCCTGTGAGTCTTCCATGCAAGTGAAAAAAATATGTTTCTGTCATGTTAACTAAGTTTGCTGCTACAGAATGATCTTGTAAATGATGGCATCATTGTACATATCACCTCATGATACAGTTATATATATATATATATATATATTTGAAAAAATGAAAAATATCTGCACTTTCTGATCTCGTGGAGTAGTGGGTAGTTTTGATCCCTTTTCTCACCATGTTCTGAAACTGTTTTTTATAACTACTGGGTTAGTGGGTTTTTGTGACTAATGTAACTGCACTTAGCGGGATTTTATATGGTTATTATTATCACTTTAAATACCATATGATCAATTGTTTGATTGTTCCACTATTCAGTATATTTTTTTTTGGTTTCCATATATTTTTATCTTTTATTATTGAAGACGAACACGTTGTTGAACTTCTCACTCAATTAAAAGAGGGTGCATCACTTAATGTTTCCAATCTTACCAACCTCACTTCTCAGAATAACCCACCAACTCAAAACCTTTTTCCTCTCACTTATTCTTCTTCGATCCCAGGTGCTTCTAACATTTCCATGGCTGAGTTTGATCCACGGGATATAAGGTCCGAATGGGCACAGGCAACCCAACGTGGGTCTTCATCCAGTGCACAGGTAGAAAGAGAGGCAGTTGAAGAACCTCAAATGGCACACACATCATCACAAAATGTCGAACAAGAGCAAAATGTGGGAGCAATTGTACTCGTACCTGAAGCCCCTCAACCTCTAGGGTTTGAAATCCATAGTGAAGAAGGGAATCCAGTCGATGTGGACAACCCACCAAATATGCAAGATTTCTGGGAAGTTTTTGGTCCTTTGATTCAACCCCTAACTCGATACTCACGTAGAAGAAAGGGTTGAAACCCATACTTGCCGGTGGTGCTCGACCAAAGAAGAAATCCAAAGCTTCAAGTTATACTGGGGGTTCTATGGCAAATGTTGAAGTTCCTATTGAGTCTCAAGCAGATATTGGAACACACGGATTTTCAGGCACAAGCTCAAGAGGAAGTGGTTCAAGAAACACAAGTGCATGACAAAAATTTTGGGGATGGTGATGCCCACATCTTGGCATCATTTGTTTCTCAACCTCCAGGAACAGGGGACCCTTCAGCAGTAAATGTCGTGACAGATGATGCCAACATCATGGCATCATCTGATATTCCAGTCCAAAACTCAGAGATTCTTCCTCCTTCCAGTCCTGTTCAGAGTCCAACACCAATTCCCTCGAAATCTGTTGTTGAGGAAGACACGAGGACTGATGAAGAAACCCTTATTGCCTGGGCTGAACGAAGAACAAAGTCTCGACAAGAGAAGTCTCAGGAAACAATGAATGTTCCATCATCAAGACCTTCTTCTCCTATAGACATCGAAATGGATGTTGAATTTGCAGAGACACGGGTTGTTCCCACAGACACATGTATTAATCCATCTCGGTCTCATTCTAGGGACTTTATTTCTGTGGGAGCCTCTAAGAATTGGAATTCTTATCTAAAGCAGAGGGTTTTTCAAGATAAGAAAATTCACACGCAAGAATTTGAATATAACAATATGGTTGGGTATCTTAAAGAAAGAAATCTCTTTGGAACTGTCACATATGCATGACCTTATGTTGAACAAGTTGACAAGGAGTTTTATTGCAACCTACAGTGAGATTCTTTTAATCCTAATTCAGCAAAATTTGGAGAGGTGTTCTTGAGGAGAAAGGTTTATTACTTTACACCTAAAATTGTGAATGATTTCTTGGGGACTGAGGATGTAGAAGAAGAAAGACTTGATATCACGGATGGGATGGTTGTCAAGGAACATCAAATCACAAGTCTAAATGGCCAGAACCGGGGAAGAAACTCTATTCAGCCCAGATATCATCTAAATATATTGTGCTACACAAGATTACAATTGCTAATTGGTTGCCAACAACCAATAATCAGTTGTTACCAAAGAACATGCCTATTTTCTATACAGGATTGGGATGAAGCATAAGATCAATTTTGGCTCCCATATATGTGAGATCATCTCCTCCTATGCTGAACGAGTATTGGATATGGGTATTCCCTTTCCTTCTCTTATCTATTCCATTCTGGAAGCTCAAGGTTTTGCTAAGAAAGAAAAGGAAAATTTGACTCTTATTTCATCTTTCGTCAGAATCACCTCCTCTTCTCAAAGGCAAAAGGCATGTGGATTTGCCTCTGAAGTTAGAAAATGATATTGCTGGAACTAGTTCTCCTTCTCCAGTGACTGATCCAATACTGGACTATTTGCTCAAACAAGAGAAGTATGCTGCTTCTTAAATTGAATATTGGATTAACCAAAGGGATGAACTACGGAGATTGATTTCAGGACAAAAAGGGGAAGTAAGTGGGTTCAAATCTGTTGCTGAAGATGAAGAAGAAATGGCTAGAAGTAGAAATGGAGATGGTACTGGAGTTGGTGATGATGCTGAAAATGTGGCAAACATTTGAGCATCATCTGTTCTGGTTGTTTGTTGTTGCTGCTCCTTTTGATGATATTATGTATAGATGTTTCTTTTGTGTTTTTTGTTTGTTTTTGTTAGTAAGGACTTGTTTTATTTCTGTTTGTCTTATCTGCTTTAGACTTCTTACTATAGATTATGTTTAGGTCTGCTTTACTAATATATTAGTTTTTCTCTTAATATATTTTTGTTTGCCTCTTGAATTCAGGGGGAGTATATTAATTGTGTATATTTCTGTGTTTGTTCTGATGTTTACACCTTGAATTCAGGGGGAGAATATTAATTGTGTTGTTGTGCAGGTTTTGTCCAGAAATATGTAGTTAATGTTTGAATTTTTCAAACATTATTTCTCTTTCAATTTTTCTTCCAGATTTCTGATTATTTTTTAACTGTTAACATTTTTCAGTTTTTGAGGAGTTATTGTTTTAGAAGTTATAATTTCAGTTTTCTAACTCCATACAAGTTACTTGTGATGGTCGGTTTTCTCCTTAATCTTTGCAGGAAGTTTTCTCTTATTTTCTTGCAGGAGGTTATCCAAGAGACAACTATTTAAGGATCAAAAAACAACACAAGTCTATTACAGATTTTAGAGGATTTGAGAGTTCATCTTCCAGCTTTTTTATACCATAAAATTCTGCAGAAGCTCAGTGCTACCAAGAATGTTGGTGACATTGTTGGCATCATTTTTAGAACTCGAGTATTGAGTGTTTGTGTGAGATAGATTCAGTGTAGATTGATTGTTTGGAGTGCACTAAATGTATTCTCATATTTTGTAAAGGAGTGTTGTTGCTTTCGGAGACACAAGGGGAGTTGTTCTTCTAGTTTCCTTATTTACTTTGTATTTTTGTATATCGTAAACAACATCTACCTTTGAATAATTTTTGTTCTAATGAACACCGTACAAGTATTTTATATTTGTACAAAATTTTCAATCTCTTGTGTCTTGTATTTAATTCTGTCTTTATTTCATACTTTATGAAATTGTGTTTTTGATTAAAAGTCTTTCGTTGTGTTTTGCGAAGTGTTGGCATTCCTTTTGACTGCACACTGCATATTCATTAGAATTGGACCCTTCAATTCTTTCAGAGTTTGCTTTAGAGACTGAAATAACTTAGCTATGCTTTAGGGATTATATCTAGTGATTTGCTTTAAGTTTTTAAATTTTCTGCTTTGGTTTTGTTCTTTTTGAGTCACTATTGTTGTTATAACCAACACATTTCCCATGCTACCTTGTATCTGTTTCAACCTTGTGGAGTGTCATGTTTCACATATAATGCCCTTTTGAGTCCAACCTTTGGGTTTGGTGCTCTCGATTCTCCTTTGGTTCTCCCGAACACCAAAGGAGATCCTCAATCAAGATAATTTATTTCTTGTTTGAGTTTTTTTATTATACTATAACTTCATAAAAAATACAAAAAAATGGGTATTTGTACATAGAGAAACTTCTATGAGTTATCTAAACTATTTCAAGACAAATAGGTCTCTCGTAGGACCGTCTTACGGATCCTCATCTGTAAAATGGATCCCACGATCTAAATCTAGTACACGGATCCATTAATAAATAAAAAAAGAAAAAACCAGAAATCTCCACAAGTTGTACACTGCTTTCTATCTCTCTCTCCACCTTTTTCTCTTCTTTTCTCTATCTCCTCCTTCCTCCTTTTTCTCTTTCCTCCATCGATCCCCAATTTTTTTAGATCATCGATGTAGCACACTGTCTTTTTGATTCCCTCATAAACACACAATTACACTCTCCACTAAATAACAAATTGTTGGTTTTGGAACTCCGGCCTCCGCCATGGATTTCTGGTTCTTTTTATCTGAAGTTGTAGTAATACATTTCAATTTTTTCAAGTCATAGGGTTTCACCTTTTTGATCATGAATTTAAATATCTGTTTGTTGTGTTTCAAAAAAAATATCTATTTGTTGTATTATTTTCTTGGCTTCTCACTTCTTTTTCTCCAACTCGGGTTTTCTCAAACTGAAATCACAAAAACTTTAACCTCTATAAATGGATATTCATTTCGTCTTCGTTACTAAAAGAAAAAGAATGCATACATACATTCATAATATACTAAATATGCAATACTAATGTGCTAACTATGCGATTGCACCATTGTAGAAAATGCAAAGACAAAGTACTAAATATACAACGAGAAATTAGTGTATATACGATTATAGTATACTAACTATACAATTAATAATGATGTAGGATATATGCGACAAGCATGTACTAAATATGAAATTATTTTTAACATAATTAAAATGCAGTGACAAAATACTAAATATGCATCCAGAAATCATGGAACAAACATATACTAAATATGCAATTATATTTAACGTAAAAATAATAAAAAAACAATTTAGATATGCTGACTATGCAAACTCTACGTACTAAACATGCAATATGGATATACTAATCAGACAATCATAATACAGATAAAAAGAAATGTGCAATCATAATACATGTAAAAAACTTCCAACTTGTGATAAATCTTTAAAATCCTCTAACCATATCTTTCAAAAGTCGTGTGTGAAGTAATTACTACGGGCTATTATAATTTACTCCGATTATTGGTCCCTACGGACTCACCCAAGCACTCAGATAACGCTTTTTTTTCCTTTTAGATAGCATTACGAAGTGCTATTGGAGCCACCGTTATCTAAAGCCCTATCCTGTAGATAGCGCTTTATAAGCGCTATCTGAGATGCATATTAGATAGCGTTTTTTTGAGGACGCGTTATCCAATATTAGAATTCATAAGATAACACTTCATAAAAGAAGCGTTATCTGACATTAAATTGATAGCAATTTTGGGAAGAAGCGATATCCCGTGTTTGTATTCAATAGATCGCACTTCATATATAGAAGTGTTATCTTACCATGATTTCAATATTCAACCAAACTAATTAATGTTTCCCACCATTTAATTATATGACCAACAAGAGCAAAGAAAACGCAAAACGAAAGCGGCAACAAAATTCATAAATCATAAAATTAAAAAAGAAAGAGACAAAATTTATCCTAAAATATTATTTTAGCAATATAATAATATTGAACAATCCATTCACTTGAAACTAAAACAAAAGTATCTCAATATAATATGATAAGAATAGTTCGCATCTCCAAATTAAAGCTAATAAGTATTAGAATTCAAGCAATTATCTAGTAGTTTTACAACAAGAATTACGCTAAGGTAGCTTCTACTGAAGAACATTATGTGTGTCATTCGAACTTCGCCGGATCAAGAACCACATGCCTGCTGCATAAAAATAAGAAAATAAAAATAAATAAGACAAGTAACATAAACTAATTTAAATATCACCATCATCGAGCCAAAAAAAAAACTTTTTAAACTTGTTACTAACATACAAGCAAGCAAAGGGCTAATCATTCTAAATCAATCATGTTAATACAACAACTAATTGGATCAATGCATGTGACAAGTACACTAAAATTATTTCGTCTCATTATTTCCATTCCCGCAATACAATTCCCTCCATTATTTCGTCTAGTCAATATGTACAAGGCATGTAATCTACAAAACTGAAAGAAATCATAACAAGAAACAATACTTACAATTATAGGATTTGATAAAATTTCAATAGGACATTGCCATGCTCCCATCCTGCAATTAATTTATTGAGAGCCAAAGAAAACATGACAATCATATCCCCACAAAATCAGTCCCCACTGTTAGATAAAAAAGGCAACTTCCATAATTAGCCTTTGCATCTTAGTCAGTACACAGGGATAGCTGACTCTAACAAACTATTGTGAAACCACATCGAGCATACATTTTATATGGTTGCTGCATTGTAGGTAATAAGCTATATATTAGTAAATTGGTCTTTCTGGAAGTGGAAACACGTTGTCTAGTACTACTACAGTAAAGACTAAAGAAATGTACAAACATTAAAAAGAAGGTTCTCTGCAGATCATAAACACAAATCACATATAAATAGAGAAAGAAAATACCATTAGAAAAACTTGAAGTCCTGCCTCAGCATGGCTATAGAAGAAGGCAACAAATTATACTAGGAATATGGTAAGCCTACAAATAAGAGGGCTATAGATTAGCATGATTCCATGGCATAGAACAAAATTCTGAATTACATGGACAAGTAAGAAGATTTTCCATGTTTTTTAATAACGTAGGGCAAAAAGGATGAGAAAGACCAATATCCTCCATTAGTCCAGATATAGTTAGCAAATTCAAGCAGGTCGATTATTTGTACACTATAAAATGTCCAATCCAATTCTAGCAAGCAAGTAAATTATTCAAATTTTTCCTTTTTCAACCTATGTAATACATAAACACACCTCGAATCACCAATCGCCTCGAAATTTCACCTCTCTTTGGTGCTCGAACCTAAAACAAGATGAGACATCATATATAGTTTTCCGACAAGCAACTTTTAACATAATATCAGTAATATGCAGAAAATCTTTCATCATGATGATTATTTATGTGAAATAGTTAAATACAACTTGCATCCATATCTTTGTGGCTTGGGCACATGCTTGCATGCCTTCCTCATAGTCTTCAATAGATGTTTCAGCAACTTCAACAATTGGCTAAACCATGAAATAAATAAATAGTGCATCAGGAAACAGAAAGATAATACACGGCATTTGCAATCACTTCAATCTCCAAACATCAATATTAAGTGTAAAACGAAAGAATACTCAAAACCTTACAACATTTTGTACCTCTTTCAACAAATTTTATATGATATCCAACAAATTTTCTGAATTCCAATTTTCTCAACTATATGTACATGTAAAAGATGAAATTTCTAGTCATGCACTGATGTATCTCCATACACTTCATTCTAGTAAAGTAATTCTCAATCAACACAAACCAAATTTTTTGAATTTTCATCTTTCTCAATCAAGAATACTGAATATACAAATTAAGATAATTTTGAAGTCATATACAAATTATGTACTAGAATAGGAATTTTCTTTAACAAGATAGAAACAAAAAATAAAAATCAAGTCAGAACAATTCTCTGAGACATGCAATAGCACTCAACTTATAGAACCTTCAGCTTCATTACATAAACTTGAATACTAAAAGATTTTCTTTCTATTTAATAGCAAATAGCTTCAAACCTCAAATAATTATGTACAGAAAATGTTTACCTTTTCAGAAAAGCAGAAAAAGTGGTGCAGCCCAAATATTGGATCCCAATACACGGGATCCGTGAATTGATTGCACAATGATAATATGCATTTCAAAGTGTACGTTCACGAAACATTGAAATTTTTAGTTCAATAACCAGCCAAATGACAAAATTTTTAGGAATATATGACCCAAGGCACAAATATCTTATTTTACTCCTATTGAACATGCACTAATGCTGTACTTGTTGTACTTGTCAATTAAATTGCACTCATGGAGAAAGAAAGACAATTATAATTACCTATTGTTTGGATGCCAGAGCTTAGGGTTTGAAATTGGGCCTTTTCATTTTACGGCTATACTGGATCCTCAGAAACGGCGGGCAACCGGTCATCGAAGGCCGCGGCGGGGGAAGGGCTTAAGGAAACAATGCGGCGGCCGAGCGAGAGGCAATAGTTGAGAGAAAGAAGAGAATTAAAGAGAGATGAGTGCGATAGAGAGAATAGAAAGAGAGTGAGCGTCGAACTGTCGATAGAGAGGAGAGTTTTTAGAGAAAAAGAGAGGGAATCTGGTGGGTTTTGTTTTCTTCTTTTCTTTTTTCTGTTTTACAAAAATATTGTACTTTAACTTAAACAAAATGAAAAAATACATATATATAAATGTATGGCACGATACTGAACCAATTTACTATTACTGGAATACTGAAAAACCAAAAAATTAGAACTCGAATACCAAAATACAAATTTTCATTTCAGTCCAGACTTAGTTTTGATTTGATTTGATCAGTTATTATGAGAGAATATATAGTACTTATTTAATTAAGTGCTATGAATTATTCTTTTAGATAACGATTTAGGATAACGCTTGTTGTACGAATCGTTATTCGAAGAACATATATAACACTTATTTAATTAAGCGCTACAAATTATTCTTTTAAATAACGCTTTAGGATAACGCTTGTTGGATGAAGCGTTATTCGAAGAACAGATATAGCACTTATTTAATTAAGCGCTACGAATTATTCTTTTAGATAACGCTTTAGGATAACGCTTGTTGGATGAAGCGTTATTCGAAGAACATGTATAACACTTATTTAATTAAGCGTTATCTCCAGTTTTCTTCATATAACACTTCGGTAATCAAACGTTATTAGATTGTTTATTCTGATAACGTTTTCCTACAAAAGTGTTGTCTAAAATATCTGCGAATTTTTCAATAGCACTTCCATCTAAAAGTGTTATCTGAAATCTGCTATCTGAACTGTTTTCTGGCGTAGTGATCAATCTCTATCCACTTTCTTTCCAAGATTATTTTACATAAATAATTCCTACTAAAAAAAAGTCTTCCAAAACCCAACTAGCTCTTACAAAAACTGTCATGCAATTCAAACATACAAAACCACGTCAGATTTAATTTAATTCATGGGAAAAAAAATAGAAATTAAAGGTGAAGCCTTGTTTGTCTATGTTTCCAAGAGCCTATTTCTATTTTCCAATTATTCATAAATGTTGAATCATGTTTGTCCATAAAATTTCCAATAGAAATCATCATTTTCATTTTCTATTTTTTTACATAAAACAACATCTCAAACATATAATTTCTATTATCAAACCTATACACTACCCTACATCACTCATCAATCACTGATCTCATATTTTAACCCAATTATACATGTGGGATCCACCACTATCAACTTTATCTACTTAAAATATTACTATTTTAAATTATGGGCAAGTCTCTTGTGAGACCATCTAACGGATCTAATTCCGTGAGACGGATCTCACATGGTCCCTCACTCCCTCTTTTCTCTCTCTTACTGGTCCCCCCTTCCCTCTCTCTCCTTTCACACGTTCACTTCTATCCTATTGTGGTCCCCCCTCCATCATCTTTATCTCATGCTCCTCCCCCCCAACACTCACGCTCACACACATACACTTCTATCGTTTTTTCCACTCTCTCTCCTCTTGAGTCTCCCTCTCTCTTCTCATATTTTTCTTCTTCTCTATCTCTACACACAAGGTTTTATATACAAAAATCTCACAAAAATATTATAATAATTTTAACTCATAACTGCAATAATACTTTACAAATAAATAATATCAGTATTGTTACTTTAAAAAAGATATACTTTTCAGAGTAGAATTGATACTTTTATAATAAAAAATGATACTTTTTTTTAAATAAGAAGTGATATTTATTTTAACAAGAAGTGATACTTTTTCATAAGAAATGATACATTTTGAATAAAAAGTGATATTTTTTTCTAATAACAAATGATATTTGTTTAAATAAGAAGTGATACTTATTTAATAAGAAGTAATACTTTTTAATAAAGAAGTGATTTTTTTAAAATAAAAAATAATACTTTTTTCAGAAGAAGTGATACTTTTGTTATAAGAAGTGATACTTTTTCTAATATAAATTATATTTTTTTAAGTAAACAATGATACTTTTTTCATAAAAGGTGATACTTTTTTCATAGAAAGAGATACTTTATTCTTAAAAGGTGATACTTTGTTTTAATAAAAGATGATACTTTTTTTCGTAAGAAGTGATACTTTTTTACTAAAAAGTTATACTTTTTCAAATAAGAAGTGATATTTTATTTTAATAAAAATTGACACTTTTCAAGTCTAATTGATACTATACCATCGCCTAACATTACAAAAGTACCACTGCCCCAAAAATATGTGAAGGTAACAAATGGAAAAATGGAGGGAAAATGATGTAATGGGAGAGTAGAAGGCCCATGTGTTGAAATAGCTCTTACAGTTTTAATTTCTTTTGTTTCTCTTTGTATGGGTTTTAATTTCTTGTTGAAAAATGAAGAGTAATTAATTTAGAGTAATGGAGTGATGGATTGGAATTTTATTTTGAGTGATGGACTGGAATTTTATTTCACGAAGAGAGAGAAGAAGATTAAGAAAGATGAAGAGATCGCGGTCAGTTGGGTATTTGGGCATTGGATTTGGGTATTTAGGGCTCCGTCTCACGGATTCGGATCCGTGAGACGGTCTCACATAAGTTTTGGTGTTAAATTATATCTCTCTAATGGGATCCACCACTTACAATCTTACAAATATAATATTATATATTCAAATTAAAATATTAAAATTTGACCCCATGCACAACTATCAACTTTTCAATCATTATATACATAAAATAATATTTCAAAACTACTCAACCAAACACAATTTTATTTTCAACCCCACATAAAACACATTTCAATTCATTCATCCAAATATAATTCCAATTTCCATACGAAAACCAATAAATTATTAAAATTCTATTTCCAACTCCAGAAACTGGAAATGGACCATGGAAACATAAACAAACAGGCCCTGAGCGTCTACATTTGGAAACGTACGAAAGAGAACACATTTTTATAAAAAATAAAAAAACTAAAGAAAAAGAATCTAGTAACAAAATACAATGAAAAAGTAACTGTACAAAATCGAAAACTATTGTCTGTAAAATATGAACACTAACCCTCAGACTTTGCTACTCATAGAAAAAAAAACTATGAAAACTTAAAAATCTGTTGGGAAAATAGTGTATGGTTTCTGTTTAGGAAATGGCAAAGGTTTGAGTGTTTAGGCTTTAGTCGAGGCCTGAATTCGATTCAGTCTCCGCTAGACGAAAACACCCCATATACTAGTGCTAACGATTCCAGCGTACGTCCCTAAGATACAATGACTATTTCAGTTTCGAGTTTACAGCACTTGCAAACCCGAAACACAGCGAACTATATAAGTGTTTCTGACTTTCAAGCTTAGAAGGAAGGGAAATGTCAATATGCTCGTATGCTAAATGACAGGTTATTATCTGATGATTTCATCTTTCTTTCAATCTGCAGAGGCTTCTGTAATATAGGCAAACAAGTGAAATCACGTCTTTAGGCTCGAAAAGACACATTTGCACTGAACAGATGCACCTGTTCATCAACGCACGACCTGGCGCACGGCCCGTGTGCCTGCCCGTGCGTAGGTACGACATGACGCAGGACCCGCGACCCAGGCCTTTAAAGGTTTTTGGTCCAAAAAGAATAAGGGCCTTGAAGCCCAAGCCCAGGCCCAGGCCCACGGCCCACGACCCTCGACCCTGGACCCGGGCCGAGCCGAGCCATCCGACGGGCGGGCGGCGGCGGTGCGCGCGCACGCGTGTGTGCTTTGAACCAAACCCACAAGCATGTAGGTCCTCACCCCTTTAAAAACTTGGGTGCCCCCAAGGGCCCAAACCCATAAGTCCAACTTGGGATATATTAAATGTGCAAACTTTTCATCCTTTTTCTGTGTGGAATGGAGCATATCTCCTTCCCTACATTTTCCAATTTCCATACTATTTATTTGTATTAAGTGACTAACTTCTAGCATTAATTTCTCATTCATCCGGAATCGGTTTTAAGAAATTCCAAATGCTATTCTCATCTACTCTCTTAGTAGAATTTTTACAAATAATTTAATTCTATTTTTCACTAATGGAAACCACTTAATTATTTGGTCAAAATTGGGTCAACACGCCATTTCTCAAAGATCAAATTCCAACAATCCCCCACATGAATGAAATTAATGCATGCGTGTATGCAGATTCGCTTGAAAGTCTCAGTGAATTGTTATTTCATCAGGATAGGTAGCTTGTGACTTTGAACCTTCCTTAGTAAAATACTATCGGATTTACTGGCTGCTTAGTGACGCGATGTATTGAATTACTCAGCCATTTGTGTAAACCGAGACAACAACACTTACACAATAACAACTCTAACACTTGTTGTTCTCACGTTGTGTCCATTTCGGCCCTGGACCATATCTTAGATTCATAAGTGTTTCTTTGAAGCGGCCATTACTTCTCACTTATATAGGTGATCTCCTATTGAAGAGTATCCTGCCATAGTCCACCTTTCGGTATAGGAATCATTAAAAGTCTTAAAACTTAACCACACCACATTCAGCAGGTTTATTTTCATTTGGATGTTTCGAGAATGAGCTAACACATTTTCCAAGTGTTCAGCTGAACATTCATAACTTAGTTGTCCCATTGAACCAAGGTCTTGGGATCTCCAATTCACAAGGTTGGGTTACCGCTATGAACATTCTTTAAGTTGGGGATTTTAAACCCATTCCCCTTAACAGTTTATACAATTGATCTCGATTTATGCCTTTCGTAAGCGGATCCGCAAGGTTTTCCTTTGACTTCACGTAGTCAACCAAAATAACCCCATTCGAAATCAACTGTCTAATGGTATTGTGTCTCCGACGTATATGTCTAGACTTACCATTATACATACTGCTTTGTGCCCTTCTAATTGTTGATTGACTATCACAAAGATGTATCATAACAAAGAGTACAGGCTTATTCCAACAAGGAATATCCTCTAGGAAGTTTCTAAGCCATTCAGCTTCTTCTCCATCTTTATCCAAAGCAATGAACTCGGATTCCATAGTGGATCGAGCTATGCACGTCTGCTTAGAATCTTTTGTGTCTGATATCCAATTGGCGTCACAGTATCCTTCTAATACTGTTGGATACCTCATATAAAGTATTCCATAGTTCATGGTATATTTTTAAATATCTAAGTACCCTTGTCACGGCTTTCCAGTGATCTGTACTCGGGTTACTTGTGAACCTACTTAGTTTACTCACTGAATATGCAATGTCTGGAGGTGTACAATTCGTTAAGTACATCAGACTGCCAATTACCCTTGCATATTCCAGCTGAGAAACTGGTTCGCCTCTATTCTTGGCCAAGTGTAGACTTAGATCTACAGGTGTCTTAGCCGGAGGACTATCAAAAGCATTAAACCTTCTAAGTATGATTTCGACATAATGGGACTATGACAAGACAATTCCATCTGAAGTCCTAGAGATTTTAATCCCTAATATAACATCAGATAATCCCATATCCTTCATGTCAAATTTCTTCTTCAACATGTTCTTAGTATTCATGATTAAATCATGACTACTACCCATAATCAACATATCATCCACATAAAGGCATACTATGACGTAATCATTTGTAGTACCTTTAATGTAGACACACTTGTCACATTCGTTGATCTTAAAACCGTTTGACTTTATAGTCGAGTCAAACTTTTCGTGCCATTGCTTAGGTGCTTGTTTTAGTCCATAAAGTGACTTAACAAGTTTACACACCTTTCGCTCTTGACTGGGTGCAACGTACCCCTCGGGTTGTTCCATATAGATCTCCTCTTCAAGCTCACCATTCAAGAAGGTAGTCTTAACGTCCATTTGATGTATCTCAAGGTTATGCAAAGCTGCAATAGCAATGAGAACACGAATGGACGTAATCCTCGTGACCAGAGAATATGTATCGAAGAAGTCATATCCCTCTTTTTGTCTAAACCATTTAGCTACCAATCGGGCTTTATACTTGTCGATAGATCCATCTGCTTTATACTTCCTTTTAAGGATCCACTTGCATCCCAAATGTTTGCAACCCGGTGGGAGATCAACCAACTCCCAAGTGTGATTTTGCATGATGGAATCTATCTCATTATTGATAGCTTCTTTCCAGAGAGGAGCTTCTGGACTGAACAATGCTTCTTGAATAGTTTGGGGTTCGTTTTCTAGCATATAAGTTAGAAAATCAGGACCAAAAGACTTAGCTACTTTTGTCCTTTTGTTGCATCTTGGTTCCTCTTCATCATCACTTTGAGGTAACCTTGCAGTTTCATAAGTTCGTTTATTCGAACTTTCTTCTTTCCGTTCTTTGTTCGGAAAGATATTCTCGAAGAATACAACATTCCTTGATTCAATGATCATACCTTCATTTATACCAGGAATTGCTGACTTGTGCATTAAAAAGCGATATGCACTACTATTGTTAGCATATCCAATGAAAGCACAATCGATCGTCTTCGGACCGATTCTAACTTGTTTCGGCTTATGTACTTTGACTTTAGCCAAACACCCTCACACTTTGAGGTATTTATTACGTCCCTTCCATAACTCATATGGAGTTTTATTTTTACCTTTGTGTGGGATCTTATTAAGAATGTAGTTTGCAGAAAGTATGCCTTCCCCCCACAAGTTTTGGGGTAAGCCAAAACTTAACAACATCGCATTCATCATCTCCTTAAGAGTACGATTTTTGCGTTCTGCAACACCATTTGATTGAGGTGAGTAAGGTGCAGTCGTTTGATGAATTATACCCACTTCCGAGCAAAATTCTTCAAACGGAGCAACATACTCTCCGCCTCTATCACTTCGAATCATCTTAATTTTCAAATTAAGCTGATTTTCAACTTTATTCTTATAAGTTTTAAAAGCTACTAAAGCTTCATCTTTGCTTTTCAAAAGATACACAGCAATATCTTATGCAATCGTCTATAAACGTTATGAAGTACTTTTTCCCACCTCGAGTTTGCACAAGTTTTAAATTACACACATCTGTATGAATTAACTCGAGTGCTCTGGTACTTCTCGTTACCGAATGAAACGGTGCTTTGGCCAACTTTGCTTCAACACAACTTTCGCATTTGTCTTGTGAATCGGTTTTAAACGTAGGTATTAATTCCAGATTCACTAACCTTTTAATTGTGTTGAAGTTTAAGTGTCCTAATCTATCATGCCATAAATTAGAACAATCCAACAAGTAAACAGAAGTAACGTTTTTATTCTTCGCCTCTTGGCGGAAAACAAACATTACAGACATCTTAAACAGGCCCTTATCAAGGTAACCTTTACATAGAAACTGACCATTCTTGGTCATTACAAACTTGTCGGACTCAAACACTAGTCTAAACCCGACCTTACTAAGCAAAGGACCGGAAACCAGATTCTTGCGGATGTCTGGGTCATGCAGCACATCTACAAGCATAAGCTCCTTTCCGGAAGTCATCTTGAGCACCACTTTCCCAAGCCCAACGATATTGGAAGTCGAAGAATTCCCCATGAAAAGCTTCCTTCCATTTATCGGAGTGTAGGAGGAGAACATCTCCTTGTCGGCACAAATGTGACGAGTAGCCCCAGTATCTATCCACCACTCCCTTGGGTTATCCACCATATTGGCTTCAAACACAACGGCGGTGAGATCGAGCTCTGACATGTCGATTGGATCCGACTTGTCCTCCGTCACATTGGCTTGTTGGTTGGCACCTTGATTGCCCTTTTTTGGGTGTCGGCAATCCTTCACCATGTAGTTCGGTTTGCTACAGTTGTAGCAATTACCCTTGAACTTTTTGGCTTTTCCTTTTTCTTTCCCGGAGTGCTTGCGTTTCTTGCTAGTGCTCGATTCAACAAGATTGGCCTTAGCCTCCATTCCAGACTTACTGGATTTCACATCTGATTTTCGGTTGTCTTCTTCGATCCGAAGCCGAACAATCAGATCCTCAAGCCCCATCTCTTTACGCTTGTGTTTGAGGTAATTTTAGAAATCCTTCCACAATGGCGGCAACTTTTCGATTATTCAGCCACTTAAAAGGATTCATTCAAAATCATCCCTTCAGATACTAAGTCGTGAAGTATGATTTGAATCTCCTGAACTTGGCTGATCACCGTCTTGGTGTCAACCATCTTATACTCGAGGAATTTGCCGACAAGTTTTTTTGTGCTGGCATCTTCCGTCTTGTACTTCTTCTCCAAAGAATCCCACAATTCCTTGGAAGTTTTGAACGTGCTATAGACATTGTAGAGGGTGTCGTCTAGCTCGCTCAATATATAGTTGCGACATAGAAAATCGTTGTTATGCCAAGCATCCACAACGATTCTCCGATTGTTGTCGATTTCTTCATCTCCAACGGTGGTAGGGGTCGTCTTTCAGAAAACGAGACAACCCCAAGGTGGTAAGGTAAAACAGCATCTTCTGTTGCCAACGTTTGAAGTCAGTGTCGGAGAACTTAGGCGGCTTTTCGCGAGCGGAGCAATACCATTGGTGTGAACGAGATTGAAGTTGATGTCATCGTCTTCAACAGAAACATCGTTTATCGTCTTGCGATTGTTGGGAAAATAGTGTATGGTTTCTGTTTAGGAAATGGCAAAGGTTCAGGCTTAAGTCAAAGCCTGAATTCGATTCAGTCTCCACAAGATGAAAACGCGCCATATACTAGTGCTAACGGTTCCGGTGTACGTCCCTAAGATACAACGACTATTTCAATTTCGAGTTTACAGCAATTGCAAACCCGAAACACAGCGAACTACAGAAGTGTTTCTGACTTTCAAGCTTAGAAGGAAGGGAAATGTCAATATGCTCGTATGCTAAATCACAGGTTATTATCTGTTGATTTCGTCTTTCTTTCAATCTGCAGGGGCTTCTGTAATATAGGCAAGCAAGTGCCCGTACGGAAAATCACGTCTTTAGTCTCGAAAAGACACATTTGCACTGAACAGATGCACCTGTTCATCGACGCACGACCTGTGCGTAGGTACGGCATGACGCACGACCCTACGCACGGGCCGTGTGTGGACTCGCGCAGGTACGACAGGTCGCACGACCTGATGCACGGGTCGTGCGTCTGCCCGTGCTTGTTCCCAGGTTGAAATCCGTTTTAATTAATTACAAAAATTAATTAAATATTTATTTTTAAAGGTTTTTGGTCCAAAAAGAATAAAGGCCTTGAAGCCCAAGCCCACGGCCCGGACCTGGCCCCGGCGGGCGTGTGTGCTTTGAACCAAACCCACAAGCATGTAGGTCATCACCCCTTTAAAAACTTGGGTGCCCCCAAGGGCCCAAACCCATAAGTCCAACTTGGGATATATTAAGTGTGCAAACTTTTCATCCTTTTCCTATGTGGGATGGAGCATATCTTCTTCCCTGCATTTTCCATTTTCCATACCATTTATTTGTATTAAGTGGTTTGTTATTCTATCATTAATTTCTCATTCACCCGGAATCGGTTTTGAGAAATTCCAAATGTTATTCTCATCTACTCTCTTAGTAGAATTTTTACAAATAATTTAATTTCTTTTTTCACTAATGAAAACCACTTAATTATTTGGTCAAAATCGGGTCAACACCCATTTGTCAAAGACCAAATTCCAACAAAATCTAACTTCAAAAATTTTAAGCAATTAAATGATGTTACAACAACAATTTGAACTGAAAAGAAGAATTCTTGGAATCCCAGTACAGGAAAAATCTCATCATAAACCTTCAAATTCCTATCCTTGATCAGCGCCATGCATGCAAGTACAAAATCGTATTTTTCCACCATTTGTAAATAAGTTTCACCAGTACCATACTTCCTAGGGTTTTTTGGGTCTTGTGTAACATCACAAATAGTTACACCAACCCTTAGCCCATGAGCAATGTGTTCAGCCAAACCCATGGACCAGTACCGGAGAACGTGCATGCTCAAACGTACGTGTCGTTGTACGATAAAACAAACTTACCAGAGTAGTCAATTTCGTAGCGATTTAGGATTTTATTTATCCGCCAAGGGTTTTCACCATCACCCACTGGAGGTGGGAAAATATCTCGTATCTCCACCATCACGCGGCTGTGGCCACCGGCTAGTCCGGCCTTTAAGCAGTGTTGATCTTCCTCTTTTTTTTTTTTTTTTTTTTTTGAGGATGTAAAAGAATGTTTTCTTGGTAGGGTAGAGGGTGTTCAAGACCATTGTATAGTATTGTATATATTGTAAGAATTAATGGAGATGTAGGTATATAGAGGGGTGTTTTTCCGGTTTTATTAACTTTTGGGTATATAGAGGGGTGTTACTTTTCGATCGTGCCTTATGGCACGATCGAGTATACCATCGTGCCATCCGTCGTCTTCTTCCCCAAACTCAGACAAAAACGAGGAAAAAAAATTGTAAATCTAGAACCAAACAAATACAATTACCCAACACTTATATCCAACAATTACCCAACTAATCCAACTATAAGTGCGAAATTAAATTAAAGTATTAAATATAAAAATAAAAATAAATTAAAAAATACGTAATCTAAAAGATATTACATATCTTTTCCTTGCCGGAACAAAAAAGTTTGGTGGAATTTCTTCCGTCGCCGTTGCCGCGCCTTGGGTTTATCATTTTGGGTGTATTTGGGAGAGAAAATAAGTGCAAGGGTAAAATTGGAAAAAAAAGGGGGGTGAACTCATCAATTGTGCCATATTTAAAAAAGTAGGGGATGGTGTACTTAGAAGGTGAGTGTCTTTCAAAAAAAGGGGTGTCAATGCGCCACCCCTAAGTATTGATGACTAGAATTTCGAAGAGGATAATATTTTAAATTGGAATTAAGTTACGGGTGAGTATCTATCTTGGAAAATTTTAAGTTTCTACACTAGTTTAAGGGGAAATTACACAAAATACGCTGATTTTTGCACCATTACCATACAATACGCTCCTATTACTCTTGTGCATATTTTTTTACTTTTGTACCTAAATTTGTTTTTTACGCTCCTTGCTATTTTTTGATTATTTTTATTTTTTTTCATTTTTTTTGTTTCTGCATTGTTTTATATGTTATATAAGTTGTTTCGAGGTTGTTTAAATTTGTTTCTTTATTGTTTCTATGTTGTTTCGATGTTTCAAAATAATTTAAACCTATTTTTTATGATGGTTTTTATTCATATATTATTTTGTACATTTTTTCTATTGTTTCTGTTGTTTTATAATATTTTTAATATTGTTCTAATAAATTTTGTTGTTGTTTTCATGTAGTATTCAATGTGTAAATATAATTTTTACCTATTTTTAAGCTCTTTTTATTCATGTTGTGTTTTTAATATTTTTTACGTTGTTTCTGGGTTGTTTACATACCCTTTTTGATGTTGTTCTTATATTTTTTTGTTGTTTCAATGAAGTTTTCGATGTTTAAATACAATTTTTTACCTATTTTTATTAAAAGAGACATGTTAGAAACAATGTTGAAACACAGAAACATGTTAGAAACATGTTTGAAACAATGTTGAAACACAGAAACATGTTTGAAACATGTTTGAAACAATGTTGAAACAAAGCGTAAAATTTTCTGGGAATTTTTGCTGGAGCGTATTGTTGTGTAAAAAAAGAGCGGGGAGCATAAATTTAGGTAAAATTGCACCGAGAAGCGTAAATTTAGGTAAAATTGCATCGGGAAGCGTAAAAGAATGGTATTGACTTAAAAAATGTGGGTATTTCTGTCATAAGCCCCTAGTTTAATGTATCTTAGGAAAGGTGATTAATTGGGCCTGTTTTGGTAAGGGAGAATTTTGTTCCTAAGTTACGAAAAAGAGAATGTTATATTTATGTCAGATTTATTGGAATACGAGTATTGTGTATATATACACATATAAAATTATATATATTTATATTATTGAAAATATAAATGTATTAAGTACAATATTAAAAAATAATATATCAAGCATAAAAAACAAAAAATTTCATAAATATTACTCAAATCTAAAAATGATAACTCACATAGACACTCAGAAACGTGTTGAAAATATCAACAATAATAGAATAAATTTTGTCTCTTTTCATGTGTGGATTTATAAGAATTCATATATATTGATGTATGTGACTTTGTTTCTTTCAAATCGGGATCCGTAGGTCGGATGGGATCTTCTATTTCAGGATGATGTTTCATCTCCTATTCTACCGCACGCCACGTGTATAAATGTTACCATATTAATTTTGGAGCATAAATCATGCCTAAATTGTGGGATTTTAATATGGTAACATTTATACACGTGGCAATCATCTGTGCGGTGGAACAGAAGATGAAACACCATCTTGGAATAGAAGATCTCATCCGTATTTCGGTCTTTTTTTTCAATTGGATATTATAGATATGTATCCATGGAGTATCCATGAAGTATCGATAAAGTATCGTTTAGGATACATACTCAGTACGTATTTTCCTAGCAATTTCTTTTGAGCGTCTATATATATATATATATAGTAATTGAGTTGGGGAAAAAGCAAAAACAGGCTACGTAATTTTATTAGCTTTCTACCGCCTCAGTTTCTTGAGAAAGTCAAAATAACCATATTCTAACCATGGTAACAAAAGTAAATGAATTCATAAAAAAAAAAATAAATAATAATAATAATAATAATAATAATAATAATAATAATAATAATAAAGAAGAAGAAGAAGAAGAAGAAGAAGAAGAAGAAGAAGAAGAAGAAGAAGAAGAAGAAGAAGAAGAAGAAGAAGAAGAAGAAGGAAAAGCTAATCGAACAAAAATATTTTCATTGGTTTATATGTATCATGTATCTTTCATAAATTGTACTGCGATAAAATCTTTCAATTTTTTTTATTACTTTACAGATTTCTTTTGAAGTTTATTTCTCTTTTAATAAGATATCATGTATCTTTCATAAATTGTACTGCGATAAAATCTTTCAATTTTTTTTATTACTTTACAGATTTCTTTTGAAGTTTATTTCTCTTTTAATAAGATTATATTATTCTATATTATTATTTTTATTATTTTTCTGTATTTCCAATACATGAAATATATATAAGTTTATTAAGATAAATATATGCAACATTTCGACGAATATGAAATTGAAGAACAAAGATGTGAAAGATAAATGAACGTAAAAGCAACAAAATAATGGATTGATGTCTCATGCTTAGGCCTGTAAGAAGCAAGTGCTGGTACGTACGTATATGTACTCGATTACTTGAAAGCAGAGTTTGATCAGGATTTACATAGTTAAGGGATTTTATTTTATTTCTCTTTTATTGTAGTACTAGGACTCCGTGTTCTAGTAGTTATAACTTATAATCAAGAACTCAATCTTATAGATAGGACACTTGTATTTAATATTAACGTGGAATTTCACCTAAAACTACCTTAAAATAAAAGCTTGACTCATGGCACACATATTTAAGAAAACTAACGAGGCACCTATAATGTGAAATATAAAATTGAATATCTTATTAAAATATAGCTACGTGAATTTCCAGTACAGGATATTTTGAGTTTTATTTTTTATAACTTACATCTGAAACTTCACGTTGAGCTGCAAATGTAGCTATTATTGAATCAATAGGTGCTATTTTTTAAAAAGGAAATTTGTGTTAAACTTGAATAAAACATTTTATGCATGCATACTAATGTTGCTTAAAAGTGCAGATCACACAAAATTAAGGTATCTAATTAATCTCTCCAACTTTTTCTCTCCCTACAAATGACATTAAGAAACCAGGTGGCTTAGCCCACCTGGCCACCACAAGCAATTGTGGGGTGAGGTCAGGGGTTCAAATCCCTGCTCCATCAAATTGCTCCCCGGGCATATGCGAGCTGGTGAAGATTTGGTGGGAAGTCATACTGAATAGTATCCGTGTGGGTTCGATTCGGGGAGAGATCGTTATTAGTAGATTGGGGGGTCGAACATAATTGTTCTCTTTACCTGGGAGGATCTGGTTGTACGTCGTGAGACCAGACCGCCGAACATCGCTAGTGCGTGCACATCCCGCGTTTACCTTGGCGGCGAATGAGGAGCCGAGTCATTGTCCTCAGGCATAGTCAGGCGTAAGCCTGGAAGCTGAGTTATCAAAAAAAAAAAAAAATACAAATGACATTAGGTAACACAAAATTGTAGCACTTTTTACATAAAGCATATTATGTAACACATGTTTGTTGCACTTTTACATTAAAATATTTATGTAACACTTTTGTATCACTTTATAAATATATAACACTTATTTGTAGCAGTTTCAAATAAGTAATACATTTTAAATATCACTTTTTTTTGCTATTGTTTTGGTAACACAAATAGGTATTACTTTAATTAAATAACTCTCCAAATAACAATATATTAATTAATTGTAATACTTTTTTGGCTATATTTTGGTAACACAAAATTATGTTGCTTTAACTAAATAATGCGGACGATTTATTTAGTTAATTGATATCGCAAAATTAGGTAAAGACAAAAGCAATGTTTTTTCTTAATTTTTATGTTCTTTTTAATGTTTAATATTAATCTGTAAATATTAATAAATGCCAATTTCATAGATTCTTCATTCTTACCCTTTATTTTTTCTCTTTATTGTATACGAGATTTTAGTTAGTTTACTTGTAGCATTAACATAATTTCATATTTCATAAATAAATTATATTGATTATTTATTTATTTATTTTTAACTTATTGCTATTAATTCTATTATATATGTGGAGTATATATATATATATATATATATATATATAGGGAGAGGGTTATATGAGACCACCTCATAGGGTGAGTCTATGAGGACCAATCCTAGCCATACATCTAATTTTTTTTAATGGCTGCGATTTAAGAGGCAAAATTGGAGATTACAAGCTAGTTAATTAAACACAGAGGTAAATTAGTCATCCTCTAAACATCCCAATATTTACGGGATTAAGCAGATTATATTGAGATCATGTAATCCTCCAAATCTCATAGCAAAATCAACGTGAACAATCTTCCTACTTCAACGCACTACTTTGAGAAATCATTTATCCTTCTTCAACGCACTACTGTGTGAAAAAAATTACAGAAAAATCGCCATAGTTGCTAGAGCTCAACTACAGTTCAAAGGTTGCTTATGAAGATGTAATTTGTTGCTTGTGTTGATGTGTCATGGTGCTTTTATATATCATTAACTACATAAGCAAGTCATAAGCAACAAACTCATACTACATAAGCAACAAGCTTATACTATATAAGCAACGAATATACACTACGTATGCACCACGGATACATTAACTACATAAGCAAGTCATAACAACAAACTCATACTACATAAGCAACAAGCATATACTAAATAAGCAACGAATATACACTACGCATGCACCACAGATACATTAACTACATAAGTAAGTCATAAGCAACAAACTTATACTACATAAGCAACAAGCCTATATTACATAAGCAACGAATATACACTATGTATGCACCATGGATACAACTACATAAGCAAATCATTAGCAACAAAGCCATACTACATAAGCGATAAGCCTATACTACATAAGCAAAGAATATACACTACATATGCAACACAAATACATTAACTACATAAGCAAGTAATAAGCAACAACCCTATACTACATCTCTATCTCTATCTCTACTACCATAAAAAGGCTAATGTTTCTGCCAATTTTTGAGTAGACTAATATACCCCTACCACATATTAGATATAATGGCAGAAAAGTAAATTATAATTTGGATAGATATTTGAAGGATTAGAATGAGATTACAATGAGGCGTTGCATTAAGAAAGAGAATACGAAGGGATAAAAGCCACCTTTTCGTCTTTCACTGTGAATAGCCATCCCTGGACATCCCAAAAGGAAAAAAGGACTGAAGTCTTAGCACAAATGGAAACGCAAAGAGAAAATCGCGGGAAGGGAGAAATCGACTATCGTTTAATACCTACATATATCTCGGGATATGATGAAGAATATTGTGAATAAAATCGCCGGTTAGCAGAACTTAATGCCGGGAGTGAAATAGCAGTTGAAGAAATAGGTGCCGAATAGCAACATGGTAATGGGTCGAGCCCAAAGTGGGCTTTTCGCAGGCCGACATATATAGTTCCGGCGTCGCGTAGGTGAAGACGAAGGCAACAAGTTTGTCTATATATTTGTTTGCTATGTCCTTTTTTCACTCTTTTCCTTCTTATAAATTGGTCTATACATGAAGTGTTATGCGTGTGTTCTGCATTTTGAGAGTTATGGGAATGGTTTAAGGCTAGAATGGTTGAAAGAATTTGAAGGAACTTGGGTAGTAATATCTGAGAGATATTTGATGATGATCAAAATTGAATGTTGTTAATAGAATATTGGGTTGTTCTGCATTTACTTACTTTTCTCTCTTTCATCTCTGCACAATAGAAATCACTCACATTTTCCTCTTATCCCAAAATCTGTTTTCCCTTTTCTTAAATCAATGGAGTACGAGGGTTCCTACCAAAAAGTGGCAGAGCCAAAAATTGAATGTCTTCTATTTGATGTTGATGATACACTTTATCCCCTGAGTTCTGGTATATCAGCAGATTGCACCAAGAACATTATAGAATATATGATCAATAAACTCGGCATTGAGGAGGATAAAGTCCTTGTAATGTGTGCTCAACTTTACAAGGAATATGGAACCACTATGGCTGGTCTTCGGGCCATTGGGTATGATTTTGACTATGATGATTACCATAGCTTCGTGCATGGTATATTACCTTACGATTGGTTGAAGCCTGATCACACATTAAGGAGCCTTTTGCATAGCTTGTCCATTCGTAAAGTTATTTTCTCAAATGGAAATGAAGCACATGTGGCTAAGTTTCTTAGCAGGCTTGGATTAGAGGACTGCTTTGACGACATTATTTGTTTTGAGACTTTGAATCCGACTTGTAAGGACAATGACGAATTCCCTAAGCCTCCAATTGTTTGCAAGCCTTTCGAGAATTCATTCGAACAAGCTTTTAAAATTGCTGGGATTAACCCTCAGAAAACATTGTTCTTCGATGACTCGATCCGCAATCTACAGACTGCAAAAATTATGGGCCTACGAACTGTTTGGGTCGGCTCGTCTCACAGAACAAAAGGTGTGGATTATGCGTTAGAGAGCATCCACAATATGAGGGAGGCATTACCAGAGTTGTGGGAAGCCTCAGAAAAGTCAGATGTTCGATATTCTGGAAAGCCTGCTATTGAGACATATGTCAAAGCTTAGGGCACCGATTATCCGGAGCAACAACCGTTGACTTGTTTTCGTGTTCGATTGCTTCTAATATCGTAGTTTATTACTTTCTTAGGGTAAAAAAATCATGAAGATGAGATCTTGATATCCCTAAGGTGTGTTATTTGTATTTAGTGGATATGCATGTATCTTCTCCTCATGTGGTCACTAATAAAACTAACTTTCTTTCGGCTTTAAAAAAAATAGATATTGGGTTCAATTTTCTATTACTGATGCCAATCATATAATGATCAGATGCATCAAAAACTTTTCATCCTTGAGGTGCGAGTATGGGTTGAGGGGGTGGTCAATGATTAACTCTTAATTTGTTTGCTTTATGAAGTTGTTAGCTTGGGAGTGTAAATCTTGTGAAAATTTCATAAACTGCATCCTTATTACTTTTGTCATTTGTCTCATTTAGTTAACTCTTTGAACATGTGTAGTAAGATGAAGTGGATGTTTTTATTTAAAGGTGGATGGATTGTGGTGTCTTCCAAATATGAGTTTTCATGCACTTTTATAATACATACATTCATTTTGATTAATTTATTCTCTCATAAACATTTCAGGCTAGGAATATGGTGATACGAAAGTTGTTATTTGTTAATCCATATTAGAGGGGATTAGCAAATTGAGAATCATTTATCTTCAATTTTTTGGGTTCTGTTTGATTTTGGTGGTATTTTTGGTGCTTTTAGTTTATAGCTTCATGTATTGATGGTGTTTATGGGTTATCGCCGATTTGAGAAATAAAATGATAGAAGAGTCGGTCTGGGCGGCTGTGGTTGTGGGATCATTTATGCAATTCTTGTTCTGCTTTGCGTGGTTTCCTGGGTATTTTTCTTTATTATGGATTTATTGTTTCGTCATGATAATCATCATGACATTCAAGGAGGGAAAACCAAGGACACGGATTTTTCATCTTCTTTTTTGAGTGGTAGATGTTCCGTATTTTTCTTTCATTTTGGTGTAATTTCTAGCTTATAATTTTGTACTAGAGAAACTGTAACTTATCTTGCTCATGCTTATCAGTATGATTATTGCATCTTATTTTGAAAAATATATACATGTGTACATTAGTTCTGGATGGATTGAGGTGAATTATCATTCTAATGGCTAGGCAAAAACTTGTATGGGATGGTCTCATGGACATTTTTCATGAGACGAATCATATATGTAAATAAGATTTGAACCCAAACCCAAACCCATGAAAATGACCCATGTTTTTTGTGTATTGTAAGATCCGTCTCACGAACTTAAGTCCATGAGACGGTCTCACATAAGACTTTCTCTAATGGCTATACTAGAATCAAGGGCGGAGGCAGTTGCCCCTCACCCCCCCAGTTTTCTTTTTTATTTTTTTTTACATTTATACTAGGAATTTTTTTTAAAATAATTTTTTAGTTATAATTTATATGATTTTCTTTTAGGTTTTTATCTGACCTGACCCGCTTTTGTGTATCGACTCATCCCAATATTTTTCTTGGATCAACCATTGGCTAGAATGGGTTGCTTTAATGTATATATTTACGGATTCATGTTAAAGCTATGAGATAGAGGTTTGTACTATCCGAGGCATAACATGCTCTTCATAACCAATTTTGATGTCAGCCATAACTGCATCACCAAAAAAGCTGAAGGGCCTTCAAAGGGAGAAATCAACTATCATTTAATGCGTAGTATAATTCGTCCCAAATGTATTGTCGCTTTATAAATGATATCATCGTGTATATGATATATTTTTCTTCATTTCTTCCTATTTTAACTATATTTCAATTTAAATCTATTAATTAGTCTTTCATGTTGTCTCTCAAGATATAGAGGAACATTACTATCTGGATTTTACTCCTTCCAATGAAGGTAAATGGCAAAAGTGAGATGCAAGTTTTTTTTAACAAATTGACGAAAATAGTATTTGGGCCTTTATTCATGGATTAGCCAAAAAACAAAAACCTCTAATTGAATTTGTTAATGCATCAAATAGCTAGCTTTACTCGAAAAATACATCAAGTCATAGTTGATTACAAAATAAAAGGTGAAAGAATTCTCATCAAAACGTACTAGAAGTTGATTATTGGCGCTGAATCCCCCCAATACCTACACACAACCAAACATACATTCTCTTCATACCCTTAGAATTTCCGCAAACAGGTAAATTCATTGGCTTGTGTAATTATGGTGATCAATATAGCTAAAATTTGACATTACTAAGTTTGATTCATTCCCTCGATAATGGTATACATGAACCATGGTGGATGCTAAAAAAAATCATTCGTTAAACATGATCAAAGTTAATTGTATTTAAAAAAAAGATACAAATCTGTTGGGGAGATTTAGAAGCTTCACTGTTAAATGTACATATTATCTACATATGCATATATGCACTTCACAAACATAGCACCTATACTCTGTATATATATTGTGTGTGTATATACATATCCCTAATCCCTATCCCTAATCCCTATCCCTAATCCCTAATCCCTAATCCCTATCCCTAATCCCTAACACTTATAAAAGGGTGAATATTTCTGTAAAAATATGGTTAGACAAAAATATCCCTATATTTTAATAATAAATGAGGTCTAAAGTGTAAATAGAGTATGTTAAGAATTATTAACAAAAGCTGGAAAGGCATTTCATCGGCATTTCACGTTCATTAACTCCACAATTAAGAAATAAATGAGGTCTCAAGTGAAATTATAGTAGTACCATGTTAAGAATAAAGAAAATAGAAAACTGAAAGGCATTCACATTCATTTATTCTCCAATAATGATGGCCAACCATCTGGTGTGAATAGGAATCTCAAAAGCCATTTTAGCTATATATTTCCTCCTACACTTTCTAGGTTTTGTTTCTAAACTGTGAAATTCGTGCAATCTTTTCCTCTCACCTTGTGAAGAAGAGGATCGAACACAACTGGATAATTCGAGAGAAATGAGACTATTAGACAGGCCGAGATGACGCCGCCAAAAAATCGAATGACTACGGTTCAAAGCCGTATCCTGGATTAACAAAGCTCGCTAAGGATTGCTAATGAGTAAGTTGTTTCGGGTTTAAGGCTATGGTGAATTATGATATATGAAACTAAAAAAAGAAAAGTACCTGAATTATGATATACTCATTTTACGTATTGCAATTGGGATTTGATTTTCTTTCAACATCTTCATTTGTTCAAAGTTGTTAATTCTTTGCCACCGCCTTTTCCGGAGAGTTAGTTGATATGTACTTGATCACAAACATGCACAGGGATAAATAAAAGATGGAGGGAGAAAAAAGAATTATCAATCGATTCTGTTTTTTGGGGCGTGTGTTTTTATTGTGAAAGGAAATCTTTGCGAAGAAATGCCTTAAAGGATTTTCCTAAATCATGACTTTTTAAAGTCATGGTACAAGGTATTAAATTTGTGCCTCTTCTCGCATCCATTTGTTTAGTTACTATTTTGCTTTGAGATATAATATTTGAATTATGTCCATTTTAGATTTGCTTAGCATTGCTTAGGAAAAAAACTTGTGATTCTTGCTGGAAAATTTATGGTGTGTGAGTTGATGATTTAGGAACACATGGTCTAAGTTGAGCCTTTTATTTTGAAGAGGAATTGGTGTCTTTCTTTGTAAGTAGCCCTAACACAAATGTGTACTATGAGGAGAGGTTTTATCCACTTCAATTTCTTTGAGACTGGTTCGTATTTTCTTTAATTTTTTCATATTAATATGGTTCAGATTCTTCTTTAAATTTTCGGTTCATGGTATGTTTTTCGGTTCATGTTATGTTAAAAACTGTCCGCTCTAGGAATTGTTTGGCTGGTGGCATTATAGTCTAGCCCAAATTATTGTATTCAGTTAGGTTTTAATGATCTCCGTTTTGAATTTCACGCCATAGCGAGACATTCATTTTACCACATTGTGCTTCGATTTGAAACCCGCTTGAATTTCTTTGGTATTATAATTGATCTTAAGTTCTTAACCTTAAGATACCAGAGATATCAACCTGCTGAATTTTCTCATGCCTGATGGACACAACCTAGATAAAAGAAAAGGTTCAAAATAAATCTTGAATCATTTGAGATATTTGAATGCACTCATTATACTGCTAATATCTCATTTTAGCCCTCTCCATCCAATCATAAAATATGCATAGGCTATGAGAAGACTTCAAAAGGCGAAATATGAGAAGACTAAAAGTATATCTACCTCTAAATTATCTGAATAGGCGGAATACCAACAAGAGTTCTATAGAAATTTGCACCCAAACGTAAGACATATGAACAAGTTTCCTTCTTCTTCTCAATTCGACAAGCCTTTCATCATTTACGCTGGCCCTTGCCGTTAAGTAATCAAAAAGGGCAGAAATTCACAACCCTTCTAGCAAAATATAAATCCGATAATAAGACCCAAATTTTTTTCTCTAAAGTAGTTTTATTAAATTGGAATTAGTAATTGGAGAAGTCATTTCTTGTCTTAAGGATGTGGAATCGGCTAACATCAAAGAAACATTGGCGAATGATCTTTGGAAGTCGGAATATGTTTGACGCTTTACATTGTTCTTACCATCACAACTTTTATTGGTATGATTTCATTGTTCTACTTTAGTTAATTTTTTGGTGAGGAATTGGACTTTTTCTACGATTTTGTGTGTGTTCTTGGGCTTGTTGTTTTGTCCCTGTTGTACTTTGCAATTACAAGAGGTACTAAGTGAAATTATTCCCTTTGAGAGATTAATTATCATAGCTTTGGTTTTGCATAAATCATGGCAACATTTTCTGATCATTCTAACTCCTACTCATTACTCATATCAAGAAGGATATTTTGGCCACTTTGAAGACCTTAAAAGTTGATAGTAACATTATTTTCCTGTAGTCATTGAAAATTCGAAGATGACGAAATTTTGAATTCAAGCTCAATAATGGTCTAACAAAAACATGAAAATCAAACTGACAATAACTTGATAATAATCTTTTACTATTCTTTGAATAGAGTGTGTATCTCTAAAATCTTAGTCTAAATTCAACAGTAGTTGTCTCCTTCTGCACATCCCTATGTAACTATCCATTATCAAATAACTTGTGTTGATTAGAAGAAAAATAAGAGGAAAAAGAACACGATTGCTCTGCCATTTTTTATTTTAATAATTTCTACTTTTGGTACTTGCACAAGATGACTAAATAATTTCAGTAGACTGCATGGACACTCATTTTAGAGTAATTGGGTTTTAAAATAATAGGCACTCCTTTTATTGATTTTTTTAAAAGGAATCAACATGCGTCTAGGTGGAGGTTAGGCAGACTTGTATCTATTTATTACTCAAATAAATTCAACGAGAAATTGAATATAAGTTGGTTTCAATGCATTGTAAATTTTGTTGATGGTTGATGAAAGTGATTAAGTGAGTACATTATTTCACGATTTCAAATCTTGGTATCTTTTCGATGATTCATGGTTTTAATCTTGGTAGTTTTTTAGTTTTCTTGATCTTCTGTTGGAAATTATGGTTTGAGTTAATCTAGGTAGTGTTTTTAGTTTTTGTTTTGCTTTTTTTGTTTGTTGTACATAGGAAAGTATGGTTCAAGTGTATACATGTTGGTCATGATTATTATTTTGCACACTTCCTTGTCAATATAAGGTTTTTGGCCATTAAACTCATTCTGGTATTAATTAGCTTAGAAGAGAATTAATCCTCGTGTCAAAAAAAGAAGAGAATTAATCCTTTATTGGGTAGAATATTCATAGAAAATCTTACACACATCACACATATAGTTAGTCATACTTTTTTAAGATAAATATGTTGTGAATTTTGAATATAGAGGTGTTTTCAAAGAATTAATTATTTTAGAAAACATGAAAAGAGATTAAAAAAACAATTTAAATATTTTAAATTTAAAGTAAAGCTAACAAATTTTAGATAAGGGTTTGCATATGTAAAATAATTTCAAGTGAAATAAATAAAACATAAAAATAGAGTATTTGAAGTATTTTTTTTTTTTGAGGGGATAGTATTTGAAGTATTATATACATATTAGCTCTGTAAAAAATATTGATGAAATGTGAACTATTTTGATTTTTTCTTATTCTTTATTTAATTTCTTGGGATGGTTGTGTTATGCTTTTGCTACTTCTTCACATATATTTGCTAGATAATAATGGGTTGTCTTTAATCATTCATTTGGATTACTACTTTCAACTACATTTTCTATTTGGATTTACCACATTATTTTGAATTTAAGTCCAATTTTAGATTTTATTTTATTTTATTTATGTATTTATTTATTTTTTTCTACTACTATTATTATTATAATCTTTTTATAGTTTAACTTGAACAACGAACAAAAGAAAAAATATATTCTTATCTTACTACATTGTAAAGCCCCTTTTTGTTATCAACAATGTTTGTTTTCTCAATGTATGCCATTTTATGTGATGTGAAGTAATATTTTACATTGAGAGAAGAATTGACTAACAATTACAAAGCGATCCTTTGGAGCTTTGTTTATTCTCAAAAAACTTTCTTGCATAGCCTCACTAGGTAGTGAAGGTTGGGGAAAAAATGCTACGGAGGGAAGAGAAATGGAGTTGAGATGTTAAACTAGAGCTCAAATACTTTCATAAAGTGGAGTGTGTTTGTGTGTATAAATAATGTGTTTCAATGGCTTTGCACGTAAGGTCAGGGTGGGAGGACCAGGGCTTGAGCAAAAAGCTGAACGCCTTATCGACACACATGACTGATGTCTAGGATGGAATAAAAATGAACAAGTAGTTTAATTTAGCCGTGTTGTTAACTGCACTGCCATCCTTATTTTTAAAGGTAATTTGTTTCCTTTGCTTTGTTTTATGCTTGATTTGATGGACGCTTGCTTCACCAAATTATTCATATATTTTTCTAATGGAGCAACATATAGGTTGAATAAGGTAGCAATTTGTTATTGTTTAGCTTGTTTTGGCTTTACTATCGAATCAGAAGTTACGCTTTGTTGTGACTATTGTCGGTTTAACCTCCGGGGATAGATACAACAAAACAATAAGGTGAGTCACAAATTAAAATAATTTTTCATTAGGTATTGGGATGAGTTTAGAAGAAGATTATTAACAAAACACGAGAAAGTTAAAGTGGTCTAGGAAAAATCAAGTTGCTATACTAAGATGTCGATCGAGATAACACATAAGCCATGAGGGCAAATCGAGCGAGCACAAGGAGTTTTTAACCGCATTGCTTTTGTCTATGATAAAGTCCGGGCGCTTTTACTATGTCTTCATATACTATCTCCCTTTAACTCCGGTTTCTAACTTGTATTATGTTTAATCATTCTTTTTGTTCGATTAACAAATGGTTATATTTGAATCGATTGAATGATTTGTCGAGTTTGAGGTTGCATAAATTATGGAAGAGGTGGTCTATTTCTTAAAGCGGGTAAGTAATTCTTTTGTTACATTTAGTTTTGTAATTCAAGATTTATTTCTTAAAGCGGGCAAGTAAACAAATGCTTCTTTATGTCATAAGAGGTTTGTAATTTTTTTTTTATTATGATCTAATATGTTTGAGTGTGACTTTTTTTCGTTAAAGATTGAATCTTTTGTTGTCCAAATAATCAACTCAATATTTGCCTCAAGTTGGTTATCTGTTTGTATCGAATTATTTGTCATTTTCTTTCTTTTTTTAGTCACTGAAGTCATGGTTAATTCTTTATGTTTAGGAATGGATGAATTGATTTGATCATATAAACAGGGCAAAATTAGAAGGAGGCGACCGAATATGCTTGTGTGTTCCTCTACCAAACTCTAGGTTGTAAGAGTTGGAAGACTTTCTCCGAGATCAAATTGTTTCCATCCACCTTTTCAACAAAAAAAAGAAATGGACTGATATCACGATAAAGTAAACAATAGAATTCTAAGTGATGTTGAGTTCAAGGTCATATAAATTTCTGAATTATTTCTCCTACAGTTTTTAGGAGAATTTCATTTAACTTATTTGGTGTAGATTTTTGGGCCAACATGTCTTTTTCATACCTACAAAACTTTATTTTAATGAATATAAGTTTTTCATCTTGCGGATTTATTTTCAAATCAGACTTCATTGTGTGATATGAATGATGTTTATAATAAAGTTAAATTTAAATAAATTAGTAAAATTATATGGTTCACGTGCGTTGCACGTGCACCTTACTAGTATACAGTAAATACATGTACTATGCAGATATATGCTTTCGTGATAGTGATATATGAATTTAAATACCTGTATATAATATATTCATCATATTCATGCATATTCATATGTGTTTTATATATGAGTGGATATGTTTCTAGAAACACTTGCATACATAAAAATACATACTACACTTACACATGCACATGCAATGCATGCATATTACACATGTATATGCATAAACACAACATGCGCATATCAGTATGCATGTAGGTGTACATGTGTTACTTTGTGTAAATAAATTTATAACTCTCACATAAACACAAGATTTATGTACAAGGATTATGGACATTTTTTGTATGTATATATATTGGTGTAACTGTGTGACCCTTCCATTAAGGTTGAACATCATGTTTTCGGAGATTTTTGGTTGCCATTAGACCGAAAGTTAAAGACATAGCAGGTGTAAACTTTGATGGTAGTTCAAATTGAAGGGCCTTTTTGTTAATTTTGTGAACCTACAAGTATGTATCAACAACTAACCAAAACAATAATAATCGGAACTATAGGATGTGTAAAGATATTGTCAAAAAAATGCCCTTAAAAAGTGGCTTATATTCACATATAAAGATACATTATACTTGATGAATGCTATGTAAGCATGCACATTCAACTTTCATCAAAATTATAAGGTTCTTCTCGCTTTAATAGTTTACAGTATGACATATTTCTTTATTCTTATTATTACGAGGTTTTTAGATACAATACTTTGTTATTGTTCTCTGTTGAACTATTGATATGATTTTCTGGTTTATTGATATGTTACAGAGAGTTGAATTCGAAGGACTCAGACCAATAACTCGATTAAAGCTGGTTACAATGTCGTGGTCCTTGATGTGTAAGTTTATTAATTCAAATATATTTTTCTTAAAATATAATTTTATTTCTACCATTTTCTTGGCTTATTTATCTGTGTTCATGCTTATTTTTAAGATTATGTGAGTGCGTGAAATGCCATTTTGAAGGGTGTTTATAGAAGTGACAAAATCATTTGGAAGATTTTTCAAAGGCGTAGTTACAATGGTTAACAAATGCTTTTGCTATGGGTTAAATGTCAGTAGCTCTGGTTTTAAAAAATTTTGTGAGGTCTTTTACATCTTTAGCGTGATCTTTACTCTGCTTTTGATACAATTGTTAAGTTGGTTTTATACCAATGTATTGAGTATTCTAGACTAGGATTTTGCGGTGTTTTCGAGTATTTTAGTGTCGTTTGAGTCGAGTTCGTGTCATAAGTTGTCGTTTGAGTGTCGGGACTAATCTTGGAAGCCGAAATCGGTTAAAAACGATGAAAAACGTGTTTGGACGATCAAATCGCATTTTAGAAGTGGAAAAACGAGAAAATATTGACTGAGAACGAGCGTCGCAGCGCCAAAACCCCCGCGCCGCAGCGCGGGGGTCGAAAACGGAACAGTGGCACAGGGGAAGACGGGCGCTGCAGTGCCCATATGCAAGGGCTGCAGCGCCAGCAAGATAGCAGCAACAGGTGTGTGATGAGTGGGCACGCTGCAGCGCGCGATCAGTGTGCAAGGCAGCAGGCCGGTGTATGCAAGCAGCAGATCATGGACGTGATGGCGCGGCCGCAGCCGCCAATGCGTATAAGCGAGAGCGGCGATCTTGCGCGCAGCTGCTTAGCGAGAGAAGAAGCGGGCAGCGCGCGACGTGCGGGTAGAGTGACTACGAGCAGCGCGCGCATGGGCCTGAACGTGTGCGAATTAATTTTCGGCCTTTTTGGACGGACTTTTGAGGGTTTCAAGCCTATAAATTGAAGAAGTGACGTACAAACAGGGGGTTGGACATTATTTTGAGCACAACAGAAGGCAAGAGACTCAGAGCTAGGGTTCGGGACGGCAATTGGAGGCACTTCTCGTCTGGACACAGAGAGAATTCCTTCTCTTTTCTTCTCAATTCTTTCTTTGCTTTTCTTTGTCGATTTCTTGAGATGTAAATTATTTCTTCATGAATTTTTGTACATCCAATATGAGCTAAACCCATATTTCTAGGGGATTGATGTAACTTACGTTTGAACCTATGTTTTGATTTCCAGTTTATGAAATTCGCATATTACTTAATCTATTTGTGCTATTTGATTTGATTGCATCTGAATTATCTGATCAATAGTTTAGATTGTTTGGCGTGTTTAATTTGACGCTCGAGAGAGGTAATTGAACGTCTGGCCATAGAATAGCATAACCTAGGGTTTCATAGAATCGAGAGATTTATGAATCTTTTCAAGCCTGCGATAGAATATTCATTGAGCGCATTAGGGTTTAATTTATGATTTTTATAGAGATATCGAAATCAGAAATTGGAACCTAGAATCACTTGGCACTCGAGAGAGGAAGTGATAAACGGTAGGAATATTGGCTTATAGATTGATAACTTGTGATTAATAAACTGGATTGAAAACATAGGGGATAACTAGGTGAAATCAACCCTCTAGAATTCATCTTCTACGTGTTTGAATAATTGTCTGAACCAATTTATTTGTTTAATTTTAGTTTTATTTTTTAGTTTAATAATCATCATCTCTTTTCGATTTCTAGATAGAATCAATTTATTTTAATTATAGTACTTAGTATAAAATTCGATAACAATCCCTGTGGAGACGATAACCCTACTTTCAAAACCTATACTAAAACTTGACACCGTACGCTTGCGTAAGATTTTCGCGATCAAGTTTTTGGCGCCGCTTCGGGATTGTTTTATCCTATTTTAAACTAATACTATTACCAAGTAGTCTTAATACTAATCTGACTAGTTTAGGAATCATAATTTCGTTTTTCTCATTTGACTTGTCTGTTTATGCGAGATTCTAAAGATATTAATTTGCTTCCTTTTGATCCAGAGATTGAAAGGACACTTCGAGCAATCCGAGTAGCAAAGCGAAAGCGGCGAATCGGCGCGCGGGGCGACGATGAGAATAATGTAATCGGGTCGTAAACGTGCCACCACAGCGAGGCACTAGAAAGGGCAATCCGGGATTACTTTACGCCCATCGTGAACTGAATTACTCGTGTGCGCGCCGACCCATAAATGCGAATAATTTCGAATTGAAACCGGCCTCATAAGCATGGTTCAAATGGAGAATCGGTTTGGGGAGTCCAGTGGATGATCCGAATACACATCCGCCACATTTTTGGAAATTTGCGACACCATCAAGATGAATGGTGTGACTGATGAGGCCATTCGATTGAGGCTTTTCCGTTTTCACTCCGGATAAGGCCGCGGTGGTTACTGACGTTCGCCCCGGGAGTATTACGAGTGGGATGATCTCGACTCAAAAATTCTTAGCAAAATTTCTCCCTCCCAGCAAAGAAGACACTTTAACTAAAGAGCGAGATAGCCCGTTCCAACAGTTGATTTTGAGCCGTATCTGAAGCTTGGGAGCGATTTAAAGATCTTGCGGAGATGCCCACATGGTTATGCGGATAGCGAGGGTTCGATATTTCTACAATGGGTGAATGGGCATACGAGGGCGATACTAGATGCGGCATCGGGAGGAACATTGATGGCTAAAACACCGATCGGGCCTTACTTCTACTTGAAGAAATGGCCACAAACAACTATCAATGGCCTTCCGAGAGATCGGACCGAGGAGCCGATTGCGGTGTTCTTGAATCTGATACAATGTCGGCTTTGGCGGCTCAAATCTCAAATCGACAAAGCAATTGGCAATCATGAATACTTTGCGCAACACATCACGGCAAAGAAGCCGCGCTCCCTCCCGCGCCGTTCACGCAAATAGCCACTCACGAGACCGAGCAAGCCAATTATGTGAATAACCGGGATTTTAATAACCGTGGTAATTCATTACCAACTCACTACCACCCGGGACTTTGCAATCATGAGAATCTCTCTTATAGCAACAACGAACGTATTGAATCCACCTCCGGGTTATCCAAACCCATCCGGTTCAATGCACTCGGAGGTGAAAAGAAGCAGTCGCTAGAGGAGATGCTCGGCTCATTCATCGGAGAGACCAGGAATCGAATGAATAGGAGTGAGGCACAGATTGATGGTCTGAATAATAAGATGAGCACAATGGAGATGCATATTAGGTCGATCGAGACACAAATGGGTCGATTAGCTACTGTAGTGAATTCATTGCGTGAAGGGAAAGTTCCCAAGTGATACGAGGTTAATCCGAGAGAGCACTGCAATGTAGTTTACGCAGAAAAGGAAGCAAAAATTCAGTCTGCTCCCGAAGAATCACCTATTTATGCGAAACCAGTGGAATCCAAGAAAATGAAGTTGGAAGAGTTTGAAACTATCTATCTGACAGAGGAGTGTAGTGCAATAGTCCAGAGTAAACTACCTCAGAAAATGAAGGATCCAGGGAGTTTTAATATTCCTTGTACTATTGGAGGGGTTTTCTTTGAGAAACCACTTTGTGATCTTGGGTCCAGTGTGAATCTGATATCTCTTGCTGATGTGACGAAGTTTGGGCTCGGGGAGGTGAAGCCGTCCAACATCACTTTGCAGTTCGTTGATCGATCCATCGCCTATCCGTGGGGAATCATTGAAGACGTATTTGTAAGAATTAATAAATTTGTTTTTCCTGTAGATTTTGTAGTGTTGGACGCGAACGAGGAGAAGAAAATACCTATAATCTTTGGGCGGCCATTTTTAGCCACAGCAAGGGCTTTGATCGATGTAGAAATGGGGGAGCTAACATTGCGGGTAAATTACGAGAAAGTTGTATTCACCATCCATCCAACCAATAGGCTAAAATTTGAATTAAAGTATGGTAAGCAGATGGTTGGGAATATTGCTGAAGACATTGGAGGTTGGGAAGTTTCTAAGGGAAATGTGGATAACATGCCTATTGGAGCCCCAACTTGAGGATAATCTGACATAGTCTGGCTGAAGACTGTAAACTTAGCGCTTCTTGGGAGGCAACCCAAGCCCCTTTTTATTGTTTTCTTAGTTTTAATATAGTTAGTAGTTGTTTTTGCTTTGTTATGAATTTTTTTTTTTTTTTTTGCATTTTTAGGAGTAGTAAGTTGCATCATACCCCACCCCTCTTATTTGTACAAATCCCACATATTCCACTCCATCCTCACAAAGGAGCATTATGACACCACACACACCATCTTCATCTCATTCACTCATTATTTGGTAAGTTTGCAACTTTCCAAAACCTACCCCATTTTCCCCATCTTGTGATTGTTGTGTGGTTGGATTGTAGTAGTGCTAGGATAATTGTTGTTGATTTGTGGATTGTGGATTGGTTGCTCATGCTAGACTTAGGTATGGTGCTGATTTTTGGGATTGAATTGAGTTATCCATTGCATTCACTATCTTTGCCCAAATTCATGCATATGAGGTGTTTGATGAAATGCCCCAATGATAGTTTCAAATTGTTTAGTGCTATATTGCATTTCTATGCTTATCTTTTTGACATGGCATTATATTTTCTACTTGGGTGCATTGTGTATGGGCTTTGATTTTCGATTTCTCACCCATAACCGAATTCCTTGGTTCCACGAGTTTAGTTTTCTTGTCTACCTTGCTAGGTTGCAAAAATGCGAAACCAAAGAGGGACTGGACTAAGGCGAATGGGAAGAACAAGACCGCACCTCGGAGGCATACAACACCCACGGGCTTGTGCGCTAGGATGCATTGTGAGCTTATACGAGACACCTCCTACACGTAGTAGTACCATGACTTAAGGAGCCTTCGCTCCTCGGCTACCAGGAAAGTCCTTTTTCCCACCTCTCCATTAGGGACAATGTCGTTTTAAGTTTGGGGGGTGTAGTCTGTTTTTATTCTTCGAGTCGAGTGTTGAGTCAAAAAAAAAAAAAAAAAAAAAAAAAAAAAAACAAAAAAAAAGTCTAGAGTCGAGTCGGGTCGTTTGTAAAACTGTGAAACTGCATGACTAAGTGAATTTGTTGAATATGAGTTGAACGGTCAAGAGAGCATGTGTTTGAACTGTGATTTATTCTTCTTTCCATTAATTCCATCTATGTGCTTAACTCTGTTGATTTATTTGGGGATGAATTATGCGATTGAGTGTTTCCTTTATGATCCCACCGGATTCTAGAACTTGTCTGATCACTAGTCGAGGCGAAATCCTAGGTGAAGTAACATTAAGGAAGTGATTTAGGCCATCTTTGAACAAGCCAGAGCCTAAATGCCTACCTTTGTATTATATTTTCCCTAGTGTCCCCCTTTGAGCCGTATAAACCCATTTCTTTGGCAACCAATCTAATACCCAGAGCCTAAATGTGAAAATCCTAATTACCCATCACTCATACACACAAAGTATAGAAAAATATTGAAGGTTGAGGAGGATATGATGAGAAGGGTATGTATTTAATTGAATGAAGTTGCCCGAGAAAAGAAGATATGAAACCCCATGTATGCAAAAGAATAAGTTTGGGGGTTCCGAAAAAGAAAAAAAAATATATGAAAAAAAATGAGAAAAAATCAGCAGGATTGAAGGTTCATAAACATTGGGGATGTCAAAAAGTGAAGGGTAGGGCTAATTGATGATTCGAAGTGCTAATTGTGTGTTTGGGTGATTTGAGCCACTTTTTCCTATATTTTCCTACCTTACCCTAAGCCCACATTACAAGCTTTAAAAGTCCTATTGATTCTTGTGTTACATTAGCCTACATTAGTGGAGATTAGTGTGAAAGACAAGCCTATGGAGTCCGGTAAGCATCTCATCTCTATATTCAAAAAGTAGATCATTTTGAAAACACTTGATTTCGTGAGTCTATCTGGATAATGAAACGGAGTTGGCATGAACATTCCACCTTCATGATCACATTGTGAAAATACGTGCTTGATTGATAGTGAACGAAATTTGACGAATGAGTTTGGTTGTGAAGTTTTGCAGTTAGTCCGTTTGAAGTCAGTCATCTTCATTTTTGTTTCATTCATGTTTGTTGATTTTTAGAGTCTGTAATTGCTTGAGGACAAGCAAACATCTAAGTTTGGGGGTATTTGTTAAGTTGGTTTTATACCAATGTATTGAGTATTCTTGACTAGGATTTTGCGGTGTTTTCGAGTATTTTAGTGTCGTTTGAGTCGAGTTCGTGTCATAAGTTGTCGTTTGAGAGTCGGGACTAATCTTGGAAGCCGAAATCGGTTAAAAACGATGAAAAACGTGTTTGGACGATCAAAATCGCATTTTAGAAGCGAAAAAATGAGAAAATATTGGATCGAGAACGAGCGCCCAGCGCTCAGAAAACCCAGCGCCGCAGCGCATGGGGTCGAAAAAATGAAACGATGTACAGGGGGAAGACGGCGCTACAGCGCCCGTATATGCAAGGCTGCGTGCAAAATAGTAGCAAAGGTGTGTGATGAGTGGGCGCGCTGCGGCAAGCCAAGTTAAGCTGTGCCGGCCGCAGAAAAGTGTGCAAGCGGCGCAGGCGGTGTATGCAAAGCAGGCCGGTCGGCGTGATCGGCGTGATGGGCGCGCGGCTAGCGCCAGCCAGGCAAATAGCGGCGGCGATGCGCGTAGTCAGGCTGCGCGGGCGAGAAGAAGCCTTGGCGACGCGACGTGCGGGCAGAGTGACTACGGCGGCCTTGCGGCAGCAGCGCGCGTTTCAAGGGCCGCAGCGCGCGGCGTATGGGCCTGAACGTGCGCGAATTAATTTTGGGCCTTTTTGGACGGATTTTTGAGGGTTTGAGCCTATAAATTGAAGAAGTGACGTACAAACAGGGGGTTGGACATTATTTTGAGCACAACACAAGGCAAGAGACTCAGAGCTAGGGTTCGGGACGGCAATTGGAGGCACTTCTCGTCTGGACACAGAGAGAATTCCTTCTCTTTTCTTCTCAATTCTTTCTTTGCTTTTCTTTGTCGATTTCTTGAGATGTATAATTATTTTTTCATGAATTTTTGTACATCCAATATGAGCTAAACCCATATTTCTAGGGGATTGATGTAACTTACGTTTGAACCTATGTTTTGATTTCCAATTTATGAAATTCTCATATTATTTAATCTATTTGTGCTATTTGATTTGATTGCATCTGAATTATCTGATCAATAGTTTAGATTGTTTGGCGTGTTTAATTTGACGCTCGAGAGAGGTAATTGAACGCCTGGCCATATAATAGCATAACCTAGGGTTTCATAGAATCGAGAGATTTATGAATCTTTTGAAGCCTGCGATAGAATATTCATTGAGCGCATTAGGGTTTAATTTATGATTTTTATAGAGATATCGAAATCAGAAATTGGAACCTAGAATCACTTGGCACTCGAGAGAGGAAGTGATAAACGGTAGGAATATTGGCTTATAGATTGATAACTTGTGATTAATAAACTGGATTGAAAACATAGGGGATAACTAGGTGAAATCAACCCTCTAGAATTCATCTTCTACGTGTTTGAATAATTGTCTGAACCAATTTATTTGTTTAATTTTAGTTTTATTTTTTAGTTTAATAATCATCTTCTCTTTTCGATTTCTAGATAGAATTAAGCTATTTTAATTATAGTACTTAGTATAAAATTCGATAACAATCCATGTGGAGACGATAACCCTACTTTCAAAACCTATACTAAAACTTGACACCGTACGCTTGCGGTAAGATTTTCGCGATCAACAGTCCTTGATGTTATAAGGAAAATTCCCCGAGAAAGGCATTCTTACAAAGAATTCACCTTTTGAAGTTGTTGAAGCAAGTGATATTGTAATTATATACTATGTTGCCATCCTTCTCTCATGTAAGTTGATGCCTCAATATGTAATCATCCGATGCATGTGTGGTTATTGTTTTTAAATGTTTTATTTGAATAAATTAGTCAAAAATATTTAATTTTGTTATAATTAAAGAGGAAATACACTGAATACAGATACATAAAATTCACATTTTAAATTATGGAATGTTCATATAATCAACAAAGGGCAATAATCAATATAAAATGCTACTCACATACCCAAAGTAGTTATGGTGTTTGAAGAAAATAAATGATAATGAAGATACCCTGACCTCTACTAACTCTGAAGAATTCACTGCTGGAGATCACCACTGGTATCTTTTATATCCTAATTGTCTGAATTACAGGCCTTTAATGTTTAGCCCCTTCCTTTCTTATGTCTACTTGCTTTCGGTTTTGAAGCAATTTTTCTTTAAACTTAGGATGATTGAGCTATATCCAAATGGAAATTCAAGTGAGAAAGGCCGGAGTGTGTCTATCTATCTCATTTTCGTGATTCCAAGAGCTTTGTTGCTCATGAAAAATTAAAGGCAGAGTTTTGCTTCCACATAAAAAAAAGTTTCATTCTACCGAAGGCTCGAGAAAATGTAGGTTATATATTGAAGTTTCTTTTATCTGGTGATTTGATGTTATTACTTTCGGTTTTGAAGCAATTTTTCTTTAAACTTAGGATGTTATTTTTACTTTGTTTATCACGGGACATAAATTTATAGATACTTTTTTCATTTTTTGGTAGGAAAACAAATCTATAATTGTTTTTTTGAATTTTAAATTATGATGTATTTGATCAGCATGAATAGCTTGGTTATAAGCATCACGGGAATTGTTTTTATTGCAGACTCTTGCACGTGTCTCTGTGCTTTCTTTATGAAGGGACTCACTCTTCATCTATCGACAAAAAAGGATTTAGCCCTGACAAAGCCTGAAAGTATTTGATGATGAAAATTGCAGTAACAAGGCAATAGATGACGAAAAGATTAGTGAAGTGAGTTGCTCAGTTTTTTAGTAGTTATTTATATTTGATCTTTAAATACCCATTTTCTCTGAAATCAACCATTTTCTTAAATTTGTGTGGCTCAATGGAAATATGATGATTCATGTGAAAAGATGATTTTAAAGCGAAAATAATGATTAGAGAAACTGCTCATGAGGTTCAGTATGGTATCCACGATCCCTATGAGTTATGCTTTCCTCTAAATTTGGTTGAATGCGATTATAGATCTTTCTTCTCCTAAATTACCTGTTATATCAAGGCCCCAATTTATCTCGGATAAATTGCTTTTATTCACATTAGTTGCTTACTATGGTCATTTGTAGTCTGCTAACAATACACTGGGGACAAAACTGGTGAGCTGCTAAATTTGTTAGTCTATAATTGAATGCATAATCAGTAATTTTTCTCACAATTTACATATAATCTTTTCTATCATTTTTATGATATTTAATAAGTTGGTAAATTAATGTTATGAGAAGTATCGAAAAAGTTGTCAATCAGTGGGCTTTGACCTTGAAGGAGTCGTTTTCCCCTTTCTGTTTTTATAATCAATTGCTAAACATTATGACATTACAAAAAAACTTTTAGAATACCAAGAGATGTTATCGATGGAAACCATTTGTAGGTATTACCAAAGGTTTTTTATTTTTCTTTTAGATTTTTTTTAAAAAATCTATCAATGTAATTAATTCTGTCGTAATATCCACGAAAAAATCCCTAGGTAAATTTATTATTCTTATATAATATTTTTAATTTTACCAATAACACTAATTTTGTCGGCAACTTTTTTTTTAATAAAAAATTACCAACGAAAACTGGTGTCATCAGTAATTACTTATGGATTTTTTCTTTGGTAAATTAATTTTTTTATTTCTATACTTTGTTTTATTTTTACCAATGGAAAATCAATTCACTGATAAATTTATTTGATATTTTTATTTATTATTTTTATTATGTTCTTTAATATATAATATAATTTCTAATATAAAATATAATTTATAATATATATATAAATATGATATAAATTTATATTTGTAGTGTATAATATAACTTTAATACATATAGTATATAATATAATTTTTAATATATCTAAGCATATATATATATATATATATGTGTGTGTGTGTGTGTGTATAAAAATCAAAACAAAAGATGCAATAAGAATCAACTTAGCTCAGTGTAAATTTATCATTTCCAAACAACACAGGTCTTGGGTTCGATGCTTCTTGGGAGCAAAAAATCACTTGTTAAATGCCAGGAAAAGTACTAAAAGTGCTACAAAAAATAACATTTTATAATTATTTTTTTAAAGTGTTATACTTGATAAGTACTTAATGTAACACTCAGAAAAAGTGCCACTAAAGCTATTAAAAGTGATACCGTATCGAGCTATGACTTCTACAACCACTGAGATCGTTCGGTTACAATGGTTACTTGCTAAAATAGGTGTTATTCTTCTTCAGCCCACTCCTATGTACTGCAATAATTAGGAGCGTTGTTCAAATTGCTCACAATTCGGTGCTTAACGAAAGGATAAAACATATTGAAATTGATTGTCATCTCACTCGTCATCACCTTCAACAAGACACTATTACTTTGTCGTTCATTTCCTCATCACAGATTGCAGACTTCTTCACCAAAGCACACCCAGTTCCACGTTTTCGTTTTTTGGTTAGCAAACTCTCGATGCTCCTAGCAGCCGCATCTTAAGTTTGTGGAGGGATATTAGAGCTAGTCGTGTTTAATTAGTATTGTTATTTCTTTGTATAGTAAGGGTACTTTAGTCCTTTTATATTTCCTTGTAACCCTAGGTATTTATATGTTGTCTTCCTCCTTCCCACTTAGTTATTTTTCCTCTCTTGTAAGACATCTTCAATTTCTCAAGAACTTCATTATTTCCCTCTTTGATTTCTTCTTGTAATGCATAAGATCAATTAATCTAACAGAATATATATATATATATACACACATAGCAACAATGGTACAGACATAGATGTTGGTTTTGCTAGCACCAGAAATCGCCAAAGCCCATCAAATAGTGGAAATAGTAATTTGGCGGCGCTTGACTTGGTGACGCCCAATGCTTTTGATAATTTCTTCAAGAATTTGATGTAGGGGAACGGTTTGCTTCACACAGACCATATCTTGTTCAGTGGAGGATCAACCGACAGTATCCTCTCTAAATACAGCAGGAAATCCATTGACCCAAAAAAGTTTCAAAATTACAAAGCACCCTTTAAAATTTGGTTCCGTCTTAAATATGGGGTGGGGGGTAAAGTAACATTTTCTATAAATGTAACGGGATATTTGAAAGTTTTTGCTAATAAAGGAGGTAAAACGTAAAATTGAATCAAACCTCAAGGGAATTTCTGTAGTTTTGATAATTCTCTGGCTTTTTCGATAATCATCCCATTATTTCAATTTGATATTTGAATTAAGAGATTGTGAGTTTAACTAAAACTAAAGTAAGAAGGAATATAGAGAAGGGATGACAAAAGGCCCAAGTTTGAGTGCCAAATTCCAAGTCCGTCCTAATTGACATGCCAATTGCCAAATCCCTTCTTCAACCCATAAAGAGCATATTCCAAACAATGATAAATCCAAAACCTCAAAAGTAAAAGCTAGCAAGTTAGCAAATTCACGGATGCCAAGTTTCTTTTCATATGCACAGTTTAGGTTCAGAAAAAGGGGGAACAAAATAATCTCTCAACATGTTAACCAAGTCTCTCTTAGTCGTCGAAACAACAGCTCGTATACGCAATTCATCTGGACATGGATTTCAAGAGGCTGGTCACTACACAAATCTATGCACAATTATAATTAGTACAGTTCACAATGGCTTCCCAGCAGCAATGAAATGTGTAAAGTTAATTCTTCAACCCTAACAAAAAGAAGAGAGACGGGGCGCAAACTTAAACAACCAAAAAAAGCAAAACAAAAGTGAAACGAAAAAAAACACCCTAGTAAATTAATTCTTCCCTTTATTTGAGCCATGATGGTCATCTTGGACCTGATAATTCGACTGCATGTAAATTTTCTGTAGAGTCAATGATCCAATCTGAACTAGGATGCGGAGCAAGTTCGACCTCCTAGACTGATGGAACAATCTAGACTAGGACACCTGTTACAATATCATTGGATACACATAATTATATTCCTGACAACAAGACTGACGGCTAATAATTGGCTGATCATGAGAGAATATATCAGAGGTTTGTTATGCTGAGGTGGCTTGAGTGATGTCATTGCTTAGTCAACCAAGGCTGTGTTTGTTTTCACTTTCTTCTCTTTGTTCCCAAAAGTTCCTCTCCAAATCCTAAAGTAGATCCAATTCAGTAGGAAATTTTTCCGAATCATGAAAAACTTGATTAAATACTTCACTTTGTCCATTTCTGTATGACAAACACCAGGTCCCCATGCTCACCGTGTAGAAGTTTCATCTTCTTAGATTGCTCCTACCAGTAACGATACTTCGTCAAGTGAGGTTGTCGTATTGTGGGTCATTTCCATCCGATCTTCTAAGATTGATAAAATGAAAATCTTTCTTTGCAGGTTCTGGAGCTGCACCAATAAAATACAGTTCCAAATTCTCTCCTCTTGCCAAATGTGGATTATTGGCCCAAGTCTCGTAAATTGCTTCCCGATCCATTTTGGTAGTTTTGAAATTCTTGGGAACCCTTGTGCAATAGTATATATCAAAGTTCAAGCTCCGAAAGCATACCATTCTTGTACTTGATTTGGATAACTTCCTAGTTTCATCCAAACTCTTGGGTATTTGCCTCAGATATCAACCATTAGTTTTTCTATGTAATACCCCTTATAACTAATTTCTCCCATTGTCGTTGGTAAACCTGCAATGGAGAAATCTTTATTTCATCAGTTTGGACCTTAGACTTGTCAGTTTGTGGCCTAAGATGACTCTCCCTCTTCTTTAACCCAGAGGTGTTGGGTCGACATGAAAACTCGGGTTGTGGCACTGGAACTTCAACATTCGTTACAGTTTGTACATACTCAAGGAATGCATCATCTACAATACCTGTGATTATGGTATGTGAATCCATTACCTCCGAGTTAAGAGTCCCGTACTCGAACCGCTCCTTTTGGCACTGTGGGAGATGCGACCTGGAAGAGAGGCCCTTATAGTGCTAGAAACAATTATCCTTGAGCCTACTTGCATTCTCGTATTTGACCAGCCATTTCTGATAAGCCTAACAACCTGTTGGAGTCGTCCAGCGACTTCTGCATTAAGACATAACGTCACAAAATCTCATTCTAGGCTCTTTAGGTTTTCCCTGAGATGCCTTACTCGTTTAAGGACCTTGTCAGCTACGCGTCCTTCAATGATGCTTTTCATTTTATCAAGCTTAGAAGACCGGATGGAAATGCCCTAAAGTACACTAAGGCAGCCTCACCAGAAGAAGTACCGTTACTGGTAGGAGCAATCTCAGAAGATGAAGTTTCTACACGACGAGCATGGTGACTTTGGGTTTGTCTTACAGAAATAGATAATGTGAAATATCCATTCAAAATTTTCAGAATTCAACAAATTGGACTTTCCTACTGAATTCGATGACAAGATTTACTACAAGATTTGCAGCTGAGCTTTTCAAAACAAAGAGAAGAATTCTCTGGGAAAATAAAATTCCGGCAAGTAAAGAAACCTACCGGAAATTTTGCAATATGGCACATGTTGGTCGATGGATTGATCGGATCTGTCAGGCATGCCCAAAACAGAAAAAACCCAAGTTTCGGAAAGGTTTCAGATCCAATCCCGATCGACAATAACGCAGTTGGGAAAGACAAAGGTCCATCTCACAATACTATTTACCTCGGGGACCGCACAAACCAAACTTTTAACAATTCCCCAACAAACATCACATGGGCTGAGTCACGAGGAGCCTTAGAAGTAAAAAAAAAAAAAAAACAGGTTGGCAAAGCAATCATTCAGGCTAGAGACGTAAGCAATGACATCTCACTTTATCAACAAGACTTGGAATCCGTCTGTCAAGTCCGGATTTAAATCAATAAATACCAACGGTTGCAGGAAGCTGAGGACATCGAGCATTCCCCTTAGTTTTTTGATAATAAATTTTTGAGTGTTCAAAAATAAGAATTGCGAAAGTTGAGTGTTTAAATAGTTAGTTTATGTATTTTCGAATGAAATCCTCAAATATGAGAGGTCAAACAAGTATTCTCCTCCCAAAAGAGATTACTAATGTAATAAATCTTTCTTTTAGTTCTTAATCAAAGAAGGTTTTTGCTTCAACATGTGTTCATAATGTCTTATTAATTTATCCCTTTGAAGAAGTAACGTGTACGCCTGGGTTAAGGAAACAAACTAAGGTTGTACTGAGCAGTTTTTGAAGGACTCGGATAACTTATAGATCATCTTCCCTGAAGGTTGAAGTTGGATGGTGGGAGCCATCTGTCAAACGGTCTAGGGGCAGTTATGTTATCTTCCGACTGGTGGTGTTGTGAACCATCTCACCTGGTGTTGTTTCAGTCAAAGGAAGATGAATTTTAAGAATATTTTAATTTTACAGAAACATGTTGGGCATGATATGGTCGTAATGAACTATATCCATTTTCACCAAAGACTTAGTTCAAAACTGATAACACATGGTTGTGAGACCTTTGCAAAAGTACGCCCTATTAAGTTTATCGACTGAAACCTGACATGATCCCTTAAGGTCTCTGAATTGAGACTGGATCTAAATAGGTCTAACAATGACACGAACAAAATGGATGACAGAAAATGAGGGTCTTCATACTCTGTGTAACCTGAGAACAAATGGATAAATTAGCTATTTTGCGTTGGATCAAAATTGTCGCTTCAAGAAAGATATGGGACTATAACATAGTTGTTAAAGCGATAGGCGATGCCAAGGCGACAAGCCATTGACTAGCGCCCGATGGCCTAGGCGACAAAAAGCGATGGCCGGGCCACGCAGGCGACAACAACTAGAAAACATGTTATATATTTATATTCTCCTAAACATCAACAGCAAAAATAATAAATCATATTAAAGTAAATCATCAAGCAACAAAAGCATAGTTATAATAATATAATGTCAACAAAACAACATTAAAATTCAATCTCATCCTAAGCAATTAAAGTTTGGCCAAGCAAGCTACATAAATCATTCACTTTCAAAATCCCCCATTTCATCCTCATCATTATAATTCAAGTCAAGTTCTTCATCATTATCCTCTTCATCAACATCTTGAAAGACTTCAACGTCAAGATCTTCCTCTTCTTCAACCTCATTAATTAGTTGTCAAGTATGAGTAACTTGACTTGCTCCCGACCTCCCCTGGGTTGTGCGCTGCAGCCCTGCACTTCTTTCTCTCTTTCTTTTGTCGCCTGTTGTCACACTGAGGCGGTATTGGGTCGCCTACCGCATAGGCGCGCTTTTGACAACTATGGACTATAATTGCCAATTTATAAAAGTTACTGGACTAAAATGATAATGCTTTGCTAAAAGGTTAAAATGGTCTAGGATTAAATTGCAGCTTTTGCAATTTTGCCTGTAATAGTATTAGCAAAAGAACGTTTACCTTATGAAAAGGCCAAAAGGCTATTTTGTGGGGTTTTATGGGTAGGGTGAGGCAGGCACCGAGCGAGTGTAGCCAATGAGTTAAGGCAGGAGTGGGCAGTGGGGAGGGTTTAGGTGACGAAAGTGGAGGAAGAAAGGAAAAAAGTGACAAGTAATAAAAAGACAAAAAAATTAGAAAAACAAAAATATAAACCTATATAAGATTCTTTTGTTTAATTTATTTGTATATTTACCATAATAAATGGCTTTCCTTTAGTCATTAATTATTATGTTTTTCAATTGTTTAACAATTACTCCTAGGTCAAAAGAATAGCTGAAGTGTAAACAATATAATTATTTTGACTATTTTCTCAGAACACTGGTAAAATTTAGTCAATTTTAAAGAAAAAAGTAATTATTCAGTTAGTAATTAGATTATTTAACTTGTAAATTATTTAGTTACTTGATTACTATAATAGTTAAAAATAAAGAGTTAATATTTTGATTGTTTGAATGGTTAAAAGTAACCAACTGTTTTATTAATAAAAAATTAAACGCTCGTAATAATTTTATTTTTGATGAAAAATAAGATCTGAGTAAAGTTAAATTATAAAAAATGAAAAAAGTAAAAGAAAGGAAGTTACTAAATAAAAAATCTTGTAAGATAGAGATAGTACAAATAAAGTCATATTAATTTAAACGAAGGGCGTCTAAACTTAAATTCACTTGGAAATGAGGCGGCCAAAAACCAAGGGCAAAAATGCTCTGCCCTCTCTCACACACTAGCACACATTTTTTTCACACACACATGCATTGTTCTTCACGTTTGGGCCGATTCCGCTCGGATTGTTCAAGGATTTTATCATTCTGAGGGAGTTTTAGATTTAGATTTGGATTTCTCTTTTCTTGCTCGTTTTAATCGTTATTCTTGCTTTTTCATTTTCTCAACTGTTTTTCTTTTCTTTCCTTTTTCTGCTGTTTTCAGGTTTTTTTATCTTTTTTCACCATCTTTCATGGCGGACTCCATTCCTTGTCCGCCGGTAAATCCAAAGTTTGGATCCTATGCAAACGTGACTGCTTCGAGTTCTAATCGTTCTAACCTTCCCTTTGATCCCAAGAGAGTCGTTCCAGTTGGCACCCACAAGGAAAGAGAGGGCAAGCAGATTCTTGGGTTTTCTTCCTCGGAGAATGATCGCCTTGCAGCGGCTTGGAAACTCACCTTGATTGGAAAGTTCTCCTTTGCGATCCCTCACCCCAAAGGAATTGCTTCCGGCTTATCTGCGTTGAATTTGAAGGGGCCATTCTCTTGGAGCTTTGCAAATCCTTCACATATTATCATCAAACTACAGCTTGAGGAGGATTTTAATAAATTATGGATGGGTACTCTATGGTCGTTGGGGGACTGCCCGATGCGTGTGTTCAAGTGGACGCCTTCGTTTAATCCGAGATTGGAAGCCCCTCTTGCGCCAGTTTGGATTCGTCTTCCGGGTTTGCCTATACATTTTTTCGACCATAATGCTCTATTTGCTATCAGCAAAATTATTGGCACACCTCTTCAAGTGGACTCCCTGACAGCAACTCGATCTCGTCTATCTCTGGCTAGGGTTTGTGTGGAATTGGATTTATTGAAAGAGAAAATTGAAGAGATTATTCTTGAGTTTGATGATACTACACACGTTCAAAAGATAATTTATGAACGGACTCCAGATTATTGTACTTATTGCAAGCACATTGGTCATTCTTTTGAGGGATGTTACATGAACGGAAATAAAAGCCGGCCGCCACCACCTAATAGGCGGCCGCCGAACATAGCAGATTTCAAAGGTCACGAAGGTCAAGAGTTGAATGGGTCAAGTGGCAATATTCAGAAGTTTAGGGGTACAACGGATATTTCTAGGATTTCAAAGGTTGAAAACCCTAATATTACTCGTGGTATTAATCTAGGAGTTGATAAAAACCAAGGATGGTCAAAGGTTAATAAGAAAGGGCCAAGAGAAACAGGATTGGTCTCTAAAGAGTTTTTGAAGTTGGCTAAAAATTCAACACATACCTATTTTGCAGAGAGTCACTCAAATGCTGAAGGAGTTGGTAATAATCGTTTTTCTGCTTTAGAAAATGATGTTTTTGAGCCTTTGGATACTTTATCAATCAAGGGTCCAGATAAGGTCAATGGTTTATATTTGGACGATCAGATTGACCCTTTAACTGTGGAAAAAGATGTGGCAAGCTACGTGACATTTGCAAATATATCAACAGGCATGCAAAATATTAATATGGAAAGTGATAATATTCCAAATAATATGGGTCATAAACCACGCATGGAGGCTGGTCTCGAAGACATACATCTCAATAATAGAGATATTGTTAAAAAAAAGGACAATTTGGCAGTGGAGAGTGCGTCCAGGCTCGATATGGATGGCTTTATTGATAATAAAAAAAAATCTCCTTCCATAATTAATAAATTGCCTGAGTGTCCCACTATTTCAACTCCACAAATGTCGGCCATTGACGCCTCAAATTTGGATATTATCAAGGTTGGGCTCCAAAGTAATATTGATACAGTGGAATATATTGGACAAAATCAATCTTCTTCGCTGACAAAGGGGATGGGCGAATTAGTGGGAGACAACATGCTTAGTGGGGCCGACCTCATTGGGGATATGGAAAAAGTTGAGACTAAAGGTGATAATGGTGGCATTTTTTCTGCAAATATATCTCCTAACCGTTCGCACTCAACAACACAAGTGGAGAATTTCATTGACCAACTTGGTATCCAAGGGAATATGTATGGACCCACATTTACTACTTTTCATGCAAAAAATATGGAAAAGGTAAAAGACACCCTGCAGAATTTGGATTTTGACCAAAATAATTATAATGGGCAAGTCACTTTTCCTACCTCATGTGCAGCAGCCCCTAGCATTGTGGGCCCAAGTGTTTTTTTGTCCTCTTTCAATAAATCAGCCCATAATGTTAAATGGGACCCACCAAACCATCACTCCTCAGCTCCTCTCGTTTTTCATAGACCGACGGAGATGCTGCAGGCTAATTTGGGCCCAAAATGCTACACGAATCAGGCCCAAGTTTTCTCTAGCCCACCGGCCCAGGCGTCCTCTGCTGCTACTGGTTCCGGGCCCAGCTCGCTCTCACCACCCTCAAGCCATAGCCATCCATCCAGCCCAAATCACTTTAATTCCCAAGCCCAATCCGCTGAGTCACCCTTGCCATCCAATTTGGCTGATGCTGCTGACGCTGACCCAAACGTGGACCCAACCCCATTAGCCACTGTTTATATTGTTAAAGAAGTGGGCTTTACTTATTCCGGTGGCCCAAATCAATTTGATCTCCCCCTGCACAGTAATGCCAACAATAGTATTTTGGAGGATGGGGAAATTGCCACAAAATTGCACAAGGATGAACATGATATAGGTGTTGGGCGGTCGGATAAAATCAAAAAATCCGGGGTTGACAAAGTCTCGAAATTGACAAAGAAGACTACAAAGTCGGGCAAATTGGTTCATAATATTCTCTACAAAGGATGAGGGAACCAACGACCCCAAAATCGATCAGGTGTTTCTAAATCCTCTTCTCATTCTACTTGTTAATTATGTCGATTAAATTCTTAACGTGGAATGTGAGGGGTGTTGCTAATCCGGGTAGTCAACGTCATTTGCATGCTCTAATTAATCGTCATAAATTGCCTTTTGTTGCGCTTTTAGAACCTATGACTTTGTCGGAGTTTAGTTTCTATTGTCGTAGATTTGGCTTTGATAATGGGTTGAGTAATTGTTCTAATCATATTTGGATTATGTCTGCTGCTCATTTACATTTTGACATTCTTGTTGATCATGCACAACTATTACATTGTAGGTTGACATCTGTTTTGTTGCCTCAGCCTATTTATTTGACTTTTGTGTATGCTAAATGTGATAGAGTAGCTAGATATGATTTGTGGGACACCTTGCGTGAAATTGCAATTAGTACGGAGGGGTTACCTTGGCTTGTTAGTGGTGACTTTAATATCTTTTTGCATGATCACGAGAGGATTGGTGGTACTACTAATAGGTCGGATGAGATGTTGGATTTCGCTTACATGATTGCTGATTGTGAGTTATTTGATGCGGGGTGTGAGGGGCCTATCTTTACGTGGGCTAGAGGAGAGGCTTGATAGGGCTTTGTATAATGAACACTGGGCTGATGTGTTTACTTCTTCTATTGTTACGCATTTATCTCGTGTTCGCTCTGATCATGCTCCTTTACTCATATCTTGTCAGTTTGTACCGCATGTGCCTCGTTCTTCTTTCCGATTTCAGCATATGTGGATACGTCACCATACTTTTTTGCAGGTTGTCAAGGAAGCATGGGGGCATCCCACTGGTTGTTTTGGAATGAGGAGCTTGCAGCACAAATTGAATAGGGTCAAGCGCAGACTCAAGATTTGGAATCACCAGACGTTTGGTAATGTTTTTGATCGGGTTAGACTGGCTGATGAGGCAGTTTCAGTGGCTCAGGCTGTATATGATAGTGATCCGTCTCCGACTCATCGGGCTGAGCTACATCGTTGTGTGGCTGAGTATGAGCTACGTTTGAAAATGGAGGAGGATTTTTGGCGCCAGAAAGCTGCAGTTAAGTGGGCAGTCGAGGGGGAGCGCAACACTAAGTTTTTCCACGGATTTGTTAAGCAGAAGCGGTGTCGCGCTAGAATTCACTCGATTGACGATGATGGAGTGGTGATCACACAGGACTCTGAGATTCGGAAGTCGGCAGTTCAGTTCTTTCAGTCTTTATTGACTTCTGACTTGGAGTATCTGACTCCCCCTGTCGATGAGTTCTTTCCCTCTTCCTGATTCCGTTGATCTTGATGGACTTTGTCTTTATCTATGCCGACTCCAGGAGGTTCGCAATGTGGTGTTTGGGATTGATCCGCCTAGTGTTTCGGGCCTGATGGATTCTCATCTTTGTTCTTTCAAAGATCGTTGGGATTTCGCCGGCCGGATGTTGAGGATGCGGTGGTTGACTTTTTTCTCGTGTAATCTCATGACGCCCACGCTCACTACCGCATCTATAGTTCTCATTCCGGGCGGTTCCTCACCTCAAAAGTGGACTGAGTTTCACGATTAGCCTTTGTAACGTGACGAATAAGATTATCTCTAAGATTATGAATGCGCGGTTGGTCTCACCGCTTTGATTGTGTCGCCGAATCGGAGTGGCTTCACACCCGGTCGTGTCATCTCGGATAACATATTGCTCAAGCGGGAGAGCTTATCCATGATATCACCAGCCACGAAGATTCCTAATGTGGTGATGAAGTCGGATATGGCTAAAGCTTATGATAGGGTGCAATGGGATTTCTTGTATACATCTACGATTCATATGGGCTTTCCCGTTCGGTGGATTGATATGGTTGGCGATTGTATTGAAACTGCGCTTTCTCGTTTCTCGGTTAATGGTATCCCTTCCTCGGATATTTTCCTTCGACTCGGGGATCGCGGCAGGGGATCTCTATCTCCCGCCTTGTTTGTTCTAGCGCAGAGTATTTATCCCGGGATTGGATTCCATTATTAGATGACACCGGATATGATTTATCGAACGCGACGGGGTTTTCCTACGTGACTCATTTGCCTATGCTTGATGATGTGGTTATCTTCACTAGGCGCCTCGACGATGGCCTCGTCACGCTGAGGCACTTTCTGAGCACTATTCTCGCTACTTCTGGCCACCGGTCAGTCGTGTCCGAAGAGTAGATTCTTTCTCGCCCTACGTTACATTGACGGCCGGGGAGCACATGGTTCATGAGCAAACAAAGCTTTGTTCGCGATGATTTGCCGATGACTTATTTGGGTGTCCCTTCGTCAAGCGGGGAATGACGAAAGAGCTCTTCCTCCCAGTGATTCGAGGGATGTTGGATGAAGTTGCTGGGTGGTCGATCGACATCTCTCCTTCGATTACAAGTTGTGGTGGATGTTACGCGAGGGGCATTCGTTGTGGGCTCAATTCTTGATCGCCAAATCTCTTACAACGATGGGCTTCGGTCTCCCGTAGAGCCTCAGAACACATAATCATAGTCATCGGGGAGGCGCTTGAGGCGGATCGGTATTCGAGCCCAGGAGCGGATTTTCCTCGGTCTATTGCGCATGTAGCCGTGTCGGTTTCTGGGATGATACTTGGTTTGGGCATCGCCGCTTTGATCATTGTTTGGATCGGCCGTTGGGTCATATGACGGTTGGTTGGTTCATTCGCGATCTTTATGTGGGATAGAGATAGATTGTATCAGACGTCTTGGTCTCCGGATGGGGCTTCCAAGAGTCTCATTGAGGATATATCCGGTTCCGATTCTCTTTGGTCCGAGGATATCATGCGGTGGATGTTTACCTCTCATGGTGGGTTCTCTATGTCTTCTCGCTGGGATTCTCTCTCGGGGTAGGAATGCTCGTAACCTTCTATATGGTGCCATTTGGGAACGATGCTCTTATTCCTACTATCTCTATATTCCTTTGCGCCTCCTTCGTAATCGTCTTCCTCCCGGATATCAAGCTTCGTGCACGTGGCACTTCCCTCGCTTCACGTTGTTGTTGTTGCTTGAATAATCCACATTCATCTCCTCAGTCGAATCTATCCCTCACCTCTTTTTGATGAATGATATTGTTCGAAATCCGTGAATCACTTTCTTCCTCGGTTTGACACTACACTTCCACACACCACCGATATGATATTGTTCCTTTCATTTTGGAGGAATCGCACACACGGATCACACACGAGGCACTTGAGTCTCTTGGTTCCCCGCTGATTTTATGGTTTGTCGACGGAAAGGAATAAAATGTCAGCATCGACACCTTCCTTTCTTGGCATCTCACATTATTTGGCAGGTGGAGCGGTATCTCTCGGATTCTTGTTTCAGTCGGCGTCAACCCATCGATTGGTCCGGATGCTTCCCTCTTCATTGGCTTTTTGCGGGGGAGTGCTCCACCACAGTTCCACGCAGCCGAGGATTGTGATTTGGCGAGCCCCTCGCCTCCTCTCGTCAACACGAACACGGATGGTTCGTTAATCGGGACACATTGATTCTTTGGCGGAGGGGGATTGATTCGAGATCATTCGGCAGACTTATGTTAGCTTTTCATTGTTCTCTCCAAAGCGGTGTCTAGCTTTCATGCCGAGCTTCTAGCGCTGGAGATGGGATCGGCATGTCCGTCTTTTTTCTTTGATTTGGATCGAGTTGGACGCAGCAGCGTGGTCACCACGATCACTTCCTGGCCTCTCGCTCTTGGCAGTTCATCACACCCGATTCGCATTCGAACATGTTGAGGGACCTTCGATTCGATTTCCCACATACACAGAGAGGGGAATCGACCAAACAGATCACCTTGCGAGTTGGGAGTCATTGCCCTCGGCGATCACATTGTTGATGAGGGCACGGCTTCTCACCACCTCCTCCTAGACTCATTCGGATGGACCACTGGGATATCCGAGCTTCGATTTTCATAGATCATTGGTTCTCCTTTTATTTTTAGATATCTCATTATGATAGTCTTTTTAGATATCGTAGTGATAGGTTATTTGTTCTTTGATTTTCTCTCGCCTTGACGGGCATGACATTGTATGACATTTTGATTGTTTGATATACAGGTAGGGAATCACGCCTCAATCCCCCACCTCCCGGGGTGTTATTTTGCTTTTAAAAAAAAAAAGTCATATTGCACTCCCCCACCCCTTGAGGCATATGGCAACAACGTCTAGGGCTAGGAGAAGATGAAAACAGCATTTTTTTTGAGTGAATATTGGTCAAATGTGAAGAGTCCGAATGGCCGGGGCGTATTCAACAATACCCCACCCAAGAATTCTAGAAGCGTTTATATGAAACGAAAACGTCCTTTGATGTGGGGGGCATCGATCTAATTTTCCAAAAATAGAAGGATTTTTTTTGGTAATATGACCAAACTTCAGGGGTGTCTATGCAATTATTTCTTAGCAATCTGAAGGCAGCTGTATATTGGGACTTGAGAACAATTATTTAGAGAGGTCATTTTGCATTTTAGCACATGCCACGAAAGCAGACAAGATGATCAGCATAATAAGTTACTTCATTCCTATACAGTGTTTACTTACAGTCCTAGAATCTCTTGCAAACTTCCTAAACATCTGAAATGTAACTAGTTCCTAAGATTGAACAAAAAAAAAAGAAGTAAGAAGGTCCACAGAAAAGAAAAAAATTAAAACAAAAGGCAAGGTTAAGTAATATAGAGAGAGGATAAAAAAAATAAAAAAACTAAAAAAAAAATATATATATAGAGAGAGAGGATGATATACCCAATCAAGCAACATGACATCGTCGTCATTTGCAAGGCGAGCCAGATCAAATGCCCTCTGTCCAGTTATCAGCTCGAGAAGCATAATTCCATATCCAAAAACATCTGTTTTCTCAGAAGATTTTCCAGTGGACAGGTACTCGGGAGCTATGTGTCCAATAGTGCCACGCACAGCAGTAGTCACATGGGTATCCTTATAATCCATGAGTTTAGCCAAACCAAAATCTCCGACGACAGCCTCAAACTCTTCATCTAATAATATATTTGCAGCTTTCACGTCACGATGGATAATCTTTGGGTCACAGTGATCATGCAGATACGATAAACCTCTGGCAGATCCCAGAGCAATGCACTTCCTGGTGGGCCAATCAAGCGGTGGTTCATTAGGTGGACGTTCTGAAATCATCGATAACTGTTTTAGTTCTTTATGCTTATGGCTGAATTCCATAAACTCTTCCACAGGCTTAAAACAAAAATAACTAATGATAGGGATAATTACAAAACTACCATGGGATTTAGCTTAATTACAAAAAATCTCAACTAAGATGTTACAAACACCCCCTTGAGTTTGAGTTTACCTAACAAATACCCTCCTCTTGAGAGTGCAATTTGTAAAATAGAAACAAATGTCAAGGGGTATTTGTAATTTTGGAAGATAACTAGGTCTGTTTTTAATTAGGCTAAACCTCAGGGGTAGTTTTTGTAATTATCGCTTAATATCGACAACAATCAAGAAAGAGAACAAAAAAGGAAAAGAGAACTTTTATTAAATTCAAGTAGTGAAAAACAATGACAAAAATAGATGATAAATAGATGAAATAAATAAGGAAATTTTCAGGTTTGGCAAAAACACTCAAATTAATATTCTTCCCTGATGTAAAAAAGTAAAATTATCATCAAACTGGAAAATAATATAAAAATTAAATTGAAACTCTTAAATCCTTGCGGGTTTAGGTTTTTGAATGACTAGTGTTTTAAAGCTTACGACCATGACGAACTAGAAAACAAAAATTGGGTTTGAGTTAATTTTTCTTGGACGTAGTAGACAAAGAGGAGTTTCTAATTATATGAATTGCAATAATAAAAGTCAAAACCAGTAGCATTCCTAAAAACCATCACCTCTTAAACACGATGCAACACTCCCATTAGCCATATACGGATAAACAAGCAAATGTTCAGTCGGTGTCATACAAAAGCCACGCAATCTAAGAAGATTACGGTGCACTGCCATACTGATCATCTCAACCTCCGTTTGAAATTGAAGCTCTCCGCCAGGTGTCCTCTCCTCTTTAAGTCTTTTAACGGCAACCAGCGAGCCATCTGCAAGTCGTCCTTTATATACCTTCCCAAAGCCACCTCTCCCCAAAATGTTTTTATTGCTGAAAGTATCAGTCGCAACTTGCAACTCTCGAAGAGAAAACCTTTTAAGCTGTCCCAGATGCACTTCAGGGTCCTCCTCAGCTGCAAAGTTATGCGAATAACTTATTTGAGGAGCTACAGAAGATTATTCTGTACAAATACATAGTCAAATGAAAATACCAACCTGGTACATCAAAGAAATATTCCTGCGGTTTTCTACGACGCCACCATGCAAATGCAATTGCAGGGGCGGCAAATAGCAAAGCAGCACCAGCAGCAACTCCACCAGCAATGGCTCCAGTTGCACTATTTTCGCCTGCAGTTACATGAATTAAGAAGACGTACAAAAAGAAAGAAGAAAAGAGAAAAAAGAAAATTTCCTATTGGCAAATACAGAGTTTAAAATACAGTATGATCTAGTTCGAGAAAATATATCATTACAGAAGATTATTTCACAAGCATTTACTCCCATCATTTGAGAATACACATTCAACATTAAGTAAAGCATTTGAAATTCTCAAATTTAGGTTGTAAGGGAAATTACTGCAGCAGGTCTCATCTAGAATTCTAACGTAAAATATATATGCAAAGAGATGAATATAATAAACATGACAGAAGCTATAACAACACTTTCTAAATTAAATGGTTTGAAATGAAGTTTCTGTGACACATATATTATGTCCTATTTCTAGCAAATATTAAGATTACTTGACAAAAATTAATATATTACGAAATAATTAGATTCCAATAACAGATATGCTTGAACTTATCCACAATAGATACAGAGAAGATTCAGATTTTTATAATTTATCTAAACGCCCCTTGACTTGCCAAGTATAGCCAAATAATAAGTACTCGATTATTGGTTAAATTGAAATAGTCTGCACCGAACATGTACCTTAAAAAAGTTTGAACTAATAATATCAGGCCAAAACAAGCTTTGTTGAATAACATATCTTAAGTTGGCAAGAAAACAGAATGCCGATGAGTAATGACGGCAAAATTGGATCTTCACAATTATCAGACAAGATTTCATACTTTTTTTTGTTGTGAGGACTATTTAAGCATATGAAATGTGTGTTTGCAACAATGTAAAAACAGAGTGACGAAGTCATATTCAAACATCAAAATGAAAGAAAATATTGAGGCAGCACCAGTTAGGGTAGAGCCACCGACAATTGCTACATTCTGATGTCCATAGCGTAGTAAATTAAGCTACAACATCAAACTAGAAAAACCTGGCAAAGAAATTGGTGGTGGTGGAACGAATGGAGGAGGTGGAGAGAATGGAGGAGATCCAGGGCATGGTCGTCCAGTGACTGGGCCGCATAGGTTTAAGTTATTTGCAAAACTGTGAAATAGAAAATCACCTATGTCAAATATTGGTTGAAACCCTTAGGGTGTGTTTGGATTGAGGGATTTCAAATCCAATGCATTTGAAAAATGAATGAATTTCAAATATCTTGATTTGAAATCTATCTCTTGTTTGGATGATGTAGATTTGTGTAAGAATTTCAAATCCTTCATTAAACTTTGTTAAAAAATTTAAAAGCTTTAATCTATTATTATTTGGTATTTAATAAATAAAAATAAAAGATATAATCTTATTATTTTATAATAATTATAATTTTTATACACTAATAAAATCTGAAATTTATAAATTTTATTATGTGTGTGTGAGTGTGAGAGAGAGAATGTGCGAGTGCAATGTGTGTGATAAAGAGTGAAACTGTGTATCGTTGTGCAGTGTGTGTGTGTGAGAGAGAGAGTGGAACTGTGCGTGCAGTATTCAGAGAGAGTGTGTGTGTGTTGTGTGTGTGTGTGTGTGAGAGAGAGAGAGAGAGAGAGTATGTGACTGTGTGCGTGTGTGTGAATGTGCATAAAGAAAAGAAAATGATGGATTTCAAATGACTATATTTTGGGAGGGTTTACAAATCCTTTAAAAATGAACTAAAACTTAAAGAGAGATTTGAAATCCATTAATCTGGATTTATAAGCCAAATAACGGTGTGGATTTAGCTAAGGATTTCAAATTCCTCATCGCAAATCCACCCCCAAAGCCCCCGTCCAAATGCAACCTTAAGGCTCCATAAGGATTTATGGATTTGATTTGAGGGGCGTATTTGTGTAAAGGATTTCAAAGGACTCCAAATGAGATGGATTCGAACTCATCATTTGGATTCGAACTCCACCACAATGACTCAAAAAATAACTTAAAATAGGAGCTAAGGATTTGAAATCCATTGTCAAATGACATCATCCTAACAACATCAATGGATTTATTTGAAATCCATAGCTCCAAATCTATCAATCCAAATGGAGCCTAAAGTTTCGGTTCAATTAATGCCAGGGGAGGATATATTATCAACATACCTGATAGGTGTGAACAAAGAAAAGGAACCATTATCTGGAACGGCACCTGAAAGAAGGTTGTTTGATAGATCCCTGCATAAAATTTTGATATGAAAACAATCACTATGCAATTTCCAGAATGATTGTCAGACACTTTGTAAGTATTTGAGACCAACTTGGGCACTCACAGAACTTGAAGGGATGAGATGTTGGTCAATGACATAGGGATAGGACCCGTCAAGGTGTTGTTATTTAGCCGGCTATCCTTACAAAGACATAACGGCAAACAATAAGACTCCAAATGTCTGAAAATATTATTTAAATCAACGTATCTAGCGTACATCATGGACAAATTACACAAGAATTCTTAACATGCAATCGTAATCGCCCTGGAATGAGCCATCTCGCTAAATCTCTGTTGCCAAGAACAAAATGGACATGCTACTATTAAAAGTTCATTTAATGGAGACCCATAGTGTTGCAAAGAAACCAAAGAAAATAAGTGCTAAATAATCTTATATTTTTTAAGGGATAGTTACGGGGAAAAAGAAACCTGAGGTTGGGTCTAATTACAAAACAATCCACAGGTTTATGAAAATTGCAAAAAAAAAACTTTGAGGTTTGATTTGGTCGTACCTTTTCCCACTTCATAACATTTATAGAAATATTATAGTAATCCCCCTTCAATTTAAGACAGAATCATACCTTAGGGGATATTTTTATAATTTTGAGACATCTCTGGATTTTTTTTGTAATTAGCCCGAATCTTAGGGGTTTTTGGTAACTATCCCTTTTTTTAATTACAAGCTTTATCTTTAGTACTGCCACACGTACCTTCTTTTATGATAATTGAAACAACAGCAATTTTGGAAAGATGTTAATAACTTCTAAGTTGATTATCTCCATGAAACAAGTGGCTTATGTGATGATAAAAGAACAGTTTGTTTTCTGTACCAAAAACAATAAGTCTCCTAGTTATTAGGTCTTCTTACTCCCTCTCAAAACTCATAAGCCACTGAAACAACAACTTTTAAAGAAGATGATATTCGTTTAAAATTATCAAGTTCTAAGACACACCATCCACTTGAAACTAGGGGTGGCAATTCATGTCATCGTGTCGTGTTCGTGTCGCACTATCGTGTTTTCATATTATCTATCTTATTTGATCTTAAATATAACAGTAATTGTAAGTTTAACTTAATTTACAATTTCGTGCTTTTGTGCCGTGTTTTGTGTCGTGTCGTGCCTTAAGTGTCATTTCTCTCAGTATTTCGTGTTTGTAATCGTGTCTGTCATTCATTGCTAGCCCTACATGAAACAACAAAACCTACTTGTAATCATCATTGCTAATAACTAAAAACATTACGGACAGATCTCGTGATTCTTCTTTCCACGAAAGAAGGCAGATGCCAAACGAAATAATGACCATAAATGCAAATGCATTAATATTTCCCAGTCCAGGAAAACTTTACGCACAGGAATCGCAATTTCGGCAGCTTCCCCAACGTGTCTGGAATGGGACCAGTGAAACTGTTCAAGTACAAATCCAGGCTCACCAAATTGGTTAGATTTCCAAGATCGCTGGGTATCGGCCCACTTATGTTATTACTGTATAACTCCCTATCACAACAAACAAAACAACAGAAGCTGTGTAAGATCAAATAAGAAATATTTATAACAAACGTCAACAAATAGGTGATAAGCATGTTTATTCGTAAGGAAGTTGACACCAAGAATGTTTAACTGACGAAGAGAGATTTTCCTCTTAACTTTTACTCAAAAATCATGGCACGCAGTTGTTTGAGGTTTCCCAAGTACTTGCATGATATCCTTTCTAGAAACCTACATCCCCATTTATATAAAAAATAATAGTGAAAATTTTCAGGAATCTATCACGTGCACATGCCATAAACAATTTTAAGACAAAAATCATTAGATTGCTTTTATTGTCGGACTGCTTTACTCCCTCCAGCATTATTTTCATATCTCAGCAACTACTTTGAATATCATACCTAACCAAGTATATCAAATATTACAAAGTACAACGACATTAGAAAACTGAAGAATATTCTCTATGCTGAAAAGAAGAATTCCCAAAGACTTAAGGATTCAACAGAACTCCACTTAAAGTCGCTTTCACGAAATCATGTGGAGGTAATATGTTTTCCTTAATGCGCATTTCGCAGAATCTACTAGCAAGAAACTTTGTAAGATTGGTTGCACATATGTTAAACAGTCAGGCCAAGTTTATTATGGATATCCACAAAATATTGACTCGAGCTATTATATCAAAATGCCTACAAAATACTCATTTCTCTAGATTGATTCTTTGATTTGTTGCTTTCATATAAACTTAATCAGAGATAAACCTAAACTTCCAATTCAACAATGGAAACAGAGGCATATAAATAGGAAAAATGTGGACATGTTGGCAAAAGTAATCTAACATAACGCAAACACAACATACAGGTACTGCAAATTCTTCAAAAGGCCAAGTTGTGAGACCAATTGACCTGATAAAGCAGCATTCCCTAGGTCGCTGAAAACAAAAGATGATGGAAACAGATTAGTTGAACACTCCAATTAGTAAAGTAAATTTTGAATCTACCTAAGGAGAGGGGCACTGAACATGAGAAAAGGGATAGTAATAAAAGATCCTTACACTCTTATCACACTGTTATCATTGTTGCAGGTGACATGGAACCATGTGCAAGGATTGACAAGGGTAGGGTCCCAGCTCTGCAACACATTGTTAGGGTCTTCTAAATTTGCCCTAAGGCTATGTAAAGCATCACCTATCCAAACATGACCTTCAAAAAGTTAGATGCTACAAAATACTGCCATAAAAGCAAAAGTATGTCCACACTTCAACCCCGTTTACTCATAACCCGTATTGATATGCAGAAGGCATGCTCATACATGCATGTAAAATCTACAAAAAGGAATTTGAATCGAAATATTTCTAATTCCAATTCGAAGTCTTTAATTCATTGATACTAAATGTGATGCCATAAATGTCTCAAAGAATTTCAAAAATAGCTTCATCAGATGACTAGACTTTTTTAAAGAAAGTTTGACAGGAATTGAATACTAAATGGCAAACAAGATTAATAAGTTGCATATCCACAATTGTTTACATTTAGTGATAAAAAGTTTGTTCAAATGCTTGCAGAATACAATAACTGCAGAGGCACAATATGTACGAGTCATGGCACAAAAAGGATATGTTCTGACCAATAATCCCATAATGTCATTTACCACAATCACATTCAAATAATCCTATAAATTACACCACCCAACTTATGTCAAAATTACGCATAAACAATGAATTACAATCCAAGAACGCAATTTTCCATCTAAAAAGTTACAACTCTAAGTCTCTAACCCAGAAAAAAGGAAGTATACTCGAAAATTAAAATTCCCCTATATATAGAGAGAGAGAAGTCAGGGGGAAAATACAGAAACTTAAAACCAATATTAGGTGGATACAGGAATTTAAGGATACAAACCTTCCATATTAGCATAAATACACCTCATATGATGCACCACCAAAATCAACCACACCAACAGTGACACCATGCCATCTCTTTCCATCAACTTCTTCATCCCCAAATATACATATAAAAAGTGTGTTTATATACAAAATAGGTATATAAAATTCACAAGCTCATGAGATAACACCTCAGATCCAAATAAAGAAAGAAACACAGCATTTAAAGAAAACCCACAAAACCCAGATGATATTATCCCTCATTCAGCCCAAAAACTCCAACATTGCTCATCAAGAAGATGATCCCATAACCTACACTATTTTGTTGAATGTATATAAAACTATGTACTGGGGGACTTCTGCTGGTAGTAGTAATGTCGTATTATATTTTCTTCAGCACTTTTAATGGCTCTCTGCAAACTTTTCACCTCAGGGCTCAGACCTCAGTAATGTACTTTACTTTTTTCCTTTCTCTCTCTACAAATCTTCTCTCTCTTTCTCTCTCTTTTTTTTTCTTTTTTTTTTTATAACTCGAGCTTCGCACGCTGCCCGACTATGTCGGGCGACAAATGACTCCATTTCCTCATTCTTCTTCAAGGTAAATGCGGATGATGCACGCACTTGGCCAAGTGTTAAGCGACGCCTGGGTCGACGGTCTGTGGAATCCTCCTGCGAGGTAAAGAAAAGCAATTATGTTCGACCCCCCAATCTACTAATAACGATCTCTTCCCGAATCGAACCCACACGGATGCGTGCACATTACTGTGGGATAATTATCGTTTTTCTGGCAGTGAGAATTGTGGAGGTGAGAGAGTGTGAGTGTGTGGGATAATTATCGTTTTTCTTTTTGGGCGAGTGTGTGTGCTGTGTGCAGAGTTTTCGAGAGCTGCCCGAACGGTGGGGGTGGCTGCCCCGCTTGCCCATTTCCATAACATTGAACGGCTTCGCGCTCACAACTGTGACTGTCATCAGCCTACACTTTTGAGTTTTCCTTTTCTTTTTTTCTTTTTCCGTTATTTTTTTTCCTTAAATCTTAACAATCACATTCTTTTCTTTTTGGATTTTTAAAAGGCAAGAAATACGTAAAGGGTGGCGCTATTGGCACCCTTTTTTCCTCTAAATATATCACCTCTCACTTTTTAAAATATAGCTCAATTGTTAAATGCACCCCCCTTTTTTCCAATTTTATCATTTCCCTATTTTTCCTCTCAAATACACACAAAATGATAAACCCAAGGCGCGGCAGCAGCGACGGAAGAAATTCCGCCAATCTTATTTGTTCCGGCAACGAAAGAAGATGTAATATCTTTTGGATTACACATTTTTTATTTTATTTTAAATTTAAATTTAATATTTTACTTTAATTGCGGACTTATAGTTGGATTAGTTTGGGTAATTGTTGGGTATAAGTGTTGGTTAATTGTATTTGGTTTGAATTCTAGAGTTAAATAACTTCTTCTTTTTTCCTGGTTTTTGTCTGAGTTTGGGGAAGAAGACGATGGATGACACGATGGGTGGCACGATGGTATACTCGATCGTGCCATAAGGCACGATCAAAAAGTAACTACGATCATGTCATCGTGCCAAGTGGCACGATCGAAAAGTAATTACGATCTTGCTATCGTGCCACCTGGCACGAGAAAAGTTTTAATTGCACTGCGATCGTGCCAAGTGTCGCACTTTTGTTATTCAACAGTAAATTTTCAACTGTAAAAATGGAAAAATAACACACTTTCAAGTTGCAAATTAAGGATATACTTATATTATTCGATAAAATTAATTTTTTATTGTTCATATTTGCAACAATATGAGTGTTTGAAAATCTAGTGTTTACAAAAAATAAATTTAGCTTTTTACAAGAATGTGGGTGAGTGTGAGGAAGAAGAAGTGTATTAGAACTTATTTATTTAAGTAAGGGTATCATAGTCTTTTAAACTAATGGCATTTTGAAATTATATGAATGTGGGTGTGATCAACAATTTTGGGGGTGTGGATAGCGCCACCCATATGTAAATTTTGTCCTCAAACCAGAGCCGCAAAACTGGCCCAGCCCGACCGGCCTGCCCTGACAACATATAGTATAGATTGGATTGGGCTTCATTTTTAGTGGCCCGAAAAAAATAGGGCATATCCGGTCCAAATGGCCCAATCAAAAATACACTTGATGGGCTAAGCTATGTTGGGCCACAAGAAATGCGCCCCAATGAAATTTCGGACTAGCCCCATTTTCTCATTTGGCCCATTGGAGTAGGGTTGGGCTGAGTCGGGCCGGCCGATTGCCAACTCTACCCCAAACAATGGCATGTCATTGGATGTGTGAAACTGTGAATTACAAATTAATCTACTTGCAATAATTCTTGAATTTGGTAAAGCTGCTTTTGTTTTTTTTACTAAAATGAAACAAGAATTATATTTTTTTAACTACTAGAAAATGTTATTGACATAAATGAATTTATTTTTCTACAGGATGGAAATATTAATTCTAACGTAGAGATGAGTCACTGGAAGAGATCTTTTATTCTAAAAAGAATTTCATTTCTTATTTCACCACACGAATGATTGACACGTGTGAAAATCCACAATTTAGGCTTGATTTATGCTTCATGATACATATGTTAGTTTTTAGACACGTGGTAATTCTTCGTGCGGTGAGTAGAAAATAAAACACCCTTTTCGGAATAGAAGATCTCATCCGATGAGTTGTAGAATATAAAGTTAAATTCCATGTGTAAGATGTTTTATTCAAACTTTTTTGTATATAGTTTAGTTATCAATATTGTTTTTTTTTTTTTGATAAAGTTATCAATATTGTTTAGACATTTAATTATTATTTTATTTTTAATACACGAACTCTATATTCCTAAGGCCTTGTTTGTTTATATTTTCAATGGTCCATTTCCAATTTTCAGCTCTTCATAAAAATGGAATCATGTTTGTTGATAAATTTTCAAATGCAAACCATCATTTTCACTTTTCATTTCTCACATAAAACAACATATCAAACCTATAATTTCAATTTTTCAACCCTACATCACTTATCAATCAATATTCTTATATTTTCTTCAATTATACATGTGGGTACCACAATTGCCAACTCTATCTACTTAAAATATTACTCTTTTTTTTATTATATATATCTAATGAGACCCACCACTTACAATCTTAAAAATATAATATTATATATTCAATTAAAACCACTATCAACTTTTCAAATTATTATATACATAAAATTCTACTTTAAAACTACTCAACTAAACATAATCCCATTTAAAAACCTACATAAAACTTATTCTCATTCATTCATCTAAATATAATTCTAATTTTACGAAAACCAATAAATTCCCAAAATTCATTTTCCAACACTAGAAACTTGAAATGGACCATGGAAACATAGTCATACAAGACCTTAGCTTCAGAGAATAAATTGTCACATACTTTTTTTTTCACTTTATCAATTAATTAAAGAGTTGATCGACAGTTGTCAGACCGTCTGACGGCAGACGGTCTTGAACTAATCCGTCTGACGGATCTCCAACCTTGACCCCAATTTTTAATTGAGTTTACTAGTTCTTGATGAAAACGTCCACTCCCATCACATTTCTGGAAACCAACCATTGTCCATAGATCATGATTTTTCTTCTGTGTTGAAAGCACAAAATTGACTGACAACAATATAACAACCGACGACGATGATTTTGTCAGTTGCCGTACGCCCTACGCAGGTGAAGATGTCAAATTCTCCAGCAAAGCGAAGCAACAGAAATCGCCAACATCAAACGATTCACATTAGATTGTGCAACATAGAAACAGAGACACCAAAATATTTGATTGGTTGCTTTCCGATAAATGGAGTCGAGTATGGGAAAGTCGAGCTTCAGCTGGATGATAAGATACGGCAGGAAAAACTTGAACTGATGAGCTGATGAAAATTTTGCTCATAGTTTTAGTCTATAGTATAAATATAATTGATAGTAATAATTAGTTTGCTGAAAATAAGCTTAAAGAAATGCACAAATTGATTTTAGGTTTACACAAGGGAAAATTAATATTCTATAAAAAACTACTAAATATATTCTAGGAGAAAATTTAATACATTTCAGGGGATTTCTAATACATTTGAGGGGACAAATTAATACTTTTGGGGGACTACTAATATTTTCCAGTAAAAAAATTAATATATGTTTGGGGAATTACTAAAAACCTTTCAGAGAGAATACTAATATTTTTTCAGGGGAACTATTAATACGTTTCATAAGGACTACTAATACTTTTAACGGAAAAAACTAATACTTTTTAGGGGGGCTATTAAGTATATTCAATTGAACTATGTACTAATATTTTTCAGAGTGACTACTAATATTTCTCAGATGAAAACCTAATATATTTCAACACTCTCGTAGTACTATATCACTGTTCAAAGACTAATACTTTCAAGTGAACTACATACTAATAATTTTAAACGAGATTACTAATATTTTTCAGATGAACTACTAATACTAGTCTCTGCAATAAAATAAAAATGCAATCGAGTCGGTTTTGGGATCCGTCTATCGTATTTTCGCCTTTTAGTCCGTCTAACATGAGTTTTTATCTTAATTAAAAAAATTCTTCATATTTTATGTATGTTGGCAGAGAACAAGTGAATTAGCTGCAACATACTTTATTAACCACTAAATTAAACTACTCGTCAATATAATACACAATTATATTATTTCTCCACATTCTTTAATTAGATTTCATATATTAACCAAAAAAAAATAGTCAAATAGAAAACAACACCACAAACTTTGTTTTCACGATGACAAATATTAGAAAACAACAGTACATCCTCTGTTTTCACCCAAAGGGGCAATTTGTTTTGCTTTGGCAAATTAATTTGTTAAATTGATTTTCAATTTGCATTAAATTATTAAATTAGCCTGTAATCATTTACAATTAAAGTTTGTCTATATAAAAAAAAGTAAAAATATCTCCTTATCTACTTCTAAAAAAAATCTTGTCGCCCTATTGTTTTCTAGCTCAGTTCCTATCGAATAACAAATAAGAATAAATTGGGAAAAAAAAGGAATCACAATCCCATTTAGAATAAATTAGGGTCCATTTGGATGGAGGGATTTGAAATTCTAATGGACAAATGAATGGATTTCAAACTTCTTGGATTTGAAATCCACCTCTTATTTGGATGATGTGAATTTGTGTAGGAATTTCAAATTCATCGTAAATTTTGATAAAAAAAATTAAAAGTTCGATTCATTTTCTTAATTAATATTTAATAAATAAAAATAAAAGATATAATCTTATTATTTTATAAATAATTATAATTTTATACACTAATAAAAATATGAAATATATAACTTTTATTATGTGTGAATATGTGTGTGTGAAGATAGTGCGATGTGAATATGTGAGAGAATGTGTGAGTGTGTGTAGTATGTGTAAAAGTGTGTAGTGTGTAAGTGTGTGCAGTGTGTGTAGTGTGTGTGTAGATGTGTGCAGTGTGTAGTGTGTTTGTTGTGTGTGTAGTGTGTAAATTGCAAGTGAGCATAAATGGAAAAAAATAATAGATTTCAAATGACTAGGTTTTGGAAGGGATTTAAAATCCTTTGAAAATGAACTAAAATTTAAAGATGGATTTGAAATCCATTGATTTGGATTTATATTGCAAACAAGAGTGGGAATTTAGCGAAGGATTTCAAATCCCTCATCCCAAATCCTCCCATCCAAATGCACCCTTATAGAAATTCGTTAAAAACTAGGATCGATTGATTAATTTACTTATTATATACATATGGTGAGGATCAACGTTGGATAAAAAGTATTTCCGTAACTCTCCACTCTTATGGAAAATGACCCTCAAACATTAATGCAATTCACAATCTAATATCCAAATATGGGTTTATTCCATGCCACTCAAGTGGGTGGCCACCCACATTGGGTCATGATATTTGGATCATCACACACACATACACACCCACATGGGTGTGTGTTTGATCCAAGGGTCATACACCAAGTGGGTAACTACCCACTTGGGTGGCATATAATTTACCCCAAATATGAGCTGTGGAAAGTGACGGGACTATAGAAGCATAACACCGTTGGAACTTGGAGGACCAGTCGTTGACCCATAGTCTGAACCCGACCTATCTCAACCACTCTTCTAAAAGTCTGGTCTAGTCATTTCTAGTTTCCGTTTATATAATGCCTTACCCCACCCAGATCCCGCTTAAGCGCTAAGTCCCAGGTGGTTTGCTAAGTGCCTAGAACTTTTTAGAATACTGATCTTACCCTTAGGCGGGTCAGGTTGGGTCGATGATCTTCCTAATCCTTGTAATAATCGTTTCGAGGAAAATTCGTTAGGATTTATTTAATTCCTAATATATGGGCAACATATTTAATTACAATTATATTTATCATTTAATTTATCAGACTAATTAAGTGATCTAAATCTGGTGGAGTCCCATGGCTACCAAATTTGATATGGATAGAAATAAACTTATGGGATTATGAGAACCCTAATTTGATAACTATATAAACTAAAGAATACACTATTATGGTCCTTAATATACTAAATCAAGTACAATTTTCTATTTTTCCCATAAAGAAAGAAAATAAATGTCCCACAAAGAAATATAGAGATTTAGTTGAGGAAGACCATAAATTCAGAGGAATCCGGAGATTTAGTCTGATGGTTCGTGTTTGTCGGTGATGATTTGCTCAGGTATTCCGCAGACAAATCTTGCTACGGATCCAGGTAATTCAATTATTTCTTACATCTTTGATGATTAAGCATCATGTTATGTCCTAAAAATTCTCTGCATATTATAGGATATGTTAGGAAATTTATTTGTTAGATTTTGATGATACCATGTAAAACTTAAACTAGGAAGTTGACACCTCATTTTCCTTGTAATTATGCATTGTAATAAATAGGACTGGAAGAGCTGAGTTAAGTCAGCTCTGTCAAAGATTACAAGAAGTCAATCATGATCGGAATGAAAACTCACTGTGTGTGTCACCGAGTATGGCCTAGAAGGAAGTCAAGGACTCGACTAAAGGAGAGTCAGCTGAGGAACAGCTGTGAGAAGTGTCAGTCAAGTCAACTCAAGAAGCCAATGTAAGTCCAAGCGGCTACGATAATCTAGAGGGGGGGTGAATAGATTATCTCCATCTTTTCGATTTTACCCTCTTTTTCAAACCGAAAGCTCAAAGACAATAATAAGGTGCGGAATGTAAACAACACACGTCGATTTATAGAGGTTCAACCCACCTAGGGCCTAATCCTCTACCACCCCAAAGATATCCGGATGGATTTCAAAAAGAAAAAAGATTTTATTAATTACCAAAATTAATACAACACCAACTTACAACAACACCTTGAAGAGCACCATACTCTTCTTCAACACCACCTTTGAGATTACCACAATCTCTCTTGAAGATTACCACAATCTCCAACGGCACCTTATGAAGATTACCACAATCTTCAACCTTGAAGAATACCAAATTCTTCAACACCTCAACAAGAAGATTACCACAATCTTCTCACACCTAACACCTATATCACCCAAGTGTGTTCTTACCACAAGAACACTCACAAGGATATCTTGTGTTGAATGATAACCCAAAAATTCAAGATTACAACTCGATAATGAATCATACAATTGAGTGCAAGTGTAATCAAGAATAGCCTAGACCTCAAGAATGTGAAAGTGAATAGCTAGGCAAATTACAACAAGAAATAAGACAATGTAAGAACAAGTGTATTCTTGAGTGTATCTTGTTGTGTTGTAGTTTTCTCTCTTATTGTGTTGCTTCAATTCTTCCTCTATTTATAGAAGATGTCTTGTACATGATAGGCTCCTCTTGGAGACATGAATTCTGTAAAAAATACCAAGACAATTGAAGAAAAGAGCTATTAGAAATCAACCCCTCAAATTAAGGAAAAGTTGTCTGCAAACTCAACGGATAGTTTGCTGTCAAAAGAGGGGTTCGACCGGTCGCGCAGAGATAAGTTGAAATTGAAATTTCTGCGAAATTTATACAGGGGGACCGGTCGAGGGGGGGTTCGACCGGTCGCCCTCATGTTGGACCGGTTAGGGGTAGGCAAAATGCAAAATAGAGAACACAGCTGCTTGAGGCTATCTTCAGGCACCGGTCGCCCATAGGGTCGACCGGTCGCCCTCACCGGTCGACCTCTGGGTCGACTGGTCGCCCTCCTTGGTTTTTCCTCCGTCCTTTTATCTGTTCCAAAACTCAACACAAGTACGGGTTGCCCTATAGGGCGACGGGTCGAGCCTGAAACATAAGTGTTGTCCAATTTTAAATCGAAAATAAACTTCAAGAAATACTCCGAAAAATAGAAAAATATTTTAGACCAATCGGGAGTATTAGGACAACATACGGGGACATTGTTTTGATGTAAAAACATTTGACACAAAATCATATAAAAGCGTTGTCCAATTTTGTCGAAAATAAACTTGAAAAAATACTCCAGAAAATATTAAAACCATTTTAAAACATTTAGGAGTATTTGGACAACCTTTAAACACATCTCAAGTTTTTGTTAAAAACGCAATCCCTTTGAAAGTTTTCGAATCTCAATATGTTTAGTTCGATTATGACGAACTATATTTTGAATAATTTTCACCGAACTTGTTATCCCAAAAAATAAGAACGTTTTAAAGCTTTGGATGAACAAGTCATAAGAAGAAGTGCCTTACAAATATTTGAAAATTTCTTTTAACGGCACTTTAATGAGATTCGTTGGGATAGTTTTTGAAGTCAAGCATATAGACATAAGGCATATGGAATGTCGAGTCTATAGGAATAATACAAGAAAACATACCTTGAATTTGTTTGTCGGCCGATATGCCTTTCTCAACCTTTGTCAATCTTTAGCCATAGAGGTTGAGATAGTTCTCCTTTCTTCAATGCTTAACTCCTTCAAGAGTTCTTTTGAAATATAACCATCTTTTTGGCATTGAATAATTTGTAGTCCAAGCAAGAAATTGAGCTCCCCCATCATGCTCATCTCAAGCTCACCTAGTATAAACTTAGAAAAACATATCTTGCACAAATATTCATTAGTAGCACCAAATATATTCTCATAAATATGCACAAGTAAACAATCTTGCCCTTTTTTTTTAAAAAAAAAAACAAAGAGAGTAGTATCAACTTTACCTCTTGTAAAATCATTTAGCAAAAATAGCTAAGTCTATCATACCATACATGGGGTACTTGTTTTAAACCATTCAAGGCCTTTTATAAAAATCATTTGGCCTAGAGAAATTCTAAACCCCGGAGGTTGTTTTACATAGACTTCTTCTTGAATAAAACCATTGAGAAAATTGGATTTAACATCCATTTGGTAAAGCTTGAAATTTTCTTAAAACAAGAATGGGCAAGTAAAATGGAAATAACTACTAAATGTGCTATGAGTGCAAATGTTACATCAAAATCAATTACCTTCTTCTTGCAAATACCTTCGAGCTACTAACCTCGCCTTAGTTCGACCAATGTTACCTTGGTCATCGAGTTTGTTCCGGAATACCCTTTTTGTCTTCTTTATCACTATCATCATAGAGCATCCAATTGATCTAGGGTGTTCATAATAGAACATTTACATCCAAATATTTTGAGGTAACTAATATTTGGAGTACTTCATTTCTCATCTACACAACTTAACAACCTCATTACCGGCATCGCTTATACAAGCAAGAAAAAAATAGCTCAAGTGTAATAACATGCCTCAATCATCAATCACAAAAATATCTTGCATAAGTGCATAGTAGAAATAGACACTATATATATTGATCAAGAAGCAAGAAACACATACTTATGCATTTAGAAAATCATCAAGAGTCTAATAAATCATGCAAGTTCAAATAAGCTTAAGAAAGCTACAAAATGTCTCTTTTGAAATTTGAAAATCTGATAGCATATAGTTGAGACCTAAAAAAAATTATTTGAACAAGAGTTGACAAAGCGAATATATGCAATCAGTTATCGAATAGTGCCTTTCAAAGAATCTAAAAATCCTCTTATTGACACTTGTATGAAATACTATGAAGAACAAGCACATAGGCACATGACAATATATATATCGAGTCTATAAGAGTAAGAATAACACAAGTAAACGTACCTCGATAATTAATGCCTTTCTTGACAAATAATGACGTAAATGGCCATTTGTGAAAATATGTAAATCCTACACAATTCTTAAAACAAATCTAGCACAAATCATAATGATAAAGGTGTAGGCTAAGAGATTTCACAAGTAAGCTCATGCCATAAAGATCCATAAGAGATGATAACACACTTTAGTCTACAAAAATGCACAAGAGTTTTAAAAACATCATATAAGGTCTTCTTTAAAAAAATATTTTAAAAGCACAAATATATATTGAAGACCTTAATTAATAATAAATACTTGAAAACTCATTTTGCAATTAAGACACAAATAAAAGCATGCATAATAACAAAATAAAATGCATATTTAACTAGGGAGATACGGGTTACCAATTACGCCATTTCCATGGGTTGTGCCGTTCCCATTGTTGATGATATCTTCCCCTTTGAGAATCATCTTGTTGATGATGGCTTTTCCAATTGCTCCATTTCCAAGCATTGTGGCCTTCCCATTTTTGAAAGTGTCTTTCTCTTGGAAAATCATCTTGTTGATGATGTCTTTGCCACTTCCAAGGATTTTGTTTATCCCATTTTTGATTATTTCCTCTTCTTGGAAAATGACTTTGTTGAAAATGTTTTCTCCTTTGATCAAATGAAATGGTCATTTGATGTTTTCTTTGCGGTATGAATTTTCTTCGATTATTATTTCGCCGGGTACCTAATATAACATTGTTTTGTGGTACCCTCAAGTGCTTGGATCCTTTGGGATTAGTCTTGAGACTTTTAGGTCTCCAAAGATAATTTGAGCTATTTCTAGCCCGACAAGTATTTACCGTATGACCCTTTATTACTAACATGCATAGGAACTCGATTTCTTTTCATATGATTGACAACATTAAACTTATGATCAAGTTCTAGTTTCGAATTATCACAACAATCAATAATTTCATCGGTACTCAAGTTGGATTTAGATAAATCCTTTTTTATGCAATTAATATCTTCAACAAGAGTACTATTTTCTTTTTCAAGGTTTCTAACCTTGTCAAGTGTAATGGTGTGAGCACATGATAGTGATTCATAGGAAGTAAATAAATTATCCTTTTCATTTTTCAAAACATTGAATTCCTTTTTCAAATTTTTGTACTTAACAAGTAAATTTTGGAATTCATTTGGAAGATCGTCAAAATCATTTTGCAAATCACTATAATTATTTTGAATAACAATATCATAGGAAGTAGAGGGTTTAAGACATACCTCGTTTTCTTCTTCGATGCCCATAAGACAATGTTCAACTTCTTCATAGTTGGAAGTTGTAAGAGGCTTGTTCCTCAGATTTGACATTGTATCCCTTTGAGAAGTAGATGCTTTTGAGTTGCTCCTATCATTTTCATATACTTCATGAATGGCTTCTAATTTTTGCCACAATCCATGAGCCGATCAAATTCCTACAATATGTTCATATTCCAAATAAGTAAGTGAACAATATAAAATATTGAGAGCTTTACCATTTAAGGAGATGATTTTCTTCTCTTCATCATTTAGCTCTTTGAGGCCTTTGGAGGTGTGGGGTTTGTCTATCATCGGAATGGATTCTCCATTTATGACGATGTTCCAAATATCGAACCCGCAACCTTGTAGATAACATTCCATTCTTTCTTTCCAAAATATAAAATTTTTGGAATCAAATAGAGGTGGCTTGGTGGTGGAGGTGCCGGATAGATGAGCTTCATTCGTAGCCGACGATCGTTCCTCTTCACTTGTGATGTGAAACGAGCTTGCCAAAGAGTTTGGCTTTGATACCACTTGTAAGTCCAAGCGGCTACGATAATCTAGAGAGGGGGGGTGAATAGATTATCTCCATCTTTTCGATTTTACCCTCTTTTTCAAACCGAAAGCTCAAAGACAATAATAAGGTGCGGAATGTAAACAACACACGTCGATTTATAGAGGTTCAACCCACCTAGGGCCTAATCCTCTACCACCCCAGTATATCCGGGATGGATTTCAAAAAGAAAAAAGATTTTATTAATGGGATAAATATTGTTAACACCCCCAACTATACAAGTTTTTACACTTTGCCACCAGAACTTTAAAACGATACAGTTTGCAACCTGAACTTTACAAAATTTTGCACTTTGGTTAAAATTCCAAGTTTACCCCTGGACTTATGAAAGCTGAATTGCAGTCTACCCTCTAAACTTTAAAGTTGTTGCACTTTGAAACCTGGACGATAAATCTTATTGCATTTCTTATGGTTACTCCCCATGGTCTTGCGATCCCTCGAAAATGGTATCAGAGCCTAGGTTTATTAAGAACTTTTAGTTAAATTTATTATATTTATGTAATTAACAATTGGTGAGGAGAAATTACTCCGAGATTATGGATCCTGACCGATGTCCGAGATGTACCCTTACAGACATATCGTCAAATATTGACGATGTATGCACAAGAACACCTTGACCAGGTTTCATATTGGGAATACCAACATGAAGAAAAGGAATGGCGCAGAGCCGACGGGAAACCTTAAGGCAATGCAAAATGCGAGCGAGAATATTATAGGCGATTCCGGATGCTTAACTGGACCCTATATGTTCACTTGATGAACCTTCAAGAAACGGTTCATGAAAATTCCCATCGTCGAACAATGATTCCCGATGGAGTACCGAGTGGAACGAGATACTTCCAGACAAATCTAAGATCTCCGAAGATCTTAGAGAAATCCGAAGACGGTGCGAGAATTATGGCAACCGCCATATTCATCTACCAACACAAGTTCATCGATCCAGGAACTGATGGAGACGATGGTGAAATATCGAAAGAAACTCTTGAACTCATTCATGATATTTAGAAACGAGTCAAGAACTTGGAGGACAGCCGAGTTCATCCTATAAGGAAGGAAACGTATTGATTTTGGGGCGGTACCCTATTTACACCAAAAAGGGAAACCAACCGGTTATACGAAAGATGACAGATGAGGAAAAGCTCATTGCCCTAATCAAAGGAAAATCCATCAAAAATTAAAAAAGATGGATATTGAAAAGATGAATCTTAAAGATCTACATGACTGGCGAAATCCTTCGCGAGATTAGGTATTGTAGACTTAAAGATGAACGCAGTGAAGAATCGGCTCCGTTACCTATGATCCACAAGGTAGACCAATTCCTCCACCACCACCACCGCTTAATCCTAACGTCGAAGAAAGCGGGTTCACATCATGGAGCTCGGGGCGAAAGGATGCCACATCTTTGAGGGGGATTTCACGACCGGGAGTGATCCACTTTCGGGACAGGAGGTCGAAACCTCTTGCGGGAACCGCACAACCTACCGAAAGGCGAATGTTTATCGACGCCTTATGGAAGATCGCACCTCGACCCAATACATCCGTATGGGTTGATGTTAAATCTGACATCCTGATTTTAAAAAGAAGAAGTTCTCATTGATGAATGGGCTTGGTATGAGAATTTCAACAGAACCCTCGATCTTACAAAGGATTCATTCATTTTACTCCTTGAAATGAGTGTTGAAGGATCGGTGAAGATTGCAGGATATGACCGATGCCGATTTAAAAGTTCGGTCACATCGGGGAATCACTTAAAGGAATTGTCGATGGTATGGCAAAACTATTCAAAATCCATTCATCGGCATGGGTTATTTCAAGGATTAGAGGATGAAAAAAGAAAGAAATATAAACAAGCCCTCTATAGCCTTGAAGTTCTTTGGATATTTGTCATATTGACGAATATATCAAGTTGTTCACCGAATACCGGTGGAAATCCAAGATTGAAGAAAAGAAGCCGCATGACTATTCTTTGCCAAGATCCCGAGTCCCCGGAGAGAAATGCTTATCGGGGAATACAAGGGTGGAGTCAAGTAAAACGTGGCGAGAAAAATGTCTTTCCTAAAGGCCAAGTTATCGAATGGTGCTATCAAGCGGCTCTGCCGCACAGAATTACAAGAGATTAAGAGGAATTAACAAAGCGGTTCCTCTATGTTGCGTGGATAATGATATCCCAACAGTTGTGGGAGGTCAACCAAGGCGGCACAAGAAGAAGAAGGAGAGAAGCCATCCATACCGCCGAGGAAGCAACAACAAAAGAAGCGGTCTTCATGGAGACCTAGAAGGTTCTCGTCAAAACAAAAAGCCCTGAGCTATAAATCGGGACAAAGACCGGACTGCAAGCGGGAGTAGAGCCTCATCATCGTGTTCTAATCAAGCAAGTACCAAATAGAAATCCAGGAGAAGAACTTTCAGCGTGCTCACACTAGAGCTAATGAAAGTTTCAAAGACTATAATTGCTGGACATGCGAGCAAGAGGGCATATCTCAACGGATTGCCCAGGACAATCAAAAACGAGGAGTCGATTCGAGGCCACAATGTAAATCGAAGAAGTCATCTATTATCAAGATTTAATACATGTGTATCAATTTGAGGATATTCCCTCGGATGAAAGCATCTATGAAGAAGAGATCTATTCTGATGATGGAAGTGAATCCAAATCGAGATCGAGTGAAGAAGAAATTCTTCACAGACAATCGGGAGGATATGTCAGGATTCCTCTCTCACACAACGGTTTCTCATAAAACTCTTATGAGAATCATGAAGGAAGATCCAAAGCTTCAAGTCTGTGATGGATTTACAATTGGAGCTATGGAAAAAGCATTGGATAAAATTGGGTTTCGTAACATAAAACACCAAATTATCCACAGGGTAACAACCGGAGAATTTGCTATTCCAATGGAGTTTACCAGTAACCTGATCGAGATGCAGTTGGTCCCTATTAGAGAAATACAAGAGATCAAAAGCAAAGTTAAAAGAGAAGTTGCAAATACACTCTCATGGATTCATATCGGAGCCAATAATTATTAAAACAACATTCAAAGAAGGAATAGATTCGCCTCTTAATCTTGCTATCTTTGACAAGCGAATCTCGCATCTGAAGGATTCATGCCTTGGAGCGATTACAGGAAATTTGTATGCGGAAATTGGCATTTAATGTCTATCCTGCACTGCATACAATTTGGGAGATCGAGACTAGATGAGAGTCCTAACCCTTCATCAAGATTTCAAAAAAGTCGATTTGATGAAAGAAGGAAACAGGCCTTACTCGATCACATACAAGATTCCCTATGCTCTCTCGAATACCCATCATTCCGAAGTATTCTTGAGAAAGGAATTTATTGAAGTCCCAAAATCTTTGAGGACTTTGCCAGGGTGGTGTTACTGAAATCATTGAATCTCCAACTATTAAGGAGATTGATATGATAATTCAAGATCAACCAGTCTTCAACAAAAGTCGAGTCTCGAGTTGAGCTTAGAAGGATGTCTTTCCAAAAAGACGAGAATGGTGAGTAGCAAAGGCGTTGGGAAGAAAGGAGGCCAAGTGCAGTCAGCGCATCCCCGATGTTTTTAAAACAAAGAGAGAGCCGAAATGTCGAGAAAGGTATCAAGGAAGCTTGAAGATAGGAGAAATTGAGCTTACTATCACAGGAGTTGCGGGAAAGATCCCGGAACAATTAATACCGGGAATTGAATTTCTTGAGGAGCATAAACCTTGGGAAAGATTACAAGACGGAATGGAGTTCACAGCCAAGGCTAATAAAAGATACGAGAATCGGATGACCACTAGTCCATTCTCCATATACATTTCTATTGGAATGTTATATGTCAATACAAGGCCGAGTATTTCGCCGCCTATATTGATTCAGTCTTTGAATATGTACTTTGCAAAGCCGAATGTTTTTCCTAAAGAAATTGAGAAGATTTACCACTATTGCGAAGAGATTTCTCTAAAAGGATTCTTATCCTTAACAGGAATTAAACAAGCGAAAAATAATGATCGGAGGCGCGGCGCACCCCATGGTACAAAGTAAAGACGCCACCAATCTATTTCCATGATACAGATGCGATATTTTGTTGGGAAACAATTTCCTACAAACATTCAAGCGGTTCACACAAGAGAACAAGACGAGAAGACTTATTTTCACAACCTTATGTGATCATAAGATTATTGTACAGAGATCGCGGAAGCATTTTACAGAAAAATGCCCATTAATTTTCGCAGCAAGCGTGGTGATGAAGATAAACTTCGCAATCCAAAATTGGCGGATCGAAGGAAATTTGGTGAAGCTTTATTATCCTATAGACAATTTGGTTCCATCCGTAAGGATCAAGATATGGGATAATAACTTGTATTCATTCGAGTACAAGGAGAAGAACGAGTCACTCCGGGAAGCCATTGCGGAATTATGGATGAGTCTAATGGAGAATCCACAGAGTGATGTAACCATAGAGGAACAAATATCACTCGAGGATATCAAGAAGAAGATCCAAAGGAATTACAATGAAGATCCTTTGGCTTGGTGGGATAAGAAAGAGCTTAAAGCTTCCTTAAAGGTTAAACCTGGAAAGGAGTACGAGTTCGTAAGATTCAAACCAATCCTTATGAACCAGGAAGATCGTGAGGATATGCAAAAGATACTTAAGGAACATCTTGACCTTAAGTTAATTTCACCAGAGTTTCTCCATACAAAGATCCAGATTCTTAGTCGAAACCATGGAGAAATCAAAAGAGGAAAGCCAAGACTTGTTATTAATTACAAAGGGATTAATAACATTTTGGAGTTTGACGGATACTATATCCCAAGCAGAGAACACCTGGTTAACTGTATCAAAAGTGCCAAGATATTCTCAAAGTTCGATTGCAAGTCTGGATTCTACCAGATTAAGATGGAGGAAGAAAGTAAGAAGTTTACAGCTTTCTCCACACCACAAGGACACTATATTTGGAACATGATGCCTATGGGATTGGCTAACGCACCCCATATATATCAAAGAAAGATGGATAATCTTTTCAAAGATTATTTTAGTTTCATGTTCGTGTATATCGACGACATTCTAATCGCATCAAAGAACATGAAGGAGCATCTCAAACATTTGGAAATATTTTCAGATGTTTGTCACAAGAAGGGATTAGTGCTTTCGGAAAAGAAGGCGGTAATCGCAACAAGACAGATTGAATTCCTCGGAATTGAAATCGATGAATCTGGAATTATTCTACAGAATCATATTGTGGAAAAAATACAGGGATTTCTAGATACACTAAAAGACAAGAAGCAACTTCAGAGTTTTCTGGGAGTTGTTAATTTTGCTGGAATGTTTATTAACAATCTAGCATACTACAGGAAGGTGTTTAGCCCATTACTTAAAAAAGATGCAGTATTCAAATGGGAAGATGAACATCAAGAAGGAATTAAGCAACTTAAAGAAGTTTGTAAAAAGCTTCCAAAACTTGCGATTCCCCAAGACGAGGATGAACTGGTTTTACACGGATGCCGGTGATGATTAGTGGGCGGCGCCTTACTAAAGTCACACCAAATGAAGAAGTGCCATGCGATATTGCGGTTTATTCACACCCAGTGAAGCAAACAGATGGCATATCAACGAGAAAGAATTCTTTGCGATCGAGAAGGCTTTTAAAAAATGGCCGTTATTTTTATCGGCTAAGAAGTTTATTTTAAAAATTGATAATTCAAGTGTCAAGGCTTTTAAAAAAAATAAAATTGAATCAAAACCGAGAAAAGGCTCGATTACTTAGATGGCAAGCTGAATGTCAATATTATGATTATGATATTGTCATTATAAAATCTCATGAAAATATTCTTGCGATTTCTTGACACGAGATGGAAGGACGCGTTGTTCGACGAAGTCCTTAAACGAGTAAGACATCTCGAGGAAAACCTGGAGAGTCTAAAACGAGATTTTGGGACGATATGTCTCAATGCGTATTCTTTGGACGACTTCAACAGTGACCAAAATCCGTTTCTAGTCAAATACGAGCATGCCGGTTCGCTCGAAGACAATTGTTCTTAGCATCAAAGCCTCTCTTCCAGCCGCATCTCCTACGGTGCAAAAAGGGGCCGAGAGAGTACGGGCTCTAACCCGGAGGTTATGGATTCCAAGCCATAATCACAAGTGTTGCGGTGATGCATCCCCTGAGGGTGTCACAACCCGAGTGTTCAAGTCAACCCAACACCTCTGGGGTAAAAGAGGGAGAGTTGAATCTTGGGCCACGACAGCAAATCTAAGGTTCAAACTGACAAGATTAAGATTTCTCCTATGCGGTATATCGAGACAATGGGAGAAACTAGTTACAAGACAAGGTATTAACCCGGAGAAAAAACAATGGTTGATATCTCGCATAAAGTATCCCAGTTTGGATGAAACCAGGAAGTCATCCAAATGAAGTACGAGAATGGTATACTTTTGGAGCTTTAGCTTCAATCTATACCGTGTCACCAGATTCCCGAAATCTCAAAATTACCAAAATGGATTGGGGAAGCGATTTACGAGACCTGGGCCAATAATCCACACTTGGCCGAGGAGATATTTTGGAATTGTATTTTATCGGTCAGGCTCTGAACCAAATGAAGAAAGGCTTTAATGAAGCTTTTCATTTCATCAAGCTAAGAAGACCGGATGGAAATGCTTTAAAATATATTAAGCGGCTTCACCTAGGAAGAAGGACCAAGTGTTAGTAGGAGCATTTTCTCAAGACGAAGCTTCTACCGGGGCGAGCATGGGGTCTTTGGGTTTGTCTAATCAAATGGACAAAGTCAAATATCCATTCAAGTTCTTCTAGAATTCGGCGAATGGATCTTTCCTTTTGAATTCGATGACCGGATCAACCACGGGGTTTGCGAAGAACTCTTCGAGACCAAAAGAAGAATTCTCTCGGAAAACAAGATTCCTGCAAGTAAAGAAACTTACCTAAATTCTCAGTAACATGGCGCATGTTGGTCATTGGGTCGACCGGATCTGTCAAGCATGCCCGAGTTTGGGAAAGGATTCCGACCCAAACCCGACCGACAAGATCATGCAGCTGGAAATGATAAGGGCCCAGCTCACAAGACGCGTTATCCTCGGGGACCACGTAAACCAAATTTTTAAAAGATTCCCGACAAACATCACATGGACTGAGTCACGCGGGAGAAAAAGAAAACTAGCTGGCGAGGCAATAATGTGGGATATGACGTAAGCAGTGACATCGTATATATCAGCAAGATTTGAAGTCCGCCTTTGAAGTCCGGACTTACCTCTGTAAAATGCAGGATTTGAAGGAAGCTGAGGACATCGAACATTTTCCTTAGTTTTCTTACAATAAAATCTGAGTGAAAAAATTTGTAATATTTTGAGTGTTTTAGTTTTAAGTTTTATGTATTCCCAAGTGCAAGCCTTAGCTATGAGAGGCTAAACAAGTTTTCTCCTCCCAAAAGGAGATTACTAATGTAATAAATTTTTCTTTAAGTTCTTAATAAAATAAAGGCTGTTTGTTCAACATGTGTTCATGATGTACTATTGATCAATTCCCTTGAAGAATTACTTTTACGCCTTGGAGTAGGAAACGAACCAAGGCTGTGCTAAGCGGTTTCTGAAGGAGTCGGATAACTTGCAGATCATCTTCCCTGAGGGTGAGGTTGAACAGTGAGGAGCTGTTCGTCAAACGATCCAGGGCGATAATTAACCCTTGGTCTTTGTTTTTGGTCAAAAGAGGTATGAATTTTAAGGGATTTATTAATTTTACGGAAGCATGTTGGGCCTGATATGGTCGTAATGGACTATTTTCAGTCTAAAGACCCAATTTGTATACGGATAAATACTTGAAATAAGATCTTGATTGAAGTATGTCTTGTTGAGTTTATAGGCTGGAAACCTGACATGATCCATTTAAAACCTCTGAATAGAGACTGGATCTAAGTAGGTGTAACAATGCCACGAACAAAACAAGCTACAGAAAAATCGGGTTCTTATTTCTCGAAAAACCCGAAAAACAAATTGATTAGGGAGTGAAAACTTTTTGAGTATTGTATAATGCAATATATTTATCCTTATGAAGCAATCTGTCACAAATTAGAGTTTAAAGGGATAACTAAAACTATTGTTTATAAAGAATACATGCCTAGGGGTAAAATGGTCCAAAGGTTGCAAAAAGTAACTATTTTCATAGTTAGGGGTGCAAAGTGTTACGAATCAAAGTTTAGGTTGTGAAGTATAAAAAGGGGTAAAGTTGGGGTGGCAAATAATAATTATCTCTTTATTAATTACCAAAATTAATACAACACCAACTTACAACAACACCTTGAAGAGCACCACACTCTTCTTCAACACCACCTTTGAGATTACCACAATCTCTCTTGAAGATTACCACAATCTCCAACGGCACCTTATGAAGATTACCAAAACCTTCAACCTTGAAGAATACCAAATTCTTCAACACCTCAACAAGAAGATTACCACAATCTTCTCACACTTAACACCTATATCACCCAAGTGTGTTCTTACCACAAGAACACTCACAAGGATATCTTGTGTTGAATGATAACCCAAAAATTCAAGATTACAACTCGATAATGAATCATACAATTGAGTGCAAGTGTAATCAAGAATAGCCTAGACCTCAAGAATGTGAAAGTGAATAGCTAGGCAAATTACAACAAGAAATAAGACAATGTAAAAACAAGTGTATTCTTGAGTGTATCTTGTTGTGTTGTAGTTTTCTCTCTTATTGTGTTGCTTCAATTCTTCCTCTATTTATAGAAGATGTCTTGTACATGATAGGCTCCTCTTGGGGACATGAATTCTGTAAAAAATACCAAGACAATTGAAGAAAAGAGCTGTTAGAAATCAACCCCTCAAATTAAGGAAAAGTTGTCTGCAAACTCAATGGATAGTTTGCTGTCAAAAGAGGGGTTCGACCGGTCGCGCAGAGATAAGTTGAAATTGAAATTTCTGCGAAATTTATACAGGGGGACTGGTCGAGGGGGGGTTCGACCGGTCGCCCTCATGTTGGACCGGTTGGGGGTAGGCAAAATGCAAAACAGAGAACACAGCTGCTTGAGGCTGTCTTCAGGCACCGGTCGCCCATAGGGTCGACCGGTCGCCCTCCTTGGTTTTCCCTCTGTCCCTTTTTCTGTTCCAAAACTCAACACAGGTACGGGTTGCCCTATAGGGCGATCGGTCGAGCCTGAAACATAAGTGTTGTCCAATTTTAAATCGAAAATAAACTTCAAGAAATACTCCGAAAAATAGCAAAAACATTTTAGACCAATCGGGAGTATTATGACAACATACGGGGACATTGTTTTGATGTAAAACCATTTGACACAAAATCATATAAAAGCGTTGTCCAATTTTGTCGAAAATAAACTTGAAAAAATACTCCTGAAAATATTAAAACCATTTTAAAACATTTAGGAGTATTTGGACAACCTTTAAAAACATTGTTTTGGTATAAAAACAAAATCATCAAAATCATGATAAAACCATTTATCAAACAACCAAGTCTATCAGTTGAAGTGTGAATCAATTCCATGATTGGAGCAGACTCAAGTCACCTGGGGTAATGGCAGCAGTTAAGTGAAGACAACTGACTTAGATCAGTTGGAATAAAGTCAAGAATATTACTCGATATAGTAATATGTCAACCTGCCAGGTCTAAAAGTGTTTGGCCCAGAATTGTGCAAAAGAAAGGAACTAATGGGAAACACTGCACCTTGTGTCAGACCCTGCAAACCTGAAATGCCATTTAATACAAGGAAAGGTCAAATCTCAAAGGTTGCAGACCAAGACAAGACAAGCCAAAGAACACAAAGTGACATTTGAAACTAGCCTATATCTTCAACGGGCAAATTTCAAATGTGCACTATAAAAGGCTGAGGAAGCTATTGTAAAAAAGTTACCTGAACCTAGCAAGAGCAAGCATTATTCAAGCAACTAACCTGCAATATTCTCAAAGCAATTCAAGCAATTCCTCAAAGCCTAAAACTCAAGAAACTCGATCCAACACAAGCTGTGAAGGAGAGATAATTTCAACCAGTTGAAGAGAAAACTTTTGAAGAAATAAAAGGGGTCTACTTTCCAAGTTGAAGGATTGTAGAAAGGTTCAAGGTCGAACCAAGTATCAAGTTGTTGGAGGGCTTCGTGATCAATCCAAGAACTTGAGAAGTGAGCTGAAGTAGCCAGTCAGTTGCCTCGTGAAGAAGCTTAGTCGCAAGAGAAGCCAACTGTGTGATCAAGGCTGTCTCCAGACTGATAACCACTCTGTAAACTGATATGTTACATAGTGGATTCCTCCAGGAGTTGGAGACGAGAGGATTAGAAGAATTACCCCATCTTCGAACCTCTATAAAAATACTTATGTCATTTACTTTCATCACTTACTTTCCTGCATATCCATTTTATAACTACTGATAAGTTTATATTTGCTATCCAACTGATAATTAATCAAGTGCTAAAAATCAAGTGTTTAAAACAAGCTTAAAACAAATTAAAGGGTGATAAGTCTTCCGCTATTAAAAACCAAATCAGCCAAATTAAGTATTTAGCTTAAGCAGTCGAGTTATACTATCAACAACTCTATTGAGTCTGTTGAATGGGTAACTTAGCTGAATAGCCAACTTAGTTGTCCTCCAAGGACTCAACTGATTTGAGTCAACTCTGTTGAATTATTTAAGAGGACTAAAATCAAAAATTTGGTAAGGTTTATTCAACCCCCCCTTCTAAACCTTACACCACACCCCTTGGGACCTACAAGTGGTATCAGAGAGGTTGGTTCAATGAGCCTTCCGCACTGGTTAATGAACTAGATCTCCATCTTTTCAAAAGGTTTTAACACTTGTGTTTTTCAAAGTCTTTCATTGTTTAAGCAAAGTTTTTATCATGATTTTGATGATTTTGTTTAAATGTGTTTTTACACCAAAATAATGTTTCTAAATGTTGTCCAAATACTCCCGATCGATATAAAATATTTTTACTATTTTTTCGGAGTATTTCTTGAAGTTTATTTTGACAAAAATTGGACAACACATAAATATTTCATCATGATTTTGATGAATTTGTTTCATTGTGTTTTTACACTAAAACAATGCTTCTAAATGTTGTCCAAATACTCCCGATCGGTCTAAAATGTTTTTACTATTTTTTTGGAGTATTTCCTGAAGTTCATTTTCGGCAAAAATTGGACAACTCCTCTATTTTGAGGTCAACCGGTCGCCCTATAGGGCACCCGTATCTGAAAGTTGTTCATAACAAAGAACAACCTGTTTGCTGAAAAAAATAAGTCGACCGGTCACCCTATAGGGCGACTGGTGGCGTCGACCGGTCGCCGTGTAGGGCGACCGGTGTCTGAGTTTGGTTCGAATTTTGCAAACAACTGCATTGCATTTTTGAAGAGGGCAACCAGTCCAAGGGGGTGTCGACCGGTCGGACCCCCGTCGACCGGTCGCCCTGTGTAAAAATCTTAGTGTTTTCAATGTTTTCTCATTTCTAAGCGACCGGTCGCCCTACTTTTTTGACAGAAAATTCTAACCGTTGTGCAACAGACAACATTTTCTCAAATTATGGGGTTGATTTCTAACATCTATAATCTTGATTTTAATTGTTTTTTTCTGTAGATTTTCAATCCGCAAGAGGAGCCTATCCTTGATCAAACCTCTTCTATAAATAGAGGAAGTTTTGGAGCAACAATATAACCAATTAATACACAACACAACAAGATACACTCAAGCAAATACTTGTTCTTTCATTTTCAATATACTTGTTGTAATTGCCTAAGGTCTTACATTTTCACATCTTGAGGTCTAGGCTTATTTCTTGATTACACTTGCACTCAAAGTTTTGTATAATTTATTATCGAGTTGTAATCTTAAATTTGGGTTCATCATTCAACACAAGATATCCTTGTGAGTGTTCTTGTGGTAAGAACACACTTGGGTGATCTAGGTGTTAAGTGTAAGAAGATTGTGGTAATCTTCTTGTTGAAGAGTTTGGTGCTCTTTGAGGTGTTGAAGAATTTGGTGTTCTTCAAGTCGGAAGATTGTGGTAATCTTCACAAGGTGGCGTACAAGATTGTGGTAATCTTCAAGGGAGATTGTGGTAATCTCCAAAGAGGTGTTGTAAGGTGATGTTGTATTAATTGTGGTAATTAATAAAATCTTTTTTTTCTTTTTGAAATCCATCCCGTAGATACTGGGGTGGATTAGGCCCTAGGTGGGTTGAACCTCTATAAATCGACATGTTTTGTTTACTTCCCGCACTTCCATTCTTGTCTTGGCTTATTACATTCGAAAAAGAGGGCATAATCGAAAAAATGGGCATAATCTATTCACCCCCTTTAGATTATCGTAGACACTTAGACTTACAAGTGGTATCAAAGCCAAACTCTTTGTCAAGCTCGTTCCACATCACGAGTAAAGAGGAACGATCATTGGCTACGAATGAAGTCTACCTTACCGGTGCCTCCACCAACAAGCCACCACTAAATGGAATGCTATTTACAAAGTTGCGGGTTCGATATTTGGAACATGGTCATGAATGGAGAATCCATCCCGATGAAAGACGGACCACTCACCTCCAAAGTCCTCAAGGAGCTCAATGATGAAGACAAGGAAATTCTCTCCTTAAATGGTAAAGCTCTAAATATTCTTCATTGTTCACGTACTTCTTCGGAATACAGTCATATTCGAGGAATACGATCGACACATGAAGCATGGGAAAAATTAGAAGATATCTATGAAATATATGCAAATGAAAGGAGTCATTCAAAAGCTTCTACTTCTCAATCGGATACAACATCAACTCCAACAACATGGGATGAGCTTCTTACAACTTCCGATGATGAAGAAGCCGAGCAATGTTTAATGGGCATCGACGAAGACAATGAGGTACGCTCTAACTCTTCTATTTCTTTTAGTAATGAAATGCATGATGATTATGATGATTTGCAAAATGATTTCGATGAACTTCAAAATGAATTCCATAGCTTGCTCTTTAAATACAAAAATTTGAGAAAGGAATTCAATACCTTGAAAAATGATAAGGATAGCTTATTTGCTTCATATGAATCACTTTGTTGTGCTCACACTACCACACTTTATAAGGTGATAAGCCTTGAAAAAGAAAATTGTACTCTTGTTGAGGATATTAATTGCATGAAAAAGGATTTATTAAAATTCAACTTGAGTACCGATAAGATTCTTGATGTTCATCGTTATGATCATGTGAAACTAGAACTTGGTTATAAGCCTAATGTTGTCAATGATATGAAAAAGAACTAAGTCACTAAGCATATTGGTCATTATACTTCTAGAATTATTACATGCTTCTATTGTGGTAAAAAGGGTCACACGACTAATACTTGTCGGGCTTGAAATAACTCTAATTATTATCGGAGACCTAAAAGTCTCAATGCTAATCACAAAGGACCCAAACACTTGAGGGTACCACAAGAAAGTAATATGATAGGTACTCGGTGCAACAAAAATCAAAGAAAATTCAAATTGTCAAATCGACAACAAACATTTGCGCCACCTGATCAAAGGAGAAGATATTATCAACAAAATCAAATTCCCAGAAGAAACTATAATCAACAAGGGAAAGGACATAATCCTTGGAATTGGCAAAATTGGAGAAGACATCATCAACAAGATGATTTCCCAAGAGGAAGATACTATCAACAAAGGGAAAGACACAACCCGTGGAAATTGCGTAATTGGTAAATCGTATCTTCTCATTTAAATATGAATATTTTGTTTGATTGTATTTTTGCCTTAATTGTCAAAATAATTTCTCAAATATTTCTATTAATAATAAGGTCTTCGATAAATATTGTTTAAATCTTTTTTGACGAGAAGACCTTGTATAATGCTCTTCTAAACTAGTGTGTATTTCCTAGAATTTGTATGTGTGTTATATCTTATGGATTTATGAAGCATAGTATACTTGTGATATCTTTTATTGCTTTAGCCTACACTTCTATTACTATGTTTTGTGCAAGATTTGTGTTGGATATATATATATATATATATATATATATATATCTTCATCAATAGTTATCTACTCATAATTTGTCAAGAGTTTCATAAACTATTGAGGTACGCTCACCTGTGTTATTCCTACTCTCACTTGATATTTTTCATGACGTATGTTTATGTGCTTGCTTTCCAAGATATTTCAAAGAATTTCATACAAGTGCCATTAAGAGGATTTTTCGATTTTTGAAAGACACTATTCAATAAAGCTTGTTTTATCCGAGACCTGTAAAGGATTATATTTTATTTTGATAAAATATTTGATTTTTATCCTCCTCTTAAATTATGCATTTTATTGCACATATTCATGTCTTTATTCTTGGTTGCTTTGTCAAATCTCTTCTTCAATATACTTCTTATAAATGAGGTCTCAACTATATGCTCTTGGATTTTCAAATTTCAAAAGAGACCTTATATAGCTTCCTATAAGCATATTTGAACTTACATGTTTTATTAAACTCTTGATGATTTTTTTTTGGCATAGTATGTGTTACTTGTTTTAGTGTCTATATTATTCGATATTTCTATGCTCTTGTGCAAGATATCTTGTTAAGATTTTGCAGAAATTTTTGGTATTTCGGAACAAGCTTGATGACCAAGGCAAGGTTAGTAGCTCAATGGTATTGTCAAGAAGAAGGTATTGATTATGATGAAACATTTTCACCCGTAGCACGTTTTGTAGCTATTCGTATTTTACTTGCCTTTTCTTGTTTTAAAAAATTTCAAGTTTTACCAACTGGATGCTAAATCCGACCTTTTAAATGGTTTTATTCAAGAAGAAGTCTATGTAAAACAACCTCCGGGGTTTGAAACAAGCACCCCGTGCATGGTATGATAAACTTAGCTCTTTTCTTTTGCAAAATGGTTTACAAGAGGTAAAGTTGATACTACTCTCTTTGTTTTTGAAAAAGGGCAAGATTGTTTACTTGTGCAAATTTATGTTGATGATATTATTTTTGGTGCTACTAATGAATCCTCGTGCAAGAAATTTTCTAAGTTAATGCAGGGTGAATTTGAGATGATCTTGATGGGGGAGCTAAACTTCTTCCTTGGACTTCAAATTAAGCAATGCCAAGAAGGTATTTCACAATCAAAGTATACAAAAGAACTTTTGAAGAAGTTCGGTATTGAAGAAGAAAGGACCGTCACTACTCCTATGGCAACCAACATCAAATTAGATAAAGATGCCAAAGGCATATTGGTTGACAAACTAATTCGAGGTATGTTTATCTACTTCTATTATTCCCATAGACTCGACATTTTTTATGCCCTATGTCTATATGCTCGACTTCAAAAACAATCCCAACGAATCTCATTAAAGTGCCGTTAAAAGAAATTTTCGGGATAACAAGTCCGGTGATAATAATTTTTTTGGGATAATAAGTCCGGTGATAATAATTTCTCAAAATATGGTTCGTCATAATCGAACTAAACATATTGAGATTCTATATTTTTTAAGGGATTGCGTTTCCTAAACGAAAAATTGAGATGTGTTTAATTCCGTCTCAAGGATAACTCGCGGACATTTGTTTTTAATCGTTAACCGCCAAGTCTTTTACCTCATTTCAAGCTTGTTTAGGCATAATGTATATTGAATGAGGTCTATGTTTGCATTTCGTACGTTTTTAAAACTTAGGGGTGAAAAATCGGATTTTTGGTTCAAAATTCGGACAGAAACTGGACTAGTGTTTAGACACCGGTCGACAGAGAGGTCGAACAGTCAAACAAGTGCAGGGACCGGTCGCCCTACCCATCAACCGGTCGCCCTAAGTGATTTCTCGGTTAAAAATGCTCTTGTCCTTAAAAGTGTCATTTTTGGTCATTTTCTTCCAAACTCGAATCCCTTTGCAAATTTCACACACATTTCACTCAAAATGATTTATTTCTTGTATTTTATATATTTTTGAGTTTATGCTATTGGTATATCATCCATGATACCCGACCTCTCCGATTAATTGGTAAGAACTCTTCTTCTTTATCTCAATTGGGTTGAACCCTTTAGAATATGCTTCATCTTTGATACTTTGTTGGAATTCTTATATTCTTATGTTGGGTATGATGATTGTTGTTGGATGATATTTGTAAAATTGCTTTTTGTGATGAAAAATTTGGCTTGATTAATTTTACAAGGGCTATATACATCTTCTTTATTATTTGGCCTTGCCAAGTGTTCTATAAAACGTTTCAATGAAAAATTCATCACCTACATGATTCTCCCGATTTCAAAAGTCTTATACATTTATAGAGATCATGTTTTGATAATCAAATGGGCTTTTACAAGTCATATTATCGACTTTTTCCTTAGCTTTTGGAATTTTAAGCTTAATGATCAATAGCTCGATAAATCGATATTATTGCGCACTTTGACATGAATAAATGATGTTTTTATCGTGCTAACATTGTTTTTTATGATTCCAAAGGGGGAGAAATAGGAAATAAGCTCATTAGCTCAAAGAAACTAAAATAAGCTCACGAAAGAAACTATAAGCTATGGCTCTTTAAAGCCAAAAGCTGTGGATATAAACTAGTCCATTGGATGTATCTTGGACTTGTGGTACTTGTTTAATGGTTGTTTTTGATAGGGGGAGCTTCTAAGCTCATGATATTCTTGGTTACATTGTAAAAGCTGAGCTTCTAGCTTTTATTTGATTGCTTCTATACTACTCTTGTTGTGCATGTTGATAGGGGGAGCTTTTGCAAAATATTTTTGAAAATCTTTACTCTCTTCCTTGGCTATTATGCATGGATTGCTGTCGCTCGAAACGGATAGTTTATTTTTGACCAGAAAACTTGTTTTGTTTTCAAAATCATCCTCTTAATATTGTTTTGGTTTGTAATCATCAAAAAGGAGGAGTTTGTTAGATAAATATTTTTATCATGATTTTGATGATTTTGTTTAAATGTGTTTTTACACCAAAACAATGTTTCTAAATGTTGTCCAAATACTCCCGATCGATATAAAATGTTTTTACTATTTTTTCGGAGTATTTCTTGAAGTTTATTTTGACAACAATTGGACAACACATAAATGTTTTATCATGATTTTGATGAATTTGTTTCATTGTGTTTTTATACTAAAACAATGCTTCTAAATGTTGTCCAAATACTCCCGATCGGTCTAAAATATTTTTACTTTTTTTTTCGGAGTATTTCTTGAAGTTCATTTTCGACAAAAAATGGACAACTCCTCTGTTTTGAGGTCAACCGGTCGCCCTATAGGGCAACCCGTATCTCAAAGTTGTGCAAAACAGAGAACAACCTGTTTGCTGAAAAAAGGGAGATCGACCGGTCGCCGTGTAGGGCGACCGGTGTCTGAGTTTGGTTCGAATTTTGCAAAATTCTCTGCATTGCATTTTTGAAGAGGGCAACTGGTCCAAGGGGGTGTCGACCGGTCGGACGAGCCCTGTGTAAAATCTTAGTGTTTTCATTGTTTTCTTATTTCTACGCGACCGGACGCCATACCGTTTTGACAGAAAATTCTAACCGTTGTGCAACAGACAACTTTTCCTCAAATTGTGGAGTTGATTTCTAACAACTATAATCTTGATTTTAATTGTATTTTTCTGTATATTTTCAATCCACAAGAGGAGCCTATCCTTAATCAAACCTCTCCTATAAATAGAGGAAGTTTTGGAGCAACAATATAACCAATTATACACAACACAACAAGATACACTCAAGCAAATACTTGTTCTTTCATTTTCAATATTCTTGTTGTAATTGCCTAAGGTCTTACACTTTCACATCTTGAGGTCTAGGCTTATTTCTTGATTACACTTGCACTCAAAGTTTTGTATAATTCATTATCGAGTTGTAATCTTGAATTTGGGTTCATCATTCAACACAAGATATCCTTGTGAGTGTTCTTGTGGTAAGAACACACTTGGGTGATCTAGGTGTTAGGTGTAAGAAGATTGTGGTAATCTTCTTGTTGAAGAGCTTGGTGCTCTTTGAGGTGTTGAAGAATTTGGTGTTCTTCAAGTCGGAAGATTGTGGTAATCCTCACAAGGTGCCGTAGAAGATTGTGGTAATCTTTAAGAGAGATTGTGGTAATCTCCAAAGAGGTGTTGTAAGGTGATGTTGTATTAATTGTGGTAATTAATATAATCTTTTTCTCGTTTTGAAATCCATCCCGGAGATACTGGGGTGGTAGAGGATTAGGCCCTAGGTGGGTTGAACCTCTATAAATCGATGTGTGTTGTTTACTTCCCGCACTTCCATTCTTGTCTTGGCTTATTACATTCGAAAAAGATGGCATAATCAAAAAAATGGGCATAATCTATTCACCCCCTCTAGATTATCGTAGCCACTTGGACTTACAACCTGGACAATGTGGCCAAGGATATTCTCTACAAAATGTTGGACTAAGTCATGTTCAACAAAGTCAATCTTGCAAATCTGCAAAAGAAATTTGGGATAAGTTGACTTTAATTTGTGAAGGATCAGAACAAATTAAGGAAAATAAATTAATTGTTGCAGTTCAAAAATTTGAAAAATTTAAAATGCTTGCAGGTGAAACTATAGATCAGCTGGATGCCAGATTTACTGAGATTACAAATGAGCTTTCAGGTCCTGGGAAAAAATATACACAGAAGGAAATGTGTATGAAGATTTTAAGAGCCCTCCCAGCTGAATGGGAAATGAAGGTCATGGCCCTGAGACATTCAATGGACCTCTCAAGAACATCTAACCATGAGCTATTCTCAGACCTCAAAGCCTATGAGTTTACAGTTGTGCCCAAGACAGCTGCATTGTTGGCCAGTGATGGGAAAAGAGCTGAGCCACAAGAGACCATTGACCAAGAGGAGATTACCCTGATAGTTAAAAGATTCAATAAGTTCTTTAACAAGAACTATAAAAGAAACAAGGCTGAAACCTCCAGAAGACATTCAACACCTCTCCAAAGCAAGGAAGGACATGCCACCCAAGAGAGCTGAGCATCAAAGAGCTGATTATCAGAGAGCTGACAATCAAAGAACACACAGAGCTGATCAAAGAGCTGAGAACCTGTGTTGGAACCGTAGACAACCAGGACATTTTGCAGTTGACTTTTCCTATCCACCAGTCAACAAATATAGGAATGAAGAAGAAAGAAAAGTCTTCAGGGAAAGAAGACAGGAAAAGTAGAAAGCCATGTTGGCTGCTGAGCCAGCCAAGTGCAAAGAAGCATCAGACTCAGATAGTAGTGAAGCAGACTACTCAAGCAAATCTGAAGAAGAGGCTATGATCTGCCTCATGGCCAAAGAACAAGATCAAGAAGATGAGGTACACTCTAACTCATCTCATTCTGATTCAAGTGATTGTGACTGTGATACACACACTTCATCACCCACAGATTTTTATGATTCATTAGGCAAAATGATGAAAGCTTTTGAACACATAAAGTCCTCACACACAACCTTAAATGAGAAAAACAGCCAGCTTAAAAGCCAAAACTCACAACTGACAAAAGAGCTGAGTAATCTGAGTCACATAGCTGATGAGAACACTAAGCTAAAGGCTGAAAATATCAAGATCATAGCAGAGTTAGCTGCTACAGAAAAGAGGGAAAAAGATCTTAAAAATGTGATTGCCTCATTTACAAAAGCATCAAAATCATTGGATGAACTTATTATGAGTCAAAAGGAATGTGGAGACAAGACATGCATAGGATTTAATTCCTTTGTACATAGTCAAAATCCAAAAGTGATTTTGGAAAAGGGATCTTCAAGCAATGAAGTATTCCAAAAACCCAAAACACCAAATGCTGCACCCACATTCACTCCAAAGCACAATCACAATCATAATGACCTTGGTTATAAAGGGAAAGGAAAGAAGCCAGTTGAGTATGCTGAAAGGACATCGGAGAAGAAATTCAGCCGTGTCCCTCAACAAACTCCTAATAGAAAATACTCTGTGAAAAGTAAACAAAGCTACCAAAAACCCTAGAAATTTCATCAGAGAAATACATATGATGGGAATGGTAGAAACTATCCAAACTATGCCGATTGGAATAATGTGAACAATCAACAAAGACCTATGGAATAGAAGCCAAAATGGCAAAGACCTAAACCTCAACAAAGGTCATTCCAAAGGCAAAAGAGTTTTCATCAGCACACATATGCACCCAAGCACTACACTCAGAAATACCACAACAACCCCAAGAAAGCAATTGCTAAAACACACACATAGTCATACAGACAAAAGAGATAGCTGTATGATCCTAAAACCCCCAATGCTAATGTGCACTATGATTATGGCACTGATAGATGGCAACCTCTTAGAGTAGGTCAATTTGGCTATAGGTTGGTTGGAATATCTTATAGCACTAACCCCCCAGAACCCAGACAAGTATGGGTACCTAAAAACTAATTTCCTTAATTGTAGGTTCAAGGAACAGCTGAGTGCCAAGGAACCTGGTACATGGATAGTGACAGTTCTAGACATATGACAGGAAACAAGAAAATCTGTCAAGATTCAAGGAAATTAGAGGTGCTAAAGTTATATTTGGAGGAAATGAAGCTCTAGGGGAGATCAAAGGCACAAAATCCATCAAGAAAAATGGATTGGATATCACAGATGTTGCTTATGTTGAAGGTCTCAACTTCAACCTGTTGAGTATCAGCCAGCTCTGTGACAAGGTTACAATGTAGGATTCAACGTAGGGATATGCCAAATCAAAGATGCTGAATCAAATGAAATAGTGCTGCAAGGGTCAAGGCAAAAGAATATGTATGCGGTAGATTGGTCTATTGCTACTCCAAGCACATGTTTGCTAGCAAAGAGCACAACCGAATCAAGTTGGATGTGGCACAAGAAGGTTTCATCGAACTTTAAGACAATCAATAAGCTTGCAAGGAGTCATCTTGTAGAGGGATTGCCAGACTCAGTATACAAGAAAGAAAGTATATGTGATGCATGCCAGATGGGAAAACAAATCAAATCATCATTCAAGGATAAGCCAAGTCCTTCTTCAACAAGGATATTACATCTGTTGCATATGGAGTTATTTGGTCTAGTTGAGCCAGCTAGCATCAGTGGGAAGAAATACACTTAGTTGTGGTGGATGATTATTCAAGATATACATGGACAATTTTCATGTGTAAAAAGAAGAAAACACTACAGGTGTAAGAAACAAGATGAATGAGGAAGGATATGTTGTAAGAAACAAAGCAAGATTGGTAGCCAAAGGGTATTGCCAAGAAGAAGGTATAGATTTTGATGAAACCTTTGCTCCTGTTGCTAGATTGGAAGCAATAAGGATGTTTCTTGCCTATGCTGCACATAAGAACTTCATTGTATATCAAATGGATGTGAAGAGTGCTTTTCTAAATGGACTATTAGAAGAAGAAGTCTATGTTGGACAACCTCCAGGTTTTGAGCAGAAAACTATTGGAGATAAGGTCTACAAGCTCAAGAAAGCATTATATGTATTGAAACAAGTACCAAGAGCATGGTATGATACATTGTCTCAATTTCTAACTGACAATGGGTTCACCAAAGGCAAGGTTGATAGAACACTATTCAGGATTCAAGATGGAGAGAGTATACTACTTGTTCAAATATATGTGGATGACTTCTTTTTTGGTTCCACAAATAAAGAGCTGTATGTCAAGTTCGCAAACCTCATGCAAGGCAAATTTGAAATGAGCATGATGGGAGAGCTGACTTTCTTCCTAGGACTTCAAGTCAAGCAATTGAAGGATGGAACCTTCATAAGCCAAACCAAGTATACTAGAGATTTGATGAAGAAATTTGGTATGGAAGAGAAGTCTTCTGTGAAGATTCCTATGAATACATCAGTCAAGATGGAAATGGACGCAGATGGCAAAGCTATTGATCAAACCAGATATAGAGCTCTCATTGGATCATTGCTCTATTTAACAGAAAGCAGGCCAGACATCACCTTGCAGTAGGTGTATGTGCTAGATTTCAATCTGCACCAAAAGAGAGCTACATGACTGCAACTAAGAGAATCCTAAGATATTTGAAGGGATGCTAGGAAGTCGGCTTATGGTATCCAAATGAAGGAGGATTTAAGCTTGTAGGATACTCGATCCTCGGTATCTTTGGATGTAGAGTTGACAGGAAGAGTACTTCAGGTACACGTCAAATGCTTGGAAATAGATTGGTTTCTTGGTTCAACAAGAAACAAAATTCAACCGCTACATCTACAGTTGAAGCAGAGTACATAGCTGCGGGCAGCTGTTGTGCCCAAATATTATGGATGAGACAGTAGCTGAGAGATTATGATGTTGAAGGAAAAGAGATTCCAATTATGTGTGATAACACTAGTGCTATTGCAATCACTCAAAATCCAGTATTGCATTCAAGAACATAGTACATTGATGTCAGATATCACTTTATAAGATATCATGTTGAAAAGAAAGACATCACCTTGGAATACATCTCAACTGATAAGCAATTAGCTGATATATTCACAAAGTCATTATGTGAATCAAGGTTTGAAGAGCTCAAGAATGAGTTAGGATTAATTGAGCTGAGTTAGGATACTCAGAAGACTCAACCAGCAGAGATAGAAGATGAAAAAATGGAAAATAAGCAACTTTCACATTTCAAAGTGAAATTATTGATCGGGAAGTCACCAGATGTATTGAGTTAGTTAGCCGCAATTGAGTTACATCATGAGAAGAGAGAAGTAGAGTTGAGTCACTTTGGAAGAAAGCTGAATCATTTATGAGCTAAGTAATAAAAACGCAGTCATTTTATTCGAGCGGGAATGTTTTTAAGAATGACGTCAACGTAATTATGACTGTCAGCACAAAAGCTGCATAGTAAACCATATGATTGGATATAAATGTTGCTGCATTTAATGTCGGAAAATTAATGCGGTTTTTAAGGCTTAATCTTAATCGTTGATTTTGATCAATATTTTCAAATTCCAAAAGCCGTCCTTTCACGTCCCATATATACAAAATTTTATTTTCTCTCTCCTCACACAAACCTACTCGTCTTCAGCAAAGAAATCTTATTCTCTCTACAACTAAGTTCGAAACCCTAGTTCTTCAAGTTCGTTTTTCGCATTTTTAATCGGTAAAATCTTCTGAAAATGGCAAGTACTCATGATTCCGTGTTGTTGCCTGAGAAAATCCACTCTGGATTGTCTGTGCACTTCGATGTAATGATCAAACAGGGCGTTGATGGTGCCCTTGTGAAGGAGATAGCTTGAAAAGCTAGAAAAGTCCGGCCTGAAGGACTTCTTATCTATGCAGTTCATGCACACTTACTTGGAGGAAGTGTCCATGTTCTACATAAACGTAGAGGTGCATGACTATGAAATCCGTTCATCCGTCCACAACAAGGACATTAAAATCACTGCAAAGGACCTTGCTGAGCACTACTTTTTGCCCGCGGAAGGATTGAAGGACATCGCTGAGAAGGATGTCAACCTGGCTGCAGCTTGGAAGGAAGTTGCAAAGCCAGAGATGCTGCTAAGGCTGTGTATACAGCCAAGAAGGAGTTTCTGAAGGAAGACTACCACAAACTGATGGACATCATGTCCAAGTGCATGGATATGAAGTTTGGAAGCTTTAATCAGCTGTCCAAGACTAAGCTGATCGTGATGGCTGCGATCATGCAAGAAAAGAAGGTGAATTAGGCTGAGCTAGTCTTCAGCCGAATATGCCAGAACGTGATGAACAGGTCCTTCAAGGAGGATGGGACCTTTGGTTGTTCGCTGGGATATGGCCTACTCATTATTTGATGGAAGTGAATGGTATTGCACTGCGCCATGGCAAACCCTTCCATGCAAACAAACGGATTTTCAAAGCGAACCTCTCCGGAGCCCAGAAGAAGGTACAAGAAAGAAAGGCGGATACGAGTGAGGGGGAATTAGCTGACCCTACTGAAGATACAGCTGAGACCTCCCCAACTCTCTCTCCAAAGCAAAAATCAAAGAAGAGAGCTGCACCATCTAAGCGTGCCCCTGCCCCAGCAGCCAAGTCGAAGAAAGCACCTGCCCCAGCAGCCAAAACCAAAGCCCTTGCCCACGCAGCCGATGCACCTGTCCAAGCAGCCCATGCCCCTGTCCCCGCAGCCGAGATTGAGGAGGAACCCCGCATTTCCTCACCGGTCGTGAAGAAGAAGCGCACTGCCAAGTCAAGGAAGGCAACTACGAAAGCTTCTATTGAAACACATGCCTTCACTATTGAAGAGCAAACTGGAGTGGAACTAGAGATTCCATTGGTTGCCACTAAAAGAAGATGGTTGTTCAGAAAATCTGAGTTGGAGAAGACAACCGAGTCCAGCACTCAGCCGGACAAGCAAGAGGAGACTGCTGATGCTCAAGAGGAGCAATCTCCAGAGATAGTAGATGCCCCTGAGAAGACTGCTGATGCTGATCAGCAGAGAATCGAAGACCCAGCTGTGCGGGAGACAACTGAGGAGAAAGAGATAACTGAGACAACTAAGCCCATGGAAGAACAAGTTGTCTCACCCCTTCAGACAGACGCCGTTGAGTCTGAGGAGGAGCACGCCCCTCTCACCACCATTCAAGAGACTGGAGAAGATGATAATGATGACTTGATAATGTACTCTCCGGTGTACCCAAACATTCAACAAAGATTAAGAGAATGGAGGGCATGGAAGTTGGATTAATCTAGGCGACGGTTTGCGCGCCCAAAATTCATTGAGGATGAGGAGGAACTTCTTAGGTTTCTTGGACATGCTTCCGTCCAGTTTGCCCTCAATGAAGACAGCTACATGGAAACCCTCCGTTTTATCAAGGAGAAAGAGAAGGAGAAAGATGAGGAGCATGCCAGAGCCTTGGAGAAATCCAAGATATGTTAGCAGACAGGGACTTATGAGCATATCCATGAGTCCACTAATAGCGATGATGATGAGATGAATCCAACTACTGCAGTAGATAAGTCCGAGATGCAGCAGGCTATTAGATAATCAAGAGCCATGCATGAGATGAGTCTTCAAGAAGGCCCAGGAGAGTCATCCAAAGTCTCTTCTAGGACTAATCCTTTGGGAGTGGCACATCAGATTACTTCTGATATTGCTGCAACCACGTCCCCCGTGCGGTCGGAAGATGGCTCCAAGGGAACTGGCGATGAAGCTGGGAATTTGGGCACCCAAGCCAAGCTTAACCCTGAAGAAAGTGTTGAGACACATGCCCTAACGACTGTACACTCAAGGGAAACAACAGCCGTGTCTCAGGAGAAGAGTGACCCTAACACCGTTCACTCAGCTGGTGCACTGGCTGAGGGGGAAACTCTCTCCACCACAGCAGGACTGAAGGATGCTGTGGGAGACAAAACACAAAAGTTAGGAGGCGAAACGAATGATATAACTGAACGACAGATTGACATTAACGATGCTCGGACAATTGAGTGTGTCTCACCTGAGATGTCAACTGCTTTGAAGGCCGATAAAGCTGCTGCTGCAGCTAAGGCAAAGGATGGAGAGACCCAGGGAGTTGAGACTCTGGGTCATGAAAGTGCAATCCAAGGAGTTGAGACTCCGATAGATGCCACCGTAGAAGACCCTAAGACAACTGAGTTTGTTGGAGGGATCGTAGAAGGCCCTATAGCGGTTGAGACTGTTGGGGGTAATGAAGGACTAAGGGAGGTTGAGACTTCCCTAAGTAAAGAGCAAGGAGAACAGAACATCCCTCAACTTGAAGGAGCTGCTGCAGAAGAGGAGATTAGCGCCCTTCACGATTCCCAATAGCACATTGACACATCATTTTTGGGATTGGAGGATGAAACCGAGTCCACACATCCTAAAGATTCTTCGATGGACAAGGCTTAGGATGTTCTCAAATCTCAGAGCCAAGTCAGTGATAAGACGGCTCGAATGAGGTTCAATTTTGATGATGAGCCAACTCCAAAGGCCTCATTATCCTCCGGTTACGTTGATGAATTAGCTGAGGACCAGGTTACTCAATTGGAAAAATACACTGAGACCGAGGAAGGCATTAAGGCACAATGAGGGCTCGATCGGTGAACAAACATTCACAACTGCTCCAGCTGCGAAAGAGTCAGCTGCGTAGGCTACCACAACTGCAACAGTAACGACTCCCACAGCTCAATCAGGCTTTCACAATTTGCATCAACATCTGCCGATGACGTTCTTTGCATCCCGAGGCATAAAGAGCTGGATCATTCTAGGAATTTTAGAGTCAAAACCCTCAAGGTGAAGCCTCGGGGATACGTTTCATACGCAATGATGTTTTTGAGGATATGTTCTCGTTCACTGCAAAATTGCCCGACATGGAAAATGAATCTGCCGCAGAACTAAAGAAATATATCGTGCAAGAAGAGCCTGTCATTCCTACAAATACGATTGTGCTAATTAACTTCAATTTCGATGCAGAGTGGCCGACAACTGAGTCATATCTGACAGCTAAGTACCGTGAAGCCTTCAAGAAGATCTGTGAAGAGATTAAGAAGATGGAACGCCACCAGGCAACTCTGGATTTGAGATTGGACAATCGGGATGCTACCCTCACAGCCGATGTGAGAGGGATTATAGTTCGTATAAGGGAATAGGCTGTACAACAGACAACCATGCATTCGGAGCAGGTCCGTCACTTCAAGGCCCTCTTTGCCAAAATGCTTGTATGGAGTGCGGACACGTCTATGTTTTAGCAGCGGATGAAGAAACACATAGTGAGGATGGAAACCTCTCATAAGGCGGATATGGAGCCGCTACAACACTTTCACAAGACTGAGATCACTCGCCTAGAGAACACCATGAATGAAAAGTTCAGTCTTCTGATGGCGGAGATGAAATTAGTGACAACCGAGTCGAAGGCTACTCGTTCAGAGTTTCGCAAAGCCTATTCTACAGCAAACTCCAAGCAAGACTCGACCAACAGCCGACTGGATTCATCCTCAGAGGACTATTCCTTGGGCTAACCCTTTCATTTGGTGATAATGCCAAAAAGGGGGAAGATGAGGCCCTGAAGGGATTGAAGGAAGAAATGAAGAAAGGAGGTGACAAAGCTGAGGGGGAAGGAAATTCCAAAAATCTTCCTTTAAAATTGATATATGTTGAAACCCCACAGCTTGGTGAAGTCACAACCTCTATTCTCAGCAAGCTACCCCAGAACATACCCAGCGAAAGAGCTGAAGTGGCCATGAAAGATAAAAGGAAGGCCATCGAAGCTGCATTCAAGGAAGTAGCTCAGAAGCAGTCAGCTCGCGTGGAAGAAATAATGAAGCAATATGGTGGTCCACCCGGAAATGACTATGTTGCGATCAAGCCCCCGAAGGACATGACTATGCCTGATGCTGGATCTGAGCCCAGATCTATAGAGGAGTTTCAAACTCTAGAAGCAGAAGGTTACTTTCAAGGAATGACTCTACCTCAAGCGCGGGATGTGTATTGGGAGAAGGGATTGGAAGTGTGTAAATCAGCTGATAAGCAGCAGACTTCCAGCAGTCACTCGGCTGGAAAGTCCAAGGCTCCAATACAGTATACTCCAGGACAGGGATGACATGGTGGCAGTGGAAGAGGTTATCAACCACGGCCAAGACCAAAAGATGTAATGTATATTGATTGTTGATCCACAGAAGAAATGGATAACATACTGGGCTGGACACGACCATCTTGCAAATCTAGAGGTTGCACGCAAGCTAGCTGAAGCCAAGAAGAAGAGAATGAAATATCTACAAGAGAATGGCTTGAGAGGTAGCGAAGGGATGACCCTGCTGCTAAACGAGCCTATGAGAAGAAAAAGAGAGAGAAAGAAGAGAAGAAGAGGAGAAGGCAAGAGGATGACAGGAAGAGAGCTGTTGAAGAAGAGAGAAGAAGGAAGCATCAAAGGCATTGAAGTATGCTGCGAACCCCTTCGTGTGTTTTACTTTGTAAATACATAAATGTTGTAGGTCCCAAGGGGTGTGGTGTAAGGTGTAGAGGGGGGGATTGAATAAACCTCACCAAATTTCCGAATTTAAGTCCTTTAAAAATTATTCAACAGAGTTGACTCAAACAATTTGTGTCCTTGAGGGGACTAAGTTATCAATTGAGTTACCCACTCAACAGACGATAGAAATTTAATAGTATAACTCTTCATGCTTAACCCAAATACTTAACTTGGCTGGTTTCGTTTTTAACAGCGGAAGACTTAACACCCTTTGATTTGTTTAAGGCTTGTTTTTAACACTTGATTTTTAGCACTTGGTTATTTATCAATTGGATAGCAAATATGATACTAACAGCAGATATAAAGTAAATATGCAAGAAGGTAAATTTGCTGAAAGTAAATGACACAAATATTTTATAGGGGTTCGAAGATGGAGTAATTTTTCTAATCCTCTATTCTCCAACTCCTGGAGGAATCCACTATGTAACAGATCGGTTTACAAAGCGGTGAAAGGAATCCCGAAGATAGCCTTGATCACACAAACTTCTCTCACGACTCGGTTTCTTCACCCAGGCGGCATTTGCCTTGCTACTTGACTCACTTCTCAAGTTCTTGGATTTGATCACGAAGCCCTCCAACAAACTTGATAATGGTTCGACCTTGAACCTTCCTACAATATAGGCTTGGAAAGTAGACCCCTTTGGTTTCTTCAAAAGTTTCCTCTTCAACAGATTTGAAGTTGTCTTTCCTTCACAGTTTGTGTTGGAACGAGTTCCTTCGAGTTTCAGGCTTGAGGATTATCTTGATAAGCTTTGAGAATATTGCAGTTTATTTGCTTGAATATTGCTTGCTTGTTCGTGGTTCAGGTAACCTCTTCTCAATAACTTTCTCAGCCTTTTATAGTGCACATTTGAAATTTTGCCCGCTGAAGAGATAGGCTAATTTCAAATGTCACTTTTGTGGTTGTTGGCTTGTCTTGTCTTGGTCTGCAGTCCTTGATGTAGACTTTTTATCGTATTAATGGCATACAAGCTTTGCAGGTGTCTGACACAAGATGCAGTGCTTCCCATTGGTTCATTCATTTTGCACAATTCCAGGAAAAACACTTTTAGACCTGACAGCTTTACATGTTACTATATCGAGTAACATTTGTGACTTTATTCCAACGGATCTAAGTCAGTTGTCTTCACTTGACTACTGTCTTTACCCCAGGTGACTTGAGTCAGCTCCAATCTTAGGATTGACTACACTGTCACTCAACTGACAGACTTGGCTCCTTAAGTTGACTTGAATGACACTTTACTCAGCTGTTCCTTAGCTGACTATTCTTCAGTTGAGTCCTTGACTTTCTTCTTGGCCACACTCAGCTGACACACAGCAGAGTCTTCATTTCAGTCCGCAGTTGACTTCTTGTAATCCTTGGCATAGCTGACTTGACTCAGCTCTTTCAGCCCTATCTATTACAATGCAAATTACTAGGAAAATGGGGTGCCAACTTCCTAGTTTAAGCTTTACATGGTATCATCAAATCTAACAAATAAATTTCCTAACAAATGTAAGTCTTTTATAGTGAACTTTCAAAAATCTGCCTGTTGAAGAGATAGGCTGATTTTTAAAAGTCACTTCTGTTCGTTGGTTTGTGTTGTTGCAGTCTTTGATGTTGACATTTCCTCGTATTTAATGTCTTGCAGCATTGCAACGATCGACACTTGCGATGCTTCCCATTGGTTTGTTCCTTTTGCACACAACTGGAACTAACACTTTATCCCTGACAACTTTAACAGGTTACTATTCTGAGTAACATTATTGACTTTCATCAACGGATCTCGTTCAGTTGTCTTGACTTGACTATAGTCTTTTATTCCCCAGGTGACTTGAGTTAGCTTCCAATCTTTGGATGACTCATCTGTCACTTCAACCTGAGACTTGGCTTCTTGAGTTGACTTGATCGACTCTTCATACGACTATTTCACCCGGTGATACACCTTGATCGAGTTCTTGACTTTTTTCCTTGCTATACTCACTTGTCTTGCAATGAGTCTTCACTCGATCTTGATTGACTTCTTGTATTTCTAGGCATAGTGACTTGACTCAGCTTTTCCAGCCCTATCTATTACAATACAAATTACAAGGAAAATGGGGTGCCAACTTTCTAGTTTAAGTTTTACATGGCATTCATCAAAATCTAATCAATAAATTTCCCAACAATTTTCCCCTTTTTGATGATGCCAAAACTTAAAACATTAAACAACATGTAAAAAGCAAAGCTACATACAGACAATGCAGTAACAAAGAATGTATGTGTAGAATCAATCATTTTATTGATCATAGCATTTTTGTCCTTTACACAGCTGTTTACAAAGTGTATCAGAGCATATTTAAATCTTAGCAAATTACAAGCGTCTATGCTAAGATACAAATACAAAATATTTTATTGAAAGCACATATGACTTACACAACAATGTATTTACAAAAGTAAAATACATGAAGGGTTCACAGCAACACTTCATCTCCTTCGCTGCCTCCTCCTTTCATATTCAGCTCTGTCATCATCCGGTTCCTTTCTTTTTCTTTCATCTTCAGCTGCTTTCTTCTTTTCATAAGCTCTCTTCGCAATGATCTTTTCTCTTCCTTTCTTCCCATAGTGGTCTTGTCTTCTATTTTCCTCTTCTATTCTTTTCACATAATCGATTCTTTCTAGCCACTTCTAGATTCGCTTACTTCATCGTATCCGGCCCCAAAGAGATCCTTCCCTTCTTACCTGGATCTACATATTCGATATTTTTGGGTAGAGGTCTAGGTTGAAAACCTCTTCCACCACCACTTCTTCCTCCTCTTACGGGTGTATACTCTCGGGAGTCTTACGCTTACCAACAATGGATCTTTGTAGTCTACGCATATCGCTTCTTCGCATAACCGGAGACCACTTCTCCCAAGATGATCCCATGCTTGGGCTCACCGACATATTCTTGAAATAGCCTTCGGATTTGAGAGTTTTAATTTCTTCAACCGATCTTGGCTCGTCTCCATCATCTGGAATGGCAACTAGATCCTTTCGTGCCGGAATGCCTCCGTAAGTTTTTAATACTTCTTGAACACAGGCATCCGTCTTTCTTTCAATCTCTTTCATCCCTGCTTCTATAATTTTTCTCTTTTCTGACATGGGCACAGTAGAGTGTTGGATCAACAAAGTCACTGGAAGTTTGCTGATAATGGATGTTGTGACATGACCTTGCTGAGGGGTTTCAGCTATCATTAAGGTCAAATCCTTTGACCTTTCCCCCTCAACTGCTTTTCCCTTCTTCTTCTCAATGGCTTCTTCTTCCTTTTGCTTCTTAGCTGTTTCTTCCTTCAATTTCCTCAGGTATTCCTCTTTCCCCTTTTTGGCATCATCAAAGGAGAGAGGAACCCCTGGAAACATTCCTGCGAGCATGAAGTCCGATATCTTTGAAAGGCGAGTTACGCTTGGAGTCTCAACAACGCGGCATGTCTTTGTTCTAAATTACGAGCGAGTGGCCTTTGATTGACACCCACGATTTCATTTCAGCCATTAGAAGGCTGAACTTTGTATTCATGTTCTCCTCAACACGCAAAATTTCTTTTCGATGAAATTCACGCAGTAACTCCATTTTAGTTGTATGGGAGGCATGCAATCTTTCCATATATGCCTGCATCCTCTGCTTCATATTAGCATTGTCAGCACTCCAAACAAGCATCTTATTGTACAATGCCTTGAATATTGAACTTGTTCGTATCACATTGCACTCTACTGCTGACACCACTCCCTGATCCGTACCACTATTCCTCTTAAGTCTGCTGTGAGGTTGGCATCTCTATTGTCCAGACGTAGATCTAATGAGGCCTGATGCCGTTCTATCTTCTCAATCTCTCCACAGATTTTCTTGAAGACTTCACGGATCTTAGCTATCACAACTGATTCAGCTGGCGGCCATTCAACATCGAAGTCAAAGTCTGTTGGCACAATGGAGTCGGTAGGGATAATGGATCTTCTCGGACGGTGTATCGCTCCGCTCTTTAGTCGTCTCTGTCTCTGCTTTGTGGGCTCAAGTGAAAAGGGAAATAATTGCTCAAAGGCATCATCTCGCACATATGGGATTGATCGTGTCTTTGTTTGTGCTGTGATGTCTCTGGTTGAGTCGGCCTTCTTTGAAGCTTTGGGAGCCTCTTGCGAATAACTTCGGTTCAAAAAGCCGGGCCTTGTTGAGTAGGTTGGCGGTGGTGAGCGAGCTCATCTGTCTTAACAGCTTCTTCGGCCTCAGTAAATTTTTCTAAAATAATTACCTGTTTCTCGGCTGCAACACCAGCGTCATCCGAAGATGATGAAACCTGGGGGCTTGGTTCATCATCGAAGTTAAAAGTTTGATGAGCAACTTTAAAACTTGACTGACTCATTTGCGGAAGAACATCCTCAGCTATGTCCTTTTGATGTGCAATAGGAGTGGACTCAGCTTCATCTTCAGATCCTAGAAATGATATGTCAGGATTGTCCTTGGAGTCATGAAGTGCACTAATCTCCTTCTCAGATTCAGCAATGGTAACAGGAGGGATGTTCTGAACTTCTTCAGCTTTACCCAGGGAAGTCTCAACCTCCCTTGGGCCTTCGACACCTCCAGTAGTCTCAGTTGCAGCGAGGCCTTCTTCATTCCCTTCGACAGGCGCAACTGTCTTAGGGTCTTCAGTAGTGGCATCCATAGGAGTCTCAACCCCTTGGATTGTACTTTCATTGCCCATAGTGTTAACTCCTGGGGCATTTCCATCATGTGCCTCCACTGCAACAACAGTGTCCTTAGCCTGCAAAGCAGCTGACACTTCAGCTGGGACAGACTAAACTATCCGAGCTTCGTCAATATCATTCTGATGGGGTTCTTTTTCAGTTTCCTCTTCGTCTCCTTTCTTCATTGTGGAGTCACCGCAAAGATCTTCCGACCTCTACTTGCGGTGGAGTGAGTTTCCCCTCACCGGTGGCACACCAACCGAGTGGATGATGATGGGGTCACTCTTCTCCAAACCCTCGGCTGCTTCTGTTGAGTGCTCAGCCGTGGGGGCAGGTGGTAACAAACCTTTAGTAGGGGTTGGCTCAACTTGGGTGCTCATATTCCCAGTTTCATCTCCATTTCCCTTGGACCCATCTTCCGACTGCATAGGGAAAATAGTTGCAGCTATAACAGTGGCAATCTGCTGCACTACTCCCAGTGGGTCTATCTGCAGGAGAGATTGTGAGGACTCTCCTGGTCCTTCAAACATGTGTTGCTCATGCAACATCCTGGATTCCCTCATAGCTTGCTGCATGTCTGACTTCTCCTTTGCAACAACATGATCCATATCTTCATCACTCTCAGACAACACATCTATATGAGGGTGAGTGTGTTCCGTTCGATAAGAGGACATATAATCTTGGCTTTCTCGAGAGCTTCAGCTTCCTCAGCTGCTCTGGCTTGAGCCTTCTCCTTGAAAATTTGCAAGATGTTCAAGCAGTTGTCTTCATCAAGAGCCTGAACTACTTTGGTGATGCCTAGAAATTCTAACAACTCCTCATCTTCTTCTATGAACTCAGGGCGTTCAAACTGCACCCTTGAGTGACTTAGCTTCCACGCCCTCCATTCACGTAGACGGTGCTGGATGTCTGGATATACAGGAGAAAGTACGATAACATCATCATCCTCATCCTCCTCTTCTTGTCCTTTCTTTTCTGGGATGGAAGGTAGCATGCTCTGCTGCTCTTCACCTCCAGCAGCGTCCGTAGTAAGCGGAGAGACAACTTTTTCAACTGAAGATTCAGTTGTCTCAGCTGCTTCTTTGTCCTCAGCTGTCCTCTCCACAGGTGGGTCTTCTTGGGGCCTCTGTTGATCACCCTCAGCAGACTTGGCTATTTCATTTATTACTTCGGGAGACTGCACTTCCTGAGTGTCAGCAGTCTCAGAAGCTTTCTCCAGCTGAGTGGCAGATTCAGCTGTCTTCTCGCGCTCTAAATGCTTGACTAACCTTCTACGTTTGGTTTTAACCAGAGGGATTTCTGGTTCTTTGTCCTCTTCTTCTGATTCTCTGGCGGCGGGGGCCGGGGCATCTTTCTTGGACGGAGCTGCCTTCCTAGGCTTTGCAGTCCTTTTCTTGTGTATGGCTGGAGAAGGATTTGGGCTTCCTTCTCAGCCTCGGCTGCAGGGGCAGGAGACACGGCTGCTCGGGCAGATGACTCGGCTGTAGGGGTAGGTGCATCCTGTTTCTTTGCTGCAGGGGTAACCTTCTTCTTTGCAGCTTTCTTCTTGGAAGGGGAGGTAACAGTTGTGTCCTTGGGGTCAGCTGATTCCCCCTCACTTGTATCCGCCCTCTTGGCATGGGCTCTCTTCTGGGCTCCTGAAAGATTATCCCTGAACATCTTCTTGTTTACATGGAAAAGCTTTCCATGTTGAAGGGGAATGCCCTTCACTTCCATCAGATGTCCAATTACTAGGCCATATCCGAGTGATCCTCCAAAGGATCCATCTTCCTTGTATGATTTGTTCCCAACATTCTGGCAGAGTCTGCTGTACATGAACACAACCCAGTTGACTTTCTTACTTTCCATGATCGCAGCCATGACGATCAGCTTTGTCTTTGACAGCTGATTGAAGCTGCCAAACATCATGTCTACACACTTTGCAACGACATCCATCAACTTGTGATAGTCGTCCTTCAGTAGTTTCTTCTTAGCTGTGTAGACTACCTTCGCAACACACTCTGGTTTGGCTACTTCTTTCCATGCAGCAGCCAAGTTAACATCAGCTTCGTTTATTTCCGTCATACCCTCAGACGACAGCAAATAGTGCTCCGCAAGGTCCTTAGCAGTAATCATGATGTCCTTGCGGTGGACGGAGGACTTGATTCCTTCATCCTGCACCTCAGCATTTACATAGAACTGCACCACCTCTTCAAGGTAGGTGAGCGAGTACTCCATAGTAAGAAAAGGCCTGAGACCGGACTCTTCTAGCATATCAGCTATCTTCTTTACTAGGGTTTCATCTGTACCCTGATTTACCATCCCTTCAAAATTCACGGTTGATCCAGAGTGGATTTGCTTTGATAGCTTAACAAAATCGAATTTTGCTGCCATTTGTAGAGAGTTTTACCGAATAAAACTTGATAAACTTGCTTGAGAACTCGTAGGGTTTGCGAGAGAGAAATGAACTTGCTTTGAAGATGAACAATTTTCAGTAAAGTGTGAGAGAGAAGACTGAAAACCGTATATAAGGGTTATGAAAGGATGGGTTTTTTGGATTTTGAAATTTGATCAAGATCAACGGCTCAGATTTAGCACGTCAAACCGCATTTAATTCCTCGCATTTAATGCGACAATATTTATATCCAATCATATGCTTACTGTGCAGATTTCGACTGTACCCATCATTATTACACTGACATCATCCTTAAAAATATTCCCGCTCATTTAAAACGACTGCGTTTTTGTCACTTAGCTCATAAATGACTCAGCTTATTTCATAAATGACTTAACTCTTCTTCTCTCTTTTCATTAAGCGACTTAGCTGTAAGCTAACTCGATACAACTGACTTTCCGATATGGTTGTTTCACTTGGCTGATGTGAAAAACTTGTTCATTTCTCACTTTGTATCTTCCATCTATTCTGAGTGAGTCTTCTGAGTGTTAACTCAACTCAATTAACCCTAGCTCATGTTTAAGCTCTTCAAATCTTGATTCACATAAGGACTTGGTGAATATGTCAGCTAACTGTTTATCAGTTGAGAGATACTCCAAAATGATGTCTTTCTTTTCAACATGATCTCTTATAAAATGATATCTGACATCAATGTGCTTTGTTCTTGAATGCCACACAGAATTCTGAGTGATTGCAATAGCACTTGTGTTATCACACATAATTGGAATCTCTTTTTCTTCAATTTCATAATCTCTCAACTGCTGTCTCATCCATAAGACTTGGGCTGCTTGTTGCCCGCACTATATACTGCTTGTTTGTGGATGTGGCTATTCAGTTTTGCTTCTTACTAAACCAGGAAACCAATCTGTTTCCAAGCATTTGACATGTACCTGAAGTACTCTTCCAATCAACTCTACATCCAGCATAGTCAGAGTCTGAGTAACCAATTAACTTGAATCCACCTTCCATTGGATACCATAAGCCGACTTCTTGGCATCCCTTCAAATACTTTAGGATTCTCTTAGCTGCAGTCATCTGGCTCTCCTTTGGTGCAGATTGAAATCTTGCACATACACCTACTACAAAGGTGATGTCTGGTCTGCTCGCTGTTAAATAAAGCAGTGATCCAATGAGTGCTCTGTATCTTGTTTGTTCTACAGCCTTACCATCTGCATCCATGTCCATCTTGACTGATGTGTTCATCGGTATTTTCACAGAAGACTTCTCTTCCAACCAAATTTCTTCATTAAATCTCTGGTGTACTTTGTTTGGCTTATGAAAGTTCCATCCTTCAGTTGCTTGACTTGAAGTCCTAGGAAGAAAGTCAGCTCTCCCATCATGCTCATTTCAAATTTGCCTTGCATGAGGTTTGAGAACTTTTCACACAACTCTTTATTTGTAGATCCAAAAATGATATCATCCACATATATTTGAACAAGCAATATACTCTCTCCATCTTGAATTCTGAAGAGTGTTCTGTCCACTTTGCCTTTGGTGAATCCATTGTTAGTCAGAAATTGAGACAATGTGTCATACCATGCTCTAGGTGCTTGTTTCAATCCATATAAAGCTTTCTTGAGCTTGTACACCTTATCTCCAATGGTCTTCTGTTCAAATCCTGGAGGTTGCTCAACATAGACTTCTTCTTCCAACAGTCCATTCAAAAATGCACTTTTCACATCCATTTGATATACAATAAAGTTCTTGTGTGCAGCATAGGCAAGAAATATCCTTATTGCTTCTATTCTTGCAACAGGAGCAAATGTTTCATCAAAATCTATTCCCTCTTCTTGGCAATACCCTTTGGCTACCAATCTTGCTTTGTTTCTTACCACAGATCCTTCCTCATTCATCTTTTTTCTGAAAACCCATTTTGTGCCAATAACATTCTGATGGGTTGGTCTCTGCACCAATTCCCATACTTTATTTCTTTCAAATTGATTCAGTTCTTCTTGCATGGCTTGAATCCAATGTGTGTCATCCAATACTTGAGACACATCTTTTGGTTCTATTTGGGAAATAAAACAAGTGAACATTGCTTCGTGCTGAGCTCTGGATCTGGTTCTTACACCATCTCTCACATCTCCAATGACTAGCTCTGGTGGATGGTCTCTCATCCATCTCACATCAGGTTGAAGCAAATCGGCTGGGTTCAGCTGTCTCGCAGCTGTGTTGTCTTGAGCAGCTCTTTCATTATCATTCAACTGCAGATTTTCCAGCTGTCTTTGAGATAAAGCTATCTCATCTTCATCTTGGTTGATTACTCTTGCTTCAGCTTCAACATAAGGACTCTTCTGCATAGTTGGCTGATTTAGCTATCAGCTAATTCTTCAATGTCTTCTCCATTCACATTAGGTTCATCAAAAACCACATGAATAGACTCTTCTGTGACCATAATCCTCTTGTTCAGCACTCTATAGACTTTGCTTTCAATCGAGTATCCCAAAAGATACCTTCATCGACTTTAGCATCAAAAGCCTTTAGATTATCCTTTGCCATTGTTGTGGATGAAGCATTTACATCCAAATATTCTCAAGTACCCAATATTTGGCTTTCTCCCTATCCGTTTCATAGGAGTCTTTGTCATTGTCTATTTATCATGCATCTATTTTGAGTATAGCATGCGGTGTTGATGGCTTCACCCAAAATCTCTTAGGTAGTCCACTTCAAATTAACATGGTCTTTGCGAACTTCCTTGAGAGTTCTTGTTCCTTCTTTCAACCTACTCCATTCTGTTTGTGGAGTTCTTGCTTTGAGATAACTCATGAGCAATACCATTTTCAACACAATCTTGAGTAATTATCCCATTGACAAACTCAGTTCCTCTATCAGACCTTATCTTTATAATGGTTTGGCTCTTTTCATTTTGAACTTTCTCATCAGCTGAGGTAACTTCTGCAAAGTTTCCTTCTTTTCGCACACGAAGATTGTCCATGTATATCTTGAATAATCATCTACCACCACTAAGGTGTATTTCTTTCCACTTATGCTGGCTGGTTCAACTAGACCATATAAATCCATATGCAACAGATGTAATATCCTTGTTGAAGAAGGACTAGGCTTCTCCTTGAATGAAGATTTGACCTGCTTTCCCATCTGGCATGCATCACATATACTTTTCTTCTTGTACACTGAGTCTGGAAATCCTCCCACAAGATGACTCCTTGCAAGCTTGTTGATTGTCTTGAAGTTGAGATGACTCAGCTTCTTGTACCACAACCAACTTGATTCGGCTGTACTCTTTGCTAACAGACAGGTGCTTGGTGTGGCAGTAGACCAGTCTACCACATACATATTTTTCTGTCTTGATCCTTGTAGCACTATTTCATTTGATTCAACATCTTTAATCTGGCACACTCCCATATTAAATCCAACATTGTAGCCTTTATCACAAAGTTGACTTATGCTGAGCAAGTTAAAGTTGAGTCCCTCAACATAAGCAACATCTGTGATTTCCAATCCATTTTTCTTGATGGATCCAGTGCCTCTTATTTCCTCTGGAGTTTCATTTCCTCCAAATATAACTTTTGCGCCTCTAATCTCCTTGAATCTTGATAGATTTTTCTTGTTGCCTGTCATATGTCTGGAACAGCCACTATCCATGTACCAGGTTCCTTGGCACTCAGCTGTTCCTTGAACCTGCAATCAAGGAAATTAGTTTTTAGGTACCCATGCTTGCCTGGGTTCTGAGGGGTTAGTGTTGTAAGATGATCCAACCAACCTATAGCCAAATGACTTGACTCTAAGAGGTTGCCATCTATCTGTGCCATAATCATAATTCACTTTGGCAAATTGCATGGGGGCTTTAGGTTCATACAACTATCTCTTTTGTCTGTATGGCTGTGTGTGTATTTTAGCAATTGCCTTCTTTGGGTAGTTGTGATATTTTTGAGTGTAGTGCCTGGGTGCATAATGACCTTTGCTGAGGTCTAGGTCTTTGCCATCTAGGCATGTATTCCATTGGTCTTTGCTGATTTTTCACATTGTTCCAATCAGCTTGGCTCGGGTAATTTCTACCATTCTCATCATATGTGTTTATTTGATAAAACTTCTGGGGTTTTTGGTAGCTCTGTTTATTCTTCACAGAGTACTTCCTATTTGGAGTTTCTTTGAGGAACTCTGCGGGATTTCTTCTCACCGTCCTCTCAAAGATACTCAATCGGTCATTTTCCTTTCCCTTTATGTCCAAGGCCAATTTGTTTGTGATTGTGCTTTGGAATGAATGTGGGTGCAACATTTGTTGTCTTGGATTTTTGAGATGCTTCATTACTTGAAGATCCTTTTTCCAAAATCACTCTAGGAGTTTGACTGTGCACAAAGGAATTGAATCTTATGCCTGTCTTATCTCCACATTCTTTTTGGCTCATAATAAGGTCATCCAATGATTTAGATGCCTTTGTAAATGAGGCAATCACATTTTTGAGATCATTTTCCCTCTTTTCTATAGCAGCTATCTCTACTATTAGTTTAGCATTCTCAGCCTTCAGCTCCTTGTTCTCACCAGCTATGTGACTTAGAGTACTCAGCTCCTTTGTCAGCTGTGAGTTTTGGCTTTTGAGCTGGCTATTTTCCTCATTTAATAGTGTGTGTGTGCGGATTTAATGTCCTCAAAGTCTTTCATCATTTTGCCTAATGAATCATAAAGATCAGTGGGTTATGAAGTGTGTATCACAATCACTATCACTAGAATCTGAATGAGATGAGTTAGAGTGTACCTCATCTTCTTGGTCTGGTTGATCTTGTTCTTTAGCCATTAGACAAATCATTGCTTCTTCTTCCGAATCACTTGAGTAGTCAGCTTCACTACTCTCTGAATCTACTGCTTCTTTCGACTTAGCTGTCTCATCAGTCTCAGCAGCCAACATGGCTTTTTTCTTTTCCTGTCTTCTTTCTCTGAAGACTTTTCTTTCTTCTTCATTCCTGTATTTATTGACTATTGGATAGTGACAGTCAACAGCAAAATGTCCTGGTTGTCTGCAATTCCAACACAGGTTCTCAACTCTTTGATAAGCTCTTTCTGTCCTTGGGTTATCAACTCTCTGATACTCGACCCTTTGATGCTCAGTTCTCTTGGGAGGCCTGTCTTCCCTTGACTTGGAAGGGGCTGAATGTCTCTTGGAGGATTCACCCTTGTTTCTTTTATAGTTCTTATTGAAGAACTTGTTGAATCTTTTAACCATCAGGGCAATCTCCTCCTGGTCTATGGCTTCCTTGACTTCAGCTTTCTTTCCATCCTTGACTATAAGTGCAACTGTCTTAGGTACATCTGTCTCCTCTTGATCTTTTCTTCTCAGCTCAAACTCATAAGCTTTAAGATCTGAGAATAGCTCATGATTGGATGTTTTTGATAGGTCCATCGAATGTCTTAGAGCCATGACCTTCATTTCCCATTCAGCTGGGAGGCTTCTCAGAATCTTCATACACATTTCCTTTTGTGTATATTCTTTCCCAAGTGCTGATAGCTCATTTGTAATTTCAGTGAATCTAGCCTCCAACTGATCCAAGGTTTCACCTGCAAGCATTTTAAAATTTTCAAATTTCTATATAGCAACAGACAATTTATTTTCTTTAATTTGATCAGATCCTTCACAAATTAAAGTTAATTTATCCCAGATTTGTTTTGCAGTTTGGCAAGATTTGACTTTGTTGAACATTGCTTTGTCCAAGGTTTTGTAAAGTATGTCCTTGGCTACATTGTCCAAGTTGTATCTTTTTATGTCCTCGTTTGTCCACTCAGTCCTTGGTTTCTCAACCATGGCTGGTCTTGCCTTAGCCACAGCTTCTTCTCCTTCAGCTGCAGCTGCTCTTCTTGCGACTGTGTTCAATTTCAGTATTTGCAGTGGCCCATCCTCTATCACTAGTCACATTTCATCGTGTAAAACAGATAGATGAGCCTGCACACGAATTTTCCAGTCATCAAACTCCTCAATAGTGAACATAGGGAATGTGTGTCAGATTTGCTTCCATGATAATAACTTTTGCTAAGAATGAAAGATTTTTAAAATACAAGTGTTAAAAATCTTTTAGAAAAGATAGAGATCTAGTTCAGTAACCAGTGTGGAAGGCTCAATGAACCAACCGCTCTGATACCACTTGTAGGTCCCAAGGGGTGTAAGTAAGGTTTAGAAGGGGGGGGGTTGAATAAACCTTACCAACTTTTCGATTTTAGTCCTTTTAAAATATTACAGAGTTAACACAAACAGCTAAGTCCTTGAGGGACAACTAAGTTGGTTATTTAGCAGAGTTAGCCACTCAACAGACTCGATAGAGCTGTTGATAGAATAACTCAACTGTTTAACCTGAAATATAACTTGGCTGTGTTGAGTTTTCAGCGGAAGACTTAACAACATTTGATTTGTTTTAAACTTGTTTTAACACTTGATTTTAGCACTTAGTTATTAATCAGTTAGATAGCAATTTATCAGTAGATATAAATAAGTATACAGAAATAAAAGTGCTAAAATGTAAATGACACAAATAAATTTATAGAGGTTCGAAGATGGGGTAATTCTTCTAATCCTCTCTTCTCCAACTCCTGGAGGAATCCACTAAGTAATGATCAGTTCACAAAGTGGTTATCAGTCTAGTGACAAGTCTTGATCACACAGCTGACTTGCTCATTGGACTCAGTCTAGAGATGCCTTGGTCACACAGCTGGCTTCTCGTCTGACTCAACTTCTTCACAGGCCAGCTGCCTTGCTACTTCAGCTGCCTCGTGAAGAAGCTGAGTAGCAAGAGAAGCCAACTGTGTGATCAAGGCTGTCTCTAGACTGATAACCGCTTTGTAAACTGATTTGTTACTTAGTGGATTCCTCCAGGATTTGGAGAAGAGAGTATTAGAAGAATTACGCCATCTTCGAACCTCTATAAAAATACTTGTGTCATTTACTTTCAGCACTTACTTTCCTGCATATCCATTTTACATCTGCTGATAAGTTTATATTTGCTATCCAACTGATAATTAACCAAGTGCTAAAAAGCAAGTGTTTAAAATAAGCTTAAAACAAATCAAAGGGTGTTAAGTCTACCACTGTTAAAACCAAATCAGCCAAGTTAAGTATTTGGCTTAAGAAGCCGAGTTATACTATCAACAGCTCTATCGAGTCTGTTGAGTGGGTAACTTAGCTGAATAGTCAACTTAGGTGTCCGCCAAGGACTCAGCTGATTTGAGTCAACTCTGTTGATATATTTAAAAGGACTAAAAATCGAAAATTTGGTAAGGTTTATTTAATCCCCCCTTCTAAACCTTACACCACACCCATTGGGACCTACATGATAATTATTTATGAACTTTATATATGTTATTGTAAAATTTCCAACAAAATTATGTGGGCAGACGATTTTTTTCCCTTGCTTTATTATTAACTGGAAAGAATCAAGTTGAAGAGACAAATAATAAAATCTTTTTTGTTTGAATTAAAATTATAGTTCAGTTGTTGTAAAAAATATTGTAGTTCGGTTGGATTAATTGATATTAGAAAGAAAAGATAATACGAATTGAATTCATTTATGCTTGTAGTCTACAAAGTAATTAATTTTATAGCTTGTTCAACTTTATTTTGATTGAAAGCTAATGATGAACTTAAGTAACTCGTCCAAGGATAATTAATACAACTAAACCTAGAGTTGGTGGAAACTTTAACAATGATGGGAGAGTCGAATACCTTATACAATGATGTAAAAAAGTTTGACTAGTGAGATACGTTGGTCAAATGCATTTGGAAGTCGGATTAATTCCTATATATGAACAAATGGTTAGTTCAAGTAGCTGTATGATCTTTTAGATTTACCAATATGCAAATAGTTGGTGTATAAGCAATGTATTTGAACACTTTTAATAGTTTTTGAGGGGTTAACATTGGCTTTTCATTATTTCATATTTATTGTAATTATTAATTTCAAAAGTAATTATTAAGTTACAAAATATTATTAATTATTGTTTGGCCAAAAAGATTACTAAGCAGTCATCAGAATCATATCATTATTTACAGCCCATGAGGCTCGCTTTATTATATCAAGCCCACAAGGCTCATCATCACATATATAAAAGATCCATCATTATTCATTTTTAAATTAATCTGACTTAATTCACTTAATTACTTGTTTTGCTTTGGATTATTCTCTAGATAGTTGTTGACTTAAGCATCAGAGGGTCTCCCTAAGAGAAATCTAGGACCTTTCTAACATTTTTTCTGTGTTGTAAACTAGTTCCCACCTCAAGACTACCTTGACTTTGGAGTTATTGGACTAATAAGATAATTACCCTGACTCTGAGTGATCTATATTTTAAAGCAACATCATCTTTGCACCGTCTATGGGAACGACCAAGACATGAGAATGCAAATGTGGTTACAAGCACAAGGAGCCAACTCTCGAGTTGCTAATTCTAGAGCGATAATGCCAAACGGGATAAGAGACATCCCAAAATACTCGAGCATGATCCCTCTCCGCTTAGAGGGACGTTGCATGTAGAGGAAGTCTGAATGACTCAAGAGGCTCTTCAAGCCTTACTTGAAGAGGTGACCAAAAATGCATTAAAGCATCATGTAGCTGCGCACATAGGCTACAAAAAAATTCCCAAGAGCTCTACCAGTGTGGATGACCTTAACTTGGCTGGAAGGGAAAAAAGGAACAAATGACTCGAAGACAACCAGAGAGACTAATAGGATGCTGGAGGAGGAACATGTGTTAGAGTCAAGCAAGGACACACACAGGCTCACACCTACGTTGTAGCTGAGGAGCTCAGAGATAATCATGCTAGTTAAGCACAAGAGCTACTGCATAGTGCGAAAGAGTCCCTTCAAGCTCACCAACTTAACTGAACCACTCTCGACCAGTGTGAAGACATCTAATCTCCTAGAATATGGTGGAATAAGAGACCCTCCAGAGCATTTTGGCAAACTCCATGCCAAGGCGGCAGACCTCTACAACATGACTAATGCCTCTTATTGCAAAGTCTTTGACACTAATCTAGTCAAAAGAGCATTGACCTGGTTTAATCATCTCCTAGTTGGATCTATTATTCAGATGGACAAGCTTATAATAAGCTTCATGCACCCGTTCTCCATCAACATGAAGTGGCCCAAAACAATCTCCCATTTGTTCCTTATCAAATAGAAGAAAAGGGAACCCTTAAGAGACAACATGAAGAATTTTGTCAAAGGAGTTAATGAGGTCTACCATGTTTAGCACAAGACTTTAGCAAGAATCCTATAACAGAACCCTCGATAGGGAAGATTGAAAGAGTCCGTAGCTGTCAAACCTCCCACCTCCATGGAAAAATTATTGAGTCATGTTGAGAAGTACATCAGGGTTGAAGACGCAACAAGGTCTGACATCGGGAACAAGAGAAAGTTTAGATAATATGATAAGTCTAACCTAGAAGAGGAAAAATGAAAGAATATTGAAGAAGAGACTATGAGCCAAAGTGCACCCCATTAAATACGTCTTTAGCAGAGGTGTTGCCAGTGGTATAGAAGCAGGGGATCATAGAGCCTCCCTGAAATATGAAAGAAAACCCTAATATAGCACAATCCAACAAGTACTATTGCTTCCACCGCGACAAATGGCACATTACTAAAAATTGATATCCACTAAAGAGTGAAGTTGAAAGACTGACTAAAATAGACCACTTGAAGGATTATGTGGATCAATGTAGGCTTCTCAAAGACTCACAGGAGCAAAGAATAAGCTACTTCAAGCTCCACACCACCAAGAGCCATGAACAGAGAAAAGACAGAACCCTAATATAATTGGAGTCATCAATATGACCTTAGGAGTCCCCAAAAGGAGAGATGTTTGGAGTTCCCTTATAGTCTATTGAAAAGAATACAAAGAACTTAATGAAGACACACCTTCTAAGAGAAGAGCCCTGAACTTCATCAAGGCTAAGAACATAACCATCACTTTCGGAGTACAAGATTATGCCCCAGAGTCAAAGATGCACCTTGTTAAGCAATTTATTTGTATAGGTTTTGATGATGCTTAGAAAACTAGTATTAGAAAGTTTGGTACCCCAAAATGATGTAATTTTTGTTATTTTAATAGGTAGGATGTAAGCTGTTGAAACACTTATGTCAAAGTGCAGAAGAGTCTCATAAGACATGTTAAAGAATATCGAAAGACTCCCAACCGAGTTGTACAATTTTTTAGAAGACTTTCAGCTGATTAATGAAGTTATCAGAAGACTGTCAAATGAGTTAAAGTAGTTCAGAAGAGATAACAAAAATAAGAAGATTGTCAATTAAGTTGAGAACAAAAGACTTGACATCAGAAGGCTATGACAGATCATTCAGATGGGGTAAAGCAATTGCATATCCTAAGTCAACTATATTCTGATCCATTGCACAAAAATAGATATAAATTTTCATTAGATGCAAACAAGGTATGATGTTTGACCAAAATGTGTTTTGCATTTAATGAAGACCAAATGAATGTAGACAAAAAGAAGCACCTACACTGCTGCCTGTTTCAGGGCGCTGCAAATGTCTGAAAAGTAATATAAAAGGTCAACATCAAGCTGTAATAAAGGACTTGCCAACTATCCAATGGTGTGTTTTGAAATTTTCCTATCTCTTCAATGGGCAAAATTCAAATCTCACGTATAAATAACTGATGAAATTTTCAGAGAGAATAAGAAGGAACACAAGAGATACAAGAGATGCATTCAAGCGAGAAAGCGAAATTCTCTCTCGAGCTAAAAGATTATTACTCAAGCAAAACTCATACAACCTATATCTAACGCAACTGTGAAGGATTAAGGTTGTTCATTCAGTTGAACAGGAACAAATTTTTGAAGAACAAAAATCGGGCTTCATGTTTCCTTGAAAGGAAGGATTTGTGGTGAGGTATTAAGGAACCAGGAACAAGGCAAGGGGGTTGTGTAATCAAATTTTGCGGAGTTTGTTGAGCAAGTAGCAAGAGAGATGTGTGACTAACTCTAGTGAAGAAGCCGTAATCTAGGCAGTGGGTTTGTGTGATCAAAGTTGCTCAGAATATTGTTGTACTTTGTATTGAGAAACTATATTTATACTTAGTGTATTTCTGCTGGATAATGAGAAGAATGGATTAGAGGGATTACCCCACCCTTGAACCAGTATAAATTCTGCGTCCTTTTACATTTATGCTTTTACATTCTTGTCATTTAGTTCATATTTGTGATGGCTGCAATAACCATTAAAACCTACTGTGTTGATTGACAAAAAACTTAAAAAGGTGCAAGCCTTCTGCTGTACTTAACTGAAAACATTAAAAATCTAAGTGGTAGAGCCTCTATCAGTTGAGTTACTCTATCAACAACACTGTCTAGTGTTTTGTTGAGTGGTTAACTCCCATGCTGAGGTTTAACTCATCTGTTTTTATACTCTTAACTAAAACTTAGTTTAAATTCTCAAAAGTTTGTAAAGTCTATCAATCCCTCTTCTTGTAAAGTCTACTCAATCCCTTCTTCTAGACTTTACCTTGACAACTTTGGACCTACAAGTGGTATTAAAGCAATTGATTCAAGGAAGTTTCCACAATGGTTACTGAACTAGATCTCTTTCCTTTCAAAACTCTCACTACAATTGTCTTCAAGTTTTAAAGGGCTATTTTTATTCAAAATGGAAGCCAATCTATCTCACATTCTGATGTTTGTTATTGAGGAACTTGATGACTGAAAATTCTATATGCAGGCTCATTTTTCAGCTCTGCATGATGAAATGTGGTTTTTCATTAAAGAAGGTCCAATTAAAATCATGAAAGTGAACAAAGTTGTTGTTGGTGCTGCTGCAGGTGGTATAGTTGGTGCTGCTGGTGGAGCTGCAGGTGGAGCTGCTTTTGTTGTCTCTTCAAGTCCACATTATACATGTTATGTCTTTTCCTATCTTCAAGTGTCCATTCAGATTGAAAATCCCAAAAATGAATGGACACCTGAAGACAAGAAAATACATGACTTGGATAATGTGGCTAATGATATCTTGTATAAGACCTTGGACAAGACCATATTTAACAATGTGAAATCATGCAAGACTGCCAAAGAAATTTAAGACAAGCTCACATTAATTTGTGAAAGAGCATATTAAAGTGAACTAACTCACTATGGCTATTCAAAAGTTTGAAATTTCAGAATGATGGTAAGTGAATCTTTGGATCAACTGGATGCAAGATTCACAGAAGTGACGAATGATCAACTAGGATAATGTGATCCTGGGCTGGTTTTCCAAACTGGATCAAATGCTTCAACTGATGACTAGAGGAAAACCTTAGAGGAGCCATACCAAAAAATAACAGGTCACTACAACCATATTTTCTAACAAGAAACATGGCCGATAACACTTTCCCTTTCAAAGATACCCAAAGATTTAGGCTGAAAGCATCAACAATATCACATAGATAATGCAAACCAAGGCCACCCTTCTCGAATGGGTGACACAAAGTCTCCCACTTAATCCATTCCAATCATCATTGTCCTGCATAGGACCCTCAAAAGAATTATGCCATAATTTGCTCAAGCTATAAAGCACACTATTTAGAGGTTGCAACACATGTAGGATATGTGACGGGGTAGCCATGAGGGTGCTCTTAATATAGCGAGTCGACCACCAAATGAGAGATGCATATGTGACCATCCAACAAATCTATCAAGCATCCTCTGAATGATTGACATAAATAAAGTAAATCCCGTATGACCTATGAATAAAGTTACATTACTTAATCAGCAAATCACCTCGAGTGAACCATGTTATCCTATGCATATGCTCCCAGTCAGCTGCAAATTTAGGAACAAAGAAGAATCTCCTTTTGTGAATGCTAACAAGCTACCCCCAAGTAGCTGAATAGTGATCCATAAAATGTCTCAAAGTAACTAAACCATCCTCATCTGTGTGACTAAATATGACCACATCATTAGTATATGTCAAATAAGATATAAGAAAGCCATTCAAAGTCCTGTATATCATATTCTCGTGCCACTGAATGATGTATCAAGGACTCTAGACAGATGATCATCAACAAGGAAAAATTATGAAGGTGACAATGGGTCACCTTGCCTCAATCCACGACTAGAGGGAAACAATCTCGATGAGTTTCCATTCGCGATAACTAAAAACCACCGTGTCAATGCAATTAGCCACAATATCCAACCATTGGGTAGGGAATGATATATGAGCCAAAATAATATATAGGAATGACCACTGAACTCGATCACATGCCTTCTCCATATGAAGTTTGAGAATAAGATTAAGCCTATCACCACCCAAATGAAAATCATGAACACACCCAGGTATAAAGCAAATATGATGAGGAGAGACAATAAGTGGCATGATATAAGCAAGTTTGTTGTTCATAATTATCGAAATAATATTGTTTATCACAATACAGAGATTGATCGGTCAAAACTATGTCTAATTCCGAGGATGTGAATGTTCAGAATCAAAACAAGAGAAGTAGCAATAAAAGACCGAGTCATCTGAGAACCCGTGAAGAAGTCAATAACTGCATCCTCCAACTTAGTTCGGAACAAACTCTCGCCAATACTTCAAAAAACCTCGGAGCAAAACTGTTTTAGCCAGAAACATTACAAGGATCAATCCCAAAGATTGTGTCTCTAACCTCTTGCAACGTCAGCATGCCACATAGAAAAACAACAAAATTTATTGTGTTATGGAGTACACGAAAAACATGATCCATATAACTAGTAAGATACTTAAGATTTGAGGATAGAAGAGCCTAAGAAAAAGTGGACAACTGAAGCTCTAATATATGAATCCTGTGTAAGAGTCATTCCACCACGCTCAACTGAATGAATCTAAGAAAGATACTAATTCTGCTTGGCAAACCCATGAGTAGTTGTTGCATTCTCCACCCACAATCCATTTGATAGCTGATTTATTACGCTAGATATCATCCTCCATTTTCAATCTCGGTTGGTACTTTGCAATACATCTATCGATCTTTAACTGATGCTCGGGAGAAGGATCAATGTTATATATATATATATATATATGAGACTGAGTAACAACCTCCTGAACAATGCGGATTGCAGACTCTATCACTTGCATTCCAAAAAGGTGTGGGAGTTATAGTGCTTCAATCTATAATTGACCCAGATTAGTTTCTACTGCAAATTCCTCACGAGCTTCTTTGATTACCTGCAAAAAAGAATGGAGACGTACCCGCATATGCAAAAAGGAATGAGAAACGTGAAGTAGCATGCACAAACTAACACTGAATAACAGAGGAGCATGACCAGAATAAATATGTAGCAAATATGTAACAACAGTAGACGAAAACACATTTGACCAATACTCTTTATAAGGGCCCTATCAAACCTCTCCCTAAGGCTAGGCCTCTCCCACGTAAAAATGGAACCCTCAAATCATGTATCAATAAGCTCACAATACTTAAAACATATAAGCAAAGTCAAGCTTCTCGTTGTCCTATTCGTAGAGCTACCAACATGTCCATAATCATGCACAAAAAATTAAAATCACCACTATTATCTAAGGTAAACCATCTAGACTATCATCAATCTCACATAATGTATCCTATAAGACCACATGAGCACTCCTACCACACTTAGCATACACAAAGGCCATGAAAATAGGTTTAGACAAGAAAACAACCATCATCGTACAATGTAACAATTCTGCATGATCTAAGAGGATAACGCAATGCAAGTGATCAACATGCAATATCTAGACATGGTTAGAACAATTATAAATACCATGTATAAAACCTAATCTACGATGATAAAAGTCAAATTCAAGTCAAATCATAGGCTCAAGCAAAGCTACAAATCATAATTGATTCATAGAGATTAAACTATGCAAATGACGCTAAGAACTAGCATTAGAAATACCAAACACATTCCACTTTCAAAACTTTAACGGCATATTAAAAAAGTAGAAATAGAGAGAAATCATAAATACCTAATCGATTGTGAGCCTCAAAGCCACCCCCTTAGCTAAGAATGTGTGCACCAATTTTCCAGCTTTGAGCGACTACTTTGGAGACTTAAGAACTTATCATTTCCAAATTTTTGTGATGCATCCGAAAATCTTGAATTAATACTTGAACTCTATTTTTTTTCCTGGAGTTATTGTGATCACACAATTATTGAGATAATGACCTAACTCATTTCTTTTTGCTGCTAATGTCTCCGAATAATCAATCTCCAGGGGCTGGAGGTGGACATCCGAATCATGGGCCGTGGAATTATTATGTAAAAGTAAAGAATTCTCTTGGGCCAACTCTTGGAATGCAGGATATTGGTGTAATTGTCCTTAAATAATTAAACCATCTGAAGAAGCAATAAGGATCCATTTTGGGGCAATTGGACCAAGTAGAGTGGATTGTGCTAAGGATTCCAAAGACACTAAATTATGGGAAAAAGACAAAAATACCCAACATTTTCCTGTGAAACCCTACAAATACGCTCCCTTCTTTTTACTTTCCTACAAATACGTTGTCATCTCTTTTCATCGTTGCAAATACGCCTAGTGTGATGCAACTAAACCTCAACTACCAGATAGCACAAAAGTTGCAACTAGATCTCAACTACCAGAGAACACAAAAGTAGAAGCAAACACTAAAATATTGCTGCAATTTATATCTCAACCATCATGAAACACAAAATAAAGCAGAAGCAAGCACAAAACTGCATAACAATAGGAAGAACAAAATAAATTGGAGCACAACCAAAAGAACAAAGAGGAAGAAGAAAGCAAAGCCACAACAAACAACAAGAGGAAAAACAAACAAATCGCAGAAAATCATAGCAAATCGCAGTAGAAACCAGGAAAATAAGAAAATCAAGATAATCAACATCTTTTGATCTCAAAGTGATCGTGTATTTCATTGAATTCATTCATTCTGAAAAACAAGCATGATTTCTCTTCTACTTTTTTTAATTGTTTTCTTCATTTTCAAGTTCAAAAAAATATTTTTATATATTATGGATGAAATTTATGGTTCTAGCTGAAATTTATGCATTTAGATTTACTAAGTCTCTACAGCTAGATTCAAATTGTTTCAAAGTTGTTTCAAAAATATTTCAAGGTTATTTTGAAATGGTTTAAATAAAGTTTTCGTTGCATATTTACCATAGAATTCTATCAATCTTAGTCATTCATCCGCAGTTGTTTCATTTGATTGTTTCAGAGTTTCAAAATTTTTCGAACATGTTTCAAACGTATTTCTTCTTTTGTAATGTAATTTATTCTCTTATTAGTTTCAAAAATTATTTCAAAAGGTGTTTCAAACTTGTGTCTGAGTTGTTTTGAATTTGTTTCAAATGTGTTTCAGATAATACAATTTCTTTGCTTTTCTTATTAATTTATAAAATTGTTTCAAATGTGTTTCAAAAATATTGTTTCAAACATGTTTCAGGTAATACATTTTCATCCTTCTCCCAGACAAGTGGAGATAATTCTAGAAGCAATATACCACAATGGAAAACGAGAAGAAAATAAGAATTACATCAGCTTTGAAGTAAAAAACCTACACATTACAAATGATTGCACTTTCAATACCCTAAATAAAAATTTGGAACAACAAATACAAATCAACAAAAAAGAAGAAAGAATGCAGAATAAAGAATTGAGTTGTATAATTAAATTGGGTTATCTTTATAAAAGTATTATAAATGAGTTGTATAATTAAATTGAGTAAATAAAGAATTAAAAAGTTCTTGAAAAATTAAATACTCACATCATACAAACTAATCTCATCATGCTAATTTGAAAAATAATTACTAGTAAGAGATAGTAAAAAATAGATTTAGAGTATTATAAATAAATTTTGATAATTTGTTTTTCAAAAATAGCCGCCTGCAAGCTATCCCAGTTAACCTGCAGCTAAACCTAAAGGGCTTCAGGCTAAATGGTTGGGGCCAAAAAAATGTCCTGCCCTAACTCCTTTTTTTTTTTTTTTTTTTTGGTTAAAATGGGCAGGCCCACAGGGCTATAACTTATTTAACATCTCTAGATGCAGGATAATGTGAAAATTGTTGAGCCTAATTTAAGTTGCACGCTTGTGATGAAGTGTGTTTCGCGAGGGAAATAAATGGGTTAAGCACACATTTGCCTTACATTTCTAAAATATAACACCTTTACTCTTCTGCCAGTTTTTTTCAAATTCTTTTACGTTGTTGTTTCAAAGGTTGTTTCGAACATGTTTCAAAAATATTTCATCTAATAAGATTTCAGTGAAAAAATAATTTATTTCCCCATTAAATAATTAATTTTATACTCGATATCTTATAAAAATCAAGAATACAAATAAAATAACACATATAAAACCAAATAAATTGAAAATAATATAGAAACAATATTTGAATAATAAAACATAATTCAATTTTTGATCTAATACATTGAAAACATAAAAAACATGGAAACAACCAAAAAACAATAGAACACCATGAAAACTATATCAAAACAACCCAAAAACAACATAAACAATATAGAAAACAACATATGAACAAAAAAGGTTAAAAATGGGTAAAAATTGCATTAAAACATCGAAAACTGCATGGAAACAACAAAGAAACATTTGAACAACATCAAAAATAGTATAGAAACAAGTTAGAAACAACGTAAACACTATAGAAAACGCCACATGCACAAAAAGAACTTAAGAATAGGTAAAAATTGTATTGAGACATTAAAAACTACTTGGGAAGAACAAAACAATATCAGATCAACATTAAAAATATTATAGAACAATCCATAAGCAACATAAACAATATATAAAAAACCCATTAACAAAAAAAAGCGTAAAAAATAGGCGTAAAAGCTGTATTGAAAGATCAAAACAATATAGAAACAACCAAGAAACATATATAGACAATATCAAAACGATAAAAATAGCATATAAAATAATATTAGAACAAGAAAAATCAAATAAAGCATAAAAATATTCCAAAAATATGCAGGATCGTAAAAAAAGTTAAAAAGTCAACCAAGAGTCCACAGAAGCGAACTGGGCGTAAACAATGTCATTATTCGGGAAAAGTAGGGTAAATTTGGCAATTTCTCGAAACAAATCCCTAGTCCAAAGATAAATGATGATGGGCCACAAAGGCCTGCTGACCTGGGTCAATTAAAGGGATTAGACCATCTAACTAGGTCGAAACATTGTGCTGAATAAATTCCTCTCTTTGAAATATATTTGAAAATTCAAATGAGCTCAGTTGCAAAATCCAATGATGCGCATTGCGCGCACATCCATGATTTATTTTGTTGTCTTTGTGATAGTAAAACCACTTTCGTGTATGATTTGGGCGCCAAACATTGCTGGTAGACCAAACATACTTACTCGAGGTTTTACTTCACTTAAGAGTTTTTGCGCATAGTTAAAATTGTTCTCAGGCATACTTCTTCGAGCGGTGTAGGGGCGTTCATCCCTTTTATGAGCCTTTCTTTGGAAATATGCTCCAAAGGCATGCGAGTTATTAGGGATTAAGTAGAATTGATCATGTGGCCTATGAGAACATATTGTGATTAATGAGATATGTTGGATTCTCATTATGTGTTTGGTACTGAATTTGTAAGTTGTCACCAAGCTTTGATTGGCCCTCTCACACGGGCAATCGCCCTGGCACTAAAAAGCGAGCAGGATGAGACTTAAAAGATTGTGTCGCATAAGGAGGTTTCCTTATGATCGCCTTCGCGCTAGAGCAGTGAGGAAGGTTAATAAGTATAGTTAACAGTCGCCTTAACTAGAGGTTAAGATGAGATCCGAGTTGATTGATAATGAAGTATGTCAAAACTTCATAAAAGCCTGTTTGTAGCCGAATGTGCAAACTATCATATGATACTTTGGGAGTGACTACGAGTAGTATGCAGGTCGGGCGCTTGAATAGAGACTGGACTAAGATTTGTATGATGTCTAGAGCGTGACATGCCTAAATTGAATGGGATCTCCATCATAGCATGTATTCATACTACATATGTTTTGTGCCGACCGCTTATGAGAAAGTGACTAAATGGGTGCCTGCTTCGTCACTGTGTGAGCTCATATTATATTTTTTTTGTACCCTTTGGGACATTGGACCATGTCACGAGGTGTAAGATTGATGACGCTACTTTAGCATGTATCTAATGTCTATGTGTGATTCGGTCTGTCGGAGCATGTCTAGGAAAGTTGTCAAGACCAAACTAATTGGCATGTGAGGCCGAGGAAGAATTAAGTTGGTAACGCACTTATGTTCTATGATTCATAGCCCAGACGGCTGCGTCGAAATGTGTTTGACAAGTCATGAATATAGAATCATATTTGAGTGAGTCGAGCATGCTCTATTTATTTCATTGAGGGATCTAGAGATGCTTGACTAGGTGCGACCACTTGGTTTGGGGTACATAGCGAGTTATTGAGTTGTAGGGTTATGTTAGTTTGGTGATGACTTAATATAACTCTCCTCACCTTTACCTTCTCACTTGGTCGCACACCTTGTTCCCTATATGAAAGAAGAGACATGAGATGAGAACTATGAAGATGTGATTCGAATGAGTCGAGTCAAATATGTATGAGTGGGAGATATTGGGTGCAATTAGGTTGCATCCATATTTGAGATAATAGCGAGTCCTATTAAGATGAGGTTTATAAAGAAACCTCTCCCATTAGGACTCTAACTGAGATATGAGTTTGAGATATATATTGATATCTCTCCCTACAATATCAGTCTAATTGAAAATATCATCTCCCACATAGAAATAATAATCTCTCTCCTAAAATTTCTCTATACGGTTTTCTTCTTGGAGCATCACCAAAGTTCTCCAAGGGTTTAAGGTGTGCATATCCAAGTAAATAATTCTAGTAATTATCTACACCAACGAGAAAGGCGGTTCATTCGTTGTTCGGGGTTCAACCAAAGAGAAGGCTTGTAGATGATGTAGATGGGCTCAATATATCCTGGCTATGTGGATCGACAGTTCCAATGCAAACAGGTATACCCAATCCACACTTTATGTGCAAATATGTGATTTAAGTTTTGACCCATATTTGGTAACAATAGTCGTCACTGCTGACACATAGGACATGATATTGAGGATTGTTACATGAATTGGAATAAATCTCGTCCATGGGAAATAGAAAAAGGACCTAAAGAGATGGGTTATGTTTTTAAAGAAGTTTTGAAATTAGCTAAAAAAATCTTCACATATGTTTTTCCTAATAGTTCAGATGCTGCTAACTATGGTTTTTTTAATTCTAATCCATTTTCGATTTTGCATAATGATGTATTTGAACCATTTGATGAAGTCATATTATACAAAGGGTTGTTGGATTATGTTGTAGGAAAATCTTATTTTGTTCAAGATGAGATTCCCGTGAATAATTTGAATTTTCAAAATATCTTAAATAATAACTTGATAGCAGCAAATAAGGGAGATATTATGGAGAGAGGGAAGACATTTGATAGATATTGGAAAGAAAAAGTTTGCATTTAGTTCAAAATTTGGATGAGGGCAACATATTTGGAGTTGATTCCTCAAATTCAAATTCTGATACTATTTTGAAAGGGAATAAAATGCATGTGGTTGATAAGTACGGATGGGATCTTCTATTGCAAAAATATTATTTCATCTCTTATTCCACCGCATAAATAATTGCCACGTGTTTTAAACACATGACAATCATCCCTATGAAGGAATATGAGATGGAATAGGAGATGAAACACTATTTTGTAATATAAGATTCTATCCTTGAGACGGAGGATGAAGGCAATACTATATGGACTGATTATGAGATAACTAAGCATCCACATGTCGGCATTCCAATAGCGCATGGATCACTTTGATATCCACTCACCAATCACACTGTTAAGTACAAGACTTATTGAGTATGTACATAACGCACATCAAACATTCGACATTGCTTACGTAAACTAGCTAGCATTTCTTTTCTTCTCCCGAAGATATCATTTCTTGACTAAGAATATGATCTTTGACCATGGAGTGTAAAGACAGCCATTACTGAGTGGCGATAACTCCATGTTCTTTCCAGTCATCATATTTTTGCCATATACAATGAGATACAACTCTTACATATGTTCAGTGAATTAATTGACCATCGTAGGCCTACCAAAATGATAGCTCGATAAAATCAATGATGACTTAAGTCACAGCTGGAGCTTCTTTATCAACAATCAATGCGCTCTTACTCCACTTCTTGAATTCATCTGGTGATCCACGTAAATCTCCTGACTCAACTTTCACTGAACTATGTCAACATCAAACATCCAGGACAAACCTAGACCAAAGTGGCAATAATAGATAACATATCATGCGAATTGAGGCAATCTCACCACTTAGGGAGAGCATCTCAAAAACTTTATGCTCTTCTAACAGGTGTAAATATTTCATCCTTAGTCGAGCTACACACATGTTAATCAACCCATCTATGTTGCACTTGACCTTCCGAAACCACATGTTTGAAACGGTCTTGCATCTAGACAAAAGATTAACAAGCTCTTAGACTTTATTCTTAGTCATTTGACTCATCTTTTCCTTCGCAACAACTATCCACTTAGGGCATCAAGTGAAGTCACATATTCTATCGACTCATCAATATCCACAAAAGTAATTGAGAAGAATACCCATTCAATCTCATATAGATGATGGGAAATATTTCATATTCACTCCTTTTACTCGTGGAATTTAAGAATCCTTTGTGTGTGAGACACTAGCTCCCACTGACTTAGTGTCGCTCCCACTATCCCATCAATTACTAGATGAGTATAAAATACAATATCCTCGCTAGAGAAACGAGCGCCTCCTAAGGATCTTGCAACTCACATAGTTTTAAGATCTCTTTAGACTTCATATATGCTCAAAAAATCCTTTTGAGGGGAAACCTAAATCGTGCGACTTGATTACTTGAGAACTCAAATTGTAGGTTCTTGAACTTATAGAGGCACACACCCACTAATTTGGGCTTGTTACCAAACTAAAGCTCATACAAGGTTGAAGAATCATTCGGAGACACATTTGTTTATAATGTAGGCAACATCAAGATACACAAATCAATTTGCGCCATCATAAATCCATCTATTTTGAAATGATTGTCCCTTCTTCGCGAGCTCATATAGCTGCAAAATGTTTAGAAGCATCATTCAACTTGAAACTCTATTTCCTTCAACTGTGTGTCCAAACTAATTATACACGCTATCCTCGCTCCCTATTATCACATCTCCATCTATTAAGAATTGCTCAAAGCAATTTGACGCTTCTAACTATTGATAGTTGGGATGTATTAACTTATAGCGTAGATAGCAATGAAAGAAAATATAATGCGTTAATTTTGTGCCTCACACTCATAGTCTGCACTCATTTTAGTGGACTTAGTTTTAAAGGAAAAATAGTCATCTTCCATTCTTCCAGCAAGCTTATCCCGCCAGAAAAAATTTATGCTGAGGGAGATTGACCTTAGCGAGTTAGACAATAAAGCCGCCTCAAGCTAATACAGTCGTCCTCCTAGGCTCACGTGTCACGATATCATTAGAAGATCTAAAAGAAATACTATCTAAAGCCAATCGTATCACAAAAAAGATAGGCAAGTCTTCTCACTCAACAAATATTTCACAAGTGCATTTATCCGAATAAGACTACATCGATACATCAAGTTGCTCACACCAATAATTGAGCTTGAGATGACTCTCTTTAGCCTCCTCTTGTGCGCTATATAGCTGCACAATATGATAGTAGTCATACACGTTTGCTCAATCTCAATCACATGCTAAGTCAACCAATATCTACAATCCACCTATGGAGAGTTTTGGAAATATTAGCGAAAAAATGAGAGAGCAATTAAATAGTCAAACTTCATCTCAATACAACTACGAGCGAAGTTGCCAATCTCATATGTGCACTTAATATTTGTTGATACTTAATTGCCTCATTCAACAAGGTGACACGTCTTGTCACTTTATGGATTAATTTATAGTTCTAGTTTTAGCTTTTGCTCTCGTCAACATTTACTCGAGTTGGTTTATGTCGGTCAACATAAGCGACAAGTGCACTTGTGTATTTCTCAACTTTTTATAATCAACCTCTAGATATGCGATTTTCATTAATAATAACACAAGTAGCTAATATCCTTAATTCAACTCAAATAGCGAATTTGAATAACTAGATTTTTACTTGTGAGTAAGCTCATATACCAAAAATAGATCTTAAACTCTTTTATTAATTTTTACAGCTTAAACAAATTAAAGCGCAAACTTAATTCTTGATCCACAAGTATATCATCGGCATCTCAACTGCGATTATTTTGGCAATTAAAATCTTACATTTGCCGCTTAAACAAATAAAGCGTAAATACTTTCATTAATCCACAAAAATATTGTCCGCATCTAAGTCAAGACAATATTAATGCCTTGTCTATTTCATGTTAAATTGGCTAATCTAAAGTTCGTGAGTCTGGTCTAAACACATTTCAATAAATTGCGCAAACAATTAGGTACCGATCTAAAACTTTTATTTTGGATCCAAGAAATATTTATGATTTTCTTCAATTTAATGAGATCAAAATCTACCGCCAAGACTAGTGATCATCTTCCACCGAATTGAAGATTACAATAAAAATTACTAATCCATGAATAAAATTATCAATGTCCATAAATAAATCATGCATACAACCATGTGATATAAGTAATTACGAAAAATATCTCCATGGGCGACATTAACATATGGTGCATCATATGGAGATAATTTAGACCTTTAGTGGTAAAACCAAAAATATCCTCATAAAATTGATGTTAATAGACTCCAAAAACTGGCTCAATAAATACATGCCTCGAAAAAAATATAAAAAAAACTACATATTTAATTTTCAAGGCCTAATACATCAATCTAGAAAAAGTAAAAATATAATGAGGATACCGAATTACCACCATTGTCAAAAATTAACTCCCACAAATAATATTAATATAAAACAGTAAACATTCACATACATGAGCACACATATGTCAATGTACATTCATTCTCAACACATGATAATGCATATCATATCAACAAATATTAATTGCATCACACAATAAAAATTGCGTACTCATAAGCAGTTAATAAAGCATGCAACTATATATTTCATAAATCACATAAAATATTTTTGCTTGCACCTTAATACGCAAAAATATAATTCCTTTCACGCACCTTATGCGGAAAAAATATTTTCCATGCACCAATGTGCAAAAATAATTTTCGAATGCATCAGAATGCAAAAAAATATTAATTTGTTGCAAACATCTTAATGTGCAAAAATAATTTTTCTCTCATGCATCTAATGCATCTAATGCGAAAGAAAAAAATATCATTGCTACATATGTGCAAAAATTAATTCATGCAACATATTGTACAATCATAATTTTGCAAATATATGATTTAAGTTTTGACCCATATTTGCTAACAGTGGTATTAAAGCCATTATAGCTCGATCTTGCCTATTTGATGTGCTTGAGTTTCATGGTAAAGATGATTTGATTTTTTATTTAAAAATTCGAATCTGTATTTTTGTTTTTATGCATGCAATATTGGTGTCAAATTGTAGATATCGAAAATAGGATTCTTTGATATATTATACATGCAAAATGGGTTTAAATTGAATAAGTTATGGGGATTCAAATTTTTTGTGTTAAAAACAAATTGCATGGAAAAATGTGCCATGGGTTAATGAAATTGGTTTATATCCTCTTCAACTGTGAGATGGCTCAACCACCTATAGCATGCATATTTACTGTAGTGGCTTTGGTTATTTAGGAATTTGCTGCTGTTTGTTTTTTTTTGGATCGATAGTTCCGTTGCAAATAGGTATACCCGATTCACACTTTAAGTGCAAATATGTGATTTAAGTATTGATCCATATTTGATAACAACAATAAAAAGGAACTCACTTGTAAACAATTTGATGAAATATAAAACATCATTATATCTAATTAATATATCATCTACCATTTATTTCATCAAATCTAATTCAACACAAAACCTCGCCATTGAAAATCTTGTTCTTCGAGCAGTGGGAAAATCCATTTGAAGTAGGTTTCCAATATCTTTACAAATGGAAAAAATGAGCATGATAATCAAATAAATGGGTTGGTGAATTTGGTAGACGAATCCAAACTCGAGAAATATCACTAAGATTTTAGGGATTAAAAATTGGCATCCATTTAAATTTTACTACCCTTGGGTTGAGGAATTGTGAAGCAGAACTTGCCAATCAAAGTAAGTTTCTATGTTGTTGCCAATCGTTTTGTATCTGAAGGAGAATAACAAACAACCCTCTTATCGCCATCATCAACGAATATGAAGTACCAACTGGAACGATACGATTTGGGTCAAAGGCAAACTGTGTGTGAGAAGTGCAACCTGTTTTTTGAAAATCATGTTATTATTCATGTTCTGTTGGATATAGTTAACCCCATCTTTCAACAATGAGCGATTTGAACATCTCTTGAGGTTAAATAAGAGTCCGGATTTCTTATTCCACTTTTTTATTAAATTTTTTATTATACTGCATTGGATAAATGACTCGGGTATAATTATGTACATCATCTTCTACACAACATTCATCCAATACAATGGAGCAGAAAATGGAATAAGAATGTAGTACATGAAATTTCAATTCGTTAAATGTGGGTTAAAAATGGCTAACAAAATCCTGCATTTGGATTTTTATATTTTATTGTCTAAATTTTTATTTCAAGTGCAAATTGAAAAGAGCATAAAATATCAATAAAAAATTTAATTAGCAACATGTTCAAACAAATTCACCTAATTCTTGAAATGAGTAACTATAACTAAAAACTACAGACAAAAATAGTAAAAATGATGTTAGAGATTTTTTAACTCTAGGATGTCCTCTTATTAATGTGGTCAAGTCTCACTCTGATCAAATATTTATGATTATCGTATAATTCTTCCACTCCAAAGTACATGTTTATGTTTATGTAATAATAGATTTAAAGACACAAGATTATCTGTGCACATTCAATGTCCTTGATTAATTTCCTTAACTTCCTTATTAAACTCCTAAATAAAACACATGGATAGAAGAACAAATAGATCCCAAAGAAATCATGAAAATAAACCAACTTATTAGTCATGTTCGCTCTTCCTTTAAAGCAACCGATTTATTAGTCCTAACACACAAATTTCCTTAAAGCTTTTGTTTTCCCATGAATCGTTTAGCCATACATCTATACATAATTGGTGTCATTTGATTTTTATTATCTTATTTAAAAATTCGAACATAAAAATTTGTTTCAAGAACAAGGATTCCAATCAGTTAAACTTCAATTTTTTCTTTTTTTTTCTTTTGTTTTGGAAACAAATAAAGCATTAGAGATTAACACTAAGAACCCCTGGAACAAATAAAGAGTTACATCGCACGGTTAAACAAATAAATCTGTGAGATTGAACCAGTGTTCGATGACGCGATGGTCATCGCATCCATGGCTGGGCTCGCCCCTGGAACCCAATTTAATTACGCCATCCACGAATCAGGGGTGAGCACTTTTCAGGAGTTTCTCCTACGAGCAGAAAGACATATATGTGCCGAGGAGGCCATTGCCAATATTCCCACCGAGCATAGACACCAAAATCATCGAAAGGAGGCCAAAAGGGACGCCCTTTCGGGGCTAGGTTCCGGGTTTAGGCCATTTGTGGACAACACCACGACCGGTTATAGGGCACACCAGGAAGTTAGAGCTGAGGTGGCGGCTTTGAAGAGCACATTAACCCACGCGCCTTCAACTATTTGGAGGGACATCAGGAATCTTAACCTGCTACCTCCAGCTTGCCCAATTAGGTTGGATCCATCCAAATTGGATTCCAACCGATATTGCAGCTACCACAGGTCAATTAGCCACGAAACAGATCAATGCCGAGACCTTGTTCGAGAAATTATGAGGTTAGTATAGAAGGGGGGTTTGAAGCAATATGTAAATAATCTCCCACCACCTCCACCACCTACTGCTGGAGCCAATCCGGAACAATGTCCTAATCCTGCCCTGGTACCACCGTCCAATGATAATAACGGGCAGGAAATTTTAACAATGATTAACGCAAATAGGGCTGAAGATAACCGGTCCAACAGAAAAAGAAAAGCCGAGGCTCGAGAAGCCGAGAACGCGAAGCAGCACGTCCAAATTGCGGAGATTCGAGAAGGCCAACCAATGGGGCACTTCACCTATTCCGACCAGGATGCTGATCAACTAGTACTCCCCCACTCGGACCCTCTGGTCATCACGGATCCCATCCTGGGCATCCCCGTGCACAAGAGTTTGGTTGACTCAGGCAGCTACGCCTCGATCATCTATATCAGGGCCTTCCGTAGACTGAACATGGATGATAGCTACATAAAGCCATGCAATGACACCATTGTGGGATTCGGAGGAGGGAGAATCATCCTGCTGGGAGAAAGAGATTTATCCATCCAGATGGGCCAGGGAACGCATAAGAGGACGGTAATCACCACATTCAAAACAATCAATTCAGACTCCGAATATAACGCCATCATCGGCCAACCTCTGCTTTACCACTTGAAAGCAACTGTCTCGGTATATCACTTCTGCATCAAATTTCCGACCTCAAGAGGAGAAGGAATTCACAAAGGGAATCAGAGAGAATCTCGAGAATGCTCTCTGAAGATCAGGCCCATGGAGATAAATCTTGTGGAGGGCGAGAAGCCCAATGAAGCAACAGTGAATGTAGACATCGAGCCAGCCAGGAAGACCGAGCCCAAAATCGGGTCGCGAAATCAAGTTATCGAGACTGAAGCTAACCCAGACGGACGACCTGGAAAAGAGCCGATGGAAGAAGAAGAATTGCTCCAGAAAAAAGAAGGACAGAGCAAGAAGCGAAAGCATGCCGAGCCAGTAGAGGAGGTCGACATAGTAGACGTCGATAAGCAAGACGGGAGGCGGCAACTCAGGATAGGTCACGATCTACAAGAACCACTCCGATCAGAGCTCATTGAGTTTCTAAGCAACAATCTAGACATCTTCGCATGGACTCATGCCGACATACTAGGCATTGACCTCAAACATGCCGAAGTCGGTAAACTCTTGGATAACAAATTCATCCGGGAGGTATTCTACCCGCGGTGGGTAGCCAACCCCATACTAGTGAAGGAGAGCAGCGGACAATGGCGTCTTTGCGTCGATTTCACAGACTTAAAAAAGGCATGCCCCAAAGGCAGTTACCCTCTCCCAAACATAGACTACATGGTCGATGCAACCGCAGGCCATGAGTAGATGAGCTTCATGGACGCATATTCTGGCTATAACCAGATCCGTATACATCCAGACGACGAAGAGAATACTTGTTTCTACTCGGCTAGAGGGATCTACTGCTATAAAATTATGCCATTTGGACTGAAAAATGCTGGAGCGACCTATCAGAGGTTAGTCAATAAAATATTTCAAAAGCTGATAGGACACACCATGGAAGTCTATGTAGATGATATGCTTGTAAAATCACTATCTGCTGTTGATCACCTACGCGATCTCAATGAAATGTTCATAGTCTTACGTGAGTACAAAATGATGTTAAACCCGAAAAAATGTACATTCGGGGTCGGCTCGGGAAAGTTTTTAGGATATATAGTTAGTCAGAGGGGAATCGAGGCCAATCCAGACAAAATCAAGGCTATAATCAATCTAGAACAACGTAACTCGATAAAGAATGTGCAAAGCTTGAAGGGATGCCTAGCCGCTCTGAGCAGGTTTATCTTTAGATCAACTGACAAGTATAGGCCTTTCTTCAAAGTAATCAAAAAGAACAAAAGCTTCGAGTGGACTGACCAAGTGCAGTCAGCATTTGACTCTCTCAAACAACACTTGACGACCGTCCCTGTTCTATAAAAGCCGATCCAAGGCAAAAACTTGTACCTGTATCTCGTTGTGTCTGAATACGCTGTCAGCTCGGTAATCCTTTGGCTAGATGGCTCGGTTCAGCATCCAGTTTATTACGCCAGTCAGGCCCTACACGATGCTGAGCTATGATACCCCCCAATGAGAAAACTAACGTATGGATTGCTCATCTCCTCACGCAAATTGAGGCCATATTTCCTAGAACATAAGATCATCGTATTGACCGAACACCCATTAAAGCAAATCCTGCATCGACCTGACACTTCAGGATGGATGATCAAGTAGGCTGTCGAGCCCAGCCAATTTGAAATCATATTCGATCCATGGACAGCTATTAAGGGACAAGCCCTGGCAAACTTCATTGGAGAATTCACCCCACCCATCCATGTGAAATTTGGTGAATAAGAAGAATGGAAACTGTTTGCCGATGGCTCTTCAACCACTAACCGAGCTGGAGCAGGGATCGTCTTAATTATCCCGGAAACAAATACTTCTGCTTGGACATCCGTTTCAACTTCCCATTAACAAATAATGAAGCCGAGTACGAATCATTACTGATGGGATTAGAGATGGCAGCCTCCATGGGGTTGAAAAACGGCTCGTCCATAGCGACTCCCAACTGGTGGTGAATCAAATTAACCGAAACTACGAAGCAAAAGAGCCAAAGATAGCCCGATATTTGGAGCTCGCGAAAGGAAGGATCTTGCAGTTCAAGGAGGAAATAATACATATCACCAGGAGTGAAAACGCACAGGCTGATGCCTTAGCCCGACTAGCATCTAGCTCGGGGGCCGACCAGATTGAAAAGGTCACGGTTACTCGTTTACCCGCTTCCTCACTAAATATCGATAAGATAAATGCCAACAAAGGAGCTGAGCCGACATGGATGACCCCAATCATTCAATACTTGGAGCATGGGATCCAGCCAGAAGATAAGGCTAAGGCCCGTACTCTTAGATCCAGGGAAGCTCGGTATACCGTAGTGGATGGTGTCCTATATAAGCGGGATATTCAGTCCCATTTCTCAAATACTTATCTGAAACCGATGCCGAATTCGCTCTACGCGAGGTACATGAGGGGATTTGTGGGAACCATGCGGGAGGTCAGATACTGGCACACAAATTGGTCCGACAAGGGTACTACTGGCTATCCCTTGAATAAGACGCGATCTCAATGGTAAAGAAATGCGAAAAATGGCAAAGATTCACTTCGTAGGTCAGGTACCATCTCGAACAACTCACTTCAATCTTCAGCCCTTGGCCATTTTCCAAATGGGGAGTCGATCTCATCGGACCACTGCCCACTGGCAAAGGGGGCGTCAAGTATGCCATAGTCGCGGTAGATTATTTCACCAAGTGGGCCGAAGTAGAGCTTTTAGCAAAAACAAGTGAAGAAAAAACCACCAGCTTTGTATGGAAATCAATAATATGGAGATTTGGGATACCTCACTCAATAGTAACGGACAACGGGAAGCAATTCGACTACAAAAAATTTCGAGCTTTTTGCGAAAGATTTCACATCAAAAACCACTTCTCTACTCCATACCACCCGCAATCTAACAAACAGGTCGAGGTAGTTAACAAAATTCTCAAATACACGTTGAAGGCAAGGTTAGAAAAATCTAAATGAAGTTGGCCCGAAGAATTACCTGGAGTATTATGGGCCTATAGAACAACACACCGGTCCACCACAAAAGAGACACCATTCTCCCTTGCATACGGTGTTGACGCCGTGATTCTAGTAGAAATCGGGGCCCCAACGTTCATAATTGCTAGCTTCTCTGAAGAAAAGAATAAGGTCGCCTTGAAAGCCGAGCTAGATCTGTTAGAAGAAAAGAGATGTAGTGCCGAGATGAAGAACACTATATACAAACAAAGAAGTGAAAGATACTACAACTCAAAGGTGAAATAAATGAAGTTCCTAGATGGGGAATTAGTCTTAAAGAAAGTCACTGGAGCCGAGCCCACTCCATTAAAACTGACCTGGGAGGGCCCATACAAAATCAACAAGGCTTTATCGAATGGCGCATATGAGCTCGAATATTTAAGTGGGGAAAAATTCAAGCACCCATGGAATGTAACCTACTTGAAGAAATACTATCAGTAATGCCTGAGATTTCAGGACATTTTATTTGATCGATTATTCCTAAGATGTTACTCCAACACAGTGGAGATGTTCTGAAGTGTTAATAACAGGCTCAATATGGTTCCTGTCAGCCTTGGGCAACTGAAATGAAGTTATCCTTTCATCTGATATTCTGTGAGCTCTCCTTAAAGATTTCTTTCTAATCACCTCGGCCACGCCCCGAGCACAAAACATGGAAATGATTCCACTAAAAAGACTCGGTCAAAACCGAGCACAAATCTTGGAAATGATTCCACTAAAACAACTCGGTCAAAACCGAGCACAAATCTTGTAAATGATTCCACTAAAAAGACTCGGTCAAAACCGAGCACAAACCTTGGAAATGATTCCACTGAAAAGACTCGGTCAAAACCGAGCACAAAACTTGGAAATGATTCCACTACAAATACTCGGTTAAAATCGAGCACAAAACTTGGAAATGATTCCACTCAAAAGACTCGGTCAAAATCAAGGACGAAACTTGGAAATGATTCCACTCAAAAGACTCGGTCAAAACCGATCATGAAACTTGGAAATGATTCCTCTCAGACTCGATCTACCATTCATACATCTACTCACAAGAAAATCGATCCCAATACTTGGAAAAAAATTTAGAAAAGTACGTTAGAATAAATAGACAGCTCAAAAGGAAATTCCATTCATCCGCAAAGTATTTACACAGGGGGCCAAAGCCAATTACATGGAAAGGCCTGAGGCCATTAACATTAAAAAACAAAAGGCAAAAAAGAAAAAACACCCTAGGGGGCAGATGATGGGTCCCAGTAGGAGGAGATATTTCAACCGAATCGCTGGAGGCCACTTCTTCAACTGGGGGAGCACCCTGCTCGTCAGCAGTATCAGGGAACTGAGGACGGAGAGCATCCAGATCCGCATTCAGCTGGTCGAGCTCCTTCTCTAACTCGGCCACGAATTTTCCTTTCTTGAGGTCCTGGCGGATCTCCCGAATGCTGGTAGCATGCCCACAAGTTAGCATGAAGGCATACTCCTCAGAGTCCTTATAGGCCCGGACGACATCCACCCGAGCTTCCTCTACTTGCTTCCGGGAGGCTTCTCCCAACTCCCTCCGGACCTCGGCCTCATGCCTCTCCATCTCCCCAGCATGAGCAGCGGCCGCCATTTCCAGCTCATCAATCTTTGCACGAAGCTCTTCCTCGGCTTGCATGCCAAATCCAGTTTAGCCCTAGCCTTTGTGGCGGACTCCCTCTCGGCATCAGCCCTGGCCACGACCTCTGAAGTTGGGTCTTCAAAGACTCCTGGACCCCAAGCAAGGTAGCATGAGCATCCCGGAGATCAGTATGACGCCTTTCCAGGTCGCGCGCTCCCCCAATCGCGTGCCACAAGATGCCGATAATCCTAGCAGATAATCCCATAGTATACTGGATCTGCTCTTCCCATCCAGTCTCCTGGCAGAACTGTTCAACGCCCGTTGTCCAGGCACGGGCTGGTACATCCCTCGCTGCTCGACCAGCCTCTGGCAAAGCGGGAACCTACTCCTCAGTGGACGTGGAGCATTTGGCGAACTCCACAAACCACCCAGGCCGCGAACCGGCCATGCCCTCACACGCCTCCTCCCTACCACAGTTCATAGGGATGAAATGGCCTTCTCTCCCCATGTCATCGGAGAAAACCCATTCGGCTCCGCACGTGGGGATATGTCGGTGGGACCTGCGGGGTCGGCCCGGGCTCATTGATCACCACTCCACCCCTTCTCCCCTACAGCGGAGGCTCCTCATCTTCTTGGTTGCCCTTAGCCAGGTGCTTGCCTTGCCGAATATCCTCTCTCCTTGCCGCCGTGGCGTTTGTGGTTGGACTGGCGGTCACCCCGGCTCCACGGGCAGTAGTTTGCCTTACCCGGTGAATACGGGCAAACAAGTTCACCCCTATTAGACCTACAACATTAAGAAAAACAATAAGTACAACAACTGAAGAGAAAATATCGAACTCACGAAAACATTCTTACCCCGGGTATCAGTTGGACGAGCCTGCTCAATCGGCCCAGTCCTCTCGGCCGACAAAGGCATTTGCCCAGGAGGGGGTCAACCCAGTTTGAGGCGGAACACCCTGCTCGGTCGTTGCCGCCATTTTCCCAACAGGGGTTGCGGGAGGCGACTGCTCAACCCTGGCCGGGCTACGCTCCTGCCCCGGGTCTCCTCGCCCAGCCAACGGATGATCCACCCTGCCTTGATCTTCCTCTTCCTCATCCTCAGAGAATTTGGACAGCCTCCGACGCAGGCCGACCACAGCCAACTCTGTCTCGGTAGCTAGAACTTGAATCTTCTTGTCTGGTTCAGGCACGGCCTGGATGTTGTCCAAGTGATTCACAAAGGCCCTGGAGAGACCACTTGTAGAGGGGCTGATTACCTGCGCAATAAAAAGAAATAAAACGTCAATGACCCAAGAAAAAGGAAAAGAAAAAAATCAGAACAAAAGAAAATGCTTACGGAAATCATATCGAAAAGTAAGTGGTGGGGAAAGGAACGAGCTCCCCCGGACGGACTGCCAGTCGCCCTCAACCTAGAACCATTTGTCCCTCCACTCTTTGAGGGACTGTGGAAGGCCAGAAACCAGCCCGTCTGGGTAACCGGGCTGGGTCTGCAAGTAGTACCAACCCGAAGGGCGTCTTTGGGCTTCGGGAGTCGCCTTCCAGAGGAATAACTCATTTATCTCTTCAAAATGTGGGCACGAATACTTCTCTTTGGAAAACTTTACCAACAACCCCAAGATCCGACCCGAGGTCATGGATGCACCAGGGATAGCGGCAAATTCCATTTCTAAAACACTTCGTTAGAAAACGAGGTAGCGGAAACCTCAGCCTGTACAGCAGATTATGGGAATACATGGCAATGCACCCTGTCGGCGGATGCTCGAGCACCTCGGCAGGGTCCGGTAGCAAAAAATGCATTGTCGAGGGAATCATGTATTTTGAGTGCAGCTCCTCTAATTCCCTCGGCATTATCATGCTTGCCTACTCTTTTTGGACGGTCCTAGTCCAATCCTCGACTACATTCAATCGGGGGCCACCACCCGGCCTCGGATCCCCATGACGGTACCTGTCACGCTCTGAGCCGTCGGCCCGGGGAACCTCAACATCGGCCCCCTTCAAGCCCCTAACCTCCTCACGGTCATCACGAGAAGAATTCATAATTTTAGCACATCTGTCCAAATGATGGTCCGAATGCCCAACCGCTTCGCCCGATTCCTCTTGAGGTAAACCCGACTTATATACTTGACCTTCCAGGAATATTACGTGCGTCTCCTCAAGTGGCACCTCTGCCTCAGGACTTTGTTCTAAACTGGAAAGGCCTATGAAAATTGGGTTTGCTGGTGGAACTCTTCTTTCTGGTAAGGAATTAACAGAAGGATCAGATGGAGGGTTCTCTATTTCAACCTCAACACTACGATTTTGATTTTGGCTATCCTTGGAACCAAACATGTTTTTTGAAGGGAAAAGAAAAGAAAGGATGGAAGAAAGAAGAAATTTGAAAAAATACCTAAGTGTTATCGAGGTTGGTACTGTACGCCGACCTTAAAATTCTGCTCGGTCTCTATGGATGCTACTCGGAAGATGATAGATGCGAAAGCATGGAATGAGAGAAGAATGGGGTATTTATAGGTTAACTTCCCTCCGATGTAACACTCCATCCCAACAGGAACGCCTTTTCAAAATTCAAAAGCGGCAGAAAATGTCACATCCCTGCCGTAACAGTCATGTCTCCCTGTTTCCTGTGCAGAGTGGTCCAACAACTGAAGGACACGTGTCTGCCATCATCACTCCCAATTAATGCACCATTTTCAACATTAAATGATGAATGACAGCTGTTAGTGACTGGAGACTTTTAAGGTTTCTTTTTTCATTAAGGCTCATGATTAGCATTAAAGTTTAAATTCGATTCAAAATAAATTTTCTCCTCGGAATTAAACTTAGGGGCCATTGATGATGCCCGAGCCGAACTAAGGCAAAGTAAAAATACCCGAGCCGAGCTAAACAAAAATAAAGTCACGTGACCATTCAGCTAATAATGACGACAGCCGACCAGGATGACTCTAGTGATGTAAGCGACCGAGCCAAATGACAAAAGCTACCGAGCTGATGATGTGGTATAAACCGAGCTCAGCCCAACAGAATAAAGTAAGGAAGGTACTCAAACAAGCACCCTACCGAGCAGAACACACGTGACAAGAGCAGCCCCCTGATGACGTCAGTCAAATGGTCAGAAGGACATGACCACAATAAAATAGTCCCTCAAAAGCAGCAATATTCCCACAAGGTCAACAAGATTCTCCCCACACATGGCTACCCCCCACGCGCGCCGTAAGTAGCATCAATATTTTAATATATAGCAACCAATCAGCCAAAAAGATACACCCTACAGATACACCCTAGAATGGACAAATGTCCCACTATCAATACAGTATCCAAATAATTAGCCCATGATTGGGTATAAAAGGGGCATGATGGATTGTAATAAAGGATGGGACAAGATAGAAAAACAGAGAAGAAAAGATAGGAAATAGGAGAGTAAAAAAGAGAGTGAAAGAAAGACCAAGAAACCGAGTTGTAAAACTGTGAGCCGACCAGACACGTTATGCTCGGTAAAATTCAATAAAAAGGTTGAATTAGCCTTTGTTTGGTTGTCTTTCATTTCAATTTACTCCCCCAAATTATTAAAACTCCATGTTTTCTTTTGTTGACCTAAAAAGCACGTTAACAATAACTTCTCTTCTTGTTTCAAAAAAAACAAAAACATAACTTGTCTTCTCAACCATCTCTTAAAGTTACTTATTGTACCATGCCAAATAAAGAAGTTCGAGAGTGTAATAAATGAATTTGATTTTGTTTCTAAAACAAAGAAGCATGAATCTCTAAAATAACCACTTATTTTAAAATGTGAATTGTGTGCACTAAAATAACTTGATGTAATCTATTATCTATTACTACCTTTCAACTAATATATATGTATATAGCTCTCATGTTGAAGTTGTAGTGGTTTGATAGATATAATTTTCAATAGGTTGTGTATTTAGATTAGAGATGCAAACAGAATCGTATAACTACATAAAGGAATGAAGAGATTTGGGGAGAGAGAGAGAGAGAGAGAGAGAGAGAGAGAGAGAGAGAGAGAGAGAGAGTAGATTCTATAACAAACTTTGAATAAAATTAACATGATGTCTTCCACCCCTTAAATAAGACAGATGGTCCATTACACACAACATAAAGAAATACACAAAAAATAGAAATGCATTGAAGTCCTAATTTACAATCGGTGACAATTGTATGATGGAGATTAAAACACGTGCATAATCTCACATGAGGGATTCTTCTATACGATTCACACTACACTTTAAAACCATAATTTCTGTTCACATCATTTCGTCTTCTTCTATTTGTTTTTTTCCTCCGAGAAATAAGTCTTACTTACCTTTTCAAAATGTTTCTTTCCCTTCTTATATCTTCAAGTCTGTGTTCATGACAATACCTAATCAAGCGGGATCCTTGTCCACAAGGATCGAAAGAGGGAAACATTCGTTGAATAAAAATGAGATCTTCCCAAATAGATAAAATTTGAGTCTGAGTTAAGCCACTAGACAAGAATTTGATGGATAGTCTTACCCTTTCACTTGATTTCACAATGATACAAGACCTCCAAAGGGGAGATTTTAAAATGTCAATCTGAGTCCATAACATGTAGGTCTGGTAAAGGTACACCCTTTGGGCTAACATTCTTCTTTAGTGACAAAGCCTGGCAGACAAGGTGGATGTGATAGGTGTCTAGTAGATCTAATTTATATGTTATTGTTGGTCCCAAAATAAAATGATAAAAGTTTAGCATTTAATCGACTTTTAAATTTTCTCAAATAGATATTTAGTTAAGCTCGAATTTAACAAATATCAGAGTTATACAACTAAATGAGTAACATTTTACTCTTTCAGCGCAAGACTGATTGCTAATGTGATCAATATATTATGGAATAAACAGTTTAAATAATAGATAAATGTGATATCTACAAGTGTTTGCTGTAAAGAATAAAATCGGTAAATAAATAACACATCAAATTATAGAGGTATTGAGTAATGTAATCTCCCACTATATCATCTCTTCCTTATCACCAAGGAGTAAAATCCACTAGATACTCGGTTACAATTCTCTCGATAACCTGTTTGGCGGATGCACATTTTGCTACTACTCATAGAAAACACAACTTGTTTTCACCTCTTCCCAAGTTTGATCTTTATTGCGAGATAGACTCCTTCATTGATGTCTTCAAACCAATTTCGATCTTCAATGGATTCAATCACCGACGTCTTCACAACTCAATTCTACGCAATCCATGCCTTGTTGTTGTTGTTAAATAATCGTCGATAATTGCTCTCAATATTATCCTTCTTTGTCTTCATGGATGTCTTGAATACTCGGATTATAAATATCACTTGTAAGCTCAAAAGTTTTAGCAGATTCTCAATCGATGGCACTTCATCAATATTTTTATTGTTCTCGCACTCTAATCCAATGGCACACTACTACTCACAATTCTCAACTCCTATTTATAGATATAATTCAAAATTTCCCTTTGAGAGATGGAGGAAATTCAAATGTGGATCATACAAGTGCAAGTGTGGCCGCTAACTTTGGTTTTTGTCCTTTTACTGAACGTTGAGTGAATATGCTCTGATCCTTATATGACATGTGTCACCTTGCAACGGTCACCTTTTATCCTTTAGTGTGATCCTCATGCCTTGATATTTGTATCAATCCTTATCCATAATTATCTGGATGGGTGAGTCATCTTGACCTTGGTTACTTGCTTTAGAAAGCTATCCATCATCTATGTTGGTTCACTCGGCATCAATTAAACCGTAGAATGCCTCTTAGATACTTTGACTCTTAGTTATTGTATAGTCTTTACTGAGTATATTACCCAATACTTCATTCGCTGCTCTACTACTAATTGGCTTGTCGGGTTCAACTATTTGATCTTCTTGCACTTTGCTGCTTTCTTCAGACATGGCTGCACTTTGACTTGACTGATTTGATCCCTTTGGTTTTTTTTCCATGGCTAATCCCAACACTTTGATGTACTTTTACATCTTAAACAGGGGTAGCTAGACTACTACATCATCATCATTAAAACTAAATATATTTCCTAATTATTTCCTCCTTTTTGGTGATGAACATAATTACAAGGAAGAGAAACCCAAGATAACAAAATAAATAATTAAAGCAATTATAAACACAACAAAATCAAGAGAAGTGATCTTTGCAACAAAATGATGGTTTTATTGATAGAAAATTAATTATTACATCAATTTTAGCAAAATAAAAAAATGTTGTATTCTTGATCAACATTGGTATCTGTGATAATCTTGTACTTTATCACTGCATGCCTTGCTCTAGGTTCTTCTCTTCTTCCCAAATTGATTGCATCGGGCCTTTTATGGCCTTTGTTGAGATATTTCTCAGTCCATATCTTTTTGATCAATTTCCACGTTCCAAATATGATTATCTTGGATGTAGACTTGTAGACTTTCTCAAGCCACTGAAAGTCTTCTTCATAAGCTTCATTTGTTAAACCATAAACAAGTATTTGATGAATGTTTTGCCTCTTCCTTGGTCTTGAAGTGGGAAAAAGTCCAGGTTCATATATAATTTGGGATGGAAATTGAAGATTGGCGGCTGCTTCTTTTCTGATTCTTAGATCTTCCTTTATTAGCTCCAATCCTCTTGGAGATTCTTCTTTTCTGTTTATACTTCGATGTAGAAAATGTTAAGAGTATTTTTCTTGAATCTTCACCCATATGAATTGATGTTATACATTTTGCTAAAAAATCGCTCCTCTCAGCATTGCTAAGGAGAGACAAGGGTTTGGGACAATTGAGAACTTCGTGAGCCATGATCTGACTATCTGATATGTTGCGATTAACAAATGGAAGTTTTGATTACTGGTGCGTGGAAGACTAGTCTGTTTGTTGCCGAGAAGAACCATAGGCTCTTCGCTGATGACAAGACTGATGAGATAGCTGTAATGATTACCAAAGAGTTTGTTGCGACAATCTTCCATTACGAACTAGACCTAGATATCGTTATCGACATTTCTCTTCCTTACATTTTCCCTCTTTTTGGGTTTGCCATTCAACGTCACTGGTTTGTTGGAGTTTGGAGTTGCTTCACATATCAATTGAAGCTTATTCTTGATCACCTAAAATTCATCTCTTAAGATTACATGTTTCTTCTTTACCATTAAGTGCCCTAGTAGATAACACAACATACTAATTGCTTCAAAATCTCTTTATTTCATCAACCTGCTTTTGAGCTTTTGTTGCTATCTCAATGGCATCAAAACTTCAGATTTCTCTGTGTTCATTATTTTCTTGATATATCGCTTGATCTTTTCTTATTGTTCATCAAATTTGTCCAGCTTTTCATTCATGATATTTATAAGAGCTTAAAGTTGATGGGACCATGTTGGCATTAGAATCTGCTTTTTCCTGCGTAAGAATATTAGGCAGAGATGGATCCAGAGCCAAGTTCAATCGAACACTTTGCTATACTGCTTATCCCATACATCCTCTCTATCATCATTTTCCAGCAATGAATTCATATTAATGCCTTACATTCCTTTGTGTCCATCTGTTTTATGTACTGGCATTCTAAATCTATCTATTTTTTTAGTAAATGGAATAATATATAAGAAAAAAGGAGCCTGAGCACATGCTGCTTAGGTAGTAGAAGTTTGGGGCCTTGTTTAAATCTACCATAGTAAAACCCACCCTTGTGGGAAAAATCCTTGGCAGGAAAAAGAGTACCCCTGAAAGTGATCATAAAAAACTTACTCATAAAAGAGAAATGCTAAAAACTCAAGACTAGACTATTTAACAAATCTGTAATGTGATTTCCAACATAGTCTTCATTGAGTAAACATATGATATCAGCAGGAGGGTTGTCCCACCAAGTCGAAGGGCCGTCCATTTCGCTAAGACAATCTGCCACTGTATTCCTCTCACGATAGATATGAGAAATGACAAAGTCCATATGTGATAGCAAATGCAAAGTGTGCCTCCAATGGGACAGGAGGCACCAAGGGATGGATCCCCGCATAAATCTGAGGAGATCCACAACATAAGTGGAATTTGATTCTAACCAAAGTTTCCTCTATCTTTTGTGAGAAGCATAAGATATAGCAACCATGGCTGCAAGGAGCTCGACTTCAAATGCATAACCAATTCCATCACACTCAACGAAACAACCCCGAAAAAAGCCTCTTGAAGTACGAAAAATTCCTGAGGCAACACTGAGACCCAACACATCAACAACACTCCCATTAGCATTGACTTTAATCTAACTAGGAAGACGCAGATGCCAATCAACCTGCACAATGTTAGGAGCCTTCCTTGGACGCCCAGCCACATGAAGCCGCCGTAGAAATAATATATTAGCCTGGTCATTATTCATACAACTCTGATCTAAGGAAGATGGCTCAATAATAAGAACCTTGAGCTGAATAAGCCTCTGTCGTCCATGATTTATCATTGAAAATACAATAATTTTGAACATGCCAAATAAGCCAGCTACAGGAAATAATAGCCGCACGCCATGAGAGAGAAATCTGATCATGTAACGACCCAAATTTTGTAATAAACTTTTACAAAACATGATTACTAATACATTATATATATTTTAAAATATTCAACTCAAAATCCTGCGGAAGCGCTTCGTAAGACTGTAAGTAAATACAAGCAAATCAGCCTGTTGTAATATCCCTAAAAGTGAACTGAAATAGAACATGTCCAACTTTAATATATAATTCATATCTAAACTTGGAATTAAAATAATTAAGTTAAAATTCATTTAAGCTTAAGCATCCTCCCCCAACAAATCACCAAACTCCATCAACCTGCAAGAATGATTAATTATGGGGTGAGTGACAACATCAGTGGGGACTAATTTATCTAGCATATAAAAAAATGTAAATTACATTAACAATAGAGGTAACATGTAACTTGTTTAACGTGGATTGACCCCCAACTTGTTTAACGTGGATTGCTCCATGGAGTAGATTGTATGTGTTTAACGTGGATTTCTCCACGAAATATGATGAGCCCATAGGTTACTGTCACGCATGATGTATCATAACGCAATTAAGTCATAAATAAAACATGTAACAATCAAGAAATACAGATGTGTAGAAATAAAATCCCCACCTTGAAATGCTGAAACGAGCAAATAAATTGGTTCCCTCTCGTCTTTAGTATCCTTGATTCTCAACGAACTCGACTCCTAGTATAAGAAAAGGGTCTACACTTAGAATTTAACTTATAATAAATATACCAATAATTATAATATATATCATGTATGGGTGCATGTGTGTGTGCTTTAGAATTAACAAATCAAAATAGAATCTGAATACAAAAATACCAAAAGGGTTCTTAAATTTTGAGTGGGTTTGTAATTTGGAAATTAAAATAAAGAGATTAATTTGGTTTTGGCTTGAAGACAAATGATAGTGGTCAAATGTGGCCCCATATCCATCACCCAACATTTCTCCTTTCTTTTCCTATCTTAGACTTCCCTTTTCCCCATTTTTTTCTTCCTTACATCATTTTACCTTCTCTTACAAAATTCGCATATTTGTAGAAAAAGTATGAACCCAAGTATGAATCAAAGTCCTTGTGATTTTTTATTTATAAATCAACGATTGAAACTGCTACTAGCATCGGGTTTCGAAAACTAACTGTAACTCCTCAAGGTTGAGGGAAATTGGCAAATAAATATAGTAGTGGAGTGGTAGTTTTAGGAAGATGTGGGTTATCTTCAGTCAAAACATGAATTCTTGTAGCAGTTTTTGATAAGTTAAACTGAGCCAACTGGACTTGGATTTACTAACTTTAAGGGCTTGAATATTAGTTTAGACCTTAAATAAAATAAAATAAGAGATTGGGCTAAGAAAAAACGGAAGGGGTTTGAACTAAATTATTTTAACAGGCACAAAGTATAATTCACCATAGATAAAATTAGAAAAAAATATAATGATAGTGTTAATAGTCAAAACTGACGGAAATTAACTTAGTAATGGTAAAATGCTATAATACTAATTATACTAATAATATACAAATATAATATGAGAATTCTAGGGTGGGTGCTACAACCTACCCTGCTTGGAAAAATTTCATCCTCGAAATTTAAGTACGTACCGCCATCTAAGAAAGGCGGATATTTGGCTCATATCTCATATTCTCGTTCTCATGTAGCCTCATCTTTGTTATGTCAGTTCCATAGTATTTTAATCAAAATTACATCCTTGTTTCTCAACTTGTGAACCTTCTTCTCCAAGACTGCATAGGGCATTTCCTCGTAAGTTAAATCTTTATTGACTTCCAAGGTCGAGTAATTTACAATATGACTTAGATCATGTACATATTTTCATAGCATCGACACATGTAACACGTTATATACCAAAGCAAATTTTGGCGGTAAAGCCAACCGATAAGCTAGATCATCGACTCGTTCAAGGATTTAAATGGCCCCACGAATCGCGATCGAAGTTTTTCTCTCTTTCCAAATCAAATAATCCCTTTAACTGGTGCGACTTTCAAATATACTTTTTCTCCGACTTCAAAATACGGGTCCTTTCTATGCTTATCAATGTACGACTTCTATCATTCCTGAGCGATTTTAATTCTCTCTAGGATTTTCTTGATTTTTGGTCCTAATACTTTTTTCTCACCAACCTCATCCTAATATAATGGAGATCTACACTTTCTCCTGTACAATGCCTCATATGGGGCCATCCCAATAGTAGTTTGGAAACTGTTATAATAAGAAAATTCCACCAAGGGTAATATTGTCTCCCAATTACTTCCATCATCCAGTACGCACGCCATTAACATATCCTTGAGAATTTGAATCGTTCATTCTAATTGGCCGTTTGTTTGCGGATTATATGTAGTGCTAAACTTTAATCTTATTCCCATTACATTCTGCAAACTTTCCAAAACTTAGATGTAATCCGAGTGTCTCTGTCCGACACTATTGTCACAGGAACTCCATGTAATCTTACTATCTCTTTGACATAAATCTGTGCATACTGATCCATTATGAATGTCATCTTTATCGACAGAAAGTGTGCATACTTTGTCACTCTATCGAGAATGACCCAAATTGCAGTATTTCCTTTAGTTGCTGCAGGTAAGCTAACTACAAAATCCATTGTTATGTGCTCCATTTCCATTCAAGGATTTCAAGTGGCTTAAGTAATCTAGAAGGTCGTTGATGTTTGGCCTTGACTTGTTGGCATGTTAAGCAACTCTCCACAAATTTCCCTTTGTCACTCCTCATTCTTCTCCATCAAGATATCCTCTTAAGGTCTTGGTACATTTTTGTACCACTTGTGTACGTTGTGTACGGCTTGTTGTGAGATTCAACCAAAATTTCTTTCTTTAGATTCTCATTGTCAGGTACATAAATTCTCCCTTCATATAACCATACCCTATCGATTGTTATAGTGAATCATTTATCTTTTCCAAACACATCTTGCGTGTTTATTCTACTCAAAAGCCCGTCCCGAGTTTGTGCTTCTTTTATACTTTCTCTTAAGGTTGGTCGTACTACCAAAGCCGTTGAAATTACCTTTGTGCTTTTTGGCAGTTTAACCACCTCAATACTGACCTTTGAGAAATCTCGAATCATTTGTTCCTGGGTGGTCAATGTACATGCTAATTCTCCTCTTGTTTTACGACTTAAGGAATCTGCAACCACATTAGCTTTTCCCGGATGATATTGAATAGTGCAATCACAGTCCTTCACCAATTCAATCTATCTCATTCGCCTAATGTTTAACTCCTTTTTAGTAAAAAAATATTTCAGGCTTTCGTAATCTGTGAAAATCTCGCACATTCCTCAATATAAATAATGTCGCCAAATCTTACGTTCATGAACTACTGCCGCTAATTCCAAATCATGAGTAGGGTAGTTTGTTATGATTTCTGATTAAATGTAATTTTGTAATTGTATTTGAATGTAATCAAGAATAAGAGTAGAACAGTAGCAGAAGAAATGGAAGAAGGAAGAATAGAATATTGGAGAGAATAGAATTTTGATAATCGAATTACTCACGCATAACGTTTCCACTCACACCTTTTCAGAATTTCATTTGGGACCACTAGCTAGGTGATTAGCTGAAAATGATACTAATTAACTATCAAATAGAAATGCGACATCTGTCATTTAATAATAAAATCTCAACCCTCTTTCCTACAGCCAGGATTAGGACACGTGTCGAGGAGACATCACTTCTTTGGTCCTAGCTTTTCCTCCAGCTTTTCCTTCTAACTTATCTTCTCCACTTTCAAGACTGCAACTTTTTCTTCAGCTTGAGTTTTCTTCTTCCCTTTGTTTCTTGCCATACCAATCAGCACCTTGTTCACAACAATACCCCTTATAATCGGATCCTTGTCCCCAAGGATCAAAGTTAGGAAATTTTTGATGATAAACTTAAGGTCTTCCCAAGATGATTTGTTCCAACCGAATCACCCCATCGAATCAAAATTTCTTTGAACTTCTTCCTTACCCCTTTTCACCACGCGACTGTCAAGCACTTCTAAAGGTTCAATCTTGAGCAACCCATCAACATACGTTGAAGGTAGATCCTGAGAAGGTACGTGTTTGGCTCCAATTTGCTTTTTGAGTAATGAAACATGAAATACCGGATGTATTTCCAAACTTTCTGGCAGATCCAATCTGTAAGCCACTTCACCAATTTTCTCCAAAACTGTGTAGGGTCCAAAGTACTTTGAGGAGAGCTTCAGGTTCCTACGGAGTTGAACGGAGTTTTGCCTAAAAGGTTGTAGCTTGAGGTACACCTTATCACCCACTTCAAATTTGCGTTCAGTTCTTGAAATATCTGCATGAGTTTTCATACGGTTCTCAGCTTGTAGGAGATTTTCTTTAAGGTCTTGCATCACCTGTCTTCTGTATTGCACCACTTCCTTAGCTTCACTGTTAGAAGAGTCAGTATAGGGCCCCAAAGATAACAAGGGGGGTGGGTATCCATATAGAGCCTCAAAGGGGGTGAGTTTAAGACTAGTGTGGTAATTGGTATTATACCAATGTTCTGCCAGTGTGAGCCATTTGAGCCATTGTTTGGGATTTTGGTGGACCATACACCTCAGATAAGTCTCCAAGCATTGGTTCAAACGCTCATTTTGCCCATCAGTTTGGGGGTGGTAAGCTGATGACATGTGTAAACTAACCCCCATAAGTTTGAACAATTCCTTCCGAATGTGTCTTTGGTGAAAATCTTATCTCTCGTCAGTAATTATACCGACCGAAGTCCATGCAACTTATAAATATTATCCAAAAACAACTTAGCAACCCCATGGCAAAGTGAAAGGATGTGACAGAGCCAAGAAGTGGCCATACTTGGTGAATCACAATGATTACCAGGATCACATTCTTGCCTCCTGAGGTGGGTAATCCTTCAATAAAATCCATAGAGATATGTGTCCAAGCTTGACTTGGAATGGGAAGGGGTTGTAATAAACCAGGATGGGAGTCATGATCTGGTTTGTTTCTTTGACACACATCACAAGCCTGCACCATAGAAATCATATCACCCTTCATTTTAGGCCAATAAAACACACCCTTCAGCCTCATATATGTTCCATTAATCCCTGAGTGTCCCCCATATGCAGACTGGTGCATAGCAGTTAGGATGAGCCCCTCGCTTGGTCATTGTTGCCCACCGCTAATCGCCCTTGTACCTTACCAACCCTCCTGTGACCACAAAGTCTGGATAAGTAGAAGGGTTCAAACTATTTGCTGAAATTATTTTAGCAAAAAATGAATCCTCTGCATAGCTATCATTAACTTGTTGAACCCAATTTGGAGTGACAGTGGTGATGGCTGTGCAAGTATTTCCCAGATCTCCAATCCGGAGGGCATCACCGCCTGTTTCTCAACTCTCTTTTGTATTGGATCTCATAGTTCAATCCCAAAGAACTTAGTTATCCATTTCTCACCGATCGGGGTCATAACCCTCGATCCAATAAGTACTTAAGGGGCCTCACGGTGCATGGCTAATAATAAATTTGTTCCCCCGCAAATAGTGTCTCCATCTCTCAGATTGCCATCGAACACCCAGAATTCTCTTTCATAGATGGATAATGCTTGATTTTTGGGACATAGTGTCTTGCTCATAAAAGCAATAGGCCTCCCCCTCCGCATTAATACACCCCTTTTACTCCAAAACCACTTGCATCGCTTTCTAATATAAAAGGTTGTGTGAAATCTGGTAAGGCCAAAATGGGTGTTGTAGTCATAGCTTCCTCCAGAAACATGAAAGCTTTTTTAGCTTCAGGATTCCACACAAATTTGTCTTTCTTCAGTAACTCAGTAAGAGGCTTACTTATTATCCCATACCCTTAATGAACCTTCTGTAGTATCCTGTAAGTCCAAGGAACCCTCTCAGCTGCTTGAGAGTGGTAGGAATGGGCCAATGCACCATGCATTCAATCTTCTTGGGATCAGTGGACACCCCATCCTCAGAGATAATGTGGCCCAAATACTCAATGTGTGACTGCCCAAAACTGCATTTACTCTTCTTAGCAAATAGGGAATTTTCCTTCAATAAAGACAACACACTCTCCAAGTGCCAGAGGTGATCCTCCCAGGTGGCACTATAAACTAATATGTCATCAAAATATACTTCCTTAGGCATTCCCTAAACACTTGATTCATCAATGACTGAAAGGTAGCTGGGGCATTGCAAAGCCCAAAGCGCATAACAAGGAATTCATAGTGCCCATTATGGGTACTAAATGCAGTGAGAAACCTATGCTCAGGTTTCATTAGAATTTGAAAATAACCAGACCTCAAGTCAATTTTTGAAAAATACCTTGCCCCATATAGTTCATCCAACAACTCTTCAATAACTGGAATTGGATAGTCATGCTTGACAGTTAGGGCATTCAGATATCTATAATCCACACATAATCTCCAAGTGGCATCTTTTTTCTTAACCAATAATACAGGTGAAGCAAATGGGCTTTTGCTGTGTTGTATGATCCCAGATTCTAAAAGTTCCCTGACAATTCTCTCTATTTCATCTTTGTGATTGTGTGATGCTCTATAAGGGTATTGATGCTTAGGCACACTCCCAGGTTTAAGAATGATTTGATGCTCAATGCCTCTGCTGGGTGGTAACCCCTTGGGTTCTTCAAAAACTTCCTCAAACCTTGACAGTAATGATAGTAACTTTGGGTCAGCCACTGAATTAGAATCCTGAACTGTGAGGACATACATTGCTTCAACCTGTTCTTCATGATTCATGTGTAACAACTCAAAGAGTGAGTGTCCAGAAATGAATTGACATTCAGTAATAGAAGTCAAAGCCTGAAGTTTAACCCTTCTGCCCTTGAGAGTGACTGTGAAGGTCATCTTATCATAGTCTAGTTCAATGGGGGTGCAGGCCTTCAACCAATCCCCACCAAGAATCAAATCACATCCTTCATTCTTCAACAATCTGAGTGAATAGGCAAAATTATTCCCCTGCATTTCCCAAGTGAAATCTTCTGCCTTTTGTGAACTCACCAACCTCTGGCCATTAGCCACCTTCACTAACAGTGGTTTTGCTGGTGTAAGCTTACAGCCCAGCCTCTTGGCTGTGGCTTCTTGTATGAAACTTAAGGTGCTGCCCGAATCAATCAAAATATGTAACATGTGCTCCCCACACTGTCCAAAAAGCCTCATGGTTGTAAGACCATCTTCCCCTGAAATGGCATTCAATGTCATTTGGATTTCATCCATTTGTTCCTGTGGTGGCTCATAAATAGCTTCAGTGGCAGGTGTATCTTGCAAGTAAGCTAGCTCCTCATCTTCAGTCATGATCATATAGTTGATCCTTTGCTTACACCTATGTCCAAAGGTGAACTTCTCATCACAATTGTAACAAAGACCCTTATCCCTCCTAGCTGCCATCTCAGCTATTGTTAACAACTTAATGGGCTGTCTTGGAGAACTCATGGAATTAGGTTTAGAGTTCTGAATAGGCACTGCATCTGGTTTCCTTGTGTTAGGGTATATGTTTGTAAATGGCTTCATAGGTGTCCTGATCTTCTTGGTGAGGGCTTCCAGTGTCAGAAGTTGCTTTCTCCCCAACTCAATGGTCTGTTGCAAAGTCACAGGCTCAAACATGGTAACAAATGCTTGTAGCTCTTCACTAAGGCCACTAATGAATCTTGCTATGAAATACTCCTCAGAAAAATCACCATTATTGAGAAGCAACATGCATGCTTTCAATTCCTCAAACTTTTCCACATAGTCATGATAGGACCCAGTATGCTTTAATTTATTGAACTCTGCAATAATTTTTGCTTCTTTTAACTCCTCAAATCTAGCCGAAATAATCTCTATAAACTGTTGCCATGATAACTTAGGTTGTTTGATACTGAAATTTTGAAACCATTGAGCTGCCTTGCCATCAAAGTGCATGGAAGCTAGTATAACTTTTTGAGCATCGTGGATGTTAGGTACCTTGAAATATCCATTGCACTTTAGAATCCATGATCTAGGAAAGAGCCATCAAACCTGGGAAAATCAACCTTAGGGATTGGAGTAATGACCGCATACCTTGAGCATCGCCTAACATCCCGTTCCTTGGTGAGTTATTATTTCAAATGAGTGCCCTCACTACCACCGCGCCAAAAATGCCCCCTAATATGGATTCCTCCTCTGTTGGTCCCTTTCCTTTATGTGGGTTAAGAAGCTGCAACTGGATTGCAGCCAAGGTGTTGGTTAAGTGATCAAATTTACCATTTAAGCCTGATAACCGCTCTTACATTTCTGATGTGATTCCCGATATCTGATCTTGCAACTTTTGCTCTGTAGCTTCTCTCTTTAGTGATTCAGTTTGAAGAATTTGATCAAGTCTTTTTTGGGTTTCTTGTAGGTCCTTCATACGCGTTCCTTCAGCCATATCCAAGGATGACCAGCTCTGATGATACCAATTGTTATGATTTCTGATTAAATGTAATTTTGTAATTGTATTTGAATGTAATCAAGAATAAGAGTAGAACAGTAGCACAAGAAATGGAAGAAGGAAGAAGAGAATATTGGAGAGAATAGAATTTTGATAACTGAATTCTGCTGCATAACGTTTCCACTCACACCTTTTACAACATTTCATTTGGGACCACTAGCTAGGTGATTAGCTGAAAATGATACTAATTAACTATCAAATAGAAATGCGACATCTGTCATTTAATAATAAAATCTCAACCCTCTTTCCTACAACCAGGATTAGGACACGTGTCGAGGAGACAACACTTCTTTGGTCCCAGCTTTTCCTCCAGCTTTTCGTTCTAACTTATCTTCTCCCACTTTCAAGACTGCAACTTTTTCTTCAGCTTGAGTTTTCTTCTTCCCTTTGTTTCTTGCCATACCAATCAGCACCTTGTTCACAACATAGTTTAACTCATGTGGACTTAATTGCCTTAAAGCATAGGCAAATACTTTGCCATGCTGCATTAAAACACAACCCAGACCTTGTTTTGATGTATCGTTGTAAACAACAAATTCCTTTGTAGGATCTGGAATGGTCAACACAGGTGTTGATGTCAATATTATCTTTAACTCTTGGAAGCTTGTTTCACATTTTTCATTCTTGTCAACCTTGTCATAGGTGCTGCTATCTTGGAAAATCCTTTAATAAATCTCCGATAATAGCCAGCTAAACCTAAGAAACTGCGAACTTCATTCACATTTCTAGGTGCATTCCACTTAATCATGCTTCAATCTTTGCTGGATCAACTTCAATTCCTTGAGCCATTACTACATGCCCATGAAATACAACTCGATCTATCCAGAATTCACATTTCTTGAACTTCGCATATAACTTCTCCTTTCGAAGAGTCTCCAGTACAATTCTCAAATGTTTCTCATGTAGGTCTTCATCTCGTGAGTATACCAAAATACCATCGATAAACATAATAAAAAAATGATCTTGATATGGATGGAATATCCTATTCATAAAATCCATAAATACTACTGGAATGTTACTTAATCCAAAGGGCATCACCACAAACTCGTGATGCCCATATCTCGATCTGAATGCTGTCTTCAAAATATGCTCCTCTTTTATCTTCAACTGATGATATCTAGATCTCAAATCAATCTTTGAAAAGATACCCGCTCCTCTAAATTGGTCGAATAAGTCTTCAATTCGCGGCAACAAGTACTTATTCTTTAATGTTAGTTGGTTCAGTTCTCGATAATCAATGCACATCCTCAGAGTGCCATCTTTTTTCTTAACATATAAGACCTGTGCTCCCCATGGAGACAAGCTCGGGCGAATAAATTTCAAGTCCAACATCTCTTGTAGTGAACTTTCAGCTCGTGTAGTTCTTTAGGCACCATCCTATAAGAAGCCTTTGATACTGGGGCTACCCCAGGTATCAAGTCAGTTGTAAACTCCACTTGCCTGTCTGGTGGCACTCCTGGTAAATCTTCTGGAAATACATCCAAAACTCATTCACAATTGGTTCATCTTCAATCAACAATTTAATTGACTGATTACCAACCATATTAACCAAGTATCATTGACAACTGCCTTTCTAAAGGATTTTCAATGCCTTCATTGCAGACATGACTAGCGGTGCCTTACCAGGCTTTACTCCATAGAGAATTGTCACTTTATTCTCAGAAAATTTCAAAGTTATCTCTCTCTCCTGACATCTAATATTCGCTCGATGCCTCGTCAACCAATCCATGCCCAGAATCATATCAATATCCTTCATGTCAATCACATATAGTTTGGCTTCTAGGTTATATCCATTGACATGTGCATTTCTAATCATTGAGTTAGTATAAATTTCTCTCCAGAAGGTACACTAATCTCAAGTAGTTCTTTTACTCTAACGTGTCTACTTCCAATTAGATCATGAAATTTCTTAGACATGAATGAATGTATAGCTCCCGTGTCAAAAATCACTAATGCGGGTATATTAAACACTGATAACATACATGTCATGGTGCCTGGGTTCTCCTCAACCTCTTTCTGGCTCATTGCAAATACCCGAGCATTCACTCCTAAGATCTGACCTTTGTTTCCCCACTCAAAATTTTTAAGGGGGCACTCATAGACCTTATGTCCTGGCTTCTTTCATCGAAAACATCTTCCCTGTCCAACTAGTCACTCTCCATCATGATTCTTTCCATAGTTCGCACACATGGGCTTGCTACACTGATTGCTAGGTTCTGTCCTTACTTCAGTTTTTCTGTGTTTTTCCGGCTTCTGTTTATAATTTTGTAGACTTTTTTTAAAAAAAAATAATACCTCATTAATTATAAATAATAAATAGGCATCCATCCCACAACACAATGTCAACTCCAACAGGTAAATTTTACATAGACATTTTGAAATGCAGTTATATATATTATATACACGATGATGCAAATGTATCTTTATATTTTATAGTTCGAATGGTAGATATGTATATATATATATATATATTCACATACTTAGAACCATTCATGATAGTAGATGGACCGTGTGTGTAAGACTACTAGGAAGTTAGTACCATGTCCTGTCACCCAGACACGTAATAGAGTGAGAGATTTTCGTGGCTATCAAAGGGTTGACCATCATGACGCTGGTGACCATATCACGACCATGGTAAGGATGTATGCAAGAGTTAAACAAGATGGAGTGACCGATTATTTTGTTGTTGTGATGCTAATGGAAACCATGCCATTTGAATGACGTGGTCGAGCAAGGACATTAATTCATGATATGATGATTCTCACCACGATTGCTGAGAACCATGTGATCATATATGTGATTATTCAGCTGCACTCTATCAGATGTGGCTCAACAGAGCAGATAGAATCAGAAGACGAGGAAGAGGACCCAGTTAAGGATCTTATTGACGAACCATAATCGGTTGGGGGAAATACTAATATTTGATAGGGCTACTGACATTAGATGCAGAAGTTTATTAGTCTATGTACTTGTTCGTATGTTTTGTTTGTTGTTACTCTGGTTGATTTTCTTTATGTAACCTCTAGAAGGACTTCATAAATGTAATAGTGGATTTTCTTTATCTATTGCACGAGTTCATTTATTTATTAATAATTATCGATTGAACGTTATATAGTATGTAGTTCTCTTCATATTAAGCACTTCGTAATAACAACTTTAATTTTCTGAAAATAGGAAGATGCCACCTAGAAGAGAATTTCAATATAGGAACCAAGTTCCGACCAGACATCGAACGACAATTGCTAGTGGTGCCAGAAATATCACACATCATTTGACCCACATAATGGAATACACTGATAACTAGTCCCAGATGGTGGAATAGTTTTGTTAATACTCACCACCGTGGTTTACCTGTCATGAAGATCCCTCATATGTCGAAGGGTGGTTCCAAACTTTAGAGCGAATTTTTCGACTCATTGGTTGCACCTATGCGCAAAAGGTGATTTGCGCAGAATATCAACTTGCTGATAACGCAGACCGATGGTGGGAAAGCTATTGGAGGACGAGACCCATTGAGTAATGGGATACTCTAACTTGGAATGCTTTCAAGGATATCGCCAAAGGACAATACTACACCCAGTTTTATCGAGAACAAAAGGAGCATGCGTTCTGGAACCTGAAGCAAGAAGGATTGACTATAACATAGTATGAAAGGAAATTCAACGACCTAAGTTTCTTTGCCACACACTTGGTGGATTCAGATTGTAAGAAAGCTAACGACCCAAATTTTTTATAAACTTTTACAAAACATGATTTCTAATACATTATTTATATTTAAAAATATTCAACTCGAAATCCTGCAGAAGAGCTTAGAAAGATTGAAAGTAAATACAAGCTAATCAACCTATTATAATATCCCTAAAAGTGAACTGAAATAGTACATGTCCGACTTTAATATATAATTCATCTCTAAACTTGGAATTAAAATATTTAAGTTAAAATTCATTTAAGCTTAAGCATCACCCCCCAACAAATCACCAAACTGCATCAACCTGCAAGAATGATTATAATATGGGGTGAGTGATAACATCAGTAGGGACTAATTTATCTAGAATATAAAAAACTTTAAATTACATTAACAAATAGAGGTAACATGTAACTTGTTTAACGTGGATTGACCCAGTGGACTGCTCCACGGAGTATATTGTCTGTGTTTGACGTGGATTTTAAATATCATGAGCCTATAGGCTAACTGTCACGTAGGATGTATCATAACGCGATTAATCATAAATAAAACTTGTAACAATCGAGTAATACGGAGTCATGGAAATAAGATCCCCACCTTGAAATGCTAAAACGAGCAAATAAAGTGGTGCACTCTCGTCCATAGTATCCTTGATTCTCAACGAACTCGAATCCTAGTATAAGAAAATGGTCTACACTTAGAATTTAACATATATTAATTATACCAATAATTATAATATATATCATGTATGGGTGCATATGTGTGTGCTTTAGAATTAAAAAATCAAAATAGAATCTTAATATAAAAATACCAAAAGGGTTCTAAAATTTTGAGTGGGTTTTGTAACCTGGACACTAATATAAAGAGATTAATTTGGTTTTGGCTTGAAGAAAATGATAGTGGTCAAATGTGATCCCCATATCCATCACCCAATATTTCTCCTTTCTTTTCCTATCTTAGATTTCTCTTTTCCCCATTTTTTTCTTCCTTCCTTTCCCAATCCTTATCTGCACAACCCTTATTTTTTTTCTCACGTTTTTTTTATTTTCATTCTCTTCTCCTTTTCCATTCTTCTTCTTTACTTTTCAACACCACCACACACAACACCTTTCCTCTCTCGCACACTCGCACTGTTGGATAGTAACATCAGCGGCAGCGGAATTTGTGATAGCGAGTGACAGTTGGAAGTTGTGAGCTTTGGGTTTTTGCGGTAACTGAGAAATGGCAGTGGTTGGCTCGGTGTGTCGGGTTGGAGGAACAAGGGAAGACGGGTTGGGAAAAAATACTATGAAGTTGAAAATGGTGAGAGATGCAGGCCGATGACGTTGCCGAAGCAGCTAAGGCAAACGATGGAAGTGATGCCATGGGAGTTGAGACTCTTGGCCCTAAAAGTGCAATCCAAGGAGTTGAGACTTCTAAGGATGTTATTGAAGACCCTAAGCAGCTTCGTCTGCTGAAGGGATAATTGCAGAAGACCCTACTACAGTTGAGACTGCACAAAGGGCTGTACAAGGCCCATCATCGATTGAGACTACTGAGGATAATGAATACCTAGAGGAGGTTTAGACTTCCTTTGGTAAGAAAGCTATTGAGGAAGTGCCTGCTCCTCATGTGGAAGTTGCTGAGGAAGAAGAAGAGATCAACGCCCTTCACGATTCTCAGGAAAATATTGATACTGGATTCTTGAAATCTGAAAATGAAGCTGAGTCCAGCCCCATTGATCAATCTAACAAGGACAAAGCTGACGAGGAAGCACAAGCAACACGGAGTCAGGCCAGCGAAAAGGCTGTTCTAATGAAATTTACAATGGTTGATGGTCCACCTCCAATGGCGCCATCACCCTCCGATGAATCTGATAAGTCACCCGAGGAACAGACAACTCAATAGGAAGAAACAACTGATGTTGAGGAAGCTGTTAAGACAACTGAGGATCAGTTAGCTCAGCAAGTTAACACAACTGCTCAAGATGTCGATGACGCTAAAATAGCTGAGGCACATAGAGCTAAGGAATTTTTGAGAGAAAAGGGAAAGGCTCCATAGGTCGAGGATGTGGGGATTCCAATTTTCCCTGAGGATTTGTTTGCGGAATATTTTCCATTTGAAGCCCACATACCCGTCGAGCCCGAGTCACCCACGGAACGCGCTAGATACAATGTCCAAATATCTCTAGAAGAAATTAGAACTCCAGCTGAGACTGCTATGGTACCAATTGGTTTTAATGTCAATGATGTATGGCCAGAGGAACAGTCCGCTGATGCAGCTAGATTGGCTATATTCAACAGAGTTGACTCAAATCAGTTGTGTCCTTGAGGGACAACTAGGTTGGCTATATTTAGCTAAGTTACCCACTTAACAGACTTGATAGAGCTGTTGATAGTATAACTCGGCTGCATAAGCTAACACTTAACTTTAGTTGATTTGATTTTTGATAGAGGAAGACTTAACACCCTTTAGATTGTTTGAAGCTTATTTTTAACACTTGTTATTTATCAGTTGGATAACAGATTTAACTACTAGCAGATATAAAAGTATATGCAAGAATGTAAGTGCTGAAAGTAAATTGACACAAGTAATTTTTATAGTGGTTCCAGGATGGGCTAATTCCTCTAATCCACTCTTCTCCAACTCCTGGAGGAATCTACTAAGTAACAGATCAAGTTACAAAGCGGAATGTCTAGAGACGCTTTTGATCACACAAACAAACTTCTCCTGCAACTTAGTTTCTTCACGAGGCAGCTGCCTTGCTACTTCAGCTCACTTTCAAGTCCTTGGATTTGTTCACACAACCCTCCAACAACCTTGAATCTTCTGGTTAGACCTTGAACCTTTCTATAAATCCTTCAATTTGGTGAGTAGACCCCTTTTTGTTCTTCAAATGTTTTCTCTTTAACTGGTTGAAGTTATCTTTCCTTCATAGCATGTGTTGGATCGAGTTTCTTCGAGTTTTAAGCTTGAGGAATATCTTGATAAGCTTTGAGAATATTGTAGGTTAAGTTGCTTGAATATTTCTTTGTTCTTGCTTTGTTCAGGTAACCTTTTCTCGTGCTTTCTTTTTGGAGAGAATATGCATACGTCTTCCCCTTCGGCTTTAAGGAGTACTAGGTTTTGATAATTGGAAGAGAGTTCACCAAGGCAAACATTGCGTGTTTCTTGGCCATATTGGTTCATCATCTTCAGCTCCTCATAATGAATGTGTAACATGTGCAGACTCTTTGATGAGGCCATCTCAACATATTGATAAAGTGATTAAGAGAGCTAACAAAAAAGAAGTTTCAAGAAATCGATTGCACTTAAACACAACAATCATGACAGTTTAGTGGCTAGCATTGTAAGGTTGTGCTTTTAGAGATCAGGATGAGTCTGAAAAAATTTTTAACCATGCAAATGTGATTGAAATAATTATACCGCAAAGTGGAACACAACTATCAAAGATGTTGTAATGTGTAATGCCCCCAAAAATACAAAATATACTTCTCCAGACATCCAAAAAGAAATTTTGGCAATAATAGCTAACAAAGTTTGTCCTATGATACACGAGGAAATCGGAGATGCTTGTTTTTCTCTTCTTGTAGATGAAGCAAAAATCAATCAAATCGCGAACAAATGCCCATCATATTGAGGTTTGTGAACATTGCAGGTATATTAACAAAACATTTCTTTGCTATTATGGGTGTTTCTGACCCTTCTTCAATAACACTTAACCATGTGATATCAAATATTCTTTCTCAGTAGAATCTATAAGTTCATAAATTACGGGGCCAGGGATATGATGGTGCTAGTAACATGCGTGGGCAATGGAATGGATTGCAGGCACTGTTTCTTAATGATTGTTCACACACATATTATGTTCATTGTTTTTCTCACAGGCTGCAGTAGACATTAGTTGCTTCATCAAAGCAATGTGATCTAATTTGGAAGTTTTTCTCACTATTGGATAATGCCATTAATATTGTTAAATCTTTTGTTAAACGCAACACTGAGTTGTAGGTTGCCTATAGAATAGAAATTGAAAATATGTTGGCAAGTGCAGAGCGTGAATCTGGTAGAGGAGCTAATCAGATGTCATCTTTACACTGTTCAGGTACTACTCATTGGAGTTATCATTATGACTTTGTTAGGAGCATGATAGAAATGTACACTCCAACTTGCAAGGTACTTGAGTGCATCACTACAAGTGGTCCAAATTCAAAGGCTCGAAATGAAGCTGAGCGTGCTTGCACAAGTATTAAGAGTTTTAATTTTGTGTTTGGCTTGCACTTAATGAGGGAAGTTGTGCATATGACTGAGTTTCTTTGTCAAGCATTTCAGAAGGAATCCGTTGATATATTATTTGCACTTGGATATGTGTCGACTACCAAAACTCTTCTTCAAGAGTTGAGGGATGAACGGTGGGGAAATTGCTTCAAGAAGTAGAAGATTTTTGCTTAAAACATAAAATCATTATACCTGACATGAACAACAACATAGGTCATGGGCGAAGGCAAATGAGTGTTGAGCATTATTACAACTTTGAATTTTTCAATCAACCATAGATTTTCAACTGGCAGAGTTAAACTCGAGATTTAATTAGACATCGGTTAGACTACTTGAGTTGAGTGTCACATTGGATCCAAAAAACTCCTTCGAATCATTTAATGCAGATAATATTTATAATTTGGCCATGGAATTTTATCCTGGCGATTTTGAGCTGCGTGAGATGAATATTTTGATGAGTGAATTAAAATTTATCACGCTCATGTAGTTCATAATCCTCAATTTTAAGTGTCTACTCTTGAAAATTTGTGTAAAAAGTTGGTGGAAACAAGAAAAATAGAGGATTACAAAATGATAACAAGATTGATTCGTCTTGTGTTAACGCTACCTGTTTCTACAGCCATGACTGCGATTTATAACAAAATGGATGATGAATTTCTTGTTGATAGCTCGACAATTTTTATTAAAATGGAACTTGTTAGCACAATAGATATAGACTCTGTTATTGATGAATTTGCTAAAGGAAAAAATCATCGTGTCCAACAAATCTTTTAGCATAATGTACTAGTCTTTGAGTAGTTGTAAACTTTGTAATGCACTTCAGTTGAGTTTTCTTACTATTTTGAAAATTTTGAGTTTATATGATTTTTTGAGTTTTCATTTCGGCCTACCCCACATTTGCATCTTGCCTACGTCATTGTCTTACATTATGCAGAAGATCTTAAGAGATCTTTTCTTTGATGAAACAAAAATCGAGAAGATCATCCGTAAAATCAATTTAGATCAATTAAGATTACTAATTAAATATTACAACTACTTAGTAGGGGTGGGCATTCGGAGTGAGGTAATTGGGTACCGACCCGATTCGATCGGATTGGGTATTTTTTTAATAATTTTGGGTGTTGGGTAACCCGATATCCGATTTAAAAAAATGGTTTGGAGATCGGGTAGATGAGTAGAACCCATTGACCCAATAGGGTAACTGCTAATTTAAAAATAAAAATAAAAAATAAAATAAGCAACTTAATCTTCATTCTTCAGTTTAGGGCTTTTATACGAGAGTGAGAGGTAGAGAACTTCTCAACTCTCAACTATTCACTTCCTTAGTCTTCACTTTCTCTTCTACTCTACTTCGCGGCGTGGGACCAGCAGGCAGCAGCGGCAACTTCGGCTCGGAAAGACGGTAAGCCTTTTTCTCCATCCTTTATCTCTCAATTTCGTCTCCTTAATTATTCTTTGTAAGGTATATTCATTGGGTCTTTGCATAAAAGATGAATCAACATTATTTTTTCAATTTTTTCTTTTTACATAAGGATTAAATATGTAACTAAGCTTCAAAGCCCCATAGTTTTGCATAAAAAACAAAACCAAAAATCCTAGTTGTTTGTTTAATTTCTGGTGTAGTGGGGCTAGTTTAATTTTATGTTTTTTGTTGTTAGATTTTTGTTTTCTGGTTTTCTATAAAATTGTTAGTTTTTTGTTCTCTAGCTTAATTTTTGTTAGTTTAATTTTATGCTTAGTAGTTTAATTTTTCTATAAGTTAACTGATATAATTTTTTTTCTAATTTCAGCATGTCGGCTTCACAATCGGAAAACATAGTCGATGCTGCTGGGAGTGGGAATTTACCAAGAGGTAACACTATAGAAGATATTGGTAATTTTTGTAGTCAAAATGTTTCTGCCATTTTAATTAAATGGAGTATTTGGATTTTGATCAAAGTGTAGGGAATGAATATGATCGAGAAGATAGGAAAGACACACCTCAATCTAAAAAAAGAGTTAGGAATGAATATGATCGAGAAGATAGGGAAGACACACCTCAATCTAAAAAAAGAGTTAGGAAAGAAGTTTCATCCATGTCTCAGTATTGGGGAACATTTTGAAAATTTCTTTTGTGATGTTGAGAAGGTACAAAAGGCTAGATGCAAATATTGTGTTAGGGAGATTAAAGTTGATCCAAAAATACATGGGACTACATCTTTAAAAAATTATTTTGAATCTTGCAAGAAAAAAACCTCATGACGTTGTAACTAGTCAAACCCAAATTAGATTTCAAACATCTAGTCAAGAGGGTGAATCACATATGGTTGCATGGAAATTTGATCAAACTAAAGTAAGAGAGGCATTGAGGTATTAGTTGATTTCTAATGAGTTTCCCTTTAAAACTGTTAAGAACATCGGCTTTGGGTAGTTTATGTCAGTTGCATGTCCCATGTTCATGATTCCATCAAGAAGAACTATAACAAGAGACATCTATAAACTTTACGTAGATGAAATGAGTGCTTGAAAACATTTATTAAGAAACACTCTCAAAGAGTTTCCATCACCACAGATACATAGACATCAATTCAAAGAGTGAACTACATGTGTCTCACTGCACATTTCATTGATGATAATTGGAAATTGCAAAAGCGAATCTTGAATATTTGTCCAATTACAGGACATAAGAGTGAGGAAGTAAGCAACATGGTTGAAAAATGTTTACTTAAGTGGGGTAATCATAGAGTTTTAACAAGTTACGGTTGATAATGCTTCTTCTAATGATGGTGCTATCACATAATTGCTAAAGAAATTTGATAATTAGGGTACAAACCTTCTAGATGAGAAGTATGTACACATGATATGCATAACACATATTGTGAATCTTATTGTGCAGGATGGTTTGAAGAGTAAGGATGAGGATTTGGCTATATCTCATATTAGAGGAGCCGTAAAGTATATTAGAAATTCTCCAGCCAGGTAGGTACAAAAAGGTTTTTAGAATGTGTTAGTATGGAAAAATTGGAAACAACTAAATTGCTAAGCTTAGATGTGCCTACTAGGTGGAATTCCACCTACTTGATGTTGGAGTATGCAACATGCCTTAGAAGAGCATTTGATGTTGGATGTGGATCTTGCCTATGTAAATGATCTTTCAAAGCCACTATATGATGGGGTCCAAATGGATTATGATTGGGAAAGGGCTAGCTTATTATTGAAATTTTTAGGACATTGCATTTCTGGTTTACTATATGTCACAACTAACCATGTATTTCATGAAATAAGCTCGGTGGGATTACTTCTTAGACAATGGTTGGAGAGTGATGACTTTGAATTGAGTGAGATGTCTAGAAAGATGAAAGATAAAATTGATAAATTTTGGGGATCAATTGAGAAAATGAACATGATTTTGTAATATGCAGTGATCCTTGATCCACGTTCTAATTTATTGTTCCTTGAGTTTTCATTTGATGAATTGTATAAAGATATTGCAAAATGTATGATGATGAAAGACAATGCCAAGGATTGTTTGATGAATACAAGCTGATATATGATATATTGAGACATGCAACCCCTTCATCAAGTTCAATATCTTCTACAAGTGGTTCTGTGAAAGATGTGAGTACCTCTCAATTTTCAAGTAGCACTTTTTTGACAGATCAATTAAATAGTAGATAGAAGATTGGAGGAAGAAGTGAATATATGAAATCGGAATTAGAGAAATATTTGGGTGAGGATCTTGAGGAGGATAGTGGAGAGTTTAACAATACTTAGATGGTGGAAAGTTGAATTCTCACAGGTTTCCTATTCTCTCCAAGATAGCTCGGTGATCGTGAAAATCTTTTCACTAAACTGCAAGTGTCCAGTGTAGCTAGCAGATAGCAGCGAGCAAGGTCGTATTTCTCAGAAATTGAATAAGAAATACTTAGGTTATAGTAAATATCGTATTTCAATTTTATTGAAGCGGTCGGAAATCAGAAATTATTTATCTAAACTAAACCCTAAATTAACAAATAAAATATCTAAATTTTTAAAGACCCGAACTCCACAAGTTTTGAACAAATACGAAAGCAACCCTAGGCACATAATCTCAACATGCTTCTTCAATATTAATTCCAATTAATATTTCATCAAAACCAGTCTATGTGTACTTAGACCATCTCCAGTACTCTGCACTACTTTGATGAAGAGTTTGCACTATTTTGGCACAAAATTTGTACTTCATCTCCCCCAGTCTGCATTATTTTTCGTACTAAAAAAAATATTACATAAGATTCTTTCTTTTATTTTGATATTTATTACTATATAATTGATAAAAATATTATGTAAGTAATTTTATTTAGTATAAAATTTATTAATTTTTTTATCTTAAAAATTAATCAAATTGAAAAAAATAAAAAATTAATGCAATTAATGCAAAAAATTAAAATAAAAATTCATAATAATACAAACTCATAAGATTATTAAATTACACACCATATTATTTAAAAACATTATCACATATAATTGAATTAATTTAATATTAGTTTCTACTACTTTATAATTAATAAAAATATTTTTTTAAAGAGAATTAAAATTTTTACTATATATATATATATATATATAAAGTGGGGCATGAACAGTGCAACGCCAATCACAAAATAGCGTTGTTGAATAGCGTTTAGGGGTGGCCAAATGAAACTGAAACCGGGTTACAAACCAGAACCGGACCTGTGGTCAACAGTTCCGGGAACTGTTGATCGGAACGGTTCTTAAACCGGAACTGGAACCGTGTAAGCTGGTTTCGGTTCCGGTTCCTTAGTCACAAAAACCGTGGAACCGGCGGTTTTAACCGTCGGTTAGAACCGTATGTGGAACCGTCGATGGAACCGGCAGTTTCAAGGTTAAAACCAACGATTTTATTTTTTATTTGGTAAAATATTCTAGAACAAATGTTAACATTATAACATTTTATATTGATAACCACATGAGACACATTTTAATCCAAATGTTCTAAGCGAACTACGTGAACTTGGATTCCTCTATACTTTAATACTATATATAGATAATTTAATATTATTATTAATATTAAATACAAAACTCAATTGAATATAAGTCCAATTCTTTTTCTTTCTTTTCCCATTTTTTTGTAACAAAAATTGATAAACCATTTAAAAAAAATCAAAAATTATCAAAAGATAAACAAACGGTTCCGGTTTTAACCGGAACCAGAACCGTGGATGAATCGGGTTCCAAACCGGAACCAAAACCGTCGGTTCTGATTTGGAACCAGAACCGTGAGGCAACGGTTCTGGTTTCGGTTCCTCCAATATGAGGAACCAGAACCGGCAATTTTGGAACCGGAACCGGCGGCTCCGGAACCGTGACCACCCCTAATAGCGTTGTGTTAGGAGCAAAAATGGAGTCCAAACTCTAAAGTAGAGTCATGCTAGAGTTGCTCAAATGAGTCCAATTCCTAAATTAATTTATTCCCCCTCCCGAAGCAAATAAACAGTTGATTAATACCAATTGCTAGCATCCCTACTCAACAATTTATATCAACTTCCAAAAGATCTTTGAAGTGAAGTACTCCCCAGAAACAGTTTTATAAGCCTCCCGACTCTATACTCCTTTATGTTATGAACTCGTTTTTCGTAAGTTAGAACTCATCTCCCAATTATGAACTAACAAATATGACATGCAAATTATTGATTAGATAATCTACATGAAACAAGTACTCGAATTCATAAATAGAACACAATAAACCAATTAAGGAAAACAATCAATTTAGAATTAACATGAATCCATGTGAAGCCCCGATTTTTCCGAGCTTATAATTGATCCTTATTGTCATTTATACATTTGATCGACTATTTTACCGCGTCATTTTGACGGGTAATTATTAATAATATATACATTTTGTACTTTATTTCATTTTATTTAATTACTTGTGATCATGATCTTTATTAATTCTATTTTACATTTATGATCACTTGGTTGATCATTATTACTATTTTTGTATTTATTAGTCACCTTACAATTTTTAGAGACTATCTATTTTAGAGACTTTTACCTTATAGAATTAAGATTTTGATTTAGATTAAGTGATCATGAGACTCATAAGTGATCAAGGAAATCACTAATTATTTTGGAGATTGATATATTTCATCTATTATCATCAAATTTGGGACAAAAAAAAAATATATGGAATTACCATAATGCCCTTATAGTGGACAACCAACATGGAAATTTTGGAGTAAAAATATTATCCAACTCTTGTACACCTACACGTTATATTAGTCATCTTGTGTATAATTATACCATTAATTCAAACATTATACACATCACTTCTTACATTACTTCTTTAATAATATTTTTGCCAACATGTTGGAAGTCTTCCAACATTCCATTCAAACATTCTCATGCCCATACCTTTGACCTTCAAAATGTTCCCCATGCATGAGGAAAAATGCAAGACACAATTAAACAAAATTTCCTCCCCCTCTCTCATCAATGTGGACGGCCACATACAAGGAAAATGAACAAAATTTGTTCATTTTCACCAACACCTTCTAATCTCCTACACAAAATCCTCCTCCTCTCTAAACTCCCTACTTCTCTCTACTCTTTCTTCTTACTTTCTTCTTCAACACTTAGAAATTTTTTCAAGAATTCTCTCCTTATTATTCATCAAAGTCGAACACTCCTACTACAAGGTAAGAAATATTGTTCTCCAATTTATCTTGATATCATCTACCTACCTCTTTTTCACTTCTTGACTTAAGTTAATTTTGGTTTTGGAGGTACATTTAGAAGACCATTTGAAGATTAGAGCTTGACATCATCTTGAAGAAGGACTTCAAGAATTGAAGAACAACTAGTAGAGAATTTTGACTACAAGGTAAGATAATGGATTCTAGTGTATTTTCCTTCTCCTTTTTATTTATTTTTTCAAATTTTAACACCCCTTTTTTCATTTTTGAGAAATAGGGGCTGACCTTAGGTGATTTTGGAGTTGAACCAAAATTTCCAATTTTTAAGCTTCAACTAGTCTCCAATCACATACTACACAAGGTAAAGTGTAGTCCTTCTCATTTTCTTTTTCTCCTTAATTTTTCTCTCATTTTTCTAACTTCAAATTTTTGATATTTCTTAACTTAGGGGCTGACCTAAGAGGCCTCATCCAAAAAATTGTGAAATTATCCTTTTATTTCACAATTTCCAATTTTAAGGTGGGTGGAAAAATATTTTCCAACTATTAGGTGTTTTATTAAAATGCATGTAGAAAATTTGATCATGAGCCTTGAGATATATATAATCTATGTATTGCATGTCAATTTTATGTATCAAGTCATGAAAATTCTCAAGAGTTGCTCAAAATTACTATTTATTGAATTTTAGGTGCTTGCATGTGCAATTTAATGTTTTATTTGATGAATTCTTGTATGTATTGGACATGCATGTGTATGATCTTTAAAATTCATGTTTTGGATGATTTATAACTGGGACAAGTCGAGCATAATTGATTAAATTTCAATTTTGGACTTAAAAATGTAAAAATGGAAAGTTGGTGGACTAAATTGCAAGAAAATAAAAGTTAAAGGACCCCTCTGCAAATTTCGATTTTTTGGACTGTACTCAGGTTCAAAAATGACTTTTGGACATTTTAATAAAGTTTTAATAGTTTTAAGATAAATAAAATCAACCTTTAAAAGCCCAAGGACTACATGGTAAAATTTTGAAAGTTTAAGGGCTACTTTGTAATTTTTAAAACTGCACCAGACCTAAACTTTAAAATTTGAAATTTTTACTCTTAAGGTACTGGGAATTACATATTTTAAAAGTATTCCAAAAATCCAAGTGGTTAGGGCTTGGAAAGCAATTTTACTAAAATTGAGGGACTAATGTGTAAAATACTAAACTTGAGGACCCAAATGCAATTTCCGGGACTTATGCAGCCCATGCACCTGGAAATACTAACTTAACTATAACCTAATTATATTTTGGACCCAAGGTTCAAATTTCATGACAATTGGACCCCTAAAAGCCTTAAAGACAATTATTTCAAAATGGGACAAAAATGATATTTTCAAAAGTTAAAGGACCTACACTTATTTCTTTTAAAAACTGCTTTTGTCCCAATATCCCACTAACCTTAGTGACATTTTCCAACTGGAATCACGTTAAAAGCCCTTCCGGTTTGTGAGTTCCGATTATTTTAAACTTAAGGTCCGAATTGGCAATTTTTACAAATTTGGGGCCAATGTGAGAATTTTATAAAAACTCGACCTCAAAACTTTAAAAACCTGAATATCTGGACAATTTAGAGAATTTAGGAACTGACCTCATAATTTTCAAGGTCGGGATATTTATTTATTCAATTTGTAACCCCAAAAGTGTTGGTTTTTACAAAATGGGGCTAAATTACAAATTTTCTTTTATAAAGGACCTAACTCAAATTATTTTATCTTTTACTAAAATAGCCCTGGACCCTCTGACTTGGAGATTTAATTAAAGTATTTTATTTTCCCTGGACCTAACTGTGTGTGAATTCATGCATCATACTCATGCTTTTCATATAACTGTTCTCTCACATTAACTATATATCGCCACACTTGCACACGATCACCCCATCCACTGAGATTTCTGTCTCATCCCCACCTATTTTCTAACCTTAGATGAGGACTTCGTTGAAGATGCTGAACCGACCACGGATTGAGCCTTGTACTCCGTTTGTTGGATTTACTACTTCTTCTTGTTGTTGTTGGACTCTTTTCTTGTGTTGTTGTTGGACTCTTGTATTTCTTTCCATTCCTTTGTATGCTTGTAAGGGCGTAGGACCCTTTGACTTTAAGTTGTTATATTTGGTTGATTTTTTTCGGGTATGTAATTTGGATTATGGATTGTGGACTGTAAGTTGTATTTGTACTTGTTATTTATTTCCGCGCTATTTAGACCTGTTTCAAATGGGTTCTCGTTGATATTTGTCTGCATCGTTTGGTTATTGTATTTAAGTTGTGGATCATCGTCGCGTTCCGTTTGGGCGTGACGATTAGAGTGGTATCGAGCTCGGCTAGTAAGATGGAAACTTACACCGAGCTGACCCAGATAGGACCCCGGTCGTGTTTTGGGTAGTCTGCGACTTGACCAATTAAGTGTGAAATCGATTTCAAATTGGCATAGAACCGTCTTATTGATGTTTGAACTAAGTTAGAACGCATATTTGAGGTTCCATAGTCATACTTGTCTTGACTTAGTTGATTCTTAGACTGACTTTCTTTATTCATTCTTTCATTATTCCCTCCTTATCTTTCCTCTACCTTTAACTGATCCGCCTTAGTTTTGTTGTTACTTTCCCTACGATATAACTTGCTTTACGCGAATAATTATTGTATCATTTACTCGTGGATCGCAACTAACGCTTCAAGATACAGAATGGCCGAACATCGAGGACGTGGGAGACCTTGTCGCGTTCCACGAGGGGTTGATGACGTACCCAGGGACCGGGTACCCTCCCCTGAATTACGACCGCCTCCTCCACCTGCTGCAGGAGAAAATTTGACCGCACAAGCCTTACAGCAAATACTAGTTTTCATGAGGCAACAGGCAGAGCCTCAACCCCGTGCTCCCGAACCCGCTAGAGAGGCGAACGATTGCACGTTGGAGCGATTTCTGCGATTCGACCCACCAGCCTTCTTGGGAGAGCCGGACGATTTGAAGGCAGAAGAATGGGTAGAGAAGTTGGAGAATATCTTCAATGCTCTCCAATACTCAGACGAGCAGAAAGTCACACTCGCCGCATTTCATCTGGAATCGGCTGCTAGAGACTGGTGGAGGGCAGTTGAAAGAAGATGGGGGAATTTCTTGGCCGAGTTCAATGAACAGTACATTCCACAGGTTGTGAAAGAGGCGCGCCGAGATGAATTCCACAGATTGAGGTAGGGGAACATGACTGTAGCTCAGTACGAGTCTGAATTTCACCGATTGTCCAAGTATGCTCTGGGGACAATCAGTACCGAAGAGGATAAGCTTTACAAGTTCACTCGAGGATTGAAACTAGAACTTTAGAAACAACTGTTAACTGTTGAATTGACAACCTACTCAGCCGCGGTAAAGGCAGCTCTCCGCATCGAGTCAGAACTGAACCGTATTGGACAAATCCAACAAAGTAGGCCATCAAATAGTCTCAAGAGGACAGCTGTGGGACAGTCATCTAGACCGCCTGCTAAGTTTCAAAAGGGACCAGTTAATAAGACAAATAAGGGAAAAAGACCAGTACAAGGAAAGCCGGGTCAAGTGTGTGCACATTGCCAGAAACCGGGACATACCGCCAATGACTGTTGGCGTAAACAAGGAAGGTATTTGCGCTGTGGTAGTAATCAGCACCAGCTGCAAGATTGCCCGAAGTACGATGACCGAACCAAACAGACGCAGCCGCAGAAGCCGGGAAATGGCCAGGGTAATCGGGCAAGGATGCCCGCTCGAGCATTTGCACTAGCCGGATAGGAGGCTCCGGAGGCAACAGACGTGGTGGAAGGTACGCTTCTATATCTAACCACTATGCTAAAAAATTGTTCGACCCTGGATCAACGCATTCATTTGTTGCACCGCATTTGAACACAAACTGCATGCATGCATGGAACATATGCTTATATGTCTAGAAGTGTCAACTCCTATGGGCGCAAGTCAGATAACAGATATTAACTATAATGCATGCGAAGTTAAGATTGATGAGATAAATTTTCTTGCCGATTTGATCTTATTACCTATATCCGAATACGACGTGATATTGGGAATGAACTGGTTATCTGCACACCATGCACAAATGGACTGCCATAACAAGTCCATTAAGCTATGTGAACCCGAAAAACCCGAAGAGGAAATTTTGGGGAGGGCACGAGTTGAGATTGCCCCAATCATTTCAGTAATGAAAGCGAGGAAGACGATCACTAGAGGGGCTCAGGGGTACCTGGCGTTTGTAATTAACAAACCCACGGTTGAGACACAAATCAACCAAGTACCTATAGTATCAGAATACACGGATGTATTTCCACAAGAACTCACCACTGTCCCTCCAGATAGGGAAGTCGAGTTCACCATCGAGGTGTTACCAGGGACTGCCCCGATCGCTAGAACACCGTATAGAATGGCTCCTCTTGAGTTACAAGAGCTAAAAATGCAATTACAGAATCTGATGGATGTGGGATTTATCCGACCGAGTACGTCTCCGTGGGGAGCACCTGTGCTGTTCGTCAAGAAGAAAGATGGCACATTAAGACTGTGTATAGATTATCGTGGTCTTAATAGCGTGACCATCAAGAACAAATATCCCCTCCCGAGAATAGACGAACTGTTTGATCAACTTCAAGGAGCGACAGTGTACTCGAAGTTTGATTTACAACAAGGATATTACCAACTAAAGATCCGCGAAGGAGACATTTCCAAAACTGCATTTCAAACCCGATATGGACACTACGAGTTTGTAGTGATGCCTTTCGGTCTGACGAATGCACCACCAGCATTTATGGACCTGATGCATTGAGTCTTCCAACCTTATTTGGATCAATTCGTAGTGATATTCATTAATGACATACTCGTATACTCTAAGTCTAGAGAAGAGCATGAACGTCATCTGAAAATTGTTTTGGAGACACTACGAGAGCATAAGCTGTATACCAAATTCAGCAAGTGCGAATTTTGGCTTAGTGAAGTCGCGTTCTTGGGACACATAGTATCCGACACCGGGATTGCAGTAGATCCTTCGAAGGTACAGACAGTGGTTGAATGGAAACAACCCGAGTCTGTAACGAAAATCAGGAGTTTCCTAGGACTAGCAGGATATTATCGAAGATTTATCCAGGATTTCTCCAAGATAGCCGGACCACTCACTCGACTAACCCAGAAGCAAGTCAAGTTTGAGTGGAATGACAAATGTGAGGCGAGTTTCAAGAGTCAAGAAACGACTTACTACGGCTCCGTCTTAGCCCTTCCAAAGGGAACAGAAAACTTTGTCGTCTACAGTGATGCATCAAAAGAAGGACTAGGAGCAGTGCTCATGTAGGAAGGAAAAGTTATCGCTTATGCATCACGAAAGCTCAAGCCGTATGAGGCCAATTATCCAACGCATAACCTGGAATTGGCAGCAATAGTGTTCGCGTTGAAGAAATGGAGACACTATCTCTACGGAGCAACATTCACGGTTTTCACGGATCATAAGAGCTTGAAGTATCTATTCTCCCAGAAAGACCTCAATCTGAGACAACGGAGATGGATGGAATTGATTGAGGACTATCACTTTGATATTCAATACCATCCCGGGAAAGCTAATGTAGTAGATGGCGCTTTGAGCAGAAAGGCGAGTTTAGCCAGACTTATGATTTGAGAATGGGAATCATTAGAAGAGCTGAGCAATTGGAATCTGACGAGAACCAATACTCAGATTTCATGCGCTAACATTGCGGTTAAGCCCGATCTGCTGAATGAGATCAAAGAAGTACAAGGGAAAGGTACACATCTTCAAAAATCAAGGAGAAGATACTTAAAGGAGAAAGATCGAAATTCTCGGACTGAAGATGGAGTTATCGATTTCGAATCGAGTTTGTGTACCGAATGACGAAAGAGCATTAGGAATAGAATCCTAGCAGAGGCACACCGTTCAAAATACACTATACATCCTGGGGGAAACAAGATGTATAAGGATTTGAAAAGGAGTTATTGGTGGGTAAACATGAAGAACCAGGTAGCAGAGTTTGTTGCGAGATGTTTAACTTGTCAACGAGTAAAAGCGAACAACACCAACGACCATCTAGTTTACTACAATCGTTGAGAATTCCCGAGTGGAAATGGGAACACATAACGATGGACTTCGTGACGGATCTACCAAAGACCAGAGGAGGCCATGATGCTATTTGGGTAGTGGTAGACCGACTCACGAAATCTGCACACTTTTTTTACCCATCAAGAAAACCGATAGCTCACGAAACTTGCACGCATTTATATCCGAGAAATCATTCGGCTTCATGGAGTACCAAATACATAGTATCCGGGACAGACCCGAGGTTTGTCTCAGTTTTGGAAGTGCTTGCACGAGAAATCGGGTACCTCGCTAAGTTTTAAGACAAAGAAGACATCCACAAATCGATGGGCATGATCTAGCGAATAATTCGAACCCTTGAAGATATGTTGCGAGCTTGCACATTGGATTTTCAAGGAAGTTGGAATTCGCACTTACCATTAGCCGAGTTCGCCTACAATAACATTTATCAGGCCATGATTGGGATGGCACCCTACGAGGCATTATATGGGCGAAAATGTAGATCCCCACTACACCGGGAGATTGATGACCAATGGACTCGAAAGAGAAACGAAAATCGCCGATTCCAAAGGTTGACTTAGTTCAGAGGCCATGGAGAAGGTCAAGCCGATCAAGGAGCGGATTCGCAGACAGCTTTCGGGGGCCGCCAAAAGAGTTACGCGGACAAGAGAAGAAAGGATTTGGAATTTGAAGTCGGAGATGAAGTATTTCTCAGACTCTCACCACAGAAAGTATTGATCAATCCGAAGAAATGAGGCAAGTTGAGTCCGAGATATGTTGGACCTTACAAGATTTTACAGAGGATCGGGAAGTTAGCCTACCGACTCGAGTTACCAGCACCATATGCGGGAAAGCACGATGTATTCCACGTGTCGAGACTAAAGAAGTATCAACCAAATCTCGAGCATATCCTCACTCGAGATACTCCTCCTCTAATGGAAAATCTATCCTACACTGAGAGGCCGATCCGGATCATTGATCAGCAAATACGACAGTTGCGTAAGAGAGAAATCCCGATGGTTAAGGTAGTGTGGCAGAACCACAACCGAGACGAAGACGCAACGTGGGAAATGGAAGAAGACATAAGGAATCAATATCCAGAACTATTCTGAAGAGAATTTGGGGACCAAATTCTTTTAAGGAGGGGAGGATGTGAAGCCCCGATTTTTCCGAGCTTATAATTGATCCTTATTGTCGTTTATACATTTGATCGACTATTTTACTGCGTCATTTTGACGGGTAATTATTAATAATATATACATTTTGTACTTTATTTCATTTTATTTAATTACTTGTGATCATGATCTTTATTAATTCTATTTTGCATTTATGATCACTTAGTTGATCATTATTACTATTTTTGTATTTATTAGTCACCTTAGAATTTTTAGAGACTATTTATTTTAGAGACTTTTACCTTATAGAATTAAAATTTTGATTTAGATTAAGTGATCATGAGACTCATAAGTGATCAAGGAAATCACTAATTATTTTGGAGACTGATATATTTCATCTATTATCATCAAATTTGGGACAAAAAAAAATATGGAATTACCATAATGCCCTTATAGTGGACAGCCAACATGGAAATTTTGGAGTAAAAATATTATCCAACTCTTGTACACCTACACGTTATATTAGTCATCTTGTGTATAATTATACCATTAATTCAAACATTATACACATCACTTCTTACATTACTTCTTTAATAATATTTTTGCCAACATGTTGGAAGTCTTCCAACATTCCATTCAAACATTCTCATGCCCATACCTTTGACCTTCAAAATGTTCCCCATGCATGAGGAAAAATGCAAGACACAATTAAACAAAATTTCCTCCCCCTCTCTCATCAATGTGAACGGCCACATACAAGGAATTTGTTCATTTTCACCAACACCTTCTAATCTCCTACACAAAATCCTCCTACTTCTCTCTAAACTCCCTACTTCTCTCTACTCTTTCTTCTTACTTTCTTCTTCAACACTTACAAAATTTTTCAAGAATTTTCTCCTTATTCTTCATCAAAGTCGAACACTCCTACTACAAGGTAAGGAATATTGTTCTCCAATTTATCTTGATATCATCTACCTACCTCTTTTTCACTTCTTGACTTAAGTTAATTTTGGTTTTGGAGGTACATTAGAAGACCATTTGAAGATTAGAGCTTGACATTATCTTGAAGAAGGACTTCAAGAATTGAAGAACAACTAGTAGAGAATTTTGACTACAAGGTAAGATAATGGACTCTAGTGTATTTTCCTTCTTCTTTTTATTTTCTTTTTCAAATTTTAACACCCCTTTTTCATTTTTGAGAAATAGGGGCTGACCTTAGGTGATTTTGGAGTTGAACCAAAATTTCCAATTTTTAAGCTTCAACTAGTCTCCAATCACCTACTACACAAGGTAAAGTGTAGTCCTTCTCATTTTCTTTTTCTCCTTAATTTTTCTCTCATTTTTCTAACTTCAAATTTTTGATATTTCTTAACTTAGGGGCTGATCTAAGAGGCCTCATCCAAAAAATTGTGAAATTATCCTTTTATTTCACAATTTCCAATTTTAAGGTGGGTGGAAAAATATTTTCCAACTATTAGGTGTTTTATTAAAATGCATGTAGAAAATTTGATCATGAGCCTTGAGATATATATAATCTATGTATTGCATGTCAATTTTATGTATCAAGTCATGAAAATTCTCAAGAGTTGCTCAAAATTACTATTTATTGAATTTTAGGTGCATGCATGTGCAATTTAATGTTTTATTTGATGAATTCTTGTATGTATTGGACATGCATGTGTATGATCTTTAAAATTCATGTTTTGGATGACTTATAACCTGGACAAGTCGAGCATAATTGATTAAATTTCAATTTTGGACTTAAAAATATAAAAATGGAAAGTTGGTGGACTAAATTGCAAGAAAATAAAAGTTAAAGGACCCCTCTGCAAATTTAGATTTTTGGGACTGTACTCAGGTTCAAAAATGACTTTTGGACATTTTAATAAAGTTTTAAGAGTTTTAAGATAAATAAAATCAACCTTTAAAAGCCCACGGACTAGATGGTAAAATTTTAAAAGTTTAAGGGCTACTTTGCAATTTTTAAAACTGCACCAGACCTAAATTTTAAATTTGAAATTTTTACTCTCAAGGTACTGGGAATTACATATTTTAAAAGTATTCCAAAAATCCAAGTGGTTAGGGCTTGGAAAGCAATTTTACTAAAATTGAGGGACTAATGTGTAAAATACTAAACTTGAGGACCCAAATGAAATTTTCGGGACTTATGCAGCCTATGCACCTGGAAATACTAACTTAACTATAAACGAATTATATTTTGGACCCAAGGTTCATATTTCATGACAATTGGACCCCTAAAAGCCTTAAAGGCAATTATTTCAAAATGGGACAAAAATGATATTTTTAAAAGTTAAAGGACCTACACTTATTTCTTTTAACAACTGCTTTTGTCCCAATATCCCACTAACCTTAGTGACATTTTCCAACTGGAATCACACTAAAAGGCCTTCCGGTTTGTGAGTTCCAAATATTTTAAACTTAAGGTCCGAATTAGCAATTTTTACAAATTTGGGGCCAATGTTAGAATTTTATAAAACCTCGACCTCAAAACTTTAAAAACCTGAATATCTGGACAATTTAGAGAATTTAGGAACTGACCTCATAATTTTCAAGGTCGGGATATTTATTTATTCAGTTTGTAACCCCAAAAGTGTTGGTTTTTACAAAATGGGGCTAAATTACAATTTTTCTTTTATAAAGGACCTAACTCAAATTATTTTCTCTTTTACTAAAATAGCCCTGGACCCTCTGACTTGGAGATTTAATTAAAGTATTTTATTTTCCCAAAACCCTTGACTTATCGGATCAATTTGACCGATTAATACCCGATCGCGGAGCGACTTCCTCGCCTTGCGATTTGAATCTATAACAGACTTATGTTCCACATACTCTTTCAAGATATCGAAGGTTGCTTATCCTTTCGATAGTCATCTTCATCCAAAAACTCCACCAACGCCAAAATTGCCCTCGCGTTATTTCAAAAATTTCTGAATCGCTTCCTGAATCAATAATACTCATTGCTGGTTGATATGATCGTACTTGTATTTACTTTCTGCCTGTGTCAACTTAGTGTGTCGAGCTCACGGTGAATGGATACGTCGGGGGATGGAACCGGCAGCTCTGGCCGCTATTCCACTCTTCCTACCCATCGTCCTAATCCCGCAACTGAGGGACGGAGTTTGTCCAAGGGAAGCAGGTCGTAATACTTGAGGTATAATCATGATTATGACAGATCCGAGCCTTGCAAGCTCCAATGTGGATTTTGTCTTTTCCTATGGAGCGATAAGGTGACCGGTCTTGGACCATCCTGCCTGGGGAGTTACAAGGAAGAACGAAGGAATCGCTGTCTGATCCATACGATTCCGGAGTTATCGGACCCGTTTGGTTGGCGCTACAAATCCGTATGCAACCGATACTTGTTTTGCATTGGTTGGCGCTACAAATCCGTACGCAACCACTAATTGCCTTGCATGGGATTGGCATTACATTTCCGTACGCATTCCTACCTGTCTTGACTGAATCACATAGTGCCTGTGTGACCATGAACTGTTTTCTCGAACTGTATAAGTATATTATTTAAATATATTTATCACGACGCTTGCGAACTGTGTGTGAATTCATGCATTATACTCACGCGTTTTCATATAACTGTTCTCTCACATTAACTTTAAATCGCCACACTTGCACGCGATCACCCCATCCACTGAGATTTCTGTCTCATCCCCACCTATTTTCTAACCTTAGATGAGGACTTCGTTGAAGATGCTGAACCGACCACGGATTGAGCCTTGTACTCCGCTTGTTGGATTTACCACTTCTTCTTGTTGTTGTTGGACTCTTTTCTTGTGTTGTTGTTGGACTCTTGTATTTCTTTCCATTCCGGTTTGTAACTGAATGGCGTAGGACCCTTTGACTTTAAGTTGTTATATTTGGTTGATTTTTTTCGGGTATGTAATTAGGATTATGGATTGTGGACTGTAAGTTGTATTTGTACTTGTTATTTATTTCCGCTGCTATTTAGACTCTGTTTCAGATGGGTTCTCGTTGATATTTGTCTAGACCATTTGGTTATTGTATTTAAGTTGTGGATCGTCATCGCGTTCTGTTTGGGGCGTGACAATCCACAATTTTGATTGTGCCCTAGGATCATAAATATTTAGCCCAACATATTTGACAACAAATTCATAGACAAACTTGAAATCAAATAGTTTGAAATTGAATTAAGTACAAACAAGAGATCTAAACTAAAAGGATAGAACCCTTCTTGTCAGGATGGATCCTTCTTCGACGCCTCAACCCTTGTGCTTTCATAGATGCGAAAGACCCTATAGTGTTCTTCGTTGATTAGTGTTTCTCCCTCAGAAGTATGTAAATCTGTGTATCCCAAGTTTATTTTTGTTTACGATGATGTATGGAATTTTATCTTTTCGTCCAGGGCTTGGTCTTTCTTTTGTATATTCATTGAAAGATCACTTGTAGAGTCTCGATGAAATTAGTAAACAAAATCCACCGCCAAATATATCACACGATCGTGTGAAATCACATCGACAGGCCATGTAACCTGCTTTGCTCTCTATTGTTACAAGATATATGGCGGTGTATTCTTACACAGTCTGGTCGTGTACTTCGTCTCTGAAATTATTCCCTCGAACAAATCGCATGGGTGTGTAAAATCACACGGAACCATTCACATGGTCATGTGAAATCACACGGTTGACTGTGTGCTGTGTTTTTTGTTGTTTTCTTCGCGTATTTGATTGTCTCTTCGCATTCGACATTCTTGTTCGGGCCGTCCTGCTGATATCTTTCCATTTTAGCTCCGTTTTCTGTATAAATTACAAGAATATGCAGTATCATGCCCAACAAAGGAAACCAACTAAAATACACTAAATATACATGCAAATGCATCGATTATGTATCAAAATAAGCCCTTAAATGCACGTATGTTTTACACATATCAAATTCCCCCAAAACTTAAATCATTGCTCATCCTCGAGCAAATTAAGAAAAATAATGCAATTGGCATAAATATAACACACAAGAACACTACAAACACTTAATCTCAATCAAATCCATACTATGGCAAATGTGTAACTCGTCATCAAAAAGTCATCAATAACAAATTTGGCATAATCAATACTCCTCCAGGTATTCGACATCGCGACTCACAAGAAATAGTGTACCTCTTAACTCTCCAAGTAGATGGGACGTGTATACGCTCAAATCAATTCAATGAAGTAGAACTACTACAGGCTTGCAAATCGTCTAAAATCTCTACCACTCAAGTGTGCAAAACTCAAGAATCAAAAAGGCTTTTTCTTTGGTTGTAATTGTAGGCTCTTTGGTTAGGGTAGGAAAAATATGGATTAAGTGACTTGTCTTGAGCAAGTAGAATTTAAGTACACAGACTTTCAACTTCCCAATCCAATTTCATTTAAAGAAACATTCTTTCAAATTATTTTCTTTTCAATTCTTCTTCCACCTTTTTCTTCTTTTTCATTTATAGGCCCTTTGCCTTCTTTCTTTTGCCTTAAGATCTCAAAAAAAAAAAAAAAAAAAAACAATCATCCAGATTTTTTTCTTTTCTTTTCTCTTGTGCTCAATTTTCTTGTTCTTTTTCACTCAAATGGAATTTAAGTTCACAGACTTTCAACTCCCCAATCCAATTTTATTTAAAGAAACATTCTTTCAAATTATTTTTTTTAACTCTTCTTCAACCCGTTTTCTTCTTTTTCATTCATAGACAATTTGCCTTCTTTCTTTTACCTTAAGATCTCAAAAAAAAAATTCAATCTTCCATAATTTTTTCTTTTCTTTTCTCTTGTGCTCAATTTTCTTGTTCTTTGTCACTCAAAAATTTTGCTTTCTTTTTCGAGCTTTATCATTCTTTCACCTATTCACTGCCCATCCCTTATTTTTGTCAACATCTTTCTCAATATTTAACCACACCTCCCTCAAAATAAACATCTCTATAAGCTTAGCTTTTAGAGATAAAAATATTTTTTAAGTTCAAAGCTCTAAATGTGACTAACAATAAATAAAGTTACGGCTCAAAGTGGCTAACTAGGGAATCATGAGTTCATAGGTAGACTTTTTAGGCTAAGTAGGCTAATACGAAAATGGCCTTAAATCATCTTAAAGAATTGCACACACACACATGTGTTTTTGATAAAGATGTCAATGCAAGTTCTAGAATTCTAATAATCATGAATGACACACTCAAGGAAAAAAATAAGACTGCACAAATATAAAAGTAGTTTAAGGCACAAAAGCGCACAGTCTTATTTTTCGCATCATATTCAAATAGCCAATTTTCTCAATCTATACCAAACATGCAAAAGACATCTTCTCAACAATGTGTCACATATTCACCAAGTATTTCTTTTCATGAAACCAAGTGCTTATAGACAAATCATACGAAAGCTTTTTTTGTACTAATTAGAACTTCTAATCCTAACTCACACAAAAGCAATAAACATGCTAAAGCGATAAACATGCTAAAACAAAATAAAAAAATCAAAAATATTTGTTTTTTTGTAATTTTGCAAATTTTATAAGCTTCTACATGCAACCAAAATGCAATGCAAACATGCAAAAGTACTTAATCGTTCATTCTTGAAAACCCCCCAAAACTTAAATCATGTTTTGTCCCAAACATATGAGAAAATTATCAAAAGAAGAAGGAATGCGTGAAAAGTACTTACATAGCTCACTGTGGTGGAGGAGGTGGAGGATAGTGTCCTTGATGGATGTTCCACTGGTCCATACGAGACATCATCTTGTACATCTGATGTTGCTGCTGGGTGATAGTATCAAAATGTTACAAGTGCTCAGTGTGATACTCATCCACCATAGCCGACAACTAATAGGTGTCATCCATCAACGAGCCCATGTGGCCATCAAACCATTCAAGCCTATCATTAAAGTCCCCCTGTCGACTACCTCCTTGCCTAGAGGATTCCGGCCTATCGTGAAAATCATTTCACTAAACTTCAAGTGTACAGTGTACCTAGCAGGTAGTAGTGAGCAAGGTCATATTCCTCGGCGATTGAATACGAAACACTTAGAGTACAGTAAATATAGTGTTTCAATTTTATTGAAGCGATCGAAAATAAGAAATTATTTATCAAAACTAAACCCTAAATTAACAAATAAAATATCTAAATTTTTAAAGACATGAACTCCACAAGTTTGTAACAAATACAAAAGCAACCCCAAGCACATAACCTCAACATGCTTTTTCAATATTAATTCCAATTAATGTTTCATCAAAACCCGTTTGTGTATTTATGGGTTCAATTCTCAAATTAGTTTATTCCTCCTTCCGAAGCAAATAAACAGTTAAATAATACCAACTGCTAGCATCCCTACTCAACAATTATCAACCCCCAAAATATCTTTGAATTGAAGTACTCCCCACAAACAGTTATAAGCCTCCCGACTCTACACTTGTTTATGTTATGAACATATTTTTCGTAAGGTAGAACTGATACGTGTAAAATATACGTGCATTTTGGGACTTAAAATATTATATATTTGATGCATTTGCACGCATATTTAGTGTGTTTTACTTGGTTTCCTTAGAAGAGCATGATACTGCATATTGTTGTAACTTTTTACTGAAAACTGAGTTTAATCAAAGTCAGTTGAAAGGCCTGGATAGGACTGACGCATGCGAAGAGAAGATCAAAAAAATGAAAAAAACAGACAAATACACATCACACAATCGGGCCATATGGGTCCACATGGCCGTGTGACACAATCATGTGAACAATGACAAAACCGTGTAAAAAAGAAAAGAAACAGGGGACAGAACCAAGCCGCACGATCGGACTGTGTGGGACCCACAGGGGCATGTGGAATTGGTCAGCACAAAACCCAGACGGTCATGTGAGGCTACACGACTAGGCCGTGTGGGACTCTGCCATGCGTTTTTCTAAGTCCTTTTCCCATTCTGACTCTATAAGTGATCTCTCCAAGCATCTATAAAAGGGACCTAAGGCTTGCACGAAAATTACAACATCCATACCACATACAACACACCAAATTACGCAGGAACACAAGATCCAAGGTCTTCTGAGAGAGGAGGGCTAGGTCGCGAAGAACACTACATGGTCTTTCGCATCTACGGGAGCACAAGAGCTTCGAAGGCTTCGGAGGGGAATCCATCCTGACAAGAAGGGGTTTTCTTTCTATGTCTAGATGACCTATCAGAAATCCCGGACGAGCCACACGGAATAATCCTTTCTTCAGATCACCTCCGGGAGAGGAAAAGCTGAGCAAGGAAGGTCAATATCACAGGCTTTTAGTAAAGCAATGCACCTGGCTCATACAGATAACGAAAAGAAAGACAACACCAGAGAATCTCACTTATGGCACGAAAAGAAGTCGATAGGCAAGAGCTTAACCTTGGGATAGTGGCAGACAGAAAGGAGTAGTTCGCTCAGATAGGCCATACTAAAATACTTTTTAATGTGCTTAAACGATGTCATAATGTTGATTTCAAATTTGTCTATGAATGTTTTATCAATGTTTGGCTTGTGAAGCCCCGATTTTTCCGAAGCTATTAATGGATCCTTATTGTTGTTTAAACATTTGATCGACTATTTTATCGCGTCATTTGACGGGAAATTAATAATAATATATACATTTTGTATTTTATTTTATTTTATTTAATTATTTGTGATCATGATCTTATTTAATTCTATCCCTCATTTATGATCACTTGATTGATCATTACTACTATTTTTGTATTTATTAGCCACCTTAGAATTTTAAGAGACTATTTATTTTAGAGACTTTTACCTTATAGAATTAAGATTTTGATTTAGATTAAGTGATCATGAGACTTACAAGTGATCAAGGAAATCACTAAATATTTTGGAGATTGATATATTTCATCTATTATCATCAAATTTGGGACAAAAAAAAAATGGAATTACCAATTTGCCCTCAAAGTGGACGGCCATGGTGGTATTTTTGGGATAAAAATATCATCCAACTCTTGTACACCTACACCATATATTAGTCATCTTGTGTATAATTATATCATTAATTCAAACATTATACACATCATCTTATACACCAATTCTTTATTATTATTTTTCCCAACTTATTCCATTCTTCCCAACATTCTTCTTATTCCTCTCAAATTCCAATTGACCCACACTTTGACTTGCATTTTTGTCTCCATGCAAGAGATAAATTACAAGACACAATTTGATCAAAATCCTCTCCCCCTCTCTCCATGAAGTGGACGGCCATATGGCCAAATTTTGTCAAAAAAAAATTCATCTCATTTCATCTAACACATCTATCCTCTAAAATAAATCCTCCTCCTTCTCTCTAAACTCCCAACTTCTCTCTATTCTTCCTTTCACCTTCTTCTTCTATACTTAGAAAAAATTTCAACATTTTTCTCCCTATTCTTCACAAAAAATCGAACCATCATCATACAAGGTAAGAAAATTTAGCTTCAATCCATTTTTTGATATCACATTGTTCATCTCTTCCACCTTCTTAACTTAAGTTTGAATTTGGTTTTGGAGGTACATTTAGAAGAACTTGAAGGTTTGAACTTGACAACATTTTGAAGAAAGACCTCAAGCTTGAAGAAGAAAATAGTAGAGAAAACTAGACTACAAGGTAAGAATTGTGTACTAAACCCCTTCTTCCCTACTCTTCCTATTTTTTTCAAATTTTAACACCCCTTTTTCATTTTTGAGAAATAGGGGCTGACCTTAGGATATTTTGGAGTTGAGCCAAAATTTCCAATTTTTGAGCTTCAACTAGTCTCCAAACATCTACTACACAAGGTAAAGTGTAGTCCTTTTCATTTCCTTATTTCCTTCTTTTTCTCCTTAATTTTTCTCTCATTTTTCTAACTCCAAATTTTGATATTTTCTTGACTTAGGGGCTGACCTAAGAAGCCTCATCCAAAAATTGTGAAATTATCCTTTTATTTCACAATTTCCAAATTTAAGGTGGGTGGAAAAATTATTTTTCCAACTTTTAGGTGTTTTGATTAAATGCATGTAGAAACTTTAATCATGAGCCTTGAGATATATATAATTATGTATTGCATGTCAATTTTATATATCAAATCATGAAAATTCTCAAGAGTTGCTCAAAATTATTATTTATTGAATTTTAGGTGCATGCATGTAAACATTAATGTTTTAATTGATGAATTCTTTTATGTATTGGACATGCATGTGTATGATCTTTAAAATCTATGTTTTGGATGCCTTATAACCTGGAAAAGTCGAGCATAATTGATTAAATTTCAATTTTGGACTTAAAAATGTAAAAATGGAAAGTTGGTGGACTAAATTGCAAGAAAATGAAAGTTAAGGATCCCTCTGCAAATTTCGTAATTTGGGACTGTACTCAGGTTCAAAAATGACTTTTGGAAATTTTAATAAAGTTTTAAGAGTTTTAAGATAAATAAAATCAACCTTTAAGAGCCCAAGGACTAGATTGTAAAATTTTGAAAATTTAAGGGCTACTTTGAAATTTTTAAAACTGTACCAGACCTAACTTTAAAATTTGAAATTTTTACTCTTAAGTTACTGGGAATGACACATTTTAAAAGTATTCCAAAAAAATCCAAGTGGTTAGGGCTTAGAAAGCAATTTTACTAAAATTGAGGGACTAATGTGTAAAATATTAAACTTGAGGACCCAAATGAAATTTCCAGGCCTTATGCAGCCCATGCACCTGGAAATACTAACTTAACTATAACTTAATTATATTTTGGACCCAAGGTTCAAATTACATAACAATTGGACCCCTAAAAGCCTTAAAGGCAATTATTTTGAAATGGGACAAAAATGATATTTTCAAAGGTTGAAGGACCTACACATATTGCTTTTAAAAACTGCTTTTGTCCCAATATCCTACCAACCTTAGTGACATTTTCCAACTGGAATCACATTAAAAGCCCTTCCGGTTTGTTAGTTCCGAATTTTTAAAACTTAAGGTCCGAATTGACAATTTTTACAAATTTGGGGCCAATGTGAGATTTTTATAAAAACTCGACCATAAAACTTTAAAAACCCGAATCTCTGGACAATTTGGAGAATTTAGGAACTGACCTCATAATTTTTCAAGGTCGGGATATTTAATTATTCAATTTTTAACCCCAAAAGTGTTAGTTTTTACAAAACGGGGCTAAATTACAATTTTTCTTTATAAAGGACCTAACTCAAATTATTTTCTCTTTTACTAAAATAGCCCTGAACTCTCTGACTTGGAGATTTAATTTAAGTATTTTACTTTCCCAAAAACCCCTGACTTATCGGATCAATCTGACCGATTAATACCCGATCGCGGAGCGACTTCCTCGCCTTGCGAATTGAATCTATAATGGGACTTATGTCCCACCTAATATTTCAAGATATCGAAGGTTGCTTATCCTTCCGATAATCATCTTCATCCAAAAACTCCATCAACGCCATAATTGCCACTCGCGTTTTCAAAAATTTTCCTAAACTGCTTCCCGAATCAATAATCCTCGACTGCCTGGTTGACTGCCTGTAATTGTAATTACTTTCCTGCATGAGTCAACTTGGTGTGTCGAGCTCACAGTCGGAATGGATACGTCGGGGATGGAACCGGGTAGCTCGGCTGCTATTCCACTCTTCCGGCCCCATCATCCTAATCTCGCAACAGAGGGACGGAGTTTGTCCAAGGGATAAAGTGCCGGTCTTGGACCATACTGACTGGGGAGTTACAAGGAAGAACGAAGGAATCATTGTCTGATCCACACGATTATGGAGTTATCGTCCCGTTTTGGTTGGCGTTACATTTTTGTACGCAACCGCTACCTGTTTTGCATTGGTTGGCGCTACAAATCCGTACGCAACCATTATTTGCCTTGCATAGGATTGGCGTTACACTTCCGCACGCAATCCTACCGTCTCGACCGATTCACATAGTGCTGTGTGACCATGAACTGCTTTTCTTGAATCGTATAAATATACTATTGTATTATTTTATCACGACGCTTGTGAGCTGTGTGTGAAATCATGCATCATACTCACGCGTTTTCATATAACTGTTTTCTCACATTAACTATATTGTGCCACACTCGCACACAATCACCCCATCCATCGAGATTTTTGTCTCATCCCCACCTGTTTTCTAACCTTAGATGAGGATTTCGTTGGAGATCTTTGAACCGCTCGATTGAGACCTTGTACTATCTTTGGTTGGATTTACGCTTCTTTGTTGATTGGACTCTTTTCTTATATTGTTGTCGAACTTTTGTTTTTCATTCCATTCGGGTTTGTAATTGAGGGGCATATGACCTTTGACTTTAAGATGCTATATTTTGTTGATTTTCGGGTTGTAACTTGGATGATGGATTGTAGACTGTAAGATTTATTTGTACTTGTTATTTGATTCCGCTGCTATTTAGACTCTGTCTTATTGGGTTCTCATTGATATTTGTCTAGACTCTTGGTTCATTTGTATTTAAGTTGTGGATCGTTCGTCGCCCCAAACAAATCATGCATCATACTCACGCGTTTTCATATAACTGTTTTCTCACATTAAATATATTGCGCCACACTCGCACACGATCACCCCATCCACTGAGATTTTTGTCTCATCCCCACCTGTTTTCTAACCTTAGATGAGGATTTCGTTGGAGATCTTTGAACCGCTCTGGATTGAGACCTTGTACTACGCTTGTTGGATTTACTATTTCTTGTTGTTGATTGGACTCTTTTCTTATGTTATTGTCGGACTTTTGTATTTCGTTCCATTCGGGTTTGTAATTGAGGGGCGTAGGACCCCTTGACTTTAAGTTGCTATTTTGTTGACTTCCGGGTTGTAATTTGGATTATGGATTGTAAACTTTAAGTGGTAACTTGTATCTGTTATTTATTTCCGCTGCTATTTAGACTCTGTCTCATTGGGTTCTCGTTGATATTTGTCTAGACTGCTTGGTTTTTGTATTTAAGTTGTGGATCGTCGTCGCGTCCCGTTTGGGGCGTGACATGGCTAATCTTTCGGATCTTAGGAGCATAATCAAAACTGTGGATTCATGTTAAATCTTGATTAGTTGCTTTCTTAATTGATGCATGTGTTCTATTTTATGAATTCGAGTGCTTATTTATAATTTGTCAATTATCTGATCAATAATTTTCATGTCATACTTGTTAGTCCATAATCCGGAAGGTGAGTTATAACATGACGAAAATTGAATTCAGACATAAACAGGGTAATGTATCGGGAGACTACTTCTGTTTGTGGGGAGTATTTCAATTCAAATATCTTTTGGGAGTCAATAATAGTAGTTATGGATCGGGAGACCTCAATTATTATTAATCTATTGTTTATGTGCCACCCGGGTGGGGGAATAAACTATTTTAGGAATAGAACCCATAGAATTGCATGAATTGGTTTATTGAAACTTTGGTTGGATTTAATATTGAAGAAACATGTTGAGATTATGTGCCCAAAGTTGCTTCTGTACTTGTTGAAAATACTTGTGGGGTTCGCAATTTTTTTGTTTTTTTTTAATGTTCGATTTTTATTAATACTTGAGATTCGATTGCTTCAATAAAATTGGAATGCGCTGTTATTATAGCCTAAGTGTTTCACAAATCAATCCCTGAGGAATACGACATTGCTTGCCATTATCCTGTAAACTACACTGTACATTTGCAGTTGTATGATCTAAAATATTTTTAGTCAACAAGTTTTTGGCGTCATTGCCGGGGATTGATGGATTCTTAGGTATAGTAATAAGTAGTTCAATCTTATTTGAAGCATTTTTTTTAATTTTTTGAAAATTTTTGAAAATTATTTTCTTTTATTATTTTTTTTACTTTTTCGGTCCTAACATTATTTTTGTTAAGTGCAGATAGTGCATGATCACGTGTTACAGATCTACCCAACCAATACCCATTGATTTGGAAATCGAGAAAACAACAAAACAACTAAGGAAAAGAGCTAAAGCAATGGCGGATAAGACTAATCCAAATGTCGTGAATAACAGAAACAATAAGGAGCGTCCACTTGGGGCAGACGTCCAGGACCGAATTGTGGAGAGGCCCACGAGAAGGGAAGTTAGAGATTACTTCCAGTAGGAGGTAAGTCAAACTTATGGGGGTATGGCCCGTCAGCCGATCAATGCAAATAACTTTAAACTAAAACCAACATTGATCCAGATGGTGTCATAGAATCAGTTTGCGGGCAAAGCCGTTGAAGATCCAAACGTGCATCTGGCGCACTTTTTAGAAATTTGTGACACGGTCAAGATGAATGGTGTTTATGTGGATATCATTCCATGCCGCCTTTTTGCATTCTCTCTGCGCGATAAGGCTAAGGGATGGTTAAGCTCTCTAATACCACCAGCAACAAATTGGGCAGAACTTAGTCAGCGGTTTCTAGCCAAATACTTGCCCCCTATTAAAACTCTGCAACCGAAATATGAGATCCCCCAGTTTAGGCAATTAGATGTTGAGCCATTATATGAATCATGGGATAGATTCCGAGAATTGCTAAGGAAGTGCCCTTAACACAGATATCCCGACTACCAACAGGTAGAGTATTTCTATAATGGATTAAGTGGCAACACGAGAACGATTATAGATGATGCATCTGGAGGTGCACTGCTAGGGAAAAGTCCAGATGAGGCGCTAGAATTGTTAGAGGAGATGGCGATCAATAGTTACCAATGGCCATCCGAGAGATCCGAGGATAGACGTAATGCGGAAATTCGGGATGAGGATAAGATAGCCATACTCACAGAACAAATATCCATGCTAAGTATGAAACTGGATGCGATGCAGCAAGTAACTTCAAGAGAGGCAACAATTGTTCTGGAAGAAGGAGATTTTTTGGGACAACAGGGCTACAACAACTACATAAATATTCAAACACAACCTTACTATAATCCGGGGCTGCCAAAGGAACAGAAACCATCTCTAGAAGAGATGTTAGCTTCATTCATTGGAGAGACTCGAGCTCGACTAAACCACGATGAAGCCAAGATAGACAGAAGCGAGGATCAGGTAAATCAATTAAATACTAACATGAATGATAGATTGAAATCTTTGGAAAATCAGGTAGGGCAGATTGCTACATCAATACACAACCAACACCAGAAAGGTAAATTCCCGAAAGATTCAAGGATAGATCTAGGAGAACAGTGCCAATCTATTCGTCTGAGGAGTGGAACAAGTTATGAAGGTCCAAAGATGCCAATGGATCAAGAAATAGAAGCAACAGAAGAGCAGGACACAACAGAGGAAGTGGTGCCACCATTAGTGGAAAAGGAAAAGGTAAAATCTGCTCCAACGATTGCAAGAACTGAGGTACCTATTCCTTTGCCGCAAAGGTTTCAGAAAAAGAAATTGGATAATCAATTCCTTAAATTTCTGAAAATTTTCCAAAAAATTCAAATCAATATACCTTTTGCGGATGCTTTAGAACAGATACCAAACTATGCCAAATTTCTTAAAGATATCATGGCAAAGAAAAGAAAAATCTCGAATACGAAACAAAGAAACCGAGTAGAGAAGTGTAGTGAAATTATTCAAAGGAAGTTACCTCAAAAGCATAAGGATCCCGGGAGTTTTACGATTCCATGCATAATAGGGGGAGCAACCTTTAATAAAACACTATGCGACTTAGGTGCAAGCATTAACTTGATGCCGTTATCAATATTTTGGAAACTGGGATTAGGCGAAGTAAAGACTATGACAATTACCCTACAATTAGCAGATTGCTCGGTAACATATTCAAAAGGGGTGATTGAAGACATTTTAGTGAAGGTAGACAAATTCATCTTTCCAGCAGACTTTATTGTGTTGGAGATGGAAGAAGACCGAGAGGTTCCATTAATTCTGGGAAGACCATTCTTGGCCACAGGTAGAGCATTAATGGATGTGTAAAAAGGTTAATTAACATTGCGAGTAAATGATGAACACATATTATTTTTGATTTACAAAGCTATGAAATTTCATGAAAATGTCGAACATTGCAACATGATTGACGTGCTAACCCCAAGCATAGAAGCTGAGTTTGAATAGGTTGTGATGAAAGACGCATTGGAATGGTGCTTAAATCACTCACTAGAATCCCAAGGTATGTGTTTTGATATTACTAGCAATGAGGTTATCGATTTTGTTCTTGCCTTAGAGTTCGCAGAAGAGAAAATACCAGAAAATGGTGTTCTGGATATCCCACACGAGCGTTTGGTGCAACACGGCCAGACAATGCGGTAGAACCTTTAGATGCACATGACCATGCGGAAAGACACGGCCAGGCCGTGCGGCACGCTATTTTAGAAGACCCTTAGTCACATGCATGTGTGACTCTACACGGCCAGACCGTGCGGCAGGGGGATGGCTCACCACACGCCCATGTTACAAGCTGATGAAATCTTAGCCACTCGAGATGTTACAAGCTGGCGTATTTGCATTGATTATCGAAAGTTAAATGCATCAACTCGCAAAGATCACTTTCCCGTCCCCTGTATGGACCAAATGTTAGATCGCCTTGCAGGTTATGAATACTATTGCTTCCTGGATGGGTACTCGGGGTATAATCAGATTGTGATTGCTCCAGAGGACCAAGAAAAGACAGCATTTACGTGTCCTTATGGTGTGTTCGCATTTCGTAGATTACCATTTGGGCTATGTAATGCACCTGCAACATTTCAAAGATGGATGACGGCAATATTCCATGGAATGATTGCAAACATAATGGAAGTCTTCATGGATGACTTCTCAGTTTTTGGTAGTTTGTTTGATCATTGCTTGCATAATCTAACCCTTGTTTTGCAGAGATGCGATGAGATGAACTAAGTAATAAACTGGGAACAATGCCATTTTATGGTAAGAGATGGCATTATACTTGGTCATCGTCTTTCATCCGCAGGTTTAGAAATTGACCGAACAAAGGTGGTAGCCATTGAGAAATTTCCACCTCCAAAGAATGAGAAAGCAGTAAGGAGATTTTTGGGACATGCGGATTTTTAAAAAATAACTAACTCCTTTTCCACTTACTTGAAAAATATGTACCTTTTGCTTTCACCCCTGATTATCTACAGGCATTTGAAACACTGAAAAAGGCTTTGGTGACTACACCAATTATGATCACGCCAGATTGGAGTGAACCTTTCGAGATAATGTGTGACGCAAGCGAGTATGCAGTAGGGGCCGCAATGGGATAAAAACGCGAAAAGTTGTTTCGTGTTATTTACTATGCAAATCAAACATTGGATCCGACACAACAAAATTACACCATAACTGAGAAAGAATTGTTGGCATGGTGTTTGCATTTGATAAATTTTGGACATACTTGATTGGAACAAAGACAATAGTCCATAAGGACCACGTTGCGGTCAAATACCTACTCGCAAAGAAAGATGCCAAGCCAAGGCTCATTCCATGGATACTCTTGCTGCAAGAGTTCGATATCGAAATTTGGGATTGGAAAGGATGGGAGAACGTGGTAGCTTATCATCTCTCACGACTTGAGCAAACGCCTAATGAGAACACAAAGGGCACAATAATCAAATAAACATTCCCAGACGAGTTAATTCTGATAGCCAAACTAACCATCCCCTGGTACACTGATATAACTATTTAGTAAGCGGGGTTTTACCACCAGATATCACATATCATGCTAAGAAGAAATTTCTTCATGATGTGAGATATTTTTGTGGGACGAACCTCTATTATTTAAAAGATGTGCAGATTCCATTATTAGGAGATGTGTACCTCAAGAAGAATGGGCAAGCATTCTGGAGCAATGTCATTCATCACCATGTGGGGGCCACTTTGGACCAACACGCACTCCGGCTAAGGTATTATAGTCCGGGTTTTCTTGTCCTTCTATTTTCAAAGATTGCTATAAGTTTGTTTTGCAGTGCGATAGGTGTCAACGTATGGGAAACATTTCAAGAAGGCATGAGACGCCTCTAACCAATATCATAGAGGTGGAATTATTTGATGTTTGGGGTATAGATTTCATGGGACCTTTTCCAGTCTCAAATGGGTACATGTATATCCTCCTTACAGTAGACTATGTATCCAAATGGGTGGAAGCAATCCCTACTAAGACAAGGGATGTTAGGGTTGTGCTAAATTTTTTACAAGAGAACATCTTCACAAGGTTTGGCACTCCACGAGCCCTTATTAGTGATGAAAGATCTCACTTCTATAATAAACTGTTTAACAACATGATGGCAAAATATGGAGTCGGACATAGAGTAGTTCTTTGCTTATCATCCGCAATCAAATGGGCAAGCCAAGTTTCAAATAGGGGATTAAGCGGATATTGGAAAAATCGGTAAGCATAAATCGAAAAGATTGGACTTTGAAGCTTGATGATGCTTTATGGGCTTATCGTATGGCATACAAAACACCTCTGGATAGGTCCCCGTATAGATTAGTTTTGGGAAGTCATGCCACTTTCCAAAGGAATTAGAAAATAAGGCATTTTGGGCGAAAGAAGCTCAACTTCGATATGACAATAGTAGGTGAAAAGAAAAATACAATTAAGCGAATTAGAAGAATTTCTCCAAGATGCATACGAGGATGCCCAAATTAAGGTCGCATAAAAAGATGGCATGATAAAAGAATTTTAGAAGAGAGTTTTTGACCGGGCAAGTGGTATTGTTATATAATTCGAGATTACGATTATTTCCGGGTAAGCTGAAATCAAGATGGTCGGGCCCATTTGTCATCAAAAAGGTACTATCACCAGGAGGAGCCATTGAATTACTAGCAAAGGATGGTTGAGCTTTCAAAGTGAATGGGCAAAGAATCAAACATTACTATGAATAAGAAATGCAACAAAAAATTTCGACCATTGACTTGATTGACACATAAAGACAATCAGGAGTCCGACTAAAGACATAAAACTTAGCGCTTGTTGGGAGGCAACCCGATACATCATCTATGTGAGTACTTATTACGCATTCCTCTTTTTTTGATAATTTTCTCATATGTCAAGAATGCGTAATTCAGTACTTTCTTGCATTTTGCATTGCATTTAGGATTGCATGTAGAGCATTTTTGCATTAAAAAAATCGATTTTTTTAAAACAAATTCTTATTTTTTTTTATTTTTTATTTTAGCACGTTTATTGTTTTAGCACGTTTAATTGTTTTTGTGTGTATTTTAATCAAGATTATGAAAGTATGCCCAAAGCTTCCGTATGATTCTTACGATGAGCATTTAATTGAATGAGATAACATATTTTTGGAATAATGCGATGATTTGTTGGGAAGATATCATTTATTTACTTAGCATTAGTTGAGAAAATTGGGTATTTGAGCATGTTGCGAAAAATAAGCCTGTGAGCTTTTGTGCCTTAAACTGCTTTATATTATGCATCGTATTTTTTTCTTGAGTGTATCATTCATGACTGATAGAACTCTAGAGCTTGCTCTGGTATCTTTATTGAAGCCATGTGTGTGTGCAATTTTTGAAAATAATTTAAGGTCATCTTTGATTAGCCTACTTAGCCTAAAAAGCCTACCTATGAACTCATGATTCCATAGTTAGCCAATTTTGAGCCAAAACTTTCTATTGTTAGCCACATTTGATCTTTAAAATTGGGAAAAAATGATTTTATCCCTGAAAATTTTTGGAGCTTATAGAAAATGAACAAGTTTGGTGGAGATGTAGTGAAAACGATTTATGAAAAAAGAGAGGAAGTTGGCAAAAGAAAGAGGGATGAGCAGTGTCTAGGTGAATGAAGGAGAATGAAGCTCAAAAAAGAAATAAAAACTCTGAAAAATCGAGAAAATCGAACAAAAGAAAAGAAAATTTCTGAAAATTGTGAAAAAATGAGAGCCTGAGACTAAAGAAAAATAAAAGGCAAAAAAGCCTAAGAATGAAAAAGGAGAAATAAGAATGGAGTCGAGTTGAAAAAGAAAATATCTTGAGAATGATGTTTAGATGAAATTAGATTGGTGAATAACATGTCTATGCGCTTAAATTCTATTTGCTTAAGTCAAGTCACTTAAATCCAAATTTTCCCTACCCTTACCAAAGAGCCTACATTACAACCAAATGAAAAGTTATTTTTGATTCTTAGATTGTACACACAAAAGTGGTCGAGATGTTAGACGATTTGCAAGCCTATGAATGTTCTACTTTCAGTGAATTGAATTTGAGCATAAACATTTACCATACACTTTGAGAGTCGAGTGATACACTATTTACTTGTGAGTCGCGATGTCAAGTACCCAACAAAGTATTAATTATGCCGAGCTTATGAATGATGACTTCTTGATAATGAATTGCATAATTTACTTAAGTATGGAGTCAAATGGGATTAAATGTTTATAGAGTTCTTGTGTGTTCTTTTTACCCCTTGATATTATTTTTCTTAATTTGCTCGAGGAAGAGCAATGCTTTAAGATAGGGGGATTTTGATGCGTGTAAAATATACATGCATTTTGGGGCTTAAAATGATATATATTTGATGAATTTGCACGCATATTTAGTGTATTTTACTTGGTTTCCTTAGAAGGGCATGATACTGTTAGATAAATATTTTTATCAAGATTTTGATGATTTTGTTTAAATGAGTTTTTATACCAAAACAATGTTTATAAATGTTGTCCAAATACTCCCAATTGATTTACAATGTTTTTATTAATTTTCCGGAGTATTTAGTCAACTTTATTTTCGACTAAAACATTGGACAACACTTTTGATATTTTTGTGTTAATGCGTTTTTACATCAAAACAATATTTCTAATGTTGTCCAAATACTCCCGATCGGTTTAAAATATTTTTACTAATTTTTCGGAGTATTTTGTGAAGTTTATTTTTGACAAAAATCGGACAACATTTCAAGTTGGAGGTTGACCGGTCGAGCAAACGGTCGACCGGTACCTGAAGAACGCACAAAATGAAACAGAAAGCATTTCTGTTAAAAAAATGAGAGGGGGCGACCGGTCCAGGAGAGGTCCGACCGGTCGGACCCCCCTCCAAACGGTACCTGGATTGCACTATTTCTGTCTAACGTTCAAAATTTTCTATAGGGTGACCGATTGCCCTGTGTATTGATTTGACAGCAAATTTTCTACCGTTGGAATCCTTATCAGCAAGATTTGCTTTTGATTTTTGTACAATATTTCTACATCTTGTGATCCTCTTTTTGTAGACAAAAGTGGAGAAGGAGGAGCCTATGTCTATGAAAACTCTCCTATCAATAGAGGATGATTTGAAGACACAATACACAACACACAAGCATACAATACAACAAGAAATCTGCAAAATTCTCCAAGCTTTCATTTTTACATTCTTGTTGTAATAGCCTAAGTTCTTGCACTTGCACAATCTTGAGGTCTAGGCTTTTTGTTCTTGATTACACTTGCACTCAAAGTTTGTATACTTCATTTATTGAGTTGTAATCTTGAATTTTTCTATAATCCAAAACAAGATATCCTTGTTAGTGTTCTTGTGGTAAGAACACACTTGGGTGATCTTAGGTGTTGAAGAGTGTGGTACTCTTCATAGGTGTTGAAGGAAGATTGTGGTAATCTCCTTGAAGGTGTTGTAAGAAGATTGTGGTAATCTTCAAATGTGGTGTTGTATTAATTGTGGTAATTAATAAAATCTTTTTTTCTTTTTGAAATCCACTTCGGATATACCGGGGTAGTAGTAGATTAGGCCCTAGGTGGGTTGAACCACTATAAATCATCAAGTGTTGTTTAATTTCCGCATTTACATTCTTGTCAATTACTTGTTCATTCGAAAAAGAGGGCGATTTGCGAAAAATCGGCATAATCTATTCACCCCGCTCTAGATTATCGTAGCCACTTAGACTAACAAGTGGTATCAGAGCCAAACTCTTTGGCTAGCTCGTTTCGAGTAAAGAGGAAAGATCCATGGCTACGAATGAAGCTTATCTCACCACCGACGCCTCCACCAACAAGCCACCACTATTCGACGCCAACAACTACGCATTTTGGAAAGACCGTATGGAGTGTTTTCTACAAGGGTGCGGATTTGACATTTGGAATGTGGTTATTGAAGGAGTTGCTCAACCAACAAAAAAATTGGAGAATGGCACCACGACTCCCAAACCGTTCAAGGAGTTCGATGAAAATGACAGTAAGGCTTTCTCTCTAAACGGTAAGGCCTTAAATATTTTACATTGCTCTCTTACCGCCACCGAGTATAATCGTATAAGAGGCATAAGGTTGGCACATGAAGTTTGGGAAAAATTAGAAATCATCTATGAGGGCACAAAGAAAGTGAAGCAAGCAAGAAAAATAATGCTTGTGAAAGACTTTGAAAATTTTAATATGCATGATGGTGAAAGCATATCAAAAATGGTGGAAAGGCTTGACAACATTGTCAATCCTCTTGTGGCTCTTGGAAAGGTCATCTCCGAAGAAGACAAGGTGACCAAGGTATCCCGACTCATGGTCCGAAAGGTGATGGCTATCACGGAAGCACAAATCTTGAGACACTCAAATTCGATGAGCTCATCGGGAACCTCCTCATCTACGAAGTCTATCTCAAGGAGAGGAAAAGTTCCAAACCATCCATCAATCAATCGGGTATGCAAAATATTCCTAAAGGTCTTGCATCTTCTTCTAATAATGCATATTATGATATTGATGAGGATGCTGAGGAGACGGCCGCACTTGTTCGTAAATTTGCAAAATTTGTGAATAAAAATAAGGCGAGAAAATTGAGAGACAACTCGTGTTTTAAATGCGGAAAATCCGGGCACTTCATAGCCGATTGCCCAAAACTCGAGGAGGAGGAACAAAAGAAGAAGAAGCCTTTTCCGAAAAAGAAGGCTCTAAATGCGGAAGTCAAAACTTGGGATGAGTTACTTGAAACAACCGACGAAGAAGGATAATCCGAACATGGTCTTATGGCCATAGACGACGAAAACAACGAGGTCATAGGGGCTATAACAACTATGGAGGATTCAAAATGGCTCGTGGACAGCGGATGTTCACGCCATATGACCGGAAAGAGAGAACTTTTTACCAACATCAAACTCTAAGAAGAGGGTATGGTCATGTTTGGCAATGGCAAAGGAAGAATTCTTGAAAATTGAGAAATTGGTAAGGTTGCGATTGGATGTGAGCGAGAATCCATTTTCATTTCGCTGGAGAATTTTTTTTGACCAAACATGCGATTGTTTATGAAAATTTTCAGAAAATATATTATTCTCTCACTTTCACTTTTTTCACTTTCTCTTTCACCAATCACATCTACACATTTTTTCACAAAAACATAATCATTATTACACATTATCCCACAAATTTTACTATTCATTCACTCACACATTTTTAACTATCAATCACATCCAATCATTATTTTACTATTTTCACATCAAATCAACTTTCATCATTACTTTTTCATCTCACATCCAATCACACTCTCAAAATTCAACTTTTTTCTCCCAAATTTTTTTCACTACTATTCTCTAGCGAAATGAAAATTTTCAAAATAAAAGTATATCCAATCGCACCCTAACTCTTCTTTTTCTCTTAGTAATGTTCTTTTAGTAGAAGGGCTTAAGTTTAATTTGGTAAGTGTTAGCCAACTTTGTGATTCAAATTATAATGTTGTCTTTAATAAAGAAAAATGCCTTATTTCCAAAAATGATAAAATTATTTGTGAAGCAATTGGAAAGGGCAATCTTTACAAAATTTGTACAAGTGATTTGGTTAGTCAAAATACTTCTTGTCTTGTCCCCAATAATGATTTAACTAGTTTATGGCATAGGCGACTTGGACATGTTGGATATAAAAATTTGCAAACTATTTACAAAAACCAACATGTAAAAGGACTACCCAAATTGAATTTTGAAAATCTTGGCTTATGTGACACTTGTCAAAAGAACAAATTAGTTAAGAGTAGTTTTAAGCCCAAAAATGAAATTTCCACAACCAAGCCTCTACAACTTCTTCATTTAGATTTGTATGGGGATATTGGTACGGCAAGTCTAAGTGGAAAACATTACACTTTTGTTATAGTTGATGATTTTTCTAGATATACTTGGGCTCTATTTCTTACAAATAAAAGCAATGTTGTTAATGAGTTTGTTAAGTTGTGTAGACTTATTGAGAATGAAAAGGAAGATACTATTAAGTCTATTCGAAGTGATCGAGGTGGAGAATTTGATGGAGAATTTAGAGTCTTTTATGAAATCAAGGGATATAGTCACAATTTTTCGGCTCCAAGGACACCTCAACAAAATGGAGTAGCCGAAAGGAAGAATCGGACACTTCAAGAAATGAGTCAATCCATGCTCAATGAATTTTCACTTTCAAAATATTTTTGGGCCGAAGCCGTAAGTACCGCTTGCTATGTCATTAATCGAGTTTATATTCGTCCTAAAATGAATAAAACTCCATATGAGCTTTGAAAAGGAAGAACTCCAAATATTAGTTATTTCAAAATATTTGAATGTAAGTGTTTTATTTTGAATACTAAGGATCAATTGGACAAACTTGATCCTAAGGCCGATGAAGGAATATTTATGGTGTATTCAACCAAGAGCAAAGCATATCGGGTTTACAATAAGACTAGTGGGGTTGTTGAAGAATCCATCCATGTCAAATTCAATGAAGCTTCGGGTATTGAAAGGATACCCAATGATGAAAGTGATAAAGAGGATATTGTTGAACCCATTGTTCAAGATGATGCTCAAAATGATCAACCTTCAAGCTCAAATGTTCCTCAAGAAGACAAAGGTGATACTTCGGATCTTCCCGTAGCATTGAAATTTAAGGGAGATCACCCAAAAGATCTTATTATTGGTGATCCCCTTGATAAAGTAATGACTCGAGGAAAATTTGCCGAGAAAGCTCTTATATCTCAAAAAGAGCCTAAAAATGCTAAGGAAGCTATTGAAGATAAGGATTGGTTTTTAGAAATGCAAGAGGAGTTGAATCAATTTGAAAGGAATGATGTATGGGAATTAGTACCTTGTCCTCCATCTCAAACCATTATTGGTACAAAATGGGTATTTCGGAACAAGCTCGATGACCAAGGCAATATTGTTCGAAACAAAGCAAGGTTAGTAGCTCAAGGTTATTGTCAAGAAAAAGGTATTGATTATGATGAAACATTTGCACCCGTAGCACGTTTAGAAGCTATTCGTATTTTACTTGTCTATTTTTGTTTTAAAAATTTCAAGCTTTACCAAATGGATGTAAAATCCGCATTTTTAAATGGTCTTATTCAAGAAGAAGTCTGTAAAACAACCTCCGGGGTTTGAAAATTTTTCTAGGCCTAATGATGTTTATAAACTTAAAAAGGCCTTGTATGGTTTGAAACAAGCACCCCGTGCATGGTATGATAGACTTAGCTCTTTTCTTTTGCAAAATGGTTTTACAAGAGGTAAAGTTGATACTACTCTCTTTGTTTTTGAAAAGGGGCAAGATTGCTTATTAGTCCAAATTTATGTTGATGATATTATTTTTGGTGCTACTAATGAATCCTTGTGCAAGAAATTTTCTAAGTTAATGCAAGGTGAATTTGAAATGAGCATGATGGGGGAGCTCTACTTCTTCCTTGGACTTCAAATTAAGCAATTCCAAGAAGGAATTTATATTTCGCAATCAAAATATACAAAAGAGCTTTTTAAGAAGTTCGGCATTGAAGAAGGAAGAACCATCTCTACTCCAATGGAAACAAACGTCAAGATTGACAAAGATGAAAAATGCAAGCCGGTTGATGAATCCAAATATCGAGGTATGATTGGTAGTTTACTTTATTTAACCACAAGTAGACCGGATATTCTTCATGCAGTATGCCTATGTGCTCGTTTTCAAAGCAATCCCAAAGAATCTCATATGAGTGCCGTTAAAAGGATTTTTCGATATTTGAAAGGCACTATTCAATATGGTTTATTTTATCCAAAGAATGAAAACTTTTCTCTTAAAGGCTATAGTGATTCGGATAATGCGGGAAATATTGATGATCATAAAAGTATTTTCGGATCATGTCAATTTCTAGGTGATTGCCTAGTTTCTTGGATTTCAAAGAAACAAAATTTTGTTTCACTTTCAACGGCCGAAGCCGAATATATTTCCGCGGCTTTTTGTTGTACTCAATTGCTTTGGATGAAACAAACTTTAGCGGATTATAAATGTTCTTTTGAAAGTGTTCCTATCTTTTGTGAAAACATATCCGCTAAAAATATTGCTCAAAACCCAGTTCATCATAACCGTGTTGGGAAATTTATTGTTTAGATTTTGATGAATGCCATGTAAAACTTAGACTAGAAAGTTGGCACCCCATTTTCCTTGTAATTTGCATTGTAATAGATAGAATGCATGGTTGAGTCAAGTCACTATGCCTGGATATACAAGAAGTCAATCAAGATCGAGATGGAGACTCATTGTGAAGCGGTGAGTGTGGCAAGGAAGAGATATCAAGAACTCGACTGAAGGAGTATCAGCTGTGATACAACTGTATGAAGAGTCAGTCAAGTCAACCAAAGAAGCCAAGCCAAGTCAAGTTGAAGTGACAAATGAGTCTTTCAATCATTGGAGCAGACTCAAGTCACCTGGGGAAGATAGAGACTGCAGTCAAGTCAAGACGACTGAAAAGAATCCGTTGCACAGAAGTCAAGAATATTACCTATATAAGTAATACTTCCATACTGCCATGTCTAAAAGTGTTCAGTCCTAGAAGCGTGCAAAAGGAATAAACCAATGGGAAGAACTGTACCTTGAGTCAGAACCTGGAAAGCTGCAAGACATTTAATACGAGGAAATGTCAACATCAAGGACTGCAACAAGATAAGCCAACGAACACAAGTGACTTTTGAAAATCAGCCTATCTCTTCAACGAACAGATTTTTGAAAGTTCACTATAAAAGGCTGAGGAATCTCATTGAGAAAATGTTACCTTGAAAAACCTGAACCACGAACATTCAAGCATTTATTCACATCAGAACTCGCAAAATATTCTCAAGTTATTCCAAAGAAATCCTCAAGCCTAAATTTCGAAGGAAATCGATCCAACACCAAGCTGTGAAGGAAAGACAACTTCAAACTGTTGAAGAGAAAACTTTTGAAGAATCTAAAGGGGTCTACATTCCAAGGAGGATTGTAGAAAGGTTCAAGGTCGAACCAGTCTCAAGTTATTGGAGGGCTTCGTGATAAAATCCAAGAAGCTTGAGCAAGTGAGTCAAGTAGCAAAGGCAGCCGCCCGTGAAGAAGGCCGAGTCGAACGAGAAGCCACCGTGTGACCAAGGCATCTCCGGACCGAGTCCCAAAGGATCAAGTCACCGTGTGATCAAGACTTGTATCAGGACTGATAACCACTTTGTACTCTGATCAATACTTAGTGGATTCCTCCAGGAGTTGGAGAAGAGAGGAGTAGAAGAATTACCCCATCTTCGAACCTCTATAAAAATTTCATTGTGTCATTTACATTTCAGCATTTAATTTTTGCATATCATTTTATATCTGCTAATAATTTGCTATCCAACTGATAATTAACAAAGTGCTAAAACCAAGTGTTAAAACAAACTTAAACCAAATTCAAGGGTGTTAAGTCTTCCGCTGAAATTTCATCACAGTTGTTCGCCTATTTTTTTAGCTTCACCGAAAGTGTACGGATCAGTTTATAGAATAGGATTTGTAAGGTCGAATCCACTGGGATTAATAAATTAATGTACCAAGTATTGGATTATAACAGTCCTACTTTTATCTGAACTATCGAAATTTGAAGGGTTGGTTTTATTACTACTAAAGCAAAATTTAATCCTAAAATAACAAAGCAAAGAACGATTAAAAGATCAAGTATGGATGGATGGATTCCTGGGTTATGGTTTCAGTTAATATCCCACTTTTATGCTCAGATTAAGCAAACCAAGGTTAAATGTATTCTTCTCTATAGACCAATCACCAAAGTAATTCACCCCCTCTCTCGTGATGTATGTAAAAGCCTTGATTGGAATATCTATGCTAGAATCTCTACTCAACATGAGATACCCAACTCCCAAAAGTTCAAAAGATTAAATATTCACAGACTTTTCAATCATGCAATCTATTTGTGTCAAGTACTCAAGATCTAGTATTGAAACTCATCAGTTAGAATTATGAATCAATACATCAAATAAGTTTAGAACAAAGGTGTTTTGATAAAACAAGAATTAAAGCAACGTACTTGAATAGAGAAAGAAAACATTAACTTCAATTATCCTTAATCATCAAATAAAAGTGTTTATTAACCTACTCCCAAACCCGGGAATCACAAAGTGTTTAGCCAGACATTGAAGATAAACAATTCATAGACAAATTATTCATGATCAAAATCTAACTAATTGAAATAGTGATACGATGGAATGAATGACTCGGAGATGATGACGATCTCTCGATCTATCTTCAATCCTCAAAGGTGTGGTTGCGGTCTTGATCGATCTCTCGAAGTATCCGGTGGAAAACTGCTTTTTTTCTCTGGTTTCTAGGGTAAAAATCAGCGCTCCTTGTTTGTGGCCGCCCCGTGTCTATTTGTACTTCGTTTGGGTCGAAAACCTAGTTGAAATAGATCGAACTCTGTTTTTCCCGCAGAGGAGCACGGGTCGTGCCATATGACACGCTAAGCCCGTGCTGGGTGCCGCACGTAGTAGTCAAAATTCTACAGGAGGCACGGGCCATGCCAAATGGCAAGGGCTGCCCGTGCTGGTAGCCGAACTCCAAGTATTCAAGTATGGGCTGAGCACGGGCCGTGCTATGGAGCACGCCCTGCCCGTGCTCACCTGTAGCAATACGTACACGACTATTTTCTTTTGTTTTTTTGCACGGTTCGTCTGACTTCTTCTCGACTCGACTCCAAACTTCGTACTTCACATCAAATGGCGATTGCAATGCTCCAAACTGTTTCCAAAGTGCTACAATTAACGATAAATTCCTACAAAACGACCAAAGCGTAATCCTTTTCCACAAAACAGGAATAAAACCCCATTTACTCATATAATGCATGCATATCAACACATTTTAGCTAAGATCAAGCCCAAAATACATGCAAAATACATGTCAATTAATGACCAAGTTAAGGTTTAGACTAAACAAATGAGTTATTCTATCAACACTCAATCGAAATCATTGAGTGGCTAACTCTATTTGGTTAACTAACTTAGCATCCCTCAAGGACGTAGCTGTGTATTTAACTCTGTAATATTTTAAAAGGACTAAAATCAAAAAGTTGGTAAGGTTTATTCAACCCCTCCTTCTAAACCTTACTCACACCCCTTGGGACCTACAAGTGGTATCAGAGCGGTTGGTTCATTGAGCCTTCCGCACTGGTTACTGAACTAGATCTCCAATCTTTCAAAGAAGTTTTTTTAACACTTGTTCTTTCAAAAGCCATTTTTAAAACAGCAAAGTTATTATCATGGAAGCAAATTTGACATGTATTCCTATGTTCACCATTGAAGAATTTGACGACTGGAAAATACGTATGCAGGCTCATCTATCAGCTTTACATGATGAGATGTGGATAGTGATAGAAGATGGGCCACTGCAAATAATAAAGGTGAACACATCTGCAAGGAGAGCTGCTGCAGCTGAAGGAGAAGAGGCTGCTCCTCCTAGACCAGCTATGGTTGAAAAACCAAGAGCTAAATGGACAAATGACGACAGAAAAAGATACAACCTAGACAATGTGGCCAAGGATATACTTTTCAAGACTTTGGACAAAGCCTTGTTCAACAAAGTCAAATCTTGTAAGACGGCCAAAGAAATCTGGGATAAACTAACTTTAATTTGTGAAGGATCTGAGCAAATTAAGGAAAACAAATTATCTGTTGTTGTTCAAAAATTTGAAAACTTTAAAATGCTTGCAGGTGAGACAATGGATCAGCTGGATGCTAGATTCACCGAAATTACAAATGAGCTCTCAGCACTTGGAAAGGAATACACACAAAAGGAAATGTACATGAAAATACTAAAGAGCCTCCCAAGTGAGTGGGAAATGAAGACCATGGCTCTAAGGCACTCGATGGACCTATCAAAAACATCCAATCATGAACTGTTCTCAGACCTCAAAGCTTATGAATTTGAGCTGAGAAGAAAAGATCAAGAGGAGTCAGCTGTACCCAAAACAGCTACACTTATAGTCAAGGATGGGAAGAGAGCTGAGACCAAAGAAATCATTGACCAGGAGGAGATTGCGCTGATGGTTAAAAGATTCAACAAGTTCTTCAACAAGAACTACAAAAGAAATAAAGGTGAATCCTCCAGAAGACATTCAGCTCCCTCCAAGTCAAGGGAAGATAGGCCACCAAAGAGAGCTGAGTATCAAAGGGTCGAATGTCAAAGACCTGACAACCCAAGAAATGAGAGAGCTGACCAAAACGTTGAAAACTTGTGTTGGAATTGCAGACAACCAGGACACTTTGCCATTGACTGTCCATATCATGTAGTCAATAATACAAGAATGAAGAAGAAAGAAGAGTCTTCAGAGAAAGAAGACAAGAAAATAAAAGGGCAATATTGGTCACCGAGATCTAAATTGAAACAAAATAAGTGAAAGGATACAAATAGACTCGAGAGTAGTGAAGTGACTACTCAAGTGATTCTGAAGAAGAAGCTATGATCTGTCTAATGGCTAAAGAACAAGATCAACCTGACCAAGAAGATGAGGTACACACTAACTCATCTCACTCAGATTCTAGTGATAGTGATTGTGACACACAGACTTCATCACCCACTGATCTTTATGATTCATTAGGAAAAATGATGAAAGACTTTGAGCACATTAAATCCTCACACACACTATTAAATGAGGAAAACAGCTAGCTCAAGAGCCAAAACTCACAGCTGACTAAGGAGCTGAGTACTCTAAGTCACATAGCTGATGAGAACAAAGAGCTAAAGGCTGAGAATGCTAAACTAATAGCAGAGATAGGTGCTATAGAAAAGAGAGAAAATGATCTCAAAAATGTGATTGCTTCATTCACAAAGGCATCTAAATCATTGGATGACATTATCATGAGCCAAAAAGAATGTGGAGACAAGACAGGCATAGGATTCAATTCCTTTGTGCATAGTCAAACTCCAAGAGTGATCTTGGAAAAAGGATCTTCAAGTAATGAAGCATCTCAAAAATCTAAGACACCAAATGTTGCACACACATTCATTCCAAAGCACAATCACAAACAAACTAGCCTTGGATATAAAGGAAAAGGAAAACAACTAGTTGAGTATGCTGAGAGGACAGTTGAGAAGAAATCCGGCAGAGTTCCTCAGCAAACTCCAAACAGGAAGTACTCTGTGAAGAAGAAACAGAGCTACCAGAATCCTCAGAAGCTCTATCAAAGGAACACAAATGATGAGAATGGTAGAAACTACCCAAGCCAAGCTGATTGGAATAATGTGAAATATTAGCAAAGACCTATGGAATATATGCCAAAACGGCAAAGGCCTAGAACTCAGCAAAGGCCATTCCAAAGGAAAAAGAGCTATCATCAGCACACATATCCACCAAAGCACTACACTCAGAAATATCACAACTATCCAAAGAAGGCAATTGCTAAAACACACACACACAAGCATACAGACAAAAGAGACAGCTGTATGAACCTAAAACCCCCAAGCAATTTGCCAAAGTTAATTATGATTATGGCATAGATAGATGGCAAACTTTTAGAGTCAGATCATTTGGATATAGGTTGGCTGGATCATCTTACAGCACTAACCCCTCAGGACCCAGGCAAGTATGGGTACCTAAAAACTGATTTCCTTGATTGCAGGTTCAAGGAACAGCTGAGTGCCAAGAAACCTGGTACATGGATAGTGGTTGTTCCATACACATGACAGGGAACAAGAAAAATCTGTCAAAATTCAAGGAGATTAGAGGCGCAAAAGTCATATTTGGAGGAAATTAAGCTCCAGGGGAAATAAGGGGCACTGGATCCATCAAGAAAAATGGATTAGAAATCACAGATGTTGCTTATGTTGAAGTCCTCAATTTCAACCTGTTAAGCATCAGCCAACTCTGTGACAAGGGCTACAATGTTGGATTCAATATGGGAGTATGCCAAATCAAAGACACTGAATCAAATGAAGTGGTGTTGCAAGGAACCAGACAAAAGAACATGTATGTGGTAGGTTGGTCGACTGCCACACCAAGCACTTGTCTACTAGCAAAGAGTACAGCCGAATCAAGTTGGCTGTCACACAAGAAGCTGAGTCATCTGAATTTCAAGACAATCAACAAGCTTGCAAGGAGTAATCTTGTAGAAGGACTACCAGACTCAGTGTACAAGAAGGAAAGTGTTTGTGATGGAATGCTAGATGGGAAAGCAGATCAAATCATCATTCAAAGAGAAGTCAAGTCCATCTTCAACAAGGATATTGCATCTGTTGCATATGGATCTATTTGGTCCAGTTGAGACAGCCATCATAAGTGGAAAGAAATACACTCTAGTAGTGGTGGATGATTATTCAAGATATACATGGACAATCTTCATGTGTAAAAAGAAGGAAACTTTGCAGAAGTTACCTCAACTGATGAAAAGAGTTCAAAATGAGAAGAGTCAAACCATTATAAAGATAAGATCTGATAGAGGAACTGAGTTTGTCAATGGAATAATAACTCAGTATTGTGTTGAAAATGGTATTGCTCATGAACTATCTGCAGCAAGGACTCCACACCAGAATGGAGTAGCAGAAGGAAGGAATAGAACTCTAAAGGAAGCTGCAAGAACCATGTTAGCTTTAAAATCGGATTAAAAAGGTTTTGGGTCAAGCCATCAATACGCATGCTATACTCAAAATAGATGCATGATAAATAGACAACTGACAAAGACTCCCTATGAAATATGGACAGGGAGAAAGCCAAATGTTGGGTACTTTAGAAAATTTGGATGTAAATGATTCATCCACAACAATGGCAAGAATAATCTAAAGGCTTTTGATTCTAAAGCTGATGAAGGTATCTTTTTGGGATACTCAGCTGAAAGCAAAGCCTACAGAGTGCTGAACAAGAGGACTATGGTCACAGAAGAGTCTATCCATGTGGTTTTTGATGAACCTAATGTAAATGGAGAAGACACTGAGGAGTTAGCTGATAAGCTAAATCAGCCAACTATGCAGAAGAGTCCCTATGTTGAAGCTGAAGTTGGAGCAATCAATCAAGATGAAGGTGAAATAGCTGAATCTCAAAGACAGCTGGAAAATCTGCAACTAAGCGATGATGAGAGAGCTGCTCAAGACAACACAGCTGCAAGATGACTAAACCCAGCTGATTTGCTCCAACCTGATGTGAGATGGCTAAGAGACCATCCACCAGAGCTAGTCATTGGAGATGTAAGAGATGGTGTAAGAACCAGATCCAGAGTTCAACAAGAAGCCATGTTTACTTGTTTTATTTCCCAAATAGAACCTAAAGATGTGTCCCAAGCATTGGATGACACACATTGGATTCACGCCATGAAGGAAGAACTGAATCAGTTTGAAAGAAATAAAGTATGGGAATTAGTGCAAAGACCAACCCATCAAAATGTCATTGGCACAAAATGGGTATTCAGAAACAAGATGAATGAGGAAGGTTCTGTGGTAAGAAACAAAGCAAGATTGGTAGCCAAAGGGTATTGCCAAGAAGAAGGAATAGATTTTGATGAAACTTTTGCTCCTGTTGCAAGATTAGAAGCAATAAGGATGTTTCTTGCCTATGCTGCCCACAAGAACTTTATTGTATACCAAATGGATGTGAAAAGTGCATTTTTAAATAGATTGTTGGAAGAAAAAGTCTATGTTGAGCAACCTCCAGGTTTTGAGCAGAAGACTCTTGGAGATAAAGTGTACAAGCTCAAGAAAGCTCTATATGGATTGAAACAAGCACCTAGAGCATGGTATGATACATTATCTCAATTTCTGACAGATAATGGATTAACCAAAGGCAAAGTGGACAGAACACTCTTCAGAATTCAAGATAGAGAGAGTATACTGCTTGTCCAAATATATGTGGATGACATTATTTTTGGATCCACAAACAAAGAGCTATGTGATAAGTTCTCAAACCTCATGCAAGGTAAATTTGAGATGAGCATGATGGGAGAGCTGACATTCTTTCTAGGACTTCAAGTCAAACAGCTGAAGGATGGAACCTTCATAAGTCAAACAAAGTACACGAGAGATTTAATGAAAAAATTTGGTATGGAAGAGAAGTCTTCCTGTGAAAATACCAATGAATACATCACCAAGATGGACATGGATGCGGATGGCAAGCCTGTGGATCAAACAAGATACATAGCACTTATTGGATCACTGCTCTATTTAACAGCAAGCAGGCCAGACATCACCTTTGCAGTAGTGTATGTGCAAGATTTCAATCTGCACCAAAGGAGAGCCATATGACTGCAGCTAAGAGAATCCTAAGATATTTGAAGGGATGCCAGGAAGTCGGCTTGTGGTACCCAAAGGAAGGTGGATTCAAAGCTAATTGGTTACTCGGACTCGACTATCTTTGGATGTAGAGTTGACAGAAAGAGTACTTCAGGTACATGTCAAATGCTTGGAAAGATTGGTTTCTGGTTTAGCAAGAAAAACTCAAAAGCCACATCTACAAATTAAGAATATATATAGCTAAAGGGCAAAAATTTATTGTGCCCAAGTCTTATGGATGAGACAACAGCTGAGAGATTATGATGTTGAAGAGAAAGAGATTCCAATTATGTGTGATAACACAAGTGCTATTGCAATCACTCAGAATCCTGTATTGCATTCAAGAACTAAGCACATTGATGTTAGATATCATTTCATAAGAGATCATGTTGAAAAGAAAGACATCACTTTGGAATACATCTCAACTGATAAACAGTTAGCTAACATATTCACAAAGCCATTGTGTGAATCAAGATTTGAAGAACTCAAGCATGAGCTAGGGTTAATTGAGCTGAATTGACACTCAGAAGACTCAATGAGAAGAGATGGACAATGAAAAGATAAAAAATGAACAAGTCTCATAAATCAGCCAAGTGAATCAGCCGTATCGGAAAGTCAGCTGTATTGAGTTAGCTGACAGCTGAGTCACCATACGAAAGAAGAGAAGGAAAAGTGAGTCAGTTGTGTAGTGAGCTGAGTCATTTATGAGCTAAGTGACAAAAACGCAGTCGTTTTTAATAAGCGGGAATGTTTTTTAGGATGACGTCAGCGTAATTATGACGGGTACAGTCAAAAGCTGCACAGTAAAGCATATGATTGGATATAAATGCTGCCGCATTAAATGCGGGAAATTAAATGCTAATCGACGTGCTAAATCTGAGCCGTCGATCTTGATCAAATTTTAAAAACCAAAAGCACGTCCTTTCATAACCCATATATACCATTTTGTTCAGTTTCTCTCTCACATTACTCAAAACTGTTGATCTCTCCAAAAGCAAAGAAAGCATTTTTCTCTCAAAACCCTACCAAATCTTCAAAGCAAGTTCGTCAAAGTTCGTTCGGTAAAAACTCAGAAAAATGGCATCAACCTACGATTTCACCAAGCTAGGGAAGCAAATCCACACTGGTTCTACTGTGGATTTCGAAGGATGGTTAAACAGGGTTCGAAAACCCTTGTGAAGAAGATAGCCAACAAAATCGAAATCTGGATGAACCACTTTCTCACGATGGAGTTCCGGATGACATACGTTGAGGGTAGGTATACGTTCTCGTGAACGCTGAGGTTCACGACGAGGGCATCAAATCATCTGTTCACGGAAAAGACTTCACCATCACTGCTGAAGATATAGCGGAGCATTGTTTGCTACCGTCGGAAGGAGTGCCTGAGATATTTGAGGCTGATATAAACTTGGCTGCTGCATGGAAGGAAGTGGCCAGACCTGAATGTGCTGCGAAGGTGGTTTACACAGCTGATAAGAAGCTGTTGAAGGACGATTATCACAAGTTGATGGATATCGTCACGAAATGTGTGGATATGAAGTTTGGAAGCTTCAATCAACTATCCAAAACGAAGCTGATCGTCATGGTTGTGATCATGGAGGAGAAAAAGGTCAACTGGGCAGAATTCGTGTACATCAGACTCTGCCAGAATGTTGGAAATAAGACCTTCAAGGACGATGGGTCATTCGGAGGATCTTTGGGCTATGGCCTTGTACTTGGCCGGTTGATGGAGGTGAAGGGTGTTTCACTCCGACATGGAAAGTCGTTCCATGTCAATAAGAAAATGTTCCGGCAAACCTTTACGAGCTCAGCTCAAAGGAGAGCCTATGCCAGCGGGCGATACCGAGGGGGGGAATCACCTGATCCTCGAAGAAACAATCGCTACTTCCCCTCCGAAGAAGAAAGGCCTTACGCAATGCGAAGAAGCCGCTTGCCCCAAAGAAGAAAGAAGAAAATCGCACTGCCCGCAGCCAGTCACCTACCCCCGCACCATGTCTCCCCCCGGCCGAGGCGGAGAAGGAACCTCAAATACCTTCTCCTGCCATCAAGAAGAAGAGGACTGCCAAGCCAAGAAAGGCAGCTCCTCAGACCAAGAAAGATTCACCGGCCCCCGCCGCCCAGGAATCTGAGGAAACCATATCCGAACCAGAAATTCCTCTGGTAAGGACCAAGAGAAGAAGACTCACCAAGCGTTTAGAGCTTGAGAAGACAGCTGAGTCTGCCACTCAGCAGGAAAAGATCTCTGAGACTGCTGGAGAAGTGCAGTCTCCAGAAGTTATTGATGTAACAGCCAAGTCTGCTGAGGCCGATTAGCAGAGGCAAGTCGAAGACCCAGCTATGGACAGAACAACTGAGGAACAAGAAGCAGCAGAGATAGTTTAATCTCCTGTCGACAAGAATGTATCTCCACTGCGACAGATGCTGCTGAAGGTGAAGAGCAATGAAGTCTGCTACCCTCCATTCCTAAAAAGGAAGGACAGCAAGAAGAAGATGACGATGATGTGATTATGCTCTCTCCACCATATCCAGACATCCAAAATCGTCTGCGCGAATGGAGGAAGTGGAAGCTGAGTCGCTCGAGGGAACAGTTCGAAAGACCTAAATTCATTGAAGAAGAAGAAAAATTGATGAATTTCCTCGGGTTGACCGCAGTGGTCCAGGCACTGGATGAAGAGAACTACCTAGATATCTTGCAGATCTTCAAAGAAAAGGAGAAAGAGAGATTGGCAGAGGAAGTTGAAGCCCGTGAGAAGGCCAATATTTGTCCTTTCACTGAAACCACTAATCATACTCATCCTCACTTCGATGCCTTCTCAGGAAGTGATGAGGACTTGGACCCAGCTGCTGCTACTAAGGAGTTGGAAATGCAGCAAGCCATGCGGGAATCCTGGATAATGCATGAGCAACAGCTAAAGGAAGGACCTGGAGAGTCTTCCAAAACTCAGCTGGAGATTGATCAATTGGGAATGGTACAGCAGATTGCCACCGTCATTGCTGCAACCACTTCCCCAGCTCACTCAGAGGATGGATCTAGGGGACCTGGCGATGACACTGGGAATTTGGGCACCCAAGTTGAGCCAACCCCTGCTGAAGGTGTCTTACAACCTGCCCTACTACCACCACTCATTTGACAAAGCCGAGAGTCCGGAGCAGACCCCAACATAAATCATCACTCACCGGTGTGCCACCGAGGGGAAACTCACTCCACCGCAGCTAGGTCGAGGAGGATGTTGCGGTGACTCCACCCACCCTGAATCTAGGAGGCGAAGTGGAGAAGGAACAAGAAAAGGAAACACAGCAAGTTGTCACTGACAAAGCTCGGACAGATGAGTGAGTCCGGTCAAAGTGTGCCAACCGCTCTCAGCCGAGGACGCCGCTGATGCGATGCGAGAGCATAGGATGGTTCTGCCCCAGGAGTTAACACTCTGGGCAATGAAAGTGCAATCCACGGAGTTGAGACTCCTGTGGATGCCACTATAGAAAACCCTAATGTAAGTCCAAGCGGCTACGATAATCTAGAGGGGGGGTGAATAGATTATCTCCATCTTTTCGATTTCGCCCTCTTTTGACAATCGAATGGTCAAACAAAATAATAAAGGTGCGGAATGTAAACAACACACGTTGATTTAAAGAGGTTCAACCCACCTAGGGCCTAATCCTCTACCACCCCAAAGATATCCGGGATGGATTTCGAAAAAAAAAGAATTTTATTAATTACCAAAATTAATACAAATTCAACTTACAACACCTTGAAGAGCACCACACTCTTCTTCAACACCACCTTTGGAGATTACCACAATCTCCCTTTGAAGATTACCACAATTTTCTTTCAACGGCACCTTGTGAAGATTACCACAATCTTCAACCTTGAAGAATACCAAATTCTTCAACACCTCAATAAGAAGATTACCACAATCTTCTTGTACCTATCACCTAGATCATCCAAGTGTGCTCTTACCACAAGAACACTCACAAGGATATCTTGTGTTTGAATGATAACCAAAAATCAAGATTACAACTCAATAATGAATAATACAATTTGAGTGCAAAGTGTAATCAAGAATAGCCTAGACCTCAAGGATGTGAAAGTGATAAGCTAGGCAATTTTACAACAAGAATAATAACAAAGAAAGACAAAGTGTTTGCTTGAAGTGTATCTTGTTGTGTTGTATCTCTATTGTTGTATTGGTTGCTCCAAAACTTCCTCTATTTATAGGAGATGATTGATCAAGCATAGGCTCCTCTTGGGGATTGAAAATCTACAGAAAAATACAATTAAAATCAAGAATATAGTCTGTTAGAAATCAATCCCACATTTTAAGGAAATATGTTTGCTTTGTCAAACGGTCATATTTTTTTCATCAATACACGAGGCGGCCAGCACGGTCGCACGAAATAAGAGAAAATAAGAACACTTTGAAAATTACAACAGGCGCACGGCCGACGAAGGCTTGACCGGCGACCCTGCCTCAACCGGTCGCCCTAGGCACAAAAACGAAGGGGTTAAGTTCTGTTTCAACATGAAACTTGCAGTGTACGGTCGATCATTGGGCGACGGCCGACCGGCCGGCCGACGCCTTGATGCGACCGGCCGACCGCTTGTTTTTCCTTCCGTCTCATTTTCTGCTTCTAAAAACATCTTCAGTACGGGTTGCCCTATAGGGCGACTCGGCCGACTCGACCACGAGGCAAAATGTTGTCCAATTTTTGTTGAAAATAAAACTCAAGAAATACTCCAAAATTGTGTAAAAACATTTTAAACCGATCGAGTATTTAGACAACATTTAGGAACCTGTTATAGGAGTAAAAACACATTGATAAAAGTGTTGTCTATTTTTAATAAACTTGAGAAAATACTCCGAAAAATATTAAAACCATTTTAAATCATTTAGGAGTATTTGGACAACCTTTAAAAACATTGTCTTGGCGATAAAATAAAATCATCAAAATTAAGATAAAAACATGTATCAAACAATCTCCCCTTTTTGATGATTACAAACCAAAACAATTTTTACACAAACTAAGAGAGCAATTTTAGAAATGATTTTCCGGTAAAAACATTTGACCGTTTGGAAGCAACCAAAATTTCCAAAGAATATTAAAGCAACCAAGTGGGGAGTAAATATTTTTCAATAATAAGCACAAGCTCCCCTATCAACAAGCATATCAAGAATAATGTAAAAGCAATTATCCATAAGCTAAAAGCTTTAGCTTTTACAATTTGCTCAAGAGCTTATAAGCTCCCCTCCACAAAACATCATTAATCAATTTTATAAGTCCATAAATCAACAATTGGACTAGGAACAAATCACAACTTATGGCTTTTATGAGCCATAGCTTATAGCTTTTATGACAAGCTTTTATTAGCTTCTTTGAGCTAATGAGCCAATATCCTGTTTTTCTCCCCCTTTGGAATCATCAAAAAGAATGTTAGAATGGTGAAAACACCATACAATAATATCAAGGTGCGCCAAAGGACGGTTTATTAACCGTTGATCAATTAAAGCATCATAATCCAAAAAAAATGGGAGAAATGTAATATAAAGAAGTTATACACTTGTTTTGATTGGCAAAACATGATCCCTATAAGTATAGAAAACTTTTGAAGGCAAGAGAATCATGTATAAGTTGAAATATTCATTGCGACATTTCATCGAACACCTTGTGTGCGGTAAAAAGAGAAGAGGTTGTATAAAACCTTTGTAAATGGTTCAAGCCAAAAAAATTTCATATCATCAATCAACCTCATTCAAAAAAATATCATATGCAACAAATGCAACAATAGTCCATCAAGAAGGAGCTCAAAGTAGATTCTCAAGGGTTCAACCCAATTGAGATAAGCTAAGAATGATCAAGGCATTTCAAGTGCCAACAATTAGAGCATCCATCAAGTAATAAGTCATGCTTTCAACAAACATGTATCAAATGTCCCAACATATCCATCTAAGCATAATGAACAAATAAAAGAAGCACTTTTACCATCACGTACTTCATACCAATTATCAAACAATGCTTTAGAGTATTTTTACCATCAAATACTCCATCAAAGTCATGATCATTCACAAGTCATTATCAACTTGCAATTTTAACCCTTTAAGAAAAACAAGCAACTATCATTAGTACAAATAAGTTTTACAAAAGTTCATAAAAGTACAAAGCAACTTAAATGAAAATGCTAGAAAGTAAAGGGGTGGGGTAACATCATTCCTCATCCGAGGAGAAGCAAGATCTGGGAATAAAGTCCTTGATGAATTTCTTTAACTTGCCGATAGACTTTTGCATTTTGGAGGTCTTTTGCTCCAAAGCCTCATACCTCGTCTCATGAAAAGCCCTCATCTCATCAAATTCGGCTTGAGTATACCTCCTGGCGGTTGAGCACCTAGTATACCCTTCGGATTGCTCGGTTCACCCTCTTCCGCCAATCTTGCGGCCTCGGTGTCATCAAAGTAGTCATTAGGATCGGGGGACTCTTGACCTCTTCCTCTAGCCATTTTGGTTGGTCGGATGTCCATATTCTTGCGCATCGTAACTATTTGGGAGATATTATCAATGTCAAAGTCATTTTGAAACACTTCCGAGTTAAACTCCGACGAAGGAAGTCCCGATTGAATAAGAAGTTTACAAATCCAATTTCCCATAACCAACTTCTTATTACCTTGAGTAATGGACTCGATAAGACATTGAATAAGTATGGCACCAAAGTTAAGTGGTTCCCTCCTAGCAATCTTATAAGTCAAAAGATAATCCATATTGCTAGGCATCTTTCCCGACTTACCACAAATGCAATATGCGATAATGACCGATAAAATACGATGCTCAAGTGTCATTGCCAACAAAGAATACTTTGGCCATACTCCCAAATACGTCTTCACTTCTTTCATTGACACCCCCGACATTTCATCATTCCAAGTCCCACAAGAGAAATAATCCCAACCACCCTCTCTAACACGTAAAAACCGGCAAATATCATTGGGAGTCCATCTAAAATGACGTCCCCTTATAAGAGAATTTACGGCTATAGGCTTCCTTTCAACATCATATTCGACCCACATATTGGCATAAAAGAGTTGGATAATATCATCATCATACAAGACATAAGCATGTTCCCATAAATACATCCACCCTTGCTCCTCGAAAAATCCTCTAATCGTAGGATACTCATTTGTAAATGAACTAAAACGACACATTTTAGTCCGAGCAATCGACTTTCCTCCCATTCCCGAGTCCTCATAATACCATTCCGCATATTTATGAATGAAATTAAGAACATTGTGGGAATTAGGGGCTTGAGTAACAAAGGATTTTTACCTTTCGCCCAACGGCAATTTTGGAGCGAAATCGTTCCGCGTAGCTCGGTAATTTGGGCCCGAGAGAGAATGGGATTTTGAACATCATCACCTTCTTGAGCCACGTTTCTTTGAGCGGCTCGAATATCCTTTGTTCGGCTTCCTCTTGCCGATTTTCTTGAAACCCTCTCCGTCCCTTCTACGCTTGGAGATGGGATTTCGACCGGTGGAATTCTTTGGAGGAGCCATATATGTAAGATTCTTGTGAAAAAGAGAAGATTAGCAACAAGAATCGTGAAAAATGATGAAGAATTGAAGATTGTAGGAGAAAGGGGAAGATTTTCGCTGATAAGGGTTTTAAGAATTTGTTGCGTCTGTTTAAAGAGCTGAAGACAGAAAGTTTAAAGTGCAAAAAATGGCCTGGGCGACCGGTCGAGGTATGGGGCGACCGGTCGAGGTGCGAGCGACCGTCGCCGCCCGCTTTGACCCCCCGATGATTTTTCTTTCTCCCGAGTTTTCCAAAATTCGATTTTTCACCCCAAAAGTTTTAAAACTTTGCAAAAATATAAGTTTGGACTATATCCAACAAATATGGGTTTTGGGAAAACATATAAATGATAAAATCGAGACTAAACACGTAGTGCCTTTTAAAAGAAAATATTTGCAAGATCAATTTGGGGTACTTAAGGGATCAAAATGAAATATCTTGAAAGATATGTGCATAAGCATAAAATCGAGTTTAAAGAAAAATACGAGTAGACATACCTCGATGGTTTAAGAAACTTGATGACGTAATAGCCAATGAGTATGAAATATGTATCCTACACAATTCTTAGACAACATTTTCATAGAAAATTCAAGTGTAGGCAAATAATATGAGATATCAAAAGGAGCTTATGCTATAAGATTTCATAAGAGATAATAAGCCACATAAGTCTAATAAAATGCTCAAGAGTATTAGAAAATCATGCAAGGTCTCTTTTTTAAAAATTTTTGAAACTCATAAATATATAAGAGACCTATATCAAAAATAAATACTTGAAGATTCATATTGCAATTAAGACACAATTAAAAGTATGCATAGATTTAAAAATAAAATGCATATACAAATGGGGAGATACGGTTTACCAATTACGCCGTTTCCATGGGTTGTGTCTTTCCCATTGTTGATGATATTTTCCCATTGAGAAGTCACTTTGTTGATGATGACTTCTCCATTTCCAAGTTTGGTTACCTTCCCATGGTTGATGGTTTCTCCTTCTTTGAAAATCATCTTGTTGATGATGTCTTTGCCATTTCCAAGGATTGTGTTCTTCCCATTTTTGATTATACGCTCTTCTTGGAAATTGGCTTTGTTGAGAGTAGTTTCTCCTTCTTTGATCAACTGAAACGTTCATTTGATGTTTTCTTGGTGGCATGAATTTTTTTCGATTTTTGCTTTGCCGGGTACCTAATAGCACATTGTTTTGTGGTACCCTCATGTGTTTGGGTCCTTTAAGATTAGCTTTGAGACTTTTAGGTCTCCAACAATATTTAGAGCTATTTCTAGCCCGACAAGAATTAGCCGTATGACCCTTTTTGCCACAATAAAAACAAGTAATAATTCTAGGAGCATAATGACCAATATGCATAGTGACTTGATCCTTTTTCATATGATTAACAACATTAGGCTTATGATCAAGTCCTTTATCACAATTATTAATATCAACAATATTGGACATTTTATTGGTACTCAAGTTGGATTTTAATAAATCCTTTTTCATGCAATCAATATTCTCAACAAGAGTACTATTTTCTTTTTCAAGGTTTCTAACCTTGTCAAGTGTGGTGGTGTGAGCACATGATAGTGATTCATAAGAAGTAAATAAACTATCCTTATCATTTTTCAAAATATTGAATTCCTTTTTCAAATTTTTGTATCTAACAAGCAAGCTTTGGAATTCATTTTGAAGTTCATCATAATCATTTTGTAAATCACTATAATCATTTTGAATGACAATATCATAGGAAGTAGAGGGTTTAAGACATACCTCATTTTCTTCATTGATGCCCATAAAACAATATTCAACTTCTTCATAATTGGAAGTTGTACGAGGCTTATTCCTTAGATTTGAGCTTGTATGATCTTGAGAAGTAGATGCTTTTGTTTGACTCCTTTCATTTGCAAATACTCCATAGATGGCTTCTAATTTTTGCCATACTTCATGTGCCGACTTTATTCCTACAATATGTTCATATTCTAAATTAGTAAATGAACAATACAAAATATTTAAAGCCTTACCGTTTAAGGAGATGAATTTATTCTCTTCATCATTGAGCTCTTTGGTGTGTGGTGTATCTTTCATCGGAATGGATTCTCCATTAATGACGGTGTTCCAAATGTCGAACCCGCAACCTTATAGATAGCATTCCATTCTTTCTTTCCAAAAATTAAAATTCTTGGAATCAAATAGTGGTGGCTTGGTGGTGGAGGTGCCGATAGATGAGCTTCGTTAGAGTCAGCGATCGTTTCTCTTCACTCGCGATGTGAAACGAGCTTGCCAAAGAGTTTGGCTCACGATACCACTTGTAAGTCCAAGCGGCTACGATAATCTAGAGGGGGGGTGAATAGATTATCTCCATCTTTTCGATTTCGCCCTCTTTTGACAATCGAATGCTCAAACAAAATAATAAAGGTGCGGAATGTAAACAACACACGTTGATTTAAAGAGGTTCAACCCACCTAGGGCCTAATCCTCTACCACCCCAAAGATATCCGGATGGATTTCGAAAAGAAAAAGAATTTTATTAATTACCAAAATTAATACAAATTCAACTTACAACACCTTGAAGAGCACCACACTCTTCTTCAACACCACCTTTGGAGATTACCACAATCTCCCTTTGAAGATTACCACAATCTTCCTTCAACGGCACCTTGTGAAGATTACCACAATCTTCAACCTTGAAGAATACCAAATTCTTCAACACCTCAATAAGAAGATTACCACAATCTTCTTGTACCTATCACCTAGATCATCCAAGTGTGCTCTTACCACAAGAACACTCACAAGGATATCTTGTGTTTGAATGATAACCAAAAATCAAGATTACAACTCAATAATGAATAATACAATTTGAGTGCAAAGTGTAATCAAGAATAGCCTAGACCTCAAGGATGTGAAAGTGATAAGCTAGGCAATTTTACAACAAGAATAATAACAAAGAAAGACCAAGTGTTTGCTTGAAGTGTATCTTGTTGTGTTGTATCTCTATTGTTGTATTGGTTGCTCCAAAACTTCCTCTATTTATAGGAGATGATTGATCAAGCATAGGCTCCTCTTGGGGATTGAAAATCTACAGAAAAATACAATTAAAATCAAGAATATAGCTGTTAGAAATCAATTCCACATTTTAAGGAAATATGTTTGCTGTCAAACGGTCATATTTTTTTGTCAATACACATACATAGATGCACGGCCGCATTTAAATAAGAGAAAATAAGAACACTTTGAAAATTACAACAGGGCGACCGGTCAACGTAGGCTTCGACCGGTCGACCCCTGTCTCAACCGGTCCCCCTAGGCACAAAAACGAAGGGGTTAAGTTCTTTTCAACATGAAACTTGCAGGTACCGGTCGGCCGACCGCGGGCGGCCGTCGGCCGACCGGGACTGGCGACGCCCGAGCGACGGTCGACCCGCTTGTTTTTCCTTCCGTCTCATTTTCTATTTCTAAAAACATCTTCAGTATCGGGTTGCCCTATAGGGCGACCGGTCGACCACGAGACAGAAATGTTGTCCAATTTTTGTTGAAAATAAAACTCAAGAAATACTCCGAAAATTGTGTAAAAACATTTTAAACCGATCGAGAGTATTTAGACAACATTTAGGAACCTGTTATAGGAGTAAAAACACATTGATAAAAGTGTTGTCTATTTTTAATAAACTTGAGAAAATACTCCGGAAAATATTAAAACCATTTTAAATCATTTAGGAGTATTTGGACAACCTTTTAAAAACATTGTTTTGGCGATAAAATAAAATCATCAAAATTAAGATAAAAACATGTATCAAACAATCTCCCCCTTTTTGATGATTACAAACCAAAACAATTTTTACACAAACTAAGAGAGCAATTTTAGAAATGATTTTCCGGTAAAAACATTTGACCGTTTGGAAGCAACCAAAATTTCCAAAGAATATTAAAGCAACCAAGTGGGGAGTAAATATTTTTCAATAATAAGCACAAGCTCCCCCTATCAACAAGCATATCAAGAATAATGTAAAAGCAATTATCCATAAGCTAAAAGCTTTAGCTTTTACAATTTGCTCAAGAGCTTATAAGCTCCCCCTGTCACAAAACATCATTAATCAATTTTATAAGTCCATAAATCAACAATTGGACTAGGAACAAATCACAACTTATGGCTTTTATGAGCCATAGCTTATAGCTTTTATGACAAGCTTTTATTAGCTTCTTTGAGCTAATGAGCCAATATCCTGTTTTTCTCCCCCTTTGGAATCATCAAAAAGAATGTTAGAATGGTGAAAACACCATACAATAATATCAAGGTGCGCCAAAGGGACGGTTTATTAACCGTTGATCAATTAAAGCATCATAATCCAAAAAAAATGGGAGAAATGTAATATAAAGAAGTTATACACTTGTTTTGATTGGGAAAACATGATCCCTATAAGTATAGAAAACTTTTGAAGGCAAGAGAATCATGTATAAGTTGAAATATTCATTGCGACATTTCATCGAACACCTTGTGTGCGGTAAAAAGAGAAGAGGTTGTATAAAACCTTTGTAAATGGTTCAAGCCAAAAAAATTTCATATCATCAATCAACCTCATTCAAAAAAATATCATATGCAACAAATGCAACAATAGTCCATCAAGAAGGAGCTCAAAGTAGATTCTCAAGGGTTCAACCCAATTGAGATAAGCTAAGAATGATCAAGGCATTTCAAGTGCCAACAATTAGAGCATCCATCAAGTAATAAGTCATGCTTTCAACAAACATGTATCAAATGTCCCAACATATCCATCTAAGCATAATGAACAAATAAAAGAAGCACTTTTACCATCAAGTACTTCATACCAATTATCAAACAATGATTTAGAGTATTTTTACCATCAAATACTCCATCAAAGTCATGATCATTCACAAGTCATTATCAACTTGCAATTTTAACCCTTTAAGAAAAACAAGCAACTATCATTAGTACAAATAAGTTTTACAAAAGTTCATAAAAGTACAAAGCAACTTAAATGAAAATGCTAGAAAGTAAAGGGGTGGGGTAACATCATTCCTCATCCGAGGAGAAGCAAGATCTGGGAATAAAGTCCTTGATGAATTTCTTTAACTTGCCGATAGACTTTTGCATTTTGGAGGTCTTTTGCTCCAAAGCCTCATACCTCGTCTCATGAAAAGCCCTCATCTCATCAAATTCGGCTTGAGTATACCTCCTAGGCGGTTGAGCACCGGTATTACCCTTCGGATTGCTCGGTTCACCCTCTTCCGCCAATCTTGCGGCCTCGGTGTCATCAAAGTAGTCATTAGGATCGGGGGACTCTTGACCTCTTCCTCTAGCCATTTTGGTTGGTCGGATGTCCATATTCTTGCGCATCGTAACTATTTGGGAGATATTATCAATGTCAAAGTCATTTTGAAACACTTCCGAGTTAAACTCCGACGAAGGAAGTCCCGATTGAATAAGAAGTTTACAAATCCAATTTCCCATAACCAACTTCTTATTACCTTGAGTAATGGACTCGATAAGACATTGAATAAGTATGGCACCAAAGTTAAGTGGTTCCCTCCTAGCAATCTTATAAGTCAAAAGATAATCCATATTGCTAGGCATCTTTCCCGACTTACCACAAATGCAATATGCGATAATGACCGATAAAATACGATGCTCAAGTGTCATTGCCAACAAAGAATACTTTGGCCATACTCCCAAATACGTCTTCACTTCTTTCATTGACACCCCCGACATTTCATCATTCCAAGTCCCACAAGAGAAATAATCCCAACCACCCTCTCTAACACGTAAAAACCGGCAAATATCATTGGGAGTCCATCTAAAATGACGTCCCCTTATAAGAGAATTTACGGCTATAGGCTTCCTTTCAACATCATATTCGACCCACATATTGGCATAAAAGAGTTGGATAATATCATCATCATACAAGACATAAGCATGTTCCCATAAATACATCCACCCTTGCTCCTCGAAAAATCCTCTAATCGTAGGATACTCATTTGTAAATGAACTAAAACGACACATTTTAGTCCGAGCAATCGACTTTCCTCCCATTCCCGAGTCCTCATAATACCATTCCGCATATTTATGAATGAAATTAAGAACATTGTGGGAATTAGGGGCTTGAGTAACAAAGGATTTTTACCTTTCGCCCAACGGCAATTTTGGAGCGAAATCGTTCCGCGTAGCTCGGTAATTTGGGCCCGAGAGAGAATGGGATTTTGAACATCATCATCTTCTTGAGCCACGTTTCTTTGAGCGGCTCGAATATCCCTTTGTTCGGCTTCCTCTTGCCGATTTCTTGACGAACCCTCTCCGTCCCTTCTACGCTTGGAGATGGGATTTCGACCGGTGGAATTCTTTGGAGGAGCCATATATGTAAGATTCTTGTGAAAAAGAGAAGATTAGCAACAAGAATCGTGAAAAATGATGAAGAATTGAAGATTGTAGGAGAAAGGGGAAGATTTTCGCTGATAAGGGTTTTAAGAATTTGCTGCGTCTGTTTAAAGAGCTGAAGACAGAAAGTTTAAAGTGCAAAAAATGGCCTGGGCGACCGGTCGAGGTATGGGGCGACCGGTCGAGGTGCGGGCGACGATGCCGCCCCCGCTGACCGACCGTCCCAGATGATTTTTCTTTCTCCCAGAGTTTTCCAAAATTCGATTTTTCACCCCAAAAGTTTTAAAACTTTGCAAAAATATAAGTTTGGACTATATCCAACAAATATGGGTTTTGGGAAAACATATAAATGATAAAATCGAGACTAAACACGTAGTGCCTTTTAAAAGAAAATATTTGCAAGATCAATTTGGGGTACTTAAGGGATCAAAATGAAATATCTTGAAAGATATGTGCATAAGCATAAAATCGAGTTTAAAGAAAAATACGAGTAGACATACCTCGATGGTTTAAGAAACTTGATGACGTAATAGCCAATGAGTATGAAATATGTATCCTACACAATTCTTAGACAACATTTTCATAGAAAATTCAAGTGTAGGCAAATAATATGAGATATCAAAAGGAGCTTATGCTATAAGATTTCATAAGAGATAATAAGCCACATAAGTCTAATAAAATGCTCAAGAGTATTAGAAAATCATGCAAGGTCTCTTTTTAAAAATTTTTGAAACTCATAAATATATAAGAGACCTATATCAAAAATAAATACTTGAAGATTCATATTGCAATTAAGACACAATTAAAAGTATGCATAGATTTAAAAATAAAATGCATATACAAATGGGAGATACGGTTTACCAATTACGCCCGTTTCCATGGGTTGTGTCTTTCCCATTGTTGATGATATTTTCCCATTGAGAAGTCACTTTGTTGATGATGACTTCTCCATTTCCAAGTTTGGTTACCTTCCCATGGTTGATGGTTTCTCCTTCTTTGAAAATCATCTTGTTGATGATGTCTTTGCCATTTCCAAGGATTGTGTTCTTCCCATTTTTGATTATACGCTCTTCTTGGAAATTGGCTTTGTTGAGAGTAGTTTCTCCTTCTTTGATCAACTGAAACGTTCATTTGATGTTTTCTTGGTGGCATGAATTTTTTTCGATTTTTGCTTTGCCGGTACCTAATAGCACATTGTTTTGTGGTACCCTCATGTGTTTGGGTCCTTTAAGATTAGCTTTGAGACTTTTAGGTCTCCAACAATATTTAGAGCTATTTCTAGCCCGACAAGAATTAGCCGTATGACCCTTTTGCCACAATAAAAACAAGTAATAATTCTAGGAGCATAATGACCAATATGCATAGTGACTTGATCCTTTTTCATATGATTAACAACATTAGGCTTATGATCAAGTCCTTTATCACAATTATTAATATCAACAATATTGGACATTTTATTGGTACTCAAGTTGGATTTTAATAAATCCTTTTTCATGCAATCAATATTCTCAACAAGAGTACTATTTTCTTTTTCAAGGTTTCTAACCTTGTCAAGTGTGGTGGTGTGAGCACATGATAGTGATTCATAAGAAGTAAATAAACTATCCTTATCATTTTTCAAAATATTGAATTCCTTTTTCAAATTTTTGTATCTAACAAGCAAGCTTTGGAATTCATTTTGAAGTTCATCATAATCATTTTGTAAATCACTATAATCATTTTGAATGACAATATCATAGGAAGTAGAGGGTTTAAGACATACCTCATTTTCTTCATTGATGCCCATAAAACAATATTCAACTTCTTCATAATTGGAAGTTGTACGAGGCTTATTCCTTAGATTTGAGCTTGTATGATCTTGAGAAGTAGATGCTTTTGTTTGACTCCTTTCATTTGCAAATACTCCATAGATGGCTTCTAATTTTTGCCATACTTCATGTGCCGACTTTATTCCTACAATATGTTCATATTCTAAATTAGTAAATGAACAATACAAAATATTTAAAGCCTTACCGTTTAAGGAGATGAATTTATTCTCTTCATCATTGAGCTCTTTGGTGTGTGGTGTATCTTTCATCGGAATGGATTCTCCATTAATGACGGTGTTCCAAATGTCGAACCCGCAACCTTGTAGATAGCATTCCATTCTTTCTTTCCAAAAATTAAAATTCTTGGAATCAAATAGTGGTGGCTTGGTGGTGGAAGTCTTGGATAGATGAGCTTCGTTCGTAGCCGTCGATCGTTTCTCTTCACTCGCGATGTGAAACGAGCTTGCCAAAGAGTTTGGCTCTGATACCACTTGTAAGTCCAAGCGGCTACGATAATCTAGAGGGGGGGTGAATAGATTATCTCCATCTTTTCGATTTCGCCCTCTTTTGACAATCGAATGCTCAAACAAAATAATAAAGGTGCGGAATGTAAACAACACACGTTGATTTAAAGAGGTTCAACCCACCTAGGGCCTAATCCTCTACCACCCCAGTATATCCGGGATGGATTTCGAAAAGAAAAAGAATTTTATTAATTACCAAAATTAATACAAATTCAACTTACAACACCTTGAAGAGCACCACACTCTTCTTCAACACCACCTTTGGAGATTACCACAATCTCCCTTTGAAGATTACCACAATCTTCCTTCAACGGCACCTTGTGAAGATTACCACAATCTTCAACCTTGAAGAATACCAAATTCTTCAACACCTCAATAAGAAGATTACCACAATCTTCTTGTACCTATCACCTAGATCATCCAAGTGTGCTCTTACCACAAGAACACTCACAAGGATATCTTGTGTTTGAATGATAACCAAAAATCAAGATTACAACTCAATAATGAATAATACAATTTGAGTGCAAAGTGTAATCAAGAATAGCCTGAAGACCTCAAGGATGTGAAAGTGATAAGCTAGGCAATTTTACAACAAGAATAATAACAAAGAAAGACCAAGTGTTTGCTTGAAGTGTATCTTGTTGTGTTGTATCTCTATTGTTGTATTGGTTGCTCCAAAACTTCCTCTATTTATAGGAGATGATTGATCAAGCATAGGCTCCTCTTGGGGATTGAAAATCTACAAAAAATACAATTAAAATCAAGAATATAGTGTTAGAAATCAATCCCACATTTTAAGGAAATATGTTTCTTTGTCAAAACGGTCATATTTTTTTGTCAATACATACAGGCGACCGGTCGCACGAAATAAGAGAAAATAAGAACACTTTGAAAATTACAACAGGCGACCGGTCAACGTAACGGCTTGACCGGTCGACCACTGTCTCAACCGGTCCCCTAGGCACAAAAACGAAGGGTTAAGTTCTGCTTTCAACATGAAACTTGCAGTACCGGTCGATCATTGGCGACGGTCGACCGGGACGGGCGACGCCCGAGCGACCGGTCGACCTTGCTTGTTTTTCCTTCCGTCTCATTTTCTGTTTCTAAAAACATCTTCGTGCACGTTGCCTATAGATGCGGCCAAGTCGACCACGAGACAAAATGTTGTCCAATTTTTATTGAAAATAAAACTCAAGAAATACTCCGAAAATTGTGTAAAAACATTTTAAACCGATCGAGAGTGTAAGTCCAAGCGGCTACGATAATCTAGAGGGGGGGGTGAATAGATTATCTCCATCTTTTCGATTTCGCCCTCTTTTAACAATCGAATGCTCAAACAAAATAATGAAGGTGCGGAATGTAAACAACACACGTCGATTTAAAGAGGTTCAACCCACCTAGGGCCTAATCCTCTACCACCCCAGTATATCCGGGATGGATTTCGAAAAGAAAAAGAATTTTATTAATTACCACAATTAATACAAATTCAACTTACAACACCTTGAAGAGCACCACACTCTTCTTCAACACCACCTTTGAGATTACCACAATCTCTTCTTGAAGATTACCACAATCTTCAAACGGCACCTTGTGAAGATTACCACAATCTTCACCTTGAAGAGCACCACACTCTTCAACACCTCAACAAGAAGATTACCACAATCTTCTTACACCTAACACCTAGATCACCCAAGTGTGTTCTTACCACAAGAACACTCACAAGGATATCTTGTGTTTGAATGATTTACCACAAATTCAAGATTACAACTCGATAATTGATAATACAATAGAGTGCAAGTGTAATCAAGAATAGCCTAGACCTCAAGGATGTGAAAGTGATAAGCTAGGCAATTTTACAACAAGAATAATGACTATGAAAGACCAAGTGTTTGCTTGAAGTGTATCTTGTTGTGTTGTATCTCAATTGTTGTGTTGGTTGCTCCAAAACTTCCTCTATTTATAGGAGATGATTGATCAAGCATAGGCTCCTCTTGGGGATTGAAAATCTACGAGAAAAATACAATTAAAATCAAGAATATAGCTGTTAGAAATCAATCCCACAATTTAAGGAAAGTTTGTCTTGTCAAACGGTCGAAAATTTGTCATGTCAAAACATAGGGCGACCGTCGCATTTAAATAGACGTTGAAAAAGAATACACAAAGAAAATAACACAGGCGACCGGTCGACGTCTACCTCGACCGGCGACCATCACCCCAACCGGTCCCCTCATGGATTTTGCAAGGATTAAACGCTCGCTTCAAAACACACTTGCAGTGACGGCCGACCCACTGGCGACGGCCGACGGACCGTCGACGCCCGAGCGGCCGTCGACCTGCTCTTTTTCCTTCCGTCTCATTTTTATGTTTCTAAACATCTTCAGGTATGGGTTGCCCTATAGGGCGACCGGTCGACCACGAGACAGAAATGTTGTCCAATTTTTGTCGAAAATAAAACTCAAGAAATACTCCGAAAATTTAGTAAAGACATTTTAAACCGATCGGAAGTATTAGGACAACATTTAGAAACATCGTTTGAGAGTGAAAACCCAAAAACGTAAAATCATTAAAAGCGTTGTCCAATTTAGACGAAAATAAACTTTGAGAAAGTACTCCAGAAAATATTAAAATCATTTTAAATCATTTAGGAGTATTTGGACAACCTTTAAAAACATTGTTTTGGTGATAAAATAAAATCATCAAAATTAAGATAAAACCATGTATCAAACAATCTCCCCCTTTTTGATGATTACAAACCAAAACAATTTTTACACAAACTAAGAGAGCAATTTTAGAAATGATTTTCCGGTAAAAACATTTGACCGTTTGGAAGCAACCAAAATTTCCAAAAATATTAAAGCAACCAAGTAGGGAGTAAATATTTTCAATAATAAGCACAAGCTCCCCCTATCCACAAGCACATCAAGAATAAAGTAATAGCAACAATCCATAAGCTAAAAGCTTTAGCTTTTACAATTTGTTCAAGAGCTTATAAGCTCCCCCTGTCACAAAACAACATTAAATAAAAATATAAGTCCATCAAGCAACAATTGGACTAAAAATAAATCACAACTTATGGCTTTTATGAGCCATAGCTTATAGCTTTTATGACAAGCTTTTATTAGCTTCTTTGAGCTAACGAGCCAAATTCCTGTTTCTCCCCCTTTGGAATCATCAAAAAGAATGTTAGGACGATAAATACATCATATATTCTTATCAAAGTGCGCAACAAAACCGATGTATCGAGCTATTTGAACATTGAAGCTAATAAACCAAATAAGGAGGTAAAAGTCGAATCATACGACTTGAAGAGGCTTATGAAAACTCATTTGATAAACGAAACATGATCTCTATAAATATATAAGACTTTTGGAAACAAGAGAGTCATGTATGTGATGAATTTTTCATTGAAACGTTTTATCGAACACTTGGCGGGCGTCAAAAATAGAAAAAGTTATATATAGCCCTAGTAAATGAAATCAAGCCAAGTTTTTCATCACCAAATACAATTTAACAAATATCATTCATCAACAATCAATAAGCTCACCACAAACATATATGAATCACATCAAGAAAAATACATATAAGCCACAAACTCAAGGGTTCAACCCAATTGAGCTAAAGATAGTGAAATTCTTACCATTCAATTGGTAAAGTCGAGCAATGATGATGATAACCGAGCTAGATAATCCCCAAAATATAAAATGTATGCAATAAAACAAATTTTGAGTGAAATTTGTGTGCACCGTAAGGGGACGAAAAATGGACAAAATAAGCCAAAATGGCGAAGTCTGGAAACAGAACTATTTTTAGCCAAAAAATCATCCAGGGCGACCGGTCCAGGGCATGGGCGATTTAAAAAGTCCGCGAGTTATCCTTGAGACGGAATTAAACACATCTCAAGTTTTTTGTTAAAAATCACAATCCCTTAAAAAATATATCGAATCTCAATATGTTTAGTTCGATTATGACGAACCAAATTTTGAATACGAATAACCGTATAATAGATATCAAACTTGTTATCCTGAAAAAAATAAGAACGTTTTAAAGCTTTGGATACAACAAGTCATAAGAAGAAGTGCCTTTCAAATATTTGAAAATTTCTTTTAATGGCACTTTAATGAGATTCGTTGGGATAGTTTTTGAAGTCGAGCATATAGACATAAGGCATATGGAATGTCGAGTCTATAGGAATAATACAAGAAAACATACCTCGAATTTGTTTGTCGGCCGATATGCCTTTCTCAACCTTTGTCAATCTTTAGCCATAGAGGTTGAGATGGTTCTTCTTCCTTCAATGCTTAACTCCTTCAAGAGTTCTTATATAACCATCTTCTTGGCATTGAATAATTTGTAGTCCAAGCAAGAAATTGAGCTCCCCCATCATTCTCATCTCAAGCTCACCTAGTATCAACTTAGAAAAACATATCTTGCACAAATATTTATTAGTAGCACCATAAATATTATCAACAAAAGTTTGCACAAGTAAACAACCTTGCCCTTTTTCAAAACAAGAAGTGTAATATCAACTTTACCTTTTGTAAAATCATTTTGCAAAAATAGCTAAGTCTATCAATTGTACAAGGCCTTTTATAAAAATCATTTGGCCTAAAATTTTAGACTCCGATAGACTTATATTTGAATAAAACCATTTAGAAAGTTGGATTTAACATCCATTTGGTAAAGCTTGAAATTTTCTTTAAAACAAGAATGAGCAAGTAAAATGCAAATAGCTACTAAATGTGCTATGAGTGCAAATGTTACAACAAAATTAATTACCTTCTTCTTGAAAATACCTTCGAGCTACTAACCTCGCCTTAGTTCGACCAATGTTGCCTTGGTCATCGAGTTTATTCCGGAGTGCCCATTTTGCATTTATAATCGTTTGTGATGAAAGACATGGCATCAACTTCCAAGTATCATTTCCTTTTTAGCTCCTCTTGCAATTCTAAAAACCAATCTTCATCTTGAAGCATCAATTGAGGAATTTGTCTTCTTCATCACTATTGGGCATCCAAATGATCTAAGGTGTTCATAATAGAACATTTACATCCAAATATTTGGAGTATTTTCTTTTCTACACAACTCAACAAACTCATTAAAGGCATTTCTCATATATGCAAGAAAAATAATCCAAGTGTAAAAACATGCCTCAATTGTCAACCACAAAATATCTTGCAAAAGAGCATAGTAGTAAGAGACACTATATATATATAGATCATGAAGCAAGAAACACATATTTGTCATTTAGAATATCATCAAGAATCTAATAAATCATGCAAGTTCAAATAAGCTTAAGAAAGCTATAAAAGGTCTCTTTTGAAATTTTAAAATCCGGTAGCATATAATTGAGACCTCATTTAAAAGAAGCATCAAAAGTTGACAAAACAAATATGTGCAATCAAATATCGAATAGTGCCTTTCAAAAAAAATCTAAAAATCCTCTTAATGGCACTTGTATGAAACACTATGAAAAACAAGCACATAGGCACATGGCAATACATATATCGAGTCTATAAGAGTAAGAATAACACAAGTAAACGTACCTCGATAATTTATGCCTTTCTTGACAAAATAATGACGAAAATGGCCATTTGTGAAAATATGTAAATCCTACACAATTCTTAAAACAAATCTAGCACAAATCATAATGATAAAAGTGTAGGCAAAGAGATATCACAAATAAGCTCATGCCATAAAAAATCCATACGAGATGATAACACATTTTAGTCTATAAAAATGCACAAGAGTTTTAAAAACACCATATAAGGTCTTCTTTTTCAAAAATATTTTAAAAGCACAAATATATATTGAAGACCTTAATAAAAAAATAAATATTTGAAAACTCATTTTGCAATTAAGACACAAATAAAAGCATGCATAACAAAATAAAATACATATTTAAATAGGGAGATACGGGTTACCAATTACGCCATTTCCATGGGTTGTGCCTTTCCCATTCTTGATGATATCTTCCCCTTGAGAAGTCACTTTGTTGATGATGACTTCTTTGGTTACTCCATTTCCAAGGTTGGTTACCTTCCCATTGTTGATGGTCTCTTCTTCTTTGAAAATCATCTTGTTGATGATGTCTTTGCCATTTCCAAGGATTGTGTTCTTCCCATTTTTGATTATATCCTCTTCTTGAAATTGGCTTTGTCGAAAATAGTTTCTCCTTCTTTGATCAAATGAAACGGTCATTTGATGTCTTCGTATATAAATTTTCTTCGATCATTATTTCACGGGTACCTAATATGACATTGTTTTGTGGTACCCTCATGTGTTTGGGTCCTTTAGGATTAGCTTTGAGACTCTTAGGTCTCCAACAATAATTAGAGCTATTTCTAGCCCGACAAGTATTTACCGTATGACCCTTTTTACCGCAATAAAAGCATGTAATAATTCTAGGAGCATAATGACCAATATGCATAGTGACTTGATCCTTTTTCATATGATTAACAACTTTAGGCTTATGATCAAGTCCCTTATCACAATTATGAATATCAACAATATTGGACATTTTATTGGTACTCGAGTTGGATTTTAATAAATCCTTTTTCATGCAATCAATATTCTCAACAAGAGTACTATTTTCTTTTTCAAGGTTTCTAACCTTGTCAAGTGTGGTGGTGTGAGCACATGATAGTGATTCATAGGAAGTAAATAAACTATCCTTATCATTTTTCAAAATATTGAATTCCTTTTTCAAATTTTTGTATTTAACAAGTAAGCTTTGGAATTCATTTTGAAGTTCATCATAATCATTTTGTAAATCACTATAATCATTTTGAATGACAATATCATAGGAAGTAGAGGGTTTAAGACATACCTCATTTTCTTCATTGATGCCCATAAAACAATATTCAACTTCTTTATAATTGGAAGTTGTAGGTGGCTTATTCCTTAGATTTGAGCTTGTATGATCTTGAGAAGTAGATGCTTTTGTTTGACTCCTTTCATTTGCAAATACTCCATAGATGACTTCTAATTTTTGCCATACTTCATGTGCCGATCGAATACCTACAACATGATCAAATTCCAAAGTGGTAAGTGAACAAAGTAAAATATTAAGAGCTTTACCATTTAAAGAGATGATTTTCTTCTCTTCATCATTGAGCTTTTTGAAGCCTTTTGAGGTGTGTGGTGTATCTTTCATCGGAATGGATTCTCCATTAATGACGGTGTTCCAAATGTCGAACCCGCAACCTTGTAAGTAGCATTCCATTCTTTCTTTCCAAAATATAAAATTTTTGGAATCAAACCGAGGTGGCTTGGTGGTGGAGGTGCCGGAAAGATGAGCTTCGTTCGTAGCCGACGATCGTTTCTCTTCACTCGCGATGTGAAACGAGCTTGCCAAAGAGTTTGGCTTTGATACCACTTGTAAGTCCAAGCGGCTACGATAATCTAGAGGGGGGGTGAATAGATTATCTCCATCTTTCGATTTCGCCCTCTTTTAACAATCGAATGCTCAAACAAAATAATGAAGGTGCGGAATGTAAACAACACACGCCGATTTAAAGAGGTTCAACCCACCTAGGGCCTAATCCTCTACCACCCCAAGATATCCGGATGGATTTGAAAGAAAAGAATTTTATTAATTACCACAATTAATACAAATTCAACTTACAACACCTTGAAGAGCACCACACTCTTCTTCAACACCACCTTTGAGATTACCACAATCTCTTCTTGAAGATTACCACAATCTTCAACGGCACCTTGTGAAGATTACCACAATCTTCACCTTGAAGAGCACCACACTCTTCAACACCCTCAACAAGATTACCACAATCTTCTTACACCTAACACCTAGATCACCCAAGTGTGTTCTTACCACAAGAACACTCACAAGGATATCTTGTGTTTGAATGACGACCACAAATTCAAGATTACAACTCGATAATTGATAATACAATAGAGTGCAAGTGTAATCAAGAATAGCCTAGACCTCAAGGATGTGAAAGTGATAAGCTAGGCAATTTTACAACAAGAATAATGACTATGAAAGACCAAGTGTTTGCTTGAAGTGTATCTTGTTGTGTTGTATCTCAATTGTTGTGTTGGTTGCTCCAAAACTTCCTCTATTTATAGGAGATGATTGATCAAGCATAGGCTCTCTTGGGGATTGAAAATCTACAGAAAAATACAATTAAAATCAAGAATATAGCTGTTAGAAATCAATCCCACAATTTAAGGAAAGTTTGTCCATGTGTCAAACGGTCGAAATTTGTCAAAACATACGGCCGGTCGCACGTAAATAGACGTTGAAAAGAATACACAAAGAAAATAACACGCGCACGGCCGACGCGTCTACCTCGACCGGGTCGACCATCACCCCAACCGTCCCCCTCATGGATTTTGCAAGGATTAAACGCTCGCTTCAAAACACACTTGCAGTGTAACCGCCGACTGGGCGACATCGGCCGATCGACCAAGTCGACGCCAAGCGACAAAATGACCGCTTCTTTTTCCTTCCGTCTCATTTTTATGTTTCTAAACATCTTCGGTATGGGTTGCCCTATAATTTACCGACGACCACGAGACGCAAATGTTGTCCAATTTTTGTCGAAAATAAAACTCAAGAAATACTCCGAAAATTTAGTAAAGACATTTTAAACCGATCGGAAGTATTAGGACAACATTTAGAAACATCGTTTGAGAGTGAAAACCCAAAAACGTAAAATCATTAAAAGCGTTGTCCAATTTAGACGAAAATAAACTTTGAGAAAGTACTCCAGAAAATATTAAAATCATTTTAAATCATTTAGGAGTATTTGGACAACCTTTAAAAACATTGTTTTGGTGATAAAATAAAATCATCAAAATTAAGATAAAACCATGTATCAAACAGAGAGTATTTAGACAACATTTAGGAACCTGTTATAGGAGTAAAAACACATTGATAAAAGTGTTGTCTATTTTTAATAAACTTGAGAAAATACTCCGGAAAATATTAAAACCATTTTAAATCATTTAGGAGTATTTGGACAACCTTTTAAAAACATTGTTTTGGCGATAAAATAAAATCATCAAAATTAAGATAAAAACATGTATCAAACAATCTCCCCCTTTTTGATGATTACAAACCAAAACAATTTTTACACAAACTAAGAGAGCAATTTTAGAAATGATTTTCCGGTAAAAACATTTGACCGTTTGGAAGCAACCAAAATTTCCAAAGAATATTAAAGCAACCAAGGGGGGAGTAAATATTTTTCAATAATAAGCACAAGCTCCCCCTATCAACAAGCATATCAAGAATAATGTAAAAGCAATTATCCATAAGCTAAAAGCTTTAGCTTTTACAATTTGCTCAAGAGCTTATAAGCTCCCCCTGTCACAAAACATCATTAATCAATTTTATAAGTCCATAAATCAACAATTGGACTAGGAACAAATCACAACTTATGGCTTATATGAGCCATAGCTTATAGCTTTTATGACAAGCTTTTATTAGCTTCTTTGAGCTAATGAGCCAATATCCTGTTTTTCTCCCCCTTTGGAATCATCAAAAAGAATGTTAGAATGGTGAAAACACCATACAATAATATCAAGGTGCGCCAAAGGGACGGTTTATTAACCGTTGATCAATTAAAGCATCATAATCCAAAAAAAATGGGAGAAATGTAATATAAAGAAGTTATACACTTGTTTTGATTGGCAAAACATGATCCCTATAAGTATAGAAAACTTTTGAAGGCAAGAGAATCATGTATAAGTTGAAATATTCATTGCGACATTTCATCGAACACCTTGTGTGCGGTAAAAAGAGAAGAGGTTGTATAAAACCTTTGTAAATGGTTCAAGCCAAAAAATTTTCATATCATCAATCAACCTCATTCAAAAAAATATCATATGCAACAAATGCAACAATAGTCCATGAAGAAGGAGCTCAAAGTAGATTCTCAAGGGTTCAACCCAATTGAGATAAGCTAAGAATGATCAAGGCATTTCAAGTGCCAACAATTAGAGCATCCATCAAGTAATAAGTCATGCTTTCAACAAACATGTATCAAATGTCCCAACATATCCATCTAAGCATAATGAACAAATAAAAGAAGCACTTTTACCATCAAGTACTTCATACCAATTATCAAACAATGCTTTAGAGTATTTTTACCATCAAATACTCCATCAAAGTCATGATCATTCACAAGTCATTATCAACTTGCAATTTTAACCCTTTAAGAAAAACAAGCAACTATCATTAGTACAAATAAGTTTTACAAAAGTTCATAAAAGTACAAAGCAACTTAAATGAAAATGCTAGAAAGTAAAGGGGTGGGGTAACATCATTCCTCATCCGAGGAGAAGCAAGATCCGGGAATAAAGTCCTTGATGAATTTCTTTAACTTGCCGATAGACTTTTGCATTTTGGAGGTCTTTTGCTCCAAAGCCTCATACCTCGTCTCATGAAAAGCCCTCATCTCATCAAATTCGGCTTGAGTATACCTCCTGGCGGTTGAGCACCTATTACCCTCCGGATTGCTCGGTTCACCCTCTTCCGCCAATCTTGCGGCCTCGGTGTCATCAAAGTAGTCATTAGGATCGGGGACTCTTGACCTCTTCCTCTAGCCATTTTGGTTGGTCGGATGTCCATATTCTTGCGCATCGTAACTATTTGGGAGATATTATCAATGTCAAAGTCATTTTGAAACACTTCCGAGTTAAACTCCGACGAAGGAAGTCCCGATTGAATAAGAAGTTTACAAATCCAATTTCCCATAACCAACTTCTTATTACCTTGAGTAATGGACTCGATAAGACATTGAATAAGTATGGCACCAAAGTTAAGTGGTTCCCTCCTAGCAATCTTATAAGTCAAAAAATAATCCATATTGCTAGGCATCTTTCCCGACTTACCACAAATGCAATATGCGACAATGACCGATAAAATAGGATGCTCAAGTGTCATTGCCAACAAAGAATACTTTGGCCATACTCCCAAATACGTCTTCACTTCTTTCATTGACACCCCCAACATTTCATCATTCCAAGTCCCACAAGAGAAATAATCCCAACCACCCTCTCTAACACGTAAAAATCGGCAAATATCATTGGGAGTCCATCTAAAATGACGTCCCCTTATAAGAGAATTTACGGCTATAGGCTTCCTTTCAACATCATATTCGACCCACATATTGGCATAAAAGAGTTGGATAATATCATCATCATACAAGACATAAGCATGTTCCCATAAATACATCCACCCTTGCTCCTCGAAAAATCCTCTAATCGTAGGATACTCATTTGTAAATGAACTAAAACGACACATTTTAGTCCGAGCAATCGACTTTCCTCCCATTCCCGAGTCCTCATAATACCATTCCGCATATTTATGAATGAAATTAAGAACATTGTGGGAAATAGGGGCTTGAGTAACAAAGGATTTTTACCTTTAAGCCCAACGGCAATTTTGGAGCGAAATCGCTCCGCGTAGCTCCTAATTTGGGCCCGAGAGAGAATGGGATTTTGAACATCATCACCTTCTTGAGCCACGTTTCTTTGAGCGGCTCGAATATCCTTTGTTCGGCTTCCTCTTGCCGATTTCTTGACGAACCCTCTCCGTCCCTTCTACGCTTGGAGATGGGATTTCGGCCAGTGGAATTCTTTGGAGGAGCCATATATGTAAGATTCTTGTGAAAAGGAGAAGATTAGCAACAAGAATCGTGAAAAATGATGAAGAATTGAAGATTGTAGGAGAAAGGGAAGATTTTTACCGATAAGGGTTTTAAGAATTTCTTTGTGTCTGTTTAAAGAGTCAAGACAGAAAAGTTTAAAGTGCAAAAATGGCCTGGCGACCGGTCGAGTATGGGGGGCGATCGGTCGAGGTGCGAGCGACCGTCGCCCCTGCTTTGACCGTCCCAGATGATTTTTCTTTCTCCCAGAGTTTTCCAAAATTCGATTTTTCACCCCAAAAGTTTTAAAACTTTGCAAAAATATAAGTTTGGACTATATCCAACAAATATGGGTTTTGGGAAAACATATAAATGATAAAATCGAGACTAAACACGTAGTGCCTTTTAAAAGAAAATAATTGCAAGATCAATTTGGGGTACTTAAGGGATCAAAATGAAATATCTTGAAAGATATGTGCATAAGCATAAAATCGAGTTTAAAGAAAAATACGAGTAGACATACCTCGATGGTTTAAGAAACTTGATGACGTAATAGCCAATGAGTATGAAATATGTATCCTACACAATTCTTAGACAACATTTTCATAGAAAATTCAAGTGTAGGCAAATAATATGAGATATCAAAAGGAGCTTATGCTATAAGATTTCATAAGAGATAACAAGCCACATAAGTCTAATAAAATGCTCAAGAGTATTAGAAAATCATGCAAGGTCTCTTTTTTAAAAATTTTTGAAACTCATAAATATATAAGAGACCTATATTAAAAATAAATACTTGAAGATTCATATTGCAATTAAGACACAATTAAAAGTATGCATAGATTTAAAAATAAAATGCATATACAAATGGGGAGATACGGTTTACCAATTACGCCGTTTCCATGGGTTGTGTCTTTCCCATTGTTGATGATATTTTCCCATTGAGAAGTCACTTTGTTGATGATGACTTCTCCATTTCCAAGTTTGGTTACCTTCCCATGGTTGATGGTTTCTCCTTCTTTGAAAATCATCTTGTTGATGATGTCTTTGCCATTTCCAAGGATTGTGTTCTTCCCATTTTTGATTATACGCTCTTCTTGGAAATTGGCTTTGTTGAGAGTAGTTTCTCCTTCTTTGATCAATCAAACGTTCATTTGATGTTTTCTTGGTGGCATGAATTTTTTCGATTTTTGCTTTGCGGGTACCTAATAGCACATTGTTTTGTGGTACCCTCATGTGTTTGGGTCCTTTAAGATTAGCTTTGAGACTTTTAGGTCTCCAACAATATTTAGAGCTATTTCTAGCCTGACAAGAATTAGCCGTATGACCATTTTTGCCACAATAAAAACAAGTAATAATTCTAGGAGCATAATGACCAATATGCATAGTGACTTGATCCTTTTTCATATGATTAACAACATTAGGCTTATGATCAAGTCCTTTATCACAATTATTAATATCAACAATATTGGACATTTTATTGGTACTCAAGTTGGATTTTAATAAATCCTTTTTCATGCAATCAATATTCTCAACAAGAGTACTATTTTCTTTTTCAAGGTTTCTAACCTTGTCAAGTGTGGTGGTGTGAGCACATGATAGTGATTCATAAGAAGTAAATAAACTATCCTTATCATTTTTCAAAATATTGAATTCCTTTTTCAAATTTTTGTATCTAACAAGCAAGCTTTGGAATTCATTTTGAAGTTCATCATAATCATTTTGTAAATCACTATAATCATTTTGAATGACAATATCATAGGAAGTAGAGGGTTTAAGACATACCTCATTTTCTTCATTGATGCCCATAAAACAATATTCAACTTCTTCATAATTGGAAGTTGTAGGAGGCTTATTCCTTAGATTTGAGCTTGTATGATCTTGAGAAGTAGATGCTTTTGTTTGACTCCTTTCATTTGCAAATACTCTATAGATGGCTTCTAATTTTTGCCATACTTCATGTGCCGACTTTATTCCTACAATATGTTCATATTCTAAATTAGTAAATGAACAATACAAAATATTTAAAGCCTTACCGTTTAAGGAGATGAATTTATTCTCTTCATCATTGAGCTCTTTGGTGTGTGGTGTATCTTTCATCGGAATGGATTCTCCATTAATGACGGTGTTCCAAATGTCGAACCCGCAACCTTGTAGATAGCATTCCATTCTTTCTTTCCAAAAATTAAAATTCTTGGAATCAAATAGTGGTGGCTTGGTGGTGGAGGTGCCGGATAGATGAGCTTCGTTCGTAGCCGTCGATCGTTTCTCTTCACTCGCGATGTGAAACGAGCTTGCCAAAGAGTTTGGCTCTGATACCACTTGTAAGTCCAAGCGGCTACGATAATCTAGAAGGGGGTGAATAGATTATCTCCATCTTTTCGATTTCGCCCTCTTTTGACAATCGAATGCTCAAACAAAATAATAAAGGTGCGGAATGTAAACAACACACGTTGATTTAAAGAGGTTCAACCCACCTAGGGCCTAATCCTCTACCACCCCAAAGATATCCGGATGGATTTCGAAAGAAAAAGAATTTTATTAATTACCAAAATTAATACAAATTCAACTTACAACACCTTGAAGAGCACCACACTTTTCTTCAACACCACCTTTGGAGATTACCACAATCTCCCTTTGAAGATTACCACAATCTTCCTTCAACGGCACCTTGTGAAGATTACCACAATCTTCAACCTTGAAGAATACCAAATTCTTCAACACCTCAATAAGAAGATTACCACAATCTTCTTGTACCTATCACCTAGATCATCCAAGTGTGCTCTTACCACAAGAACACTCACAAGGATATCTTGTGTTTGAATGATAACCAAAAATCAAGATTACAACTCAATAATGAATAATACAATTTGAGTGCAAAGTGTAATCAAGAATAGCCTAGACCTCAAGGATGTGAAAGTGATAAGCTAGGCAATTTTACAACAAGAATAATAACAAAGAAAGACCAAGTGTTTGCTTGAAGTGTATGTTGTTGTGTTGTATCTCTATTGTTGTATTGGTTGCTCCAAAACTTCCTCTATTTATAGGAGATGATTGATCAAGCATAGGCTCCTCTTGGGGATTGAAAATCTACAGAAAAATACAATTAAAATCAAGAATATAGCTGTTAGAAATCAATCCCACATTTTAAGGAAATATGTTTGCTGTCAAACGGTCATATTTTTGCTGTCAATACACAGGGCGACCGGTCGCACAGAAATAAGAGAAAATAAGAACACTTTGAAAATTACAACAGGGCGACCGGTCGACGTAGGCTTAGACCGGTCGACCCCTGTCTCAACCGGTCCCCCTAGGCACAAAAACGAAGGGTTAAGTTCTGCTTTCAACATGAAACTTGCAGTACCGGGCCGATTTGGCTGGGCGGCCGATGCCCGAGCGGCCGGGTCGACCAACTTGTTTTTCCTTCCGTCTCATTTTCTGTTTCTAAAAACATCTTGATGCACGGTTGCCCTATAGGGGCGGCCAGTCGACCACGAGACGCAAATGTTGTCCAATTTTTGTTGAAAATAAAACTCAAGAAATACTCCGAAAATTGTGTAAAAACATTTTAAACCGATCGAGAGTATTTAGACAACATTTAGGAACCTGTTATAGGAGTAAAAACACATTGATAAAAGTGTTGTCTATTTTTAATAAACTTGAGAAAATACTCCGGAAAATATTAAAACCATTTTAAATCATTTAGGAGTATTTGGACAACCTTTTAAAAACATTGTTTTGGCGATAAAATAAAATCATCAAAATTAAGATAAAAACATGTATCAAACACCTAAGACAGCTGCGCCTGTCGAAGGGATTGAACAAGGCCCCGCTGCAGTTGAGACTACAGGAGGTAATGAAGGCCTAAGGGAGGTTCAGACTTCCCTAGGTAAAAATCAAGGAGATAAGAGCATTCCTTAGACTATTATTTCTGATTCAGAAGAGGAAATCAGTGCTCTTCATGACTCCCAGGATGATCCTGATACAACCTTCCTGGGATTTGCAGATGAAGCTGAGTCTACCCCAACTGTACATCAAAAAGACTCAGCTGAGGATGTTCTACCCAGTACTAGTAAGCCAGACTTCAAGGCTGCTCGACAAACGTTTAATTTTGATGATGAGCCAAGCCTTCAAGACTCATCATCTTCCGATGACGCTGATGGTGCAAACAGGAACAACAAATTCATTTAGCGTAAAAACACCGAGGCCGAAGAAGGCATTAAAACAGTGAGGCTCGATCGGTACCGCGAACTCTCACACCAAGGCCCAATTAAATCGAGTCGTCGTCTGCGCGCTCCCAAAGTCAGAAAGAATTGACTCAACTAGGCACATCATAGGCTCGAACGACTGTACATTCCATACCTTACGTCCTTGATGATGCTTTCGAAGAAACTTTTCCTTTTTCAATTGAGGTGTCTGACCTTGTTGAAGAAACTGCGCGTGAGCGAAATCGGTACCACAAACCCCGATCCAGTGATTCCCATCGACTCTATTGTCCCAATGAGAATTCAATTTTGATGTTTGTTGCCACCACCGAGACTCAATAACAATGAGGTGCGTGAAGTCATTAAGACTATCCTTGGAGAGATTGAGAAAATTGAAAGGCATCAGGCCTCGCTGGATATGCGGCTGGATAATGGGGATGCCACTCTCACAGTCGACTTGAGAGGGATTTTGCTGCGGATCAGAGAATGGTGTCAACAGCAGAGTACAATGCAATTCGAACAAGTCAGATACTTCAAGGTATTGTACAACAAAATGTTGATCTGGAGCACTGATAATGCTGATATGAAGCAGAGGATGCGAGACAATATTGATAGAATGCATGCCTCCCATAACACTGAGAGGGAAATGATTGAAAATAGCCTAATTTTAAACCACATATACAAAAATGGCCTTACTTATTCAAAAGTTTCAAAAATAGCCTTCTTATTTGATAAAACCCCAAAATACCCCTTATATTGAATTAAAGGTAAACTAATGGTTTTTAAAGGTTTTAGGGGCCGTAAAAATGGTATCAGAGCCTAGGTTTATTAAGAACTTTTAGTTAAATTTATTATATCTATGTAATTAACAATTGGTGAGGAGAAATTACTCCGAGATTATGGATCTGAACCGATGTCCGAGATGTACCCCTTACAGGACATATCGTCAGATATTGACGATGTATGCACAAGAACACCTTGACCAGGTTTCCTATTGGGAATACCAACATGAAGAAAAAGAATAGGCAGGAGCTGATGGGGAAACCTTAAGGCAATGCAAAAGGCGAGCAGAATATTATAGGCGATTCGATGCTTAACTGACTTATATGTTCACTTGATGAACCTCCAAGAAACGGTTCATGAAAATTCCCATCGAACAATGATTCCCGATGGTGTACCGAGTGGAACGAGATACTTCAGATAAATCTAAGATCTCCAAGATCTTAGAGAAATCGTAAGACGGTCAGTGCGAATTATGGCAACCGCCATATTTATCTACCAAGACAAGTTCATCGATCCAACTGGATGGAGACGATGGTGAAACATCGAAGGAAACTCTTGAACTCCTTCATGATATTCGAAAACGAGTCAAGAACCTGGAGGATGTGCCAAGTTCATCCGGAGGAAGGAAACATATTGATTTTGGGGCAAGATTACCTATTTACACCAAAAGGGGAAACCAACCGAAGTCATACGAAAAATGACGGATGAGGAAAAGCTCATTGCTCTAATCAAAGGAAAATCCATCAAAAATTAAAAAAGATGGATATTGAAAAGATGAATCTTAAAGATCTACATGACCTGGCAGAATCCTTCGCAGGATTAGGTATTGTAGATTTAAAGATGAACGCAGGTGAGGAATCAGCTTTGGTTACCTATGACCCACAAGGTAGACCTATTCCACCACCACCGCCACCAGTTAATCCTAACGTCGAAGAAAGTACAGGTTCGCATCATGGAACTCAGGACGAGAGGATGCCACACGCTGGGGATTTCACGACAGAAAGTGATCCACTTTCAGGGACAGGAGGTCGAAACCCTCTTGCGGGAACATAACCCTACCGGAAGGCCGAATGTTTATCGACGCCTTATGGAAGATCGCACCTCGACCCAATACATTCGTATGGGTTGATGTTAAATCTGACATCCCAAATTTTAAAACCGAGAAGTTCTCATTGATGAATGGGCTTCACTATGAGAATTTCAGCAGAAACCCTCGATCTTACAAAGGATTCATTCATATTACTCCTTGAAATGAGTCTTGAAGGATCGGTGAAGATTGCCTGGGGATATGACCGATGCCGACAAAAAGTTCGGTCACATCAGGGGAATCACTTAAAGGAATTGTCAATGGTATGGCAAAACTATTCAAAATCCAATTCATCGGCACGGGTTATTTCGAGGATTAGAGGATGAAAAAAGAAAGAAATATAAACAAGCCCTCTATAGCCTTGAGTTATCGGATATTTGTCATATTGACGAATATATCAAGTTGTTCACCGAATACGGTGGAAATCCAAGATTGAGGAAAAGAAGTTGCCATGACTATTCTTTGCCAAAATTCTGAGTCCCCGGAGAGAAATGCTTATCGGGAATACAAGGGTGGAGTCAAGAGAAACTGCGTGGGCTTAAAAATGTCTTTCCTAAAGGCCAAGTTATCTCGAATGGTGTTACCAAGCGGCTCTACACAAGAATTACAAAAGATTAAGAGGAATTAACAAAACAGTTCCTCTATGTTGCATAGATAATGATATCCCAACAAAGTGGTGGGAGGTCAACCAAGGCGCACAAAAGGAAGAAGGAGCGAAGCCATCCATACCGCCGAGGAAGTAGCAAAGAAAAGAAGTAGGTCTTCATGGAGACCTAGAAGGTTTTGGTCAAAACAAAAGCCCGGTTACAAACGGGACAAAGACCAAAGACTGGCAAGCGGAGTAGAGCCTCATCATCGGGCTCTAATCAAGCAAGTACCAAATGCAGAAATCCAGGAAGAAGAACTTTCAGCGTGCTCACACCAGAGCAAATGAAAGTTTCAAAGATCAGAATTGCTGGACATGCGGAGCAAGAGAGGACATATCTCGACCGATTGTCCGTAAAACCGTAAACGAGGAGTCGAGACAATTCGAGGCTACACCGAAATCGAAGAAGTCATCTATTATCAAGATCTTATACAGGTGTATCAATTTGAGGATATTCCCTCGGATGAAAGCATCTATGAAGAAGAAATCTATTTTGACGATGGAAGTGACTCACTTTCGGACCGGAGTGAAGAAGAAATTCTTCAAATGATAATCGAGAGAGGATATGCCGTGATTTCTCTCTCACACGACGCTTTCTCATAAGACTCTTATGAGAATCATGGAGGAAGATCCAAAGCTTCAAGTCTATGATGGATTTACGATCGGAGCTATGGAAAAAACATTGGATAAAATTGGGTTTAGAATGCAAAAACACCAAATTATCCACAGGGTAACAACCGGAGAATTTGCTATTCGATGGAGTTTACCAGAACTCGATCGAGATGCGCTTGGTCCCTATTAGAGAAATACAAGAGATCAAAAGCAAAGTTAAAAGAGAAGTTGCAAATACACTCTCATGGATTCATATCGAGTCATAAGAGTAATTATTAAAGCAACATTCAAAGAAGAATAGATTCGCCTCTCAATCTTGCTATCTTTGACAAGCGAATCTCGCATCTCAAGGATTCATGCCTTGAGCGGTTCTGTGAAATTTGTATGCAGGAAATTGGCATTTAATGTCTATCCTAGAATTGCATAAAATTTGGGAGATCGAGACTTGAGAGTCCTAACCCTTCATCAAGATTTCAAAAGAGTCGATTTGATGAAAGAAGGAAACAGCCTTACTCGATCACATACAAGATTTCCTATGCTCTCTCGAATACCCATCATTCCGAAGTATTCTTGAGAAAGGAATTTATTGAAGTCCCAAGAATCTTTGAGGACTTTGCCAGGGTGGTGTTACTGAAAATCATTGAATCTCCAACTATTAAGGAGATTGATATGATAATTCAAGATCAACCATCTTCAACAAAAGTCGAGTCTCGAGTTGAGCCTAGAAGGATGTCTTTCGGCAAGAAGAGAATGGTGAGTAGCAAATGTTGGGAAGAAAGGAGGCCAAGTGCAGTCGCGCATCCCCGATGTTTTTAAAACAAAGCAGAGAGCTGAAATGTCCGAAGGATGGCGAGAGGTTGAGGTAATATTCGACATCACTCAAAAGGATAACATTTTTCCTTGTGATGTTCTATATTATCTCCAACAACCAATCGTTGGAAGGTATCAAGGAAGCCTGAAGATAGGAGAAATTGAGCTTACTATCACAGGAGTTGCAGGAAAGATCCTAGAACAATTAATACTGGGAATTGAATTTCTTGAGGAGCATAAACCTTGGGAAAGATTACAAGATGGAATGGAGTTCACAGTGGCTAATAAAAGATACAAAATCAGATGACCACTAGTCCATTCTCCATATACATTTCTATTGGAATGTTATATGCTGAATACAAGGCCGAGTATTTCGCCGCCTATATTGATTCAGGTGCCGGAATATGTACTGCAAAGTCGGATGTTTTTCCTAAAGAAATTGGAGAAGATTTACCAGCTATTGTAGGAAGAGATTTCTCTAAAAGGATTATTATCCTTAACAGGAATTAAACAAGCGTAAAATAATGATCGAGGCGCAAGCAAGACTTCCCATGGTACAAAGTAAAGACGCCACCAATCTATTTTCATGATACAAAAGCGAGATATTTTGCTAGGAAACAATTTCCTACAAACATTCAAGCGATTCACACAAGAGAACGAGACGAGAAAACTTATTTTCACAACCTTATGTGATCATAAGATTATTGTCCGAGATCGCGGGAAGCATTTTACGTAAAAATGCCTATTAATTTTCGCAGGCAAGCGTGGTGATGAAGCCAAACTTCGCAATCCAAAAATGGCGGATCGAAGGAAATTTGGTGAAGCTTTATTATCCTATAGACAATTTGGTTCCATCCGTAAGGATCAAGATATGGGATAATAACTTGTATTCATTCGTGAGTACAATGAGAAGAACGAGTCACTCCGAAGCCATTGCGAATTATGGATGAGTCTAATGGAGAATCCACAGAGTGATGTAACCATAGAGGAACAAATATCACTCGAGGATATCAAGAAGAAGATCCAAAGGAATTACAATGAAGATCCTATGGCTTGGTGGGATAAGAACGAGCTTAAAGCTTCCTTAAAGGTTAAACTGGAAAGGAGTACGAGTTCGTAAGATTCAAACCAATCCTTATGAATCGGAAGATCGTGAGGATATGCAAAAGATACTTAAGGAACATCTTGACCTTAAGTTAATTTCACCAGGAGTTTCTCCATACAAAGAAATCCAGGATTCTTAGTCGAAACCATGGAGAAATCAAAAGAGGAAAGCCAAGACTTGTTATTAATTACAAAGGGATTAATAACATTTTGGAGTTCGACGGATACTATATCCTGCCAGAGAACATCCGTTAATCGTATCAAAGGTGCCAAGATATTCTCAAAGTTCGATTGCAAGTCTGGATTTTACCAAATTAAGATGGATGAAGAAAGCAAGAAGTTCACAGCTTTCTCTACACCACAAGGACACTATATTTGGAATGTGATGCCTATGGGATTGGCTAATGCACCCCAGATATATCAAAGAAAGATGGATAATCTATTCAAAGGTTATTTCAATTTCATGTTCGTATACATCGATGATATTCTTATCGCCTCAAAGAACATGAAGGAGCATCTCAAGCATTTGGAAATATTCTCAGATGTTTGTCACAAGGAAGGATTAGTGCTTTCAGAAAAGAAGGCAGTGATTGCAACAAGACAGATTGAATTCCTAGAAATTGAGATCGACTTAACTGGAATAATCCTACAAAGTCATATTGTAGAAAAGATACAGGATTTCCGATACATTGAAAGACAAGAAGCGAGCTTGAGTTTTCTTGAGTTGTCAATTTTGGCTTTGAATGTTCATAAACAATCTAGCACATTACATTCTGGAAGGTGTTTAGCCCATTGCTTAAAAAGGATGCGATATTCAAATGGGAGAATGAACATCAAGAAGGAATCAAGCAACTTAAGGAAGTTTGCAAAAATCTTCCGAAACTTGCAATTCCACAGATGAAGATGAACTGGTTCTTTATACGGATGCCGTGATTATTGGTGGGCAAATGTACTTACAAAAGCTACACCAAATGGAGAAGTGCCATGCAGATATCTGCAGTGATTTATTCACACCCGGAATCGACTCGGCATATCAACGAAAGAATTCTTTGCGCAAAATGAAAGGCTTTTAAAAATGGCCTTTATTTTTACCGGCTAAAAGTTTATCTTAAAATTGATAATTCAAGTGTTAAAGCTTTTCAAAAATAAAATTAAATCAAAACCAAAAAAGCTAGAATACTTAGATGGCAAACAATGCCAATATTATGATTATGATATTGTCATTATAAAATCTCATGAAAATATTCTTGCAGATTTTCTAACAAGAGATGGAGGGAATTGAAGCCGATTCCATCCTCACCGCATCAAGACATCTTGGAGACCACCGAAATGCTACTCCGAGAATTTGATACCCTGGTCATCAATGCCGATTTAGCCAGAAATTACAAAGGAATGATCGGGACAAAGTAACCGATCGCATACGAGCATGTGTCCTGGTCTCACTCTCGCTTGAGAACGGCATTTCAAGGCCCACTCCTCCGGCCGCTAATAAGCAAACGGAGCGTTTAGAGCGCAGGCTCCCCAACCCGTAGCAGAGGGGATTCCAAGATTCTAGCACAAGTCCTAAGTCGCGTAAATGTTGGCCCAAGGAAAACCGACGATACTCCGGAGTCAAATCCCGAGTTATCACATCAACCCAAAGACGTCCGGGGTAAGGGACGAAGAGATCAATCTTAGCCTATGATGGGCAATTCTAAGGTTGATACTAGCGAGATTAAAGTTTCTTCTTCTTGGCAGAATACTAGGCAAATAGGAGAAAACTAATTACCAGTGCATGGGATATCTCCAAAAACAAAGATTGATGTTTCTCGAAAATATCCAAGGGTTTGATGCTACCAAATTCCAGCCCTCAAGAAGTAAAGAGGTGGTACGAGTTTGGGGCTTTGGCCTCGCCTATACTACTTCACCAGGATTCCCGAGATCACAAAATTACCAAAGTGGATCCGGGAAGTCACATTTCTGTCTTTGGTCCAACAATGACAACCTAAGACGAGGGGATACATTGGAGTTGTATTTCATAAGTGCAGCGACAGAGCCCGTCGAAAAAGGTGGACATGAAGTCTTCCATTACATTAGGCTCCGAAGACCAGATAAAAGAGCCTTCTGAAATATCAAGGAGGCAAGTTCAGAAGAAGTACAATTGGCCATGACCTTCATCAAGATCGATCACTACAAGAAGGGCATGGGGATTGTGGGTTTGTCTCACGAGATGGACAAAGTCAAGTTTCCGTTCAAATTCTACCGCACTCGGTGAACGGGTCATTCCCTGTGAATACCATGACAGAAAACTACAAGGTTCGCAGAGAAGATCCGTTCAAAAGAAAAGAAATCTTCTATGGGAAAATAAGTTGCCGAGGAGTAAAGAAACTCACGGAAATATTGTAACATGGCTCATATCGGCCATTGGGAACTTCGTGTCCGTCCCCGAATGTCAAAACCCGAAGAACCGAAATTTGGCAAAGGATTCCGCCAAAGGTCGATCGGAGAAGACCCGGCGATGGAGAAGAAAAGTCACGTATATCCAAAGTTTCGGGACCACCAAAAAGTAAATTCCCCAACAAAGCTAGTGGAGACATGTGACTCAGACAGTAACAACCCACTTAGAAAAAAAGACGAAAAGTGGGTCCATGAAAGATGCCGTCCAAAGTATTACAAGACAAAGGACGAGTCAGCAGGATTTGGAAGTTTGCATAAAGAACTTCGGATATCAGACAAGATGGGGCCACTCCATGTGAAGAAAGGGAAAGGCCAACTAATTGCCGCAAGTGGAAGAAAGCAATAATTCAAGAGTATGATGTGCAAAGTGACGTCTTACATTTCAACAAGGTTGAAGTCCAAATTGAAATCCGGACTTACATCTATTTAAACCAGAGTTTGAAGGAGGCCGAGGACATCGAAAATTCTCCTAAGTCTTCTACAATAAAATTTCTTCTGTAATATTGAGTGTTTAGAATTTCAGAGTGATTTCAGTTTTAAAGTTTAGTTTTTTAATTTTATGTACAAGAGTGTGATAGTCTTTATGAGAGGCTAAACAAGTTTTCTCCTCCCAAAAGGAGATTACTAATGTAATAAGTTTTTCTTAAAGTTCTTAATAAAATAAAGGCTATTTGTTCAACATGTGTTCATAATGTACTATTGATCAATCCCCTTTGAAGAATTACTTTTACGCCTTGGAGTAGGAAACGAACCAAGGCGTCGATCTTGAAAGCTGATTTTAAGGAGTCGGATAACTTGCATCATCTTCCCGAGGGTGAGGTTGAACAGTGAGGAGCTGTTTGTCAAACGATCTGGGGGCAGTAATTTTCCGACTGGTGGCGTTGTGAACCATTTAATCCGGTGCTGTTTCGGTCAAAAGAGGTATGAATTTTAAGGGATTTATTAATTTTACGGAAGCATGTTGGGCCTGATATGGTCGTAATGGACTATTTCCATTTTCACCTGTAAACCTTAGTTTGGAACTGATAACATAGAATCGAACATCTTTTAATTATGTGACCTGTTAAGTTTATCGGCTAGAAACCTGACATGATCTTTTTAAAACCTCCGTATGGAGACTGGATCTAAGTAGGTATAACAATGCCACGAATGAAACAGGTTACAGAACTTGAAAGTATTCTTATTCTGTGAAATCTGGAACGAATTTAATCATTTATTTCCTTATTTGTTATAAGGGGTATAATGGGAACTTCAGTGCATATTTGAATCCTTTTAATAAGAATGGCCATAGTTGTAACTCAAACTTGAAATAAGGCCGTTTTTGAACATACCCCCCACTGAGATGGAACTGCTGCGAGAATTTCATCGAAAAGAACTTCTGCGCGTAGAGGAGAATATGAATGAAAAGTTCAGCCTTCTTATGGCTGAAATGAAGGCTGTATGGCAAATGAATCCACAACCCACCCGCTCGAGAATTTCAGACAAAGATACTCCGCAGAGACTCCAAACAAAACTCAGCTATCACCGCCTAGACTTCATGCTTGTTGGTATGTTCCCAGGGGTTCCTCTCTCCTTTGATGATGCCAAAAAGGGGGAAGAGGAATACCAGAAGATGCTTAAGGGGACGGTTGGTGTCCCTGGTGAGAAGGAAAAGGAAACAGGTGTTGTTGAGAAGAAGAAGGAGAAGGGAAAAGCAGTTGAGAGGGAAGGATCAAAAGACATGACCCTAATGTTTGCTGAAACCCCTCAACAAGGACTTGTCACAGCTGACATAATAAGCAAAATTCCAGTGACTCTGCCGCTTCAACACTCTGTTGTACCTATGTCTGAGAAGCAAAAAATTGTAGAAGCAGGGATGAAGGAGGTTGAAGGAAAAATGGATGCCCGTGTAATGGACATATTGAAACAATTCGGAGGCATTCCAGTAGGAAGAGACACTGATGCCATTTCAGACGTCGGAAACGAGCCTAGATCAGTTGATGAATTCAAAACGCTCGAATCCGAAGGACACTTCGAAGGCATGTCCATGGCCCAAGCCTAGGACTTGTATTGGGAAAAAGGCCTCAAGTCATGCGAAGAAAGCCGACAGCAAAAGCAGACTACTAAAGATCTCTGCTGAAACAATAAGGCTCCAGTACAATACACACCCAGAGGAAGAGGAAGAAGCAGTGGAGGAAGAGGTTTCAAACCTAGACCTCTACCCAAAAACATTGAATACATAGATTCAGGAAAGAAAGGAGGGATCTATTGGGCTGGATATGATGACATAGCAAATATGGAAGTAGAAAGGAAGAATGCTGAGTATGTTAAGAGAATCGAAGAAGAAAATAGAAGACAAACTCAGCTGTGGGAAGAAAGGCAAGAGAGAAAGAGAAGAGACGATGCTGCAAAAAGAGCGTACGAGAAAAAGAAGGCAGCTAAAGATGAAAAGAAGAGAAAGAGAGCAGAGGACGATAGAGCTGAAGAAGAAAGAAGGAGGCAGCGAAGGCGATGAAGTGTTGTTGTCCACCCCTTCATGTATTTTACTATTGTAAATACATATGTATGTAAGTCTTCTGTACATTCTATGAAAAACTCTGTAATTTCTATTTTGTTACGTAGAAATAGAATGGTATGTTCGCTCTGATACACATTGTAAACAGTTGTGTAAAGGACAAGAATGTTATGATCAATAAAAAGATGGATTCTCTACGTACATTCTCTGTTTCTACATTGTCTGTATGTATCTTTTCCATTTACATTTTGTATGTATGTTTTAAGTTTTGGCATCATCAAAAAGGGGGAAATTGTTGGGAAATTTATTGTTTAGATTTTGATGAATGTCATGTAAAACTTAGACTAGAAAGTTGGCACCCCATTTTCCTTGTAATTTGCATTGTAATAGATAGGGCTGTACAAGCTGAGTCAAGTCAACTATGCCTGGATATACAAGAAGTCAACTGAAGACTGAGATGGAGACTCCGCTGTGAAGCAGCTGAGTGTGGCAAGGAAGAGATATCAAGAACTCAACTGAAGGAGTATCAGCTGTTATACAGCTGTATGAAGAGTCAGTCAAGTCAACCAAAGAAGTCAAGCCAAGTCAAGTTGAAGTGACAGATGAGTCTTTCAATCATTGGAGCAGACTCAAGTCACCTGGGAAAGTCAGAGAACTGCAGTCAAGTCAAGACGACTGAAAAGAATCCGTTGCACAGAAGTCAAGAATATTACCTATATAAGTAATACTTCCATACTGCCATGTCTTAAAGTGCTCAGTCCCAGAAGCGTGCAAAAGGAATAAACCAATGGGAAGTACTGTACCTTGTGTCAGAACCTGGAAAGCTGCAAGACATTTAATACGAGGAAATGTCAATATCAAGGACTGCAACAAGACAAGCCAACGAACACAGTGGCTTTTGAAGATCAGCCTATCTCTTCAACGGGCAGATTTTTGAAAATTCACTATAAAAGGCCGAGGAATCTCATTGAGAAAAGGTTACCTTGAAAAACCTGAACCACGAACATTCAAGCATTTCTTCACACTGTAACCTGCAAAATATTCTCGAGTTATTCAAGCAAATCCTCAAGCCTAAATTTCGAAGGAAATCAATCCAACACCAAGCTGTGAAGGAAAGACAACTTCAAACTGTTGAAGAGGAAACTTTTGAAGAATCAAAAGGGGTCTACATTCCAAGGAGGATTGTAGAAAGGTTCAAGGTCGAACCAGTCTCAAGTTATTGGAGGGCTTCGTGATCAAATCCAAGAAGCTTGAGCAAGTGAGTTGAAGTAGCAAAGCGCAAAATCGCCCGTGCGGAAGAAGCTTCTAGCCGACGAGAAGCCACCAGTGTGACCAAGGCATCTCCGGATCGAGTCCCAAAGGATCAAGTCACCAGTGTGATCAAGACTTGTATCAGATCGATAACCACTTTGTACTCGATCAAGATTAGTGGATTCCTCCAGAGTTGGAGAAGAGAGGAGTAGAAGAATTACCCCATCTTCGAGCCTCTATAAAAATTATTGTGTCATTTACATTTCAAAGATTTAATTTCTCGCATATCATTTTATATCTCACGATAATTTGATATCCAACCGATAATTAACAAAGTGCTAAAACCCGTGTTAAAACAAACATAAACCAAATTCAAGGGTGTTAAGTCTTCCGCTGAAAATTTCATCACAAAAACAAGTTAATGTTTAGACTAAACAAATTGAGTTATTTTATCAACAACAATCGTCCGCTGAGTGGCTAACTCTCCGGTTAACTAACTTAGTTGTCCCTCAAGGACCTAGCTGTGTATTTAACTCTGTAATATTTTAAAAGGACTAAAATCAAAAAGTTGGTAAGGTTTATTCAACCCCCCCCCTTCTAAACCTTACTCACACCCCTTGGGACCTACAAACCGTACTAAACATATTGATATTCGACATCATTTTCTAAGAGATTGTGTTTCAAAACGAAAAATTGAGATATCTTCTGTTCCATCTCAAGATCAATTGGCGGATATCTTTACAAAACCGCTATCTTCCGAAACTTTTGCCTCAATACGAGCTCGGTTAGGCATAATGAATATTAAATGTGGTTTACGTTTGCATTTTGCACGTTTTTAAAACTTAGGGGCGAAAAATCAGATTTTTGATTCAAACTTCGAATTTTGAAAAACAGAATGAAACAGTGGGCGGACTGAGGTAAGGCCGACCGGTCAGCCATACCTTCGATCGGTCGCCCTACCTCCGACCGGTCGCCCATTGCCTGATTTTGGTTTAAATCGTCTATGTTCTAACACTTAGCCATTTCGGCTCATTTTATCCATTTTTCGCCCCCTTCACAAATTGCACACAAATTTCACTTCAAATTTGTTTTCTTGCATACATTTTATATTTTGGACTTCATTAGGCTCGTTTATCATCATCATTGCTCATCTTTACCGATTAAATGGTAAGAATTCTACTCTCTTAGTTCAATTGGGTTGAACCCTTGAGTTTTTGCCTTATTTGAAATATTCTTGATGCTAGTTTCATATGATTGTGATGAGCTTGTTAATTACTGTTGTATGAGTGTTGTTTGAATTGATTTGTTGTTGAAAATTTTGGCTTGATTACATTTACAAGGGCCTTATACAACTTCTTCTACTTTTTACGCCCACAACGTGTTCGATAAATTGTCTCAAAGAAAATTTCAACATTTACATGACTCATTTGCTTTCAAATGTCTTATATATTTATTGAGATCATGTTTTATCAATCAAATGAGCTTTTGCAAATCAAATGATCAATTTTTCCCTTTTATTTGGAATTTAAGCTTCAATTTTCAAAACGCTCGATAAATCGATAAAATTGCGCACTTTGATATAATTGTATGATGTTTTTATCGTGCTAACACTCTTTTTGATGATTCCAAAGGGGGAGAAACAAGAAAAACGCTCATATGCTCAAAGAAGCGAAATGAAGCTCGCAAGAAAAGCTATAAGCTAGGGCTCTCAAAAGCCAAAAGCTGTGAATATTACTTAGTCCATTTGATGTATTGTGGACTTTTATACTTAACTAATGATGTTTTGTGACAGGGGGGGCTTCTATGCTCAAATAATTTAAGCTTCTAGCTTTTAGTTGGTTGCTTTTATACTTGTTCTTGATATGCATATTGATAGGGGGAGCTTGTGCAAAAATATTTTGAAAAATCTTTGCTCCTATCCTTGTGTGTCTCAATTATGATAAATCTTGCTTGTAATGGATTGATGTTTTAGACCGGAAAATATGTTTTATTTTAAAATCAACTTCCTAAAATTGTTTTGGTTTGTAATCATCAAAAAGGGGGAGTTTGTTAGATAAATGTTTTTATCAAGATTTTGATGATTTTGTTTTAATGAGTTTTTATACCAAAACAATATTTATAAATGTTGTCCAAATACTCCCAATTGATTTACAATGTTTTTATTAATTTTCCGGAGTATTTAGTCAAGTTTATTTTCGACTGAAACATTGGACAACACTTTTGATGTTTTTGTGTTAATGCGTTTTTACATCAAAATAATATTTCTAATGTTGTCCAAATACTCCCGATCGGTTTAAAATATTTTTACTAATTTTTCGGAGTATTTTTTGAAGTTTATTTTTGACAAAAATCGGACAACATTTCAAGTTGGAGGTCGATCGGTCGAGAAAACGGTCGACCGGTACCTGAAGAATGCACAAAATGAAACAAAAAGCATTTCTGTGAAAAAATGAGAGGGGGCGACCGGTCGGACCCCACCCCGGCCGGTCGGACTCCCTCCAAACGGTACCTGGATCGCACTATTTCTGTCTAACGTTCAAAATTTTCTATAGGGTGACCGGTTGCCCTGTGTATTGATTTGACAGCAAAATTCTACCGTTGGAATCCTTATCAGCAAGATTTGCTTTTGATTTTTGTAAAATATTTCTACATCTTGTGATCCTTTTTTTGTAGACAAAAGTGAAGAAGGATGAGCCTATGTCTATGAAGACTCTCCTATAAATAAAGGATGATTTGAAGACACAATACACAACACACAAGCATACAATACAATAAGAAATCTGCAAAATTCTCCAAGCTTTCATTTTTACATTCTTGTTGTAATAGCCTAAGTTCTCGCACTTGCACAATCTTGAGGTCTAGGCTTTTTGTTCTTGATTACACTTGCACTCAAAGTTTGTATTCTTCATTTATTGAGTTGTTATCTTGAATTTTTCTATCATCCAAAACAAGATATCCTTGTTAGTGTTCTTGTCGTAAGAACACACTTGGTTGATCTTAGGTGTTGAAGAGTGTGGTACTCTTCATAGGTGTTGAAGGAAGATTGTGGTAATCTCCTTGAAGGTGTTGTAAGAAGATTGTGGTAATCTTCAAATGTGGTGTTGTATTAATTGTGGTAATTAATAAAATCTTTTTTTCTTTTTGAAATCCACTTCGGATATACCGGGGTGGTAGTAGATTAGGCCCTAGGTGGGTTGAACTACTATAAATCATCGAGTGTTGTTTAATTTCCACATTTACATTCTTGTCAATTACTTGTTCATTCGAAAAAGAGGGCGAATTGCGAAAAATCAGCATAATCTATTCACCCCCCTCTAGATTATCGTAGCCACTTGGACTCTGTCACGCGTTTTTCGGAGTCCTTTTCCCATTCCGACTCTACAAGTGATCTCTACAAGCATCTATAAACGGGACCTAAGGTTTGCACAAAAATTACCACATCCATACCACATACAACACACACCAAATTACGCAGGAACATAAGATCAAAGGACTTCTGAGAGAGGAGGCTAGGTCACGAAGAACACCACAAGGCTTTTCGCATCTACGAGAGCACAAGAGCTTCGAATGCTTAGGAGGGGAATCCATCCTGACAAGAAGCGGTTTTCCTTCTATATCTAGATCTCTTGTTTGTGCTTAAACGATGTCATAATGTTGATTTTGAATTTGTCTATGAATTTATTATCAATATTTGGCTAATCTTTAGGATCTTAGGGGCATAATCAAAATTGTGGATTCATGTCAAATCTTAATTAATTGCTTTCTTAATTGATTCATTGTTCTATTTTATGAATTCGAGTGCTTATTTATAATTGCCGATTATCTGTGTCACGCCCCAAATGGGACGCGACGACGATCTACAACTTAAATACAAGTAAACCCAAACAGTCTAGACAAATATCAACAAAACCCAATGGAACAGAGTAAAATAGCAGCGGAAATAAAGAACAAGTATGAATTACATCTTAAGGTCCAACAATATCCAAATACATCTGATATAATTACCTGAATAAGTTTACAGGCCAAACTAAAATGTAAAGTACACAATATCCCAATCTTAAATGCCAAAGGGTCTACGCCCTTAAATTACAGTCAAAGAGAGAAAAGAGCAGCAGGATAAATGGGAGTCCAACATCAGCAAAAGTACATGAAATAAGTACAATCATCAGAAAAAGGATGCAAGTTCGACAAGCGGGGCGAGGGTCATCAATCTGTGGTCGGGTCGACATCTTCAACATAGTCCCCATCTAAAGGTTAGAAAACAGGAGGGGATGAGACAGAAATCTCAGTGGATGGGGTGATCGTGTGCAAGTGTGGAGATATATATAGTTAATGCGAGAAAATCAGTTGTATGAAAACGCGTGAGATATGATGCATGATTCCACACACAGTCCACAAGCGTCGTGATAAATATATTTAAGTAATATACTTATACAGTTCAAGAAAACAGTTCATGGTCACACAGGCACTATGTGATTCATCAGACAGTAGGATTGCGTGCGGACGAAGTGTAACGCCAATCCCAATGCAAGGCAAATAATGGTTGCGTTTAAAGTATAACGCCAACCAAAATGGGTCCGAAAACTTCGAATCGTGTGGATCGACAATTCCTTCGTTCTTCCTTGTAACTCCCGGTCGATGGTCCAAGACCGCACCTTATCGCTCCATAGGCAAAGACAAAATCCACAGTGAGCTTGCAAGGCTCGGATCTGTCATAATCATGATTATACCTCGTACTACGACCGCTTCCCTCGACAAACTCCGTCCCTCGGTTGCGGGATTAGGGCGATGGGGCCGAAGAGTGGAATAGCAAATGAGCTGCCTGGTTCCATCCCCGACGTATCCATTCCGAGATCGTGAGCTCGACACACCAAGTTGACTCAGCAGAAAGTAATTACATGTACAGCAACAACCAGCAATGAGTATTATTGATTCGGGAAGCGCTTTTAGAAAGATTTTTGAAAAACGCGCGTGGCAATTATGGCGTTGGTGGAGTATTTGGATGAAGATGATCATCGGAAGGATAAGCAATCTTCGATATCTTGAAATATTAGGTGGGACATAAGTCCCGTTATAGATTTAAAATCGCAAGGCGAGGAAGTCGCTCCGCGATCGGGTATTAATCGGTAAAATTGATCCGATAAGTCAATGGTTTTTGGGAAAGTAAAATACTTTAATTAGATCTCAAATTCAGAGGGTCCAGGGCTATTTTAGTAAAAGAGAAAATAATTTGAGTTAGGTCCTTTATAAAAGAAAAATTATAATTTAGCCCCGTTTTGTAAAAACCAACACTTTTGGGGTTAAAAATTGAATAAATAAATATCCCGACCTTGGAAAATTAAGAGGTAAGTTCCTAAATTCTTCAAATTGTCCAGAGATTCAGGTTTTTAAAGTTTTGAGGTCGAGTTTTTATAAAATTCTCACATTGGCCCCAAATTTGTAAAAATTGCCAATTCGGACATTAAGTTTTAAAAATTCGGATCTCACAAACCGGAAGAGATTTTAATGTGATTCCAGTTGGAAAATGTCACTAAGGTTAGTAGTATATTGGGACAAAAGCTGTTTTTAAAAGAAATATGTGTAGGTCCTTTAACTTTTGAAAATATCATTTTTGTCCCATTTTGAAATAATTCCCTTTAAGGCTTTTAGGGGTCCAATTGTTATGAAATTTGAACCTTGGGTCCAAAATATAATTGAGCTATAGTTAAGTTAGTATTTACAGGTGCATGGGCTGCATAAGTCCTGTAAATTTCATTTGGGTCCTCAAGTTTAGTATTTTACACATTAGTCCCTCAATTTTTATAAAATTGCTTTCCAAGCCCTAATCACTTGGATTTTTGGAATACTTTTAAAATATGTAATTCCCAGTACCTTAAGAGTAAAAATTTCAAATTTTAAAGTTAAGGTCTGGTACAGTTTTAAAAATTGCAAAGTAGCCCTTAAACTTTTAAAATTTTACAATCTAGTCCTTGGGCTTTTAAATGTTGATTTTATTTATCTTAAAACTCTTAAAACTTTATTAAAATGTCCAAAAGTCATTTTTGAACCTGAGTACAGTCCCAAATTTCGAAATTTGCAGAGGGGTCCTTTAACTTTTATTTTCTTGCAATTTAGTCCACCAACTTTCCATTTTTACATTTTTAAGTCCAAAATTGACATTTAATCAATTATGCTCGACTTTTCCAGGTTATAAGTCATCCAAAATATATATTTTAAAGATCATACACATGCATGTCCAATACATACAAGAATTCATCAATTAAAACATTAAAGTGTACATGCATGCACCTAAAATTCAATAAATAGTAATTTTGAGCAACTCTTGAGAATTTTCATGATTTGATATATAAAATTGACATGCAATACATAGATTATATATATCTCAAGGCTCATGATCAAAGTTTCTACATGCATTTAATCAAAACACCTAAAAGTTGGAAAATATTTTTCCACCCACCTTAAATTTGGAAATTGTGAAATAAAAGGATAATTTCACAATTTTTGGAGGAGGCTTCTTAGGTCAGCCCCTAATTCAAAAACAAATATCAAAATTTGGAGTTAGAAAAATGAGAGAAAAATTAAGGAGAAAAAGAAGGAAATAAGGAAATGAAAAGGACTACACTTTACCTTGTGTAGTAGATGTTTGGAGACTAGTTGAAGCTCAAAAATTGGAAATTTTGGCTCAACTCCAAAATCTCCTAAGGTCAGCCCCTATTTCTCAAAAATGAAAAAGGGGTGTTAAAATTTGGAAAAATTAGAAATAATAGGGAAGAAGGGGTCTAGTACTCAATTCTTACCTTGTAGTCTAATTTCCTCTACTATTTTCTTCTTCAAGCTTGAGGTCCTTCTTCAAAAATGTTGTCAAGCTCTAATCTTCAAGGTCTTCTAAATGTACCTCCAAACCAAATTCAAACTTAAGTTAAGAAGGTGGAAGAGATGAACAATGTGATATACAAAATGGATTGAAGCTAAAATTTCTTACCTTGTATGGTGATGGTTCGATTTTTAGTGAAGAATAGGAGGAAAATGTTGAAAATTTTTCTAAGTATAGAAGAAGAAAGTGAAAGGAAGAATAGAGAGAAGTTGGGAGTTTTTTAGAGAGAATGAGGAGAATTGATTTGGAAGATCAAATGTGTTGGTGAAATTTGAGATGAAATTTTTGTGTAATTAGGCCATATGGCCGTCCAACATAGTGAGAGAGGAGAGAAAATTTTGTTCAAATTGTGTCTTGTAATTTGCCTCATGCATGGGAGACAAAGTGCAAGTCAAAGTATGGGCTTGAATGGTGTCGGGGAATATTGAGAAGAATGTTGGTAAAGTGGGAATAAGTTGGGAAAAATAGTAATAAAGAATTGGTGTATAAGATGATGTGTATAATGTTTGAATTAATGATATAATTATACACAAGATGACTAATATATGGTGTAGGTGTACAAGAGTTGGATGATATTTTTATCCCAAAAATATCCATATTGGCCGTCCACTTCAAGGGCAATTTGGTAATTCCATATATTTGTTTTTGTCGCAAATTTGATGATAATAGATGAAATATATCAATCTCCAAAATATTTAGTGATTTCCTTGATCACTTGTAAGTCTCATGATCACTTAATCTAAATCAAAATCTTAATTCTATAAGGTAAAAGTTTCTAAAATAAATAGTCTCTTAAAATTCTAAGGTGACTAATAAATACAAAAATAGTAATAATGACCAATCAAGTGATTATTAATGTAAAGTAGAATTACTAAAGGATCATGATCACGAGTAATAATAAATGAAATTAAATACGAAATATATTTATTATTTATATTTACCCGTCAAAGTGACGCGGCAAAATAGTTAAAATAGTACAAGTCAAAAATATCAATCAAGCAATGAATTAAATTATAAAATTATTTTGAAACATATAAATTTTAAATTTCGAAATTTTTAAAATAAAAATAAATATATTATGCTAAAAGAGTTTTATTAGCTAGTCGCTCAAGAACAAGTTAAACCGATTGAAATCCCGCGTTAAAAGTCGAAAGAAATCGACAGTGATTAAAGAAGTGAAAATAAGTGTCATTAACAAACACCCTAAAATATAAACAATTTCAAGTATAAATTAGTTAAATCAAGTAATAAGTAAGTTGACAAAATCAAGTATGAGACACTTGCTATTTCAATATAAAAGTTGTATTTTTGTATAAGGTAAACCTCAAGTACTATTATTTCGAAAATATAATGTTTACTAAATGATCTTTCAAGACAAAGGTATTGTATTTTTAAAATACTAATTTAGTAGTAGATAGTTTTCAAAGATCATTAAGATGAAATAGATAACCGATGTTAAATCCATTATCATAATACGAATCACAAAATAAATAGTAAATATAAAAATAAATTATCAGAATATTTAATACTGTATCGGAAAAATAATAATAATAATACCCGTGATCGCGTCGTCTACGATTGAAAATTCCAGGGTCTCACATCCTCCCCTCCTTAAAGGAATTTGTTCCCCAAATTCTCTTCTAAAATAATTGCTTTCAAATTCTAGATGAGATTCATACTTATTGTATCTATTCATGAAGGATCTATCCCATCCTCAATATCAAAACTTAGGCGGCTGAGGCGCTTATATTGATCCAAGTTCCCATCACCAATTTCCAATAATTATTCCGCAAAAATATCTCTAACAACCTTAGTGGTACTCAAAATTTCTTGTCATCACCTTGTAATAGACACTATTCATAGTACCCTATTCATGTGATCCGTAACATTTGCACCACTATTCGATTATCACTTAACCAATCATTTCTACTCCACATATCATTCTAATGTACTATTCCCATAATTATTATCTCGAAACATACTTCTCATAATCCAATCCCGAATATATCCTTGCTTGTCACAGCTAGTCAATATTTCATTTACCTAAGAAAGTGATACTCATTATAATAGAGTCGATTTAACTAAATAGTCGACACCTATTCATATCGTCGTATATTTTCTCGAGCAATTGGTAGTAGATTTCATCGCTAAAAGTGCAAGATCAACCCAAAATCTCCACCCATCAACATATAATAGTCGAGACCACAACAATCTTTAATAAGTCATTTCCAAAGGTAATCATAGGAGTTGCTCATACTAATATCCTGACAGCAATTTAAATTTCCCATATCCATAAAGACTTTCATTATTTCAGATAAAGTCATGTTTCTTAAATACCTTCTATAAAGTACGAGTGTCCATTCCATCATTAGTTAATCAATACTTAAATAATTGTCAACTAAGTCACAGTCAACCAACTTAATTAATCAACCAATTCAAATATCGCTTAAGTTAATAGAATCACAATAATAGTCACAATAATCCTAGATAATCATCATCCAAAAATAGTTCGTAACTCAGACATTATAACTTACAAAATACTATGTGGCGACATACATTCGAGGTCTTATAATATTCACATCCTTAACGTATCTTCTCCGTGATACCCAAACCACAAGTCAGAGTCCCATACTTAAGCTTGTACAAGTATTTTGGATGTATAACGCAAAGGCATCATCGGTAAATCGTACTTAGTTATTCTCACACTATCATTCTTCAAAGTAATATCATTAGGCATCTAGATCCCATAATATATCATATAACCACATCATATATCTTTGTCAAGTGATAACCTTATATCCATTAAGTCTCATCATAACAGGCATTAGCCTTCAAATCAAGGAATTTCTAAATCACCTACGCCCAAACCGAAATATATGGATATTTTAACACTATGGAAACCCAAAAGAGTTCAAATAGTCATCCAAGATTCAACTTAGGCCATCTAGTAGTGGTACCCAATCCAAGCGCAGAGAACCTATCTCGGGTCGGCTTCGGTGTAAGTTTACATCTTACTAGCCGAGCTCGATACCACTTAATCATCACGCCCAAATGGGACGCGACGACGATCTACAACTTAAATACAAGTAAACCCAAACAGTCTAGACAAATATCAACAAAACCTAATTGAACAGAGTAAAATAGCAGCGGAAATAAAGAACAAGTATGAATTACATCTTAAGGTCCAACAATATCCAAATACATCTGATATAATTACCTGAATAAGTTTACAGGCCAAACTAAAATGTAAAGTACACAATATCCCAATCTTAATGCCAAAGGGTCTACGCCCTTAAATTACAGTCAAAGAGAGAAAAGAGCAGCAGGATAAATGGGAGTCCAACATCAGCAAAAGTACATGAAATAAGTACAATCATCAGAAAAAGGATGCAAGTTCGACAAGCGGGGCGAGGGTCATCAATCTGTGGTCGGGTCGACATCTTCAACATAGTCCCCATCTAAAGGTTAGAAAACAGGAGGGGATGAGACAGAAATCTCAGTGGATGGGGTGATCGTGTGCAAGTGTGGAGATATATATAGTTAATGCGAGAAAATCAGTTGTATGAAAACGCGTGAGATATGATGCATGATTCCACACACAGTCCACAAGCGTCGTGATAAATATATTTAAGTAATATACTTATACAGTTCAAGAAAACACTTCATGGTCACACAGGCACTATGTGATTCAGTCAAGACAGGTAGGATTGCGTACGGAAGTGTAACGCCAATCCCAATGCAAGGCAAATAATGGTTGCGTACGGAAGTATAACGCCAACCAAAATGGGTCCGATAACTCCAGAATCGTGTGGATCGTGACAAATGATTCCTTCGTTCTTCCTTGTAACTCCCGGTCGGATGGTCCAAGACCGGCACCTTATCGCTCCGTAGGCAAAGACAAAATCCACGGTGGAGCTTGCAAGGCTCGGATCCGCATAATCATGATTATACCTCGTATTACGACCCGCTTCCCTTGGACAAACTCCGTCCCTCGGTTGGGGATTAGGGACGATGGGGCCTAAGAAGAGTGGAATAGCAAATAGCCGCCCGATTCCATCCCGACATATCCATTCCGATCGTGAGATCGACACACCAAGTTGACTCAGCAGAAAGTAATTACATGTACAGCAAATAAACTAGCAATGAGTATTATTGATTCAGGGAAGCAGTTTTAGAAAGATTTTTGAAAAACGCGAGTGGCAATTATGGCGTTGGTGGAGTATTTGGATGATGATGATCATCGGAAGGATAATAAATCTTCGATATCTTGAAAGATTAGGTGGAACATAAGTCCCGTTATAGATTCAAAATCGCAAGGCGAGGAAGTCGCTCCGCGATCGGGTATTAATCGGTCAAATTGATCCGATAAGTCAAGGGTTTTTGGGAAAGTAAAATACTTTAATTAGATCTCAAATTCAGAGGGTCCAGGGCTATTTTAGTAAAAGAGAAAATAATTTGAGTTAGGTCCTTTATAAAAGAAAAATTGTAATTTAGCCCCGTTTTGTAAAAACCAACACTTTTGGGGTTAAAAATTGAATAAATAAATATACCGACCTTGGAAAATTAAGAGGTCAGTTCCTAAATTCTAAAAATTGTCCAGAGATTCAGGTTTTTAAAGTTTTGAGGTCGAGTTTTTATAAAATTCTCACATTGGCCCCAAATTTGTAAAAATTGCCAATTCGGACCTTAAGTTTTAAAAATTCGGATCTCACAAACCGGAAGGGCTTTTAATGTGATTCCAGTTGGAAAATGTCACTAAGGTTAGTAGGATATTGGGACAAAAGCAGTTTTTAAAAGAAATATGTGTAGGTCCTTTAACTTTTGAAAATATCATTTTTGTCCCATTTTGAAATAATTGCCTTTAAGGCTTTTAGGGGTCCAATTGTTATGAAATTTGAACCTTGGGTCCAAAATATAATTAAGTTATAGTTAAGTTAGTATTTCCAGGTGCATGGGCTGCATAAGTCCTGGAAATTTCATTTGGGTCCTCAAGTTTAGTATTTTACACATTAGTCCCTCAATTTTTATAAGATTGCTTTCCAAGCCCTAATCACTTGGATTTTTGGAATAATTTTAAAATATGTAATGCCCAGTACCTTAAGAGTAAAAATTTCAAATTTTAAAGTTAAGGTCTGGTACAGTTTTAAAAATTGCAAAGTAGCCCTTAAACTTTTAAAATTTTATAATCTAGTCCTTGGGCTTTTAAAGGTTGATTTTATTTATCTTAAAACTCTTAAAACTTTATTAAAATGTCCAAAAGTCATTTTTGAACCTGAGTACAGTCCCAAATTTCCAAATTTGCAGAGGGGTCCTTTAATTTTTATTTTCTTGCAATTTAGTCCACCAACTTTCCATTTTTACATTTTTAAGTCCAAAATTGAAATTTAATCAATTATGCTCGACTTTTCCAGGTTATAAGTCATCCAAAATATAGATTTTAAAGATCATACACATGCATGTCCAATACATACAAGAATTCATCAATTAAAACATTAAAGTGTACATGCATGCACCTAAAATTCAATAAATAGTAATTTTGAGCAACTCTTGAGAATTTTCATGATTTGATATATAAAATTGACATGCAATGCATAGATTATATATATATATCAAGGCTCATGATCAAATTTTCTACATGCATTTAATCAAAACACCTAAAAGTTCGAAAATATTTTTCCACCCACCTTAAATTTGGAAATTGTGAAATAAAAGGATAATTTCACAATTTTTGGAGGAGGCTTCTTAGGTCAGCCCCTAATTCAAAAACCAAACTATCAAATTTTGGAGTTAGAAAAATGAGAGAAAAATTAAGGAGAAAAAGAAGGAAATAAGGAAATGAAAAGGACTACACTTTACCTTGTGTAGTAGATGTTTGGAGACTAGTTGAAGCTCAAAAATTGGAAATTTTGGCTCAACTCCAAAATCTTCTAAGGTCAGCCCCTATTTCTCAAAAATGAAAAGGGGTGTTAAAATTTGGAAAAATTAGAAAGAATAGGGAAGTAGGGGTCTAGTACTCAATTCTTACCTTGTAGTCTAATTTCCTCTACTATTTTCTTCTTCAAGCTTGAGGTCCTTCTTCAAAAATGTTGTCAAGCTCTAATCTTCAAGGACTTCTAAATGTACCTCCAAACCAAATTCAAACTTAAGTTAAGAAGGTGGAAGAGATGAACAATGTGATATACAAAATGGATTGAAGCTAAAATTTCTTACCTTGTATGATGATGGTTCGATTTTTAGTGAAGAATAGGAGGAAAATGTTGAAAAAATTTCTAAGTATAGAAGAAGAAAGTGAAAGGAAGAATAGAGAGAAGTTGGGAGTTTTTAGAGAGAAGGAGGAGAATTGATTTGGAAGATCAAATGTGTTGGTGAAATTTGAGATGAAATTTTTGTGTAATTAGGCCATATGGCCGTCCAACATAGTGAGAGAGGGAGAGAAAATTTTGTTCAAATTGTGTCTTGTAATTTGCCTCATGCATGGGAGACAAAGTGCAAGTCAAAGTATGGGCTTGAATGGTGTTGGGGAATATTGAGAAGAATGTTGGTAAAGTGGGAATAAGTTGGGAAAAATAGTAATAAAGAATTGGTGTATAAGATGATGTGTATAATGTTTGAATTAATGATATAATTATACACAAGATGACTAATATATGGTGTAGGTGTACAAGAGTTGGATGATATTTTTATCCCAAAAATATCCATATTGGCCGTCCACTTCAAGGGCAATTTGGTAATTCCATATATTTTTTTTGTCCCAAATTTGATGATAATAGATGAAATATATCAATCTCCAAAATATTTAGTGATTTCCTTGATCACTTGTAAGTCTCATGATCACTTAATCTAAATCAAAATCTTAATTCTATAAGGTAAAAATTTCTAAAATAAATAGTCTCTTAAAATTCTAAGGTGACTAATAAATACAAAAATAGTAATAATGATCAATCAAGTGATTATTAATGTAAAGTAGAATTACTAAAGGATCATGATCACAAGTAATAATAAATGAAATTAAATACGAAATATATTTATTATTTATATTTACCCGTCAAAGTGACGCGGTAAAATAGTCAAAATAGTACAAGTCAAAAATATCAATCAAGCAATTAATTAAATTATAAAATTATTTTGAAACATATAAATTTTAAATTTCGAAATTTTTAAAATAAAAATAAATATATTATGCTAAAAGAGTTTTATTAGCTAGTCGCTCAAGAACAAGTTGAACCGATTGAAATCCCGCGTTAAAAATCTAAAGAAATCGACAATGATTAAAGAAGTGAAAATAAGTGTCATTAACAAACACCCTAAAATATAAACAATTTCAAGTATAAATTAGTTAAATCAAGTAATAAGTAAGTTGAAAAAATCAAGTATGAGACACTTGCTATTTCAATATAAAAGTTGTATTTTTGTATAAGGTAAATCTCAAGTACTATTGTTTCGAAAATATAATGTTTACTAAATGATCTTTCAAGACAAAGGTATTGTATTTTTAAAATAATAATTTAGTAGTAGATAGTTTTCAAAGATCATTAAGATGAAATAGATAACCGATGCTAAATCCATTATCATAATACGAATCGCAAAATAAATAGTAAATATAAAAATAAATTATCAGAATATTTAATACTGTATCGGAAAAATAATAATAATAATACCCGCGATCGCGTCGACTACGATTGAAAATTCCGGGGTCTCACAATCTGATCAATAATTTGCATGTCATACTTGTTAGTCCATAATCCGGGAGTTGAGTTATAACACGACGAAAATCGAATTCAGACATAAACAGGGTAATGTATCGGGAGACTATTTATGTTTGTGGGGAGTATTTCAATTCAAAGATCTTTTGGGAGTTAATAATAGTTGTGATGGATCGAGAGACCTTAATTATTATTCATCTATTATTTATGCACCATCTAGGAGGGGGAATAAACTATTTTAGGAATTGAACCCATAGAATTGCATGAATTAGTTATTGAAAATTTAGTTGGATTTAATATTGAAGAAACATGTTGAGATTATGTGCCCAATGTTACTTCTGTAGTTGTTTAGAATACTTGTGGGGTTCGCAAATTTATTTTTTTTTTTATTTTTTTTATTTTTTATTTTTATTAATACTTGAGATTCAGTCACTTCAATAAAATTGGAATGCAACGTTATTATAGCCTAAGTGTTTCACAAATCAATCCCTAAAGAATACGACATTGCTTGCCATTATCCTATAAACTACACTGTACACTTGCAGTTGTATGATCCAAAATATTTTTGGTGAACAAGAACTCATCTCCCAAATTATAAACTAACAAATATGACATACAAATAACAAATTATTGATTAGATAATCTACACGAAACAAACACTCAAATTCATAAATAGAACACAATAAACCAATTAAGAAAAAAAAATCAATTTAGAATTAACATGAATCCACAGTTTTTATTATTCCCTATGACCAGAAATATTTAGCCCAACATATTTGACAATAAATTCATAAACAAACTTGAAATCAAACAATCTGACATCGAATTAAGTACAAACAAGAGATTTAAACTAAGAGGATAGAACCCTTGTTATCAGGATGGATCCTTCTTCGACGTCTCGAACCCTTGTGCTTCGTAGATGCGAAAGGCCTTGTGGTGCATTTCGTTGATTAGTGTTTCTCCCTCAGAAGTATGTAAATCTGTGTATCCCAAGTGTATTTTCATGTATAATGATGTTTGGAATTCTCTATTTTCATCTAGGGCTTGGTCTTTCTTTTGTAAATGCTTTGAGAGATCACTTGTAGAGTCCTGACAAATTAGAAAACAAAATACACCGCCAAACAAATCACACGGCTGTGTGAAATCACACGAGCAGACCGTGTAACATGTTTTGCTCTCTGTTTTTGCTCGAAAAAAGATACACGACCGTGTATTCTTACATGCTCTGGTCGTATACTTCATCTATGAAATTCTTCCCTCGAACAAATTGCACGGGCGTGCAAAATCACACGGAACCATTCACATGACCGTGTGAAATCACACGGGCTGACCATGTGCTGTGTTTTTTGTCATTTTCTTTGCGTATTTGATTGTCTCTTCGCATTCGGCATTCTTGTTTGGGCCGTCCTACTGATATCTTTCCATTTTAGCTCCATTTCTTGTAAAAATTACAAGAATATGTAGTATCACGCCCAACAAAGGAAACCAACTAAAATACACTAAATATACATGCAAATGCATCAAATATGTATAAAAATAAGCTCTTAAATGCACGCATATTTTACACATATCACTAGGGACATATTAGGTGTTCTTGTCTGCACAGTTGCTTCAGAGGCCGCATTTAGCACTGGTGGGCGTGTTCTTGATGCATTTAGGAGTTCTTTGTCTCCTAGAATAGTTCAAGCTCTTCTCTATGCTCAAGATTGGCTTCGTTTGAATGTCAATCTATTAACTGTGGATGAGGACTTGAGTGAAGTGGAATTGCTTGATCAAGGTATGTGTCATCTATAAATTTAGTTTTTATTGTTGTTTTTTCAATTCAATTTATTGTGTCTATATTGTTAATTTTCTAAATCGTAACTTATATCTTGATTCTTTATTTTTCTTTGTAGAATTATCGAAGTTGGGGATAGATTCAAGCATTGTCGATATTTGATTGAGCCACACTTTTTAGTATAACGAGTAATTGTTGCATATGGAACACCACTAATGTGTGTCCGTATTTAAGGAGAACAATTTGGGGCCGCTTATTGACGTATTAAGTATTGCTTATGTATGCTTATTTTACTATTTTTTTAGTGAATTGTTCAGGAACCAAACAATTGCTTATTTAGTCTATATGTTTTACTGCTTATTGACGCATTAGGTAATGCTTATGTAAGCTTGTTTTACTGCTTTTTTGAGCAAATTGTTCAGCAACCAAGAAAATTGCTTATTTAGTCCATATATTTTACTGCTTATTGATGTATTATGTACTGCTTATGTATGTTTGTTTTAGAGTTTTTTGAGCAAATTATTCAGGAACCAGTCAAATTGCTTATTTAGTCCATATATTTTACTGCTTATTGATGTATTAAGTACTGCTTATATATGCTTGTTTTATTGCTTTTTGATCAAATTGGTCATGAGACCAAACAAATGCCCATGTACTTAATTATGAATAACATTGCGTATGTTAAACCAAAAAACTGAACATTCATCAAAAAAATACGCAACTAACTCAAAACATTCATATAGCAAACTACGCATGTACGTCAACTACTCAAAACCAACCATAAATATAAATTCAAAAAAATACTACAATATTAAACTATTTGATCAAAAATACCAAATATAATCGCTTCGTTCGTTATGATCCCACGTCGTTCTAGCAAACTTGCCTTTCCCAAATTCAACTCCCTATGCTCATTCATATCATCCAAACAAATTGCAGTTGCATATTTCCTTGTGGCCTTCCTTTTCCTACTATCTTTTGCCATTTCCAAACCAAAATCTATTAAAAAAAAAAATGCACCAGTCAACTATATGAAAAATAAGCAGAATATAAAGCATACATGAGCATTAAAACAAGCATATATACGCATAATTAAAATCATCAATGAGCAGTCAAAAAGCATGTTTAAAATAAAAAAAAATACCAATCCAAGTTTAACCATATATCACCAATTAATATAAGCAGAATATAAAGCATACATAAGCAGTAAAACAACCATATATAAGCAGTGAATATTAGGGGTGGCAATTTTTGACACGACACGATAGCACGACACGAAAATGATACGAAAATAGTGGGTTAGTGTTTAGCCTTATCGTGTTCGTGTCTTTTTCATGTCAACACGATAAGGACACGAAAATTTCGTGTCGTGTTCGTGTTTTTACGTGTTTACACAATAAGGACACGAACACGATAGTGGCACGATAATGACACGACACGAACACGATAAGGACATGATAATGACACGTTTACCTGTTAGTAACACGATAATGACACGACACGAGCATGGTAATGACACGTTTACCTGTTAGTGACATGATAGTGACACGATAACCTGATATTTTGTATGTTTATATCGTGTATTATCGTGCAATATCGTGTAATTTGTTATCGTGTATTAACATATAAATTATTTTTTTTTTTATTTTTGACTTATCGTGTTACTATCGTGTCGTGTAGTGTCGACACGAAAATTTTCATTTTCGTGTTCGTGATCATGTCGGAGCAGATCCTTATCGTGTCGTGTTTGTGTGTATCCTTATCGTGTCGTGTCGTTATCGTGTCGACACGATAACACGATTTGCCACCCCTAGTGAATATAAGAGAAAGAGCAATCCTATTTAGCCCATGTTTCTCCAATTATTTTAAGCAGAATATAAAACATACGTAAGCAATTAAACAAACTTGAATAAGCATTGTTAAAAACCTCAATAAGCAGTTTCTAATACATAAAAAACGTAGTAATCCTAATTAACCCCTATTTCCCCACTTTGGTTTTTCAATTAAAACAGAACACTCCTAACTAATCTCTATTTTCAAATTTGTTTTTCGATTAAAAACCCTATTAACTAAAAAACAGTAAACAAAGCATACCTAAGCAGTGAAAAATACATAGATAAGCAATATTCAGAAAATCAATAAGCAATCACATCATTCGATCATTCAAAGAGGTAATCACAATTTCGAATTTTTTTCAATCATGGTGAGGTAATCACAATGTAAACTGTGAATTTGTGTGATATTAGATGTCAGCAAATTAGATGAGAATTCGAAGAGGTAATCACAATTTCGAAAATTAGATGTGAGTTCAAAGAGCCTACCTAAGCAATATTAGATGTGCTTGCTGACATCGAATATCACACAAATCACAAAAATTCTCTAAATATTCACAATGAAAACTGAATGTATGGATTCTGATTACCTCTTTGAATTTTTAGCCATGTATGGATTATGATTACTTATCATACAAATCACAGTGAAAACAGAAACCACAAAGGGCTTAACCTAAAATTCTCGAAAAAAAATTCCAAACGAAGAAGAAAACAAAAACCTTTTTTCCACAGTGTGGGCGTCGACACATTGAAGAAGACTCAAAAGAGATGGTGACATCAGAGATGGTGCCGTTCAGATCAATCGGAGACCAATCGGAGATGGTGGGTTTTCACGAGAGATGTTGATATATCTTTAACAGAGACTCTAATGGGGGATTTCGTGAGATATGTATAGAGTTTCTTCTGATTGGGATTTTCACGAGAGGGAGTAGTTTTGAGTGAGAAGACTTTGAACTTTTTCAGTTATCCAAGGGGAAATATTTGGAAGAGAATTACATTGAAACTGATCTCTTAATTGTAGCCACTACCAAATATAACTTCCCCCCCAATAACTAATATAAGATGGATTTACCAAAATGTCCTTTTATCCAATAAATTAACCATTAGAAAATGGTAAAAACTATTTAATCTAGACCATTTAAAAAATAATTCAACGCTCCAGATTTGGTCTCACATACTCACGTAACTTATGTGGACTCACCAGATCTAAATCTTATATATATATATATATACATATATATATATATATATATAGGGAGAGGGTTATATGAGTCCAGGGTCCCCAGGTAAGAACGTAGGGACACATCCTATCCACTGGACTCTTTCAATCTATGGCTGATATTAAATCAATTTTTACTCTATTTTTCCCATAAGTATTATTCATTAAGGGTATAATAGTCAAACCGAAAAAAACCCTGATTTTATTTATGGACGGTTATAATTTTGGATATGGAAAAGATTTATGATTTCTCACCTCTAGCCATTCATGGTTCTTCATCCAAAACGATAGTAATGATTTTCTGCTTCCTTAGTATTGATTTTTTGCATCGTTACTATTGTTTTTTTGCTTCATCTATCTTTGATTTAATTCATTGCAACTCTATAATTCATTCAACTTTATAAATTACAGCAACAATAGTAATGATATTTTGCTTCGTTAGTATTGGTTTTTTGCTTGATTAAAAATTTTTAATTGCTTACTAATTTTAACTATTCCAAAAAAGCAAAACATATACTATTTACCATGAAAGCAGAAAAAATGTACTATAAAAGCATAAATTTATTAACAAGGAAGCAATCACAACTTCATATACTATTAAAGGGCCAATATTTGTGTACAATAAAAATACTTTCCCCCTCCCAACATCAATATGATCCCCCCTCGCATTCCTCACTACTCGATACAACATTCCTTTTTGGCTACCTTTCGTCATTCCATTCCAAAACACCTGAAAAACCAGGAAAAAAAAGTTTAAACACTTTTAAAACACCAAAAACCAGGAAAAAAAGTTTAAATACGCACAACATCAAAATATACCATGAAAGCAAAAACCATGTACTATCATAGCATAAATCCAATTGCTAAGAATGCAATCTAAACTTCATATAAGCAACCTCATATAAAATTGAGAAAACCCAACCTCAAATAATACACAATGAAAGCAATAAACATGTCCTATCGGAGCATACAAAATACTAAGAAAGCAAACCATTTTATACACATCAGACATCCAGATCATGCACAAATTTTCCATTATGATAGAATCCAAAATCTAATTTCAGATTTTTACAATGTGATAATGCAAATTATTCTGATTGTGGCAGTTTGCAAATATTATCAAAACATGATCAATTATGGAACCATTAAAAGCACTAACCATGAACAATTAAACCAAAAATTATCAAAACGAGTTATACACCAAAACAGCACTAAACATTATTTGTTGTGGTTTTAATATTCTGGGAAATTCAAGTTTTACAACAGAAAATAATCACCAATTATTGAAGTAGAAAGAAAATACCCACAATGTCGAAAATCAAATCAAAAATCCAGAAACCCCTAGTGCAAAAATGCAAAATCGATGCAAAACTTAAGTGTTTGAATACGCATCAAAAACTAGGTTAATTAGCGCATTAAAACAATCTGAGCAACCATAAACAACCAAATCTAAAAGCAACTGCCATTTCAAACACATTCAAAGGAACAAAACTAAATCAAACAACAACATTAACAGTGTGAAGCCCCCGATTTTTCCGAGCGTGTAATTGATCCTTTTATCGTCTATGTTTTTTATCGACTATTTTACCGCGTCACTTTGATGGGTAAATATTAATAATAAATATATTTTTTGCATTTAATTTAATTTTTATTTATTACTTGTGATCATAATCATTTATTAATTCTATTTCACATTAATGATCACTTGATTGATCATTATTATTATTTGTGTATTTATTAGTCACCTTAGAATTTTAAGAGACTATTTATTTTAGAGACTTTTACCTTATAGAATTAAGAATTTGATTTAGAATAAGTGATCATGAGACTTATAAGTGATCAAGGAGATCACTAATTATTTTGAAGATTGATATTATTCATCTATTATCATCAAATTTGGGACAAAAAAAATATGGAAATACCATAAGTACCCCTTAAGTGGACGGCAATGATGATCATTTTGGTGTAGAAATATCTTCCAACTCTTGTACATATACACCTTATGTTAGTCATCTTGTGTATAATTACACCATTAATTCAAACATTATACACATTATCTTATACATCAATTCTTTAATATTAATTTTCCCACTCACCCAACATTATTCTCTTTTCTCTCATTTTATTCCCTCACCCATCCTTTGCCCATATCTTTGACCCTCCATTTGTCTCCATGCAAGAGACATAATTCAAGACATGAAAATTGAACAAAAAATCATCTCCTCTCCCTCTCAAGTGGACGGCCACATAGCAAAAATGAACAAATTTTTTTTCATTTTCACCAACACATTTTAATCTTCAAGCTAATTCTCCTCCTTCTCTCTACAATTCCTTCACATCTTCAAATCTTCAAGAACAACTCATTCATATCTTCAAATCTTCAAGAACAATTCCTTCATATCTTCAAATCTTCAAGAACAATTCCTTCATATCTTCAAATCTTCAAGAACACATCCTTCACATCTTCAAACATTCTTCATATCTTCAAGAACACATCCTTCACATTCTTCAAACATTCTTCATATCATCAAACACTTCCTCTTTCTTCAAACACTTAACAAAAACACAAGAATTTCCCTACTTCTTCATAAAATTCGAACCCTCATCTCACAAAGGTAAGAAATTATATTTTTCAATTCAACTTGATATCCTATAACTCATCACCTTCTCTTCTTAACTTAAATCCAGTTTTAACTTTTGGAGGTACATATAGAAGACTACATAAGGACATGCAAGCATTGTGGTCACCTTAGAAGACTTGAAGAGAAACTGTTGGAGAATTTGGACTATAAGGTAAGATTTGGACACTAGTGCCATTTTCTCTTCTTCTTCCTATTTTCTTCAAATTTTAACACCCCTTTTTCATTTTTGAGAAACAGGGCTGACCTTAAGTGGTTTTGAGGGTGAGCCAAAAATTCCAACTTTGAAGCTTCTACTAGTTCCATTTCATCTACTACACAAGGTAAAGTGTAGTATTTCCAATTTTTCACCTCTTTTTTTCTCCTTAATTTTTCGCTCATTTTTCTAACTCTTAATTTTTGTTATTTCTTGACTTAGGGGCTAACCTAAGTGACTTCATAATCAAGTTGTGAAATTTATCCTTTTATTTCACAACTATCCAATTTTAAGGTGGGTGGAAAAATCTTTTCAACTTCTAGGTGTTTTTCTCAAAAGCATGTAGTATTTTGTTATTGAGCACTTGAGATATATATATATATATATATATATATATATATATTATGTATTGTTTAATTTCTTGTATCAAATTGTGAAAATTCTCAAGTGTTGCTTAAAAATGCTATTTATTGAAATTTAGGTGCATGCATGTACACTTTATTATTGTATTTGATGAATTCTTGTATGAAATGGACACGCATGTGTATGATCCTTGAAATCCATGTTTTGTATGACTTATAACCTGGACAAGTCGAGCATAATTGATTAAATTTCAATTTTTGGACTTAAAATGCAAAAATAGAAAGTTGGTGGACTTAATTGCAAGAAAATAAAACTTAAGGACCCCTCTGTAATTTTAGAAATTTGGGACTGTACTCAGGTCCAAAAATGATGTTTGGACATTTTAATAAAGTTTTAAGAGTTTTAAGATAAATAAAATCAACCTTTAAAAGCCCAAGGACTAGATTGTAAAATTTTAGAAGTTTAAGGGCTACATTATTTTCAAAACTGTACCAGACCCTAATTTTAAAATTTGAAATTTTAACTCTTAAGGGACTGAAAATAACATATTTTAAGAGTATTCCAAAAATCCGAGTGTTAAGAGCTTGGAAAGTAATTTTATAACAATTGAGGGACCAAATTGTAAAAGATTAAACTTGAGGACCCAAATAAAATTTCCAGGACTTATACAGTCCATGTACCTGTAAATACTAATTTAACTATAACTTAATGATAGTTTGGACCCAAGGTTCAAATTTCATAACAATTGGACCCCTAAAAGCCTTAAAGGCAATTATTTTAAAATGGGACAAAAATGAGATTTTCAAAAGTTAAGGGACCTATACTTATTTCTGTTTAAAACTGTTTCACTGACCTTAGTGATATTTTCCAACTGGAATCACATTAAAAGCCCTTCCGGTTTGTGAGTTCCAATTATTTTAAACTTGGGGCCTGAAATGACAATTTTAACAAATTTGGGGCCAATGTGAGAATTTTATAAAAACTCGACCTCAAAACCTTAAAAACCTGAATCTCTGAATAATTTAAAGAATTTAGGAACTGACCTCATAATTGTTCAAGGTCGGGACGTTTATTTATTCAATTTTTAACCCCAAAAGTATTGGTTTTTACAAAACGGGGCTAATTGTAAATTTCTTTTTAACAAGGACCTAAATCAAATTATTTTTCTTTTAAAGAAACAACCCTGGACCCTCTGACTTTAATAATTAATTAAAATATTTTATTTTCTCAAAAATCTCTTAACTTATCGGATCGTCTTGACCGATTAATACACGGTCGTAGGGCGACTTTTTCGTCTTGCGATTTCAAATCTATAACGGACTTACATTCCACCTAATCTTTCAAGATATCGAAGATTGCTTATCCTCTCGATAATTATCTTCATCCAAATAACTCCACCAACGCCATAATTGCCACTCACAAATTCAAAATTTTTCCGAATCGCTTCCCTAAATCAATAATACTCGATTGCCTGGTTGACTACGAACTTGTATTTACTTTCCGCCTAAGTCAACTTGGTGTGTCGAGCTCATAGTCGAATGGATACGTCGGGGATGGAACCGGCAGCTCGGCTATTCCACTCTCCGGCCTCATCGTCTTAATCCCGCAAATCGAGGGACGAGTTTGTCCAAGGGAAGCGGTCGTAGTACTTAAGGTATAATCATGATTATGACAATCCGGGCCTTGCTAGCTCTCTGTGGATTTGTCTTTGCCTATGGAGCGATAAGGTGACAGTCTTGGACCATCTTGCTCGGGATTTACAAGGAAGAACGAAGGAATCACTGCCTCGATCCACACATTCTGCGAGTTAATCGGACCCGCTTTGGTTGGCGCTACAAATCACGCAACCGCTAATTGTATTGCATTGGTTGGCGCTACAAATCCGTACGCAACCATTACTTGTCTTACATAGGATTGGCGCTACAAATCCGTACGCAATCCTACCTGTCTTGCCTGAATCACATAGTGCCTGTGTGACCACGAACTATTTTTTTAAACTGTATAAGTATATTACTTAAATATATTTATCACGACGCTTGTGGACTGTGTGTGAAATCATGCATCATATCTCACGCGTTTTCATACAACTGTTTTTCTCGCATTAACTATGTATATCGCCACACTTGCACACGATCACCCCATCCACAGAGATTTTTGTCTCATCCCCTCCTATTTTTTCTAACCTTTAGATGAGGACTATGTTGAAGATGTCGAACCGGCCACAGACTGATTACCCTCGTCCCGCCTGTCGAACTTGCATCCTTTTTCTGATGATTGTACTTATTTCATGTACTTCTGCTGGTGTTGGACTCCCATTTATCTTGCTACTCTTTTCTCCCTTTGACTGTAATTTAAGGGCGTAGGACCCTTTGACATTTAAGATTGAGATATTGTGTACTTTATATTTTAGTTTTGGCCTATAAACTTATTCAGGTAATTATGTCGGTTATATTTGGATACTTGTTAGACATTAAATTGTAATTTGTACTTGTATTTTATTTTTCGCTGCTTTAGACTTTGTTTTACTTGGGATTATGTTGTATCATTTGCCTAGACTGTTGGGTTTATTTCTGTTAAGTAGTTGATCGTCGTCGCGTCCCGTCTGGGGCGTGACAAACAGTCCATATTTTCATTCAACAGTATTAAACAAAATTGAGTGCACCACAATCTCAAAATCCCCCAATCTCAAAAACCAACAATCTCAAAACAAATTAGACAAATTTACAGAAAACCTAGGTAAAAATCGAAAACAAATTAAATAAAAAACAAACACATACCTCTCAAAAATCAGTGTAGATGGCGTGAAGATGGAAGGACCGTGGGTTGGAAGAAGGGACTGTGGGTTCTCCTTTTTTTTTTTTTGTTGAAATCGTGGGTTCTCTTTTAATTCGCATAGTGAAGATGATTTTGTGAAGAAGAAGGGACCGTGGGTTGAGAAGAGACGGGGTTTTTTTTTAATTTCAGAAAAGAGAAGATTTAGGGACAATTGTGGGAAAATGGTTTTAGGTAATAGATATGTGATAGATATGTTAATTCCTAAAAATTAGGAAAATTACCTAAAACAAATATTTGCCTAATATAATTAATTGTAAAATTACTCAAATACCCTCTAAATTTTCCAAAAAAAAAAACGCCAAAATAAAAATGAAAGGGAAAAATCTTAACCATCCAAATAATAGACCAACAGTCCAGAATTGTCCCTGCGTTCTTACCTGGGGACCCTGGACTCATTTGATCCTATTCCTATATATATATATATATATATATATATAATAACAAACATGTTTCCAAAACTATTTCCCCGCCTAAACGCAATTGTTTAAATATTTTCATTGTAATAATTAATATAAATCATTAACTCTATCTTTCAATTTTGGTATGATTACTAATCAAATTTAGGAATTGCAATTTGATAATTAAATATTGTATCGGAATAATTGGAAAGATTTAGATAAAATTTCAGCCAAGATTGCAAGATTCAGTTTTCCGCATTTAATTTAAATTATTAAATATTGGTTGTCCATTTTATTTTAATTAAACCATATTCGCTTTCTATTGCAACAATTAATAAAAAGAAAACTGTGTAAATTATTGGTCAAGTATCATATACAAGATAGTAAGATTAATTCCATAACAGATACATAACTGAAAAACTAATATATTATATGTATATCATAAAAATAAAATTCATCCAATTTAATTACAGATCATAAATTTATTAATATTCATATATTGTAATAATAAAGGAAATAAATATAAAATCCATATATTCTGCTTGCAATAAAATTAATAATGTCCAGATAATTTAATACATACGACATTTTATAATTTATGAATACATTATTCGAAATTAAATAAGAAATAACTAAAATAACTTTTAATAAATCTGAATTTTATAATTTACGAATACATTATTCTTAAATTTTATAATTTACTAATAAATCTGAATTTTATAATTTATGACATTTTATAATTTACGAATACATTATTCAAAATTAAATAAGAAATAACTAAAATAACTTTTAATAAATGTGAATTTTTATATTAGCCATAATTACTCTTCTTGGTTCCCTATTTATTTAGTATCAGATCATAATTATATGGTAAAAATATAATAAAAAAATATTGATATTTTGGTTATTTCTTGGGCCCATACAATTTTGATAGATTTTAACGATTAAGGTAAATTTAGTTTGACAATTGATATCATACTTTCTTAATTTAAGTAAATAATTATAAAATATTATTTATTGGAAACAGATTTTTATTATTTCTACTTTCTTAATTTATATAATATTTTTTATTTTTGTCCTAAAATCACAAATACTTACCAAAGTGCTTTTTTCCCCGCAAATTGGATTTTTATTGATCGTATACTTTCTTATTTAAATAATAATAACTTTTATTTTCTAGAAAATTTATATTGTGTCTTATTTTTGTTTAAACTTTTTTGAGTACTTTAAATTTTTGAATAAAAATAAATTCATATGAAAGAACAATTTGAGAGTTTTCTAACAATATATGACAAGCATTATAAAAGTTTGATAAGATAGAATCTTAATCATATACAATAAGTATTTTTGAAAACAAGTCGTAGTAATTGATGATGCTAGATTTTATACGAGATTATGTATAAACGTACCTCTTGATTCCACATATTTTATAATGTATAATATAACATAACGTAATATTATATTTTATTCTTAAAAAACTGATTATTATGTAAAATTATTAGTGATTAACAAAAATGCTTTCATAAAACCTTAAATTTATTTCTAATGACACAAATCTTTTTATATATATCACATGCATATATATTTTTTTTAATAAGATAAAATTTTAATATTATAAAGTTAGTATACTCTAAACAATTAATACATTATATTTTGATAAAGTTTTTAATGATACTATATATGCGTGAATGATCTCTCGCCTACAATCGACATAGCTTAAAATATATATTATATATACGCGAATGATCTCCAACCCACCATCGATACAACTTAATGTGTCTTTTATGTTATATAAAAATCTGCATATACACCACAATCAGTATATTTTAATGTCTCCAATAGGTCCAAAAAGGATCGTGCCTATTTGGACGGGCCCGATAGGCCTAAAAAGTTGGTTGACCCAATTGACCAGGTCATTTTTTGTGTATTTTCAAGGGGTGGGTCGGGCCGATCTAAAAGTTAGCGGGCAAATAGGATTTTACCCGACCCACCCAATTTTCATCTTTGGCCTAATTGGGCAGTCCGACTAGGCCCATTTGACAGTCTACTTATATTATGATAGCAGTCTACTTATATTATGATAGCCCGTGCATTGCACGGGGGCCTCGACTAGTTAGTTACTAATTATTAATTACTATGTTATTCCAGTTTAGATTAAGGTATTACTAATTAAATTTGTTATTCTTCTTTTATATATTTGACACGAACAAGACGTTGACGCATAATGTTGATGGAGTTCGATGGTGGCAATTGGAAATTTAGGAATACCATGAATTTGTGAAAGAAATATTCAAGTGTTGTAATATTATGTTGAGTTGTGCTTGGGTTTGTTAAACATTTGTGTACCTTGGATTGTGACTTTGTGTGAGGTAATTTTTGATCTAGTTGGAGTGTGTTGCTGGTATTCACAACCGATTTTGTGCTGCTCAACCCGCTCGGTCTTTGGCCGCTTTCTGATCGCTGGTCAATGAAAACCCTAGACCTTTAAAGGGTGAACTTTTTGTGAAATGTGGTCATGGCAAACATGTTACATACTTTAAACAAAATCATCAAAATTTTGATAAAAATATTTATCTAACAAACTCCCCCTTTTTGATGATTACAAACCAAAACAATTTTAGGAAGTCGATTTTAAACAAAGCAAATTTTGCAGTCTAAAACATCAATCTAATACAAGCAAGATTTATCATAAGTGAAACACACAAGAATAGGATCAAAGATTTTTCAAAAATATTTTTGCACAAGCTCCCCCTATCAATATGCATATCAAGAACAAGAGAGGTTGTGATGGGTAATGCTTTTGGATTTGTTGAATCTTGCATATTGAAATTATGTCACAAAGAAATTTCAAAGAGATTTTTAAAAAAAAAAATTAGAAAACTAGTATCCGAAACCCGATTGGGTGGGTACCGGAAAGTCAGGTACCCTAAAATATCGGTTCGGTGGCGGGTAGCTATATTTGCTACCCGACAACTATGGATACCCAACGCGATGACCATCCCTACAACTTAGTATTAAGAAAAGAGGAAAAAACAGTAAACCCCCCAAACTATTCGATTTTTTACACTTTACCCTACAAACTAATTTTTGTAACACTTTACCCTATCAACTCCACGCTTTTGTCACTTACCCATATAAGTCTCCCGTCGGTCACTTTTTTTCGCCAAAAACAAGTCATGTGACTTGCACGCTGATATTTTAAGGGTATTTGTGTCCTTTCACTAATATCCCACACAAATCCTCATTTTTGCAAAAACCAAAACATCGGTCGATTAGAGAAAAAATCCCTAATCTGTTCGAACAATTCTCAACCATAATCCAAATCTCTTAGTGAATGTTTGCAATGGCGTGGAAGATTAGAAAAGATGGCGATCCAAGTATACCAGCTGGAAGAAGTTCACCTGAATATGGTATGAGTAATTCTCTCGCAATATTTTGAGTCCGAAATCTAGGTTTTTGTTTTTGTTCATTTTTCAAAAAAAAAACTTAAAAATATTGATTTTGTTTGTTTTAGAAACATGTTTAATGAAATCTGAAATCTAGGGTTTTGTTTCTAATTTGTCCATCTTTTTGGTAACATTTTCTGTGAATGTCCGCTAGAAAGAACATGTTGTGTATGTTATGGTCCCCCAAAAGATTATTTATGTGAAAAAATCATAGCTTTGTTCTTTGGTCCCCACAGTTTTATGAATTCTTCTGTATTATTATTATTTTTCTCTTTTTTTTTTGTTTGGTTGTGTGTTTTTGGGTCCCCACATAATGTTTCTCATCCTTTTTTTATTGTGCTACCTACCCTATCGTCCCAGGTTCCGAGTTTTTTACTATCCGAATGCATCACAATGGGTTGTTTGTTAATTTGGGAAAAATCATGTATGTAGCATCTGGCATTGCACACATTGACTATTGTCACCCTGATGAGATGTCATTACTTGAGTTAAATAGTATGGCCACTGAGATAGGTATGAAGCCATTTATTTGTTTTCATTTCAGTAGAAGTGGGGTGGATGATAATAGTGATCTGAAGCAATTACAAAATGATAATGATGCTCTGGATTTGGTGAACTTTGTAGATGATAATAGGATAATTGGTTTGTTTGTTGAGCATGAAAAAATTGATGCATCTCCTACTGAATCACAGACTTCAATGCATGATTTTCCTATTGTTAATGAAGCTGTAAATTTTATTGGTGAAAATGAAGACCACATTGAACTTAATTTGGACCAAACTAATTGTGTTGATGGGGGAGGGTTAGGTGGCAATGAGCATATCAATTTGAAGAGTGATATACTTGATGACAATGACAGTAATGCTAGTGATGATGATCAGTCAATAGGGTCAGATAGTGATATTTCAGAGAACTTTGTAGATAGTGAGTATGATGTATCTGATGACGATAATCTGTTTGATGATAATATTGATGTAGATGTTGAATGGGGTGGTCTAAATGTGTGTAAATCTGAAGCTACAACATCTACTGAGGTCTGCAATAAAAGTGGTTCTGAAAATAAGAATATCTATAATGGGAATCCTGTTTTCAACCCAAGGCTAGACCTCAATGATCCTAAGTTTTAATTGGGTATGTATTTAAGTGATATCCCTATGTTTAGGCAAGCAGTTAGAAATCACTGCATCAAACATGGGAGAGATATAATGTTCACAATCAATGAAAAGAATAAAGTGCAAGCAAAATGCAAGCATGAAACCTGCCCTTGGGTGATATATGCTAGGAAGGAAAAGAATGAGGACTCTGTACAAGTCAAAACTTACTATGGGAAACACCAATGTCCTAGGCTTCAAAGGGTATCACATGCAAATTCTAAATTTTTAAGTCAAATGTACAAAGATAGAATTTGGGTGATCCAAAATGGCTGTGGATTCTATGACGACTATCCTTCAAAAGGACTATAAGCTGGTATTTAACAAAAGCCAAATGTACAGAGCAAAAAAAAGGTGTTTCATATGGGCAATGGTTCAGAGAGTGAACAATATGCCATGCTTTGGTCATATGCTGAAGAAATTAAAAATTCCAACCCTGGCACAACTGTCAAAATCAAGTGTAAACTAGTTGGTGAGCAATTTGTCTTTAAAAGAATCTATATTTGTTGGGGTGCATTGAAGATGGGATTTCTGGAGGGGTGTAGGCCTGTTATATTCTTGGATGGTTGTCACTTAAAGACGTCTGCAGGTGGTGTTCTTTTAACTGCTGTTGGAGTAGATGCAAACAAATGTATGTACCCTTTTGCATATGCAGTTGTGGAGAAGGAGAAAAAAAAGTCTTGGTTGTGGTTTGTAGAGCTCTTAGTGCAGGACTTGAACATCACAAACAGTTACCATTGGACCATAGTTTCAGATAAGCAAAAGGGGTTGATTGATGCAATTGAGACTCTATTCCTAAAATCTCAAAACTGTTGGAAGAAACAAAGAAGAAGTCTATGGACTTTATAGCCCATTCGAATGGCCAAGATCAATTTGAGGTTGAAAATTGTCATGGTACAAGATTCAAGTACACTTGGGGGAAGAACTTGCATTTGTAGGAGATGGGATCCGACCGGTCTTCCATGTGCTCATGCAATCTGCAGACTTTTACTACCTGGGCACACACCGAGGCATATGTTGACTAATGCTATAAAAAAGAGACATTCATGAAGGCATACAACCATTTGATGGGTACTTTGGATGATACTTCAATGTGGCCAAAGGTTGATCTCCTACTTTCTTTGCCGCCTCCGGTCTGTGAGAAACTTCCGGAAGGCCAAAGAAACATAACGAGAGAAGAAAAGAGTTTGGTGAGACTAACATTTCACGAAAAAATGATGAGAGGAGCCAGCATGTGAGGTTGGGCAAGAAGGGTGTGATTATGACATGTTCAAGATGCAAGAAACCTAATCACAATGTTAGAGGTTGTCCTGTACTTAAACCTTTTCAGCCCACACAAGAAGGGTTAGATATCCCTGCAACTGTTAACATAAAAGAGCCAGCTAAAAAGGTAATATCAACATCTAAATTTGATTTCTAATTCTAATTTATCTGCAATATATATTCATAATCATCTTATGTTTGGATTATATGTAGGGAAGAAAGCAGAGAGTGCATGAGAATGAATTTGTTGATAGGCCAGTTAATGATTTTGATTCCTCAGACCCAAATACAAATGGACAGGTATGTATCATAAATTATAACAGGTTCTTTGTTTGGCATATCTTCTGAAACTCACGTTCTATTACAGAGTAGGAAAAGATTGTTGAGTGGATCTCCTAAAGTTCAAACCAGACAAAGGGGTGTGCAGACAAGGAGTTGTGCATTGTTGTCACCTTCTAAAATTCAAACCAGAAGTAGTGTTTCTGATGGTGATTTGGTTAGTGTTTAGATTTGTCACAATTTTACATCTTACTTTATCTGATGGTGATTTGGTTAGTGTTTCTGATTTGTTTCTGATTGAGCAGAAAAATGTATGCATCAAGGAACAAGAAGAGGCACCAACTTGTCGATGTAAAGTTGGGGGCATCTTCCATTTGGGAGCATTTTGACTATGACTTAATCATAAGCTTTATCAGTTATGTATTTTGAGCACATAGATGCTGTAGATATTTTGAGCACATAGATGATGTATGTATTTTGTCAATGACTTATTCATAACAATCGTATTTTGAGCAGCAAGATGTTGTATGCTGGGCTATTAACTCCACAAACTGTATGGGCAAGTTGTTTTGCAATGGAATGATCCTTCTTTTGTGCAAATTCATACCTCATGTAATGTATTATCCATTCATTTGCATGTATTTTTCAACATTCAATACAACAGGTTCATAATCAGATTACATATATATAAACCATACATTACATAAACTGAATGAGTTCATAATCAGATTACATAGATCCAAACGAGTTCATACTCAAATTACATAGATCCAGACGAATTCATACTCAGATTACATAGATCCTAATGAGTTCATACTCAGATTACATAGATCCTAATGAGTTCATACTCAGATTACATAGATCCTAATGAGTTCATACTTAGATTACATCATGGCCAATCCATCTGAATTTGAAAATTGGAATAGGTCCATGACATTCTTACCTAAAACTATTACATAAATAAGTACATAATACTCCAAGATATCACCAATGCGAACCACAAGCACTTCTCTCTCGATCTCTTACGTTTCAAATCATCCTCCAACTTGTTAACTTGTTTCAAATTGTCCTCCAACTTGTTGAATTTTTCTAGCAATCCCGGAATAATTTGACGAGCCCGGTTACACATTGGAGGGTCAATCCATACAAAGTAACATCAACCTCCGACTTACTGATATACAATTGCATTCAACTATTATTAAACATCACAAATAATTGACCTAAATTTGTAAAAATCACAAATTCATCAAAATCAGTTTAATTACTGAATATAAACTCTCTACATGAGAAATTCACACAATTTCTATAGAATACACCATCAATACAACAACTTCATGACATATCATTAATTCCACTAATTTCGGCTTTGTCCAAAAAATACGAATAAATATTGAAAATAAAGTTTGTACGCCGAAAAATATATTTTTTACTTAGAAGTAAGAGATATAAGCCTAAAATTTGTGATACCCATTTGCATATCCAGAATTAATCGAAAGATTTTCACAAATCAAAACTAGGGTTTCACTTACCCGGAAATTCTCGCATGCCGAATACCTACGTCCAGGATTGAGGTCGGCCAAGAAGTTCTTTTTACTGCATTTCGACCACAAACATATTTCGTCCCACAAGCACCTCGGATGTTTGATTCCACATGGATGCTCCCTCTATTCAGGCCGTTTGAAGAAGTCTGTGAAGAAGATGATTGTTTCCCCCAAATCTTAAGAATCCTTCTAAATATCACATATAATATGAAATGACCATTTAACCAGCACAAGAAGAGTGAACGGACACAAATACCCTTAAAATATCAGCGTGCAAGTCACGTGACTTGTTTTCCGGCGAAAAAAGTGACCGACGGGAGACTTATATGGGTAAGTGACAAAAGCGCGGAGTTGGTAGGGTAAAGTGTTACAAAAATTAGTTAATAACAATAGGATAAAGTGTAAAAAATCGAATAGTTTGGTGGGTTTACTGTTTTTTCCTCTTAAGAAAACCAACCAAAAATACAAAAAACAACCTTGTTCACCAAACTGTCGAGATTCGATCAGACATCTTTTGAACACCTATTAAAAACACCGCGTGCGAAAGACTTATAAAAGTGAACCATTTACCAAAATGCCAAACTCGACATAAACAAATTTATTTCATTGTTAACCTCAAGTGAACTATCTTCATTTGAACTTGAATTAAAAGAATTAAAATTGAAACCCAAAATTAATGTAACACCTTACACGCGAAGTATAATTGTAAATTCATACAAAGAACATAATAATTTAATAACAATAATAATAACAACAACAATAATAATAATAAAACACAACACCATACTATCTAAGAATCTTAGTTGAGTATAATTAATAATTAATAGATTAGGTGTGATGAGGATAAGAAAGACAAACAATAGTTAATACCTGTTATCTGACATCCCTTCTTTGGGCAGGTTGCAGGTAGGCGGTAGCGTACCTTTCTCCCACCCGTTTTAATATTTCAGTTCCTACGTGCTCCATATATGTCTTATGCAATTTTATATCGAATAACGATGTTGCCCTTCCCACTAATTGTTCAAATTCCCACACCATTATAGATACGCGTGTGTATACACAATAGTCATGGATCCATGGGCAAGTGTGGACCGTTGCCCCCAAAAAAATTTCCAAGTTTTTTTTTCTTTATTTTACTTGCTATTTAATCTATAATTATGTATAAATTAAGGGAAAAATACATCTGCCCCTAACATTTTGAAAAAAAAATTCTTGTAATTATCTTCAAAATTAGATTTGTCCCCTTCCCGTCTCAAATCCTAAATGCAATCCTGTCACCGTGTATATAGTGTGTATATATATATATAGGGGAGGATCAAGTGAGGACCATGTCTCTAGGTGAGACGCAATGGACTAATCTCAACCATCCCCCACTATTAATCAATGGGTATGATTTAAGGGACAAAAATATATTAAAACATTAATTTAATCAACATAAGGGTAGTAGAGTAAAATAACATAACAAGGTAGTTACAAACATGGAATCAAATCTCTTTCTCTCTCATATATCTCCCCCCAATCTCACCTGTTGTCTCTCCCCCACCCCATTCTCTCTCTCTCTCTCTCTCTCTCTCTCTCTCTCTCTCTCTCTCTCTCTCTCTCTCTCTCTCTCTCTCTCTCTCTCTCTCTCTAATTCCTCCATTAACGCAAATAAGAAAAACTGTGAAGAACTTGAAAATTATAATTCATGAAAATTACAAAGAAAAGACAAGATAAATCGGTGCAATATTACAGAGAAATAACGAACAATAAGTTCGAAACATGATGATGAATCATCAGTCATGGAAAAAACTCTATCCAACAACATCAATGGTGTAGTCATCGATGGAGAACTCAAACCGACCATTAACATAAACTCTTAAAAACGTAATTTTCACGAATAAGACGATGCATAAATACTTATGAAATGATGCATAGATACTTATGAAATGATGTATAGATACTTATGAAACGATGCATAGATCTGTAGGATATTACATATTTGAAAATATGCAACAAAAATCAACTAAATATGCATTATATGCAAACTATCTATGCAGTGTAAAAAAACTAATATGTAGTACAATATACCCAACTATGCAATACGTCATAAACTATGCAACAAAATCAACTAACTATGCATTCTCTAGAAACTATCTATGCAGTATGGTATAACTAAATATGCAGTACATTATGTAACATCCCATTTTTTTAATTTTTCCAAAAGCAACATCTCACTTTCATAATAAATATACATTACATTGAACCTATTTATGCAGTGTAGAATAACGAAATATGCAGTACGTTATATTCGACTATGTCTTGTTTTCATAAAACAGTGCCAACAAAACAACAAAATATGCATTATTTGATGTGTAATTATGCAGTAGAAGAACCCTAACTATACTGTAAAATAAAAATATTTGAAACAAATAACTGCTTCCTTAAATTCCGCCACAAAATCCGGCAGTTTTAATCTCAGCCCATAAAATCCGCTGGGACCACTGATTTGAATTACAAAATTACAACCTTACCCTTAAAATCAGCAAAAACTAGGATATAATTAAAAAAAACTGAATTAATCACATCCGTTCATTTGTTAAGATCAATGGGTAAGATGAGTCCACACTGTCTCACCTAGGGAGGGTGGTCTCATTTGAACCAAATCCTATATATATATATATATATATATATATATAATATTTTGGTGATGTCCACATGTTTAATTTACTACTCGCCCTGTCAAGATGTCAACAAGACTACCACTGGAGGAAGTAGTCTCCTGCTAGATAGTCTAACTGTTAGACGGATCCAACCTAATAGATTTATCCGACCGTCAACGATCCAGCGGAACGTCTAATACATTTTAGATGACATACTAATACTTTTTCGTGGGATTACTAATACTTTTTTTTTTTTGGAAAAACTAATACTTTTAAAAGAAATTACTAAAAATCTTTGAGGGAAAAAACTAATATTTTGAGTAACTACTAATACGGTTTCCTTGGGACAACTAATACTTTTTGACGAAAATAATACTACTTTTTAAGGGGACTATTAAATATTTTTAAATGAACTATGTACTAATACTTTTAATAGGAATAAGACATGCACACAACCTTTTCTAGACAAAATAAATGACAAGAAGTAGCATCCCTAATTGTATGATAGAATCTAATAAGAGGATCATAATAATAATGTTAAATCTAAATAAAGTATCAATTTATAAACAAAAAAATGTGAAGTATATGTAAAGTTGGTGAATCGTAAACGTGAAGTACCAAATTAGTAAAGTGCTTATATAGTTTATGTAATAAAATGTTGGAAATTTTGGTTTTGATAAAGAGGGTTTCGACCCGACTTTGACCAATTTTTCGGTGGCTAAATATTTAATTCTGGAGGAATTAAATTATATATTATTAATCTACGTTCCGAGTAGATGTTCGTAGTATTTTTTATTTCTCAAAACCGAATTTCGGTGAGTGAGAAATTAATACACGAAGGTAGCCACATAAATGGGCATTATGTAAAGATTATTTAAAGGGAGATGAAAGGCTTATGCCTTATCCCACATGGAATATAAATCATAGTTTATCCTAGTTTATTTACTAGAAGGTGTTATTTGTTGTATAAACTATAACACAAGTGGATGATCACAAGTGGGCCACACGCGCGTACACCGGCCGGCCTCGGCCTCGGCCGGCCTGGGGCTGAGCTTGGGCTTGGGCATGGGCATGGGCATGGGCACTGGGCTGGGCACAGGGCTGACTGGCTTGGGCGGGCGGCCCCCTATTGGGCCCGGTCCAGGTCCACTAAGTTTTGCCACTCGAAAATGGGCTTGGCCCAGATTCGAGTGACTGTTGGACTATTGGAGCCCAATGAATCTGGACATTGTAGGTGTCCAGATTCGTGTGACTGTTGGAGTTAGTAACTCCAACAGAAGTGGTCATCTGAAAAGAGCCCACTACTTGTCCTCATTATAGAGTAGTGGGGTGTAACATCCGGGATGTTACAATTGGATTAATGCCCACTACTTTTTGTTATCTCCTGCAGTGTGTTTGCCTATAAATTCATTTTGTGCATTGCGATTTGGGACACAGAAATTCATACTCCATCAAAAACATACAATCATTTTCTCGTGATTCTCGCACTAAGTCCAAAGAACTTGACAAAGACATTTCTAGTTCGAAGGTGCTTCGTGTTAGTGGTGCTACTACTACACGAAGACGTAAGCCGTTTCATCTTTGGAAGCAATACGTCAAACCGTGAGCACTAGCCGGGCGTAATTGCTTTGCGGAAAGAGATTCGTCTCGACTAAACTTCGAAAGTTCTTTTGAAGAAGTTGTAATAGATAGTATTTTTCTTGTAATCTTTCTTTCGTAATTTGCCATTTTGAAGGCATCCCGATTCTCAGAACATTGTATTCAACAATCGCAAAGCAATTAACGAACTTCACGATGGCAAGCACAAGCGAACCCCGATCATCCCTCCCCGCTTGCGAGAAACCCGAAAAATTCATGGGTTTCGACTTCAAGAGGTGGCGAAAAAAATGTTGTTCTACCCGACTACCCTAAGTCCGCAAAGTATCGACCGAGGACGCTCCCGTTGTTGCCGAGAACGAAACGAATCTTTGAAAAATGCGCGCATTTGATGCATGGGGCCAGGTGATTTCTGTGCCGTAACTATGTCCTAAACGGACTTAGTGATGCACTTTACTGATGTGTATTGTCTTTGTGAAATCCTCCAAAGAATTGTGGGATTCTTTGGAGAAGAAGTACAAAACCGAGGATGCCGGCACAAAGAAATTTGTTATCGGTAAGTTCTTGGATTTTGTGATGGTTGATTCTAAAACCGTGATGGAACAAGTTCAGAAGTTCCAGTTGATCCTACATGAAATCTCTGCCGAGAATGGCTTTGGAAGCATTCAAGTGGCCGCTTTGATTGAGAAATTGCCCCCAAGTTGGAGGGATTTCAAGAATTATCTCAAACATAAGCGAAAGGAGATGGGACTAGAGGATCTGATTGTCAAACTCAGAATTGAGGAAGACAATAGGAGGATTGACTCTAAGTCCAAGCTTGTCCCTATGGAGTCAAAAGCCAACTTGATGGAGCACGGCTCGTCAAGTAACTCGAAGAAAAGGCCTAACGATAAAGGCAAGAAACCGGCAGCTGGAAAATTCCAGGGAGATTGCTACAAGCGTGGGCAAACCGAACCATATGGCAAAAGATCGCCACAACCAAAGAAAAAGAAAACCAAACCGCAGTCCAATGCCAATGTGGTTGAAGAAAGGGAGCTGACAGAAGTTGACATGTCGGCGGTGGTGTTTGAAGCCAATTTGGTGGATAACCCGAAAGAATGGTTTGTGGATACCGGTGCCACTTGCCATGTCTGTTCTGATAAGGATGCATTCTCTTCTTACATCCCATCGACCGGAAGGAAGCTCCATATGGGGAATCACGCCTCTTCTAATGTTCTTTGGCGTTGGAACGGTGGTGCTAAAGCCGACTTCGGGAAAGGAGTTGAAGTCAAGGATGTCTTTGCATGTCCCGGACATCCGCAAAAATCTGTTTCGGGTTATTCTTTGGTCAACCATGGGTTTAGACTAGTTTTTGAGTCTGAAAATTTGTACTTAGCAAATTTGGACAGTTCCTTGGTAGGGGTTATCTAGACAAAGGACTGCTTCAAAATGAATGTAATGACCGTCGCCCTTTTGGCGAGAATATGAATAAGAATGAATCTTCTTCTTTATATTCTTTGAGTGCTCTAATTTATGGCATATTAGATTAGGACATGTAAATCAATGCTATAAAAAGATTGGTAAATTTAGAATTAATTAATTTACTCAAGTAAACTCACAAAGAAAATGTGAAGTTTGTGTTGAAGCTAAAATGGCTAAATTACCGTTTTCATTCGGTTGAAAGGAGCACTTCACCTTTAGAGTTGATACACACCGATGTGTGTGATCTAAAATTTGTGCAAACTAAAGGTGGTAAAAAATATTTCATCACATTTATTGATGATTGCACAAGATTTTGCTACTTATACTTGTTAAGAAGCAAAGATGGAGCATTAGAGGCTTTTAAGAATTATAAAAATGAAGTTGAAAATCAACTTGGCAAATGGATTAAAATAATTCGGAGTGATAGAGGTGGCGAATATGTTGCACCATTTGAAGAACTATGTACCCAAATCGGGCATAATTCATCAAACAACAAAGACCATATTCACCACACGATCTAACGTGTTCTTGAACGCAAAAACCGGACTCTAAAAGAGATGATGAATGCCATGTTGATAAGTTCCTAGGATTACCCTGCAGAATATGTGGGGAAAGTCGCTTTTTTAACGACCAACCACATATTGAATAAAATACCACTTAAAGGGAAAGATAAGACACCTTACGAATTGTGGAAAAATCGTAAGCCTTCTTATAAATACCTTAAAGTGTGGGCGTGTTTGGCTAAGGTAGCAATACGAACCAAAACAAGTTAAAATTGGACCAAACACATTGATTGTGTCTTTGTGGGATATGCATACCAAAGTAGTGCATATAGGTTTATGATATATAAGTCGAAAATCCGGAAATGATCAAGGTACCATAATCGAATCAAGGAATGTTGTATTCTTTGAAGATGTCTACCCTTGTAGAGAAAAATTAGAAGTGAGTACTAATAAAAGAACTCACGAATCGCAAGTGGTTCAACACCAATTAGTGAAGAACCGAGACGCAGAAGAGGTCTAAGACGGCTAAGTCTTTTGGGCCGATTACATAACATTTATGTTAGATGGTGAGCCAAACTCGATTAAAGAGGCTCTAAGCGATCCGGATGCTCCGCTCAAAGAAGCTATCAATAGTGAAATCGAGTCCATTCTCGCAAACCATACTTGGGAGTTGGTTGATCTCCTGGCTGGTCATAAACCTTTAGGATGTAAATGGATCCTAAAGAAGAAGTATAAAGCGAGATGGAACTATTGATAAGTATAAAGCACGGCTTGTAGCCAAAGGCTTTAAACAAAAAGAAGGATATGACTTCTTTGACACCTATTCTCGAAGAACGAGGATTGCGTCTATTCGGGTGCTTCTTGCGATTGCTTTGCTTTGCACAATCTAGAGATTCATCGATGGACGTCAAGACGGCGTTTCGAATGGAGAGATAGATGCTTTGAAATATACATGGAACAACTCGAGGGTTTTGTTGCACCCGGTCAAGAAAAGAAGGTGTGCAAGTTAATAAGATCCTTGTACGGACTGAAACAAGCTCCAAAACAATGGCATCTTAAGTTTGACAATACGATGTTGTCAAATGGATTCAAAATCAACGAGTGTGATAAATGCGTATATGTCAAAGGGACATCGAAGCATTTGTCATAGTTTGTCTATACGTAGACGATTTGTTAATCATGGGCGAGAGTCATGATACTATCATGGAGACTAAAAGAATGTTAAAGAGGAACTTTGACATGAAGGATATGGGGACTCACTGATGTAATCCTTGGGATAAAAATCAGCAGAACTCCTAATGGAATTATCTTGTCACAATCCCACTATGTGGAGAAAGTGCTCAAGAAATTCAATGCTTTTTGATTCACACCAAAGACGCCCATTGATTTAAGTATAAATCTGGTTGCTAATAAAGCGAAACCATGGCTCGAGATGGAATACTCACGTATAATAGGCGATCGATGTACATCACAAATTGTACACGCCCGGACTTGGCCTACCCTCAGAAATATGTTGAGTAGGTTCACGAGCAATCCAAGCCATGAGCATTGGAAAGCGTTAACCAGGTGTTAAAATACTTGAAGTATACCTTGGATTATGGGCTATACTACTCAAGATATCCAAATTGTTTTGAAGGATATAGTGATGCTAGTTGGATTTCAGATTCGAAAGATTCTTATTCAACTAGTGGATACATATTCACCATTGGAGGTGGTGCGGTATTGTGGAAGTCCACGAAGCAAACGTGTATAGCTCGGTCCACCATGGAATCGAGTTTATAGCTTTGGATAAAGTCCGGTGAAGAAGCGAGTGGCTTGAAATTTTCTCGGAAGATATTCCATGTTGGAGGAAGCATGTGCCTTCTGTGATGATTCATTGTGATAGCCAAGCGGCTATAGGAAGGGCACAGAGCAATATGTATAACGGTAAGTCTAGACATATTCGTCGGAGACACAATACCGTTAGACAATTGATCTCAAACGGTGTGATGTCAATTGACTACGTAAAGTCAAAAGACAATTTGGCAGATCCTTTGACAAAAGGATCAATCGAGATCAATTGGGTAAATTACTAGAGGGAATGGGCTTGAAGTCCACAAAGTAAAAATAACTATCATAGTGGTAACCCAACCATGTTGATCGAGATCCCAAGAACTTGGTTCAATGGGAAAACTAAACTATGAAGGTTATGTTGTAACACTTGGAAACAATGTTATAACCCATCCCTAGAAAGCAAAACCAAGTGTTGAAACACCTGCAAAGTTGTGGTGAGGCTAAGTCATTTGACTTTTAATGATTCCTACACCTCGTTGAGGTTGAGTATGGCAGGATACTCGGATAGGAGATCACCTATATAAGTGAGAAGTGCGGGCCGCTTCAAAGCAACACTTATGAATCCAAAGTGGTGTCCATGGCCGAAACGGACACAAAACGTGAGAACAGAAGGTGTTGAGACCTTATTGTGTTAATACTGTTGACTAGGTATACACCGTGGAGGAATAGTTCAAGGCATTGCGTCCACTAAGCCGCCAAAGCGATGTACCGATGGTATTGACTACGGAAGGTTCAAAGCCATAAGCTACCTTTCCGAATGCAATATTGTCTCTTGAGGACTGGTTTGCGTGTCTGCATTCATGCATACATTAATTTCCACTCATGTGGGGGATTGTTGGAAATTTTGGTTTTGATAAAGAGGGTTTCGACCCGACTTTGACCAATTTTTCGGTGGCTAAATATTTAATTCTGGAGGAATTAAATTATATATTATTAATCTACGTTCCGAGTAGATGTTCGTAGTATTTTTTATTTCTCAAAACCGAATTTCGGTGAGTGAGAAATTAATACACGAAAGTAGCCACATAAATGGGCATTATGTAAAGATTATTTAAAGGGAGATGAAAGGCTTATGCCTTATCCCACATGGAATATAAATCATAGTTTATCCTAGTTTATTTACTAGAAGGTGTTATTTGTTGTATAAACTATAACACAAGTGGATGATCACAAGTGGGCCACACGCGCGCGTGCCTGCCCGCCTCGCCTCGGCCTCGGCCTGGCCTGGGGCTCGGGCTTGGGCTTGGGCATGGGCATGGGCATGGGCACGGGCTTGGCTTGGGGCGGGCTTGGGCGGGCGGCCGGCCTGTGGGCCGGGTCCAGTCCACTAAAGTTTTGCCACTCGAAAATGGGCTTGGCCCCGATTGTTGGACTGTTGGAGCCAATGAATCTGGACATTGTAGGTGTCCGATTCGTGTGATCTGTTGGAGTTAGTAACTCCAAATGAAGTGGTCATCCTAAAAGAGCCCACTACTTGTGCATTATAGAGTAGTGGGGTGTAACATCCGGATGTTACAATTGGATTAATGCCCACTACTTTTTGTTATCTCCTGCAGTGTGTTTGCCTATAAATTCATTTTGTGCATTGCGATTTGGGACACGAATTCATACTCCATCAAAAACATACAATCATTTTCTCGCATTCTCGCACTAAGTCCAAGAACTTGTCTTGAAGACATTTCTAGTTCGAAGGTGCTTCGTGTTAGTGGTGCTACTACACGAAGACGTAAGCGTTTCATCTTTGGAAGCAATACGTCAAACCGTGAGCACTAGCCGGGGCGTAATTGCTTTGCGGAAAGAGATCGTCTCGACTCGGCTTCCGAAAGTTCTTTTGAAGAAGTTGTAATAGATAGTATTTTTCTTGTAATCTTTCTTTCTGTAATTTGCCATTTTGAAGGCATCCCGATTCTGTAACATTGTATTCAACATAAAAAAAACATTAACTCATTTTCTTACCAGTTCAGCTAATAAGTTGGATTTTAATTCGGACAAAAAATATTTTTAAACGAAAATTTGCTTAATGGGCAGCCTACATGGAGATTGAAATGGAAGAAAAAAAAAACAACAACAACGTTGAAATTTAACATTAATTAGGGCATATGTGTCCACCACTTTTTCTCTCAATTTTTTTCATTCTTTTTTAATTAAATGACAGAGTTTAGAAAAGAGGAAAAACTAATCAATTGACTTGGATTATTATTGAGTTAAATATTAATGTAATGATACAAACGTTTTCATTAAAGAGCTTTTAACTTAACTGAATCAAGCTGGGTAGTGTCACAAGTTTTAGTATGAAGAGACCGACTGACACTCATAATTATTAATTATTGCATTCACAAACGCATAATTCAGACCCTAATCGAGTAGTTAGAGATGCCAGCAAGCAAAAACAACGTTACTATTGCCTAACTTCTTGACCACGAATGCAATGGGCGACATCATGCTAATATCTAAAGTAAATAGTACTTTCCAAGTGCCCGCACCGATTTTTTGGATGCTTAAAGTTACATTCATTGTTTTAGTAATTTTGTCTTAATTAACTTATAGTAAAACTCTTCTTCAAGAATTTATTCTATTGGATGACTCAGATGCAAAAAAATCACTGGTTCCTGTTTAATAAAATAAGAAAAATGGATAATTTTTCTAAAAGAAATAACTATTATATCAATAATATATATTAGTATTAATATACAAAGTGCTAAAAAAATTATGTTTTTTAAAAGTGTTAAAAAAGAAAGACACAACAAAAGCTATATATTTCACAAAGATTATCGTGTTTTCTAATTGTGTTTCTCATTTATGTATCACCATTTTCACTAAACAACATATTATTTCGTCTTTGCATTCGTCTTGCGGCAATAAAAAGAAAATGTTTGAAAACAATTTAAAAAGGTTAACCCAGGATTTAGCTCACTTGCCACAATAAAGGACTTAAGTTTTTTGTGGGATAGGTTGTGGGTTCAAACTCACACTTCATCAAAATATTTTGGGGCATATGCGAGCTCGTGAAGAACTTGGTGAGAACTCATAATTTTAGCATCCGTGTAGATTCAATTCTGAGAGAGATTAAATATACTTTGATTCGAGGGGGTCGAATATACTTATTCTTTTTACATTGGAGTACGTCAGTAGACCATATCAAAAGCACTGATCGCTCTTTGCACGTCCCATGGTTTACATTGCTGGCCGCGGTAAGAAAGCTGGAGTCTGAAAGTTGAGTTACCATTTTTTTTTTTAAAAAGAAAAGTTGGCCATAGTAAATGAAAAGTATTATTAAATAAAAGTTCACAATAAATACCTCCAACTTGAAATAAAAGTTCATAATCGGATGATACAGTTATTAATTAGCATTTGTCTTAATTTGCTGAAGTGTAAAATCAAATTGCTAAATTTTGAAATTAATATATGATCTAGTTACTTGTAACATTAATTAATATTGTTAAATTACAAATATAAATTTAGTATGAATTATATATTTCATTACGGAAAATTTTGACCACATTATTCATTATTGCCAACTTTAATCAGGATGGTGGCTATGGAGCAAAAAACAAAAATATTGAGTGTGTTGGGGGCAAAAACGACATTGCATAATTAATGTATAATTCGATTTATGTATTGGAATAACATTTATTACTCAATGAGCTATTAATGGAATAATCGGCCTAAAGGAGTCTGGGACCGGCCCACAGGCCAATTTCTCCTACACGGCCGACGAGGCCCATCACCCACGTATAAAAAGGTATTTCCTCTTCATTTGTAAGTAATCTGACTCAAAATTACTCTTACGCATTAATTCAGTATTCGTTTATTGTCTTAACTTCACTCTCGATCACTGTGCTGACTTACGCGTTGGAGGGGCCTCCCTGGGACAACTCCGGAACCCGTCTAACGTTTGTGTGTGTGCAGACAAGTTCCCATTTAAAGAATTTTCAGCTCCAAGAGAAGAAGATTTGGAAGACTTCCCCTCCTTGGGAAGAAGAAGACTTTGACTTTTGTAAGAATCCTTAACTTGGAGTGATTTGCCCTAAAAAGCAGCATCATTTAAGCGTCGTTTGTGGGAACAACCAAAGCACATGAGGATGCAGACCCGATCCCAAGCACGTGAAGCCGGATCTCAAGTTGCTGGCCGTGGGGTCAGAGGTCAACAAGACGAATGGCCGCCTGGAAGACGAGGTATTAAAACTGGAGAATGAAATCTGTAAAGTGAATATTTTTGTGTATCATTAATTGAGTATAGCTTGTACAATAGGTGTATTTATACATTGGAAACCCAAAAACCAAATAACTGAAATATAGTTGAGCTAACAAACTAACAAACTTTTCTAACTACTCTAACTGAATAACTGTTCTAATAAACTGAATGACTATTCTAATAGCCCCCCTCAAGATGGACTGTAAATATTGGGAACAACCATCTTGGAGAGTAAAGCAACAAGGGTAGAAGTTGGAAGGGGCTTCGTGAAGAGATCTGCGAGCTGTAGATGAGAGCGAATGGGCAGGAGTTTAACTGTGTCTTCAATAACACGATCCCGAACAAAGTGACAATCCAATTACATGTACTTAGTACGTTCGTGAAATGTGGGGTTGATTGCAATATGAATTGTGGCCTGATTGTCGCAAAAAAGGGCAACAGGACGAGGTCTTGAAATCTAAAAATCAAGGAGTAACTGATCAAGCCAAATAAGTTCACTGGTGGTGACAACTAGAGCTCGGTATTCGGCTTTCGTGGAGGAACGAGAGACCGTAGTCTGCCTCTTGGGCTTCCAAGTTATAAGGGCATTGCTTAAAAAAATGCAAAGCCTATAGTGGAACGATGTGTATCCGGACAAGAGGCCTAGTCAGCATCGGAGAAAGCTTTCAAATGTAATGATGATTGAGTTGGAAATAGAAGACCCTGACCGGAGACCCTTTAAGGTAACGTAAGTGTGGAAGACAACTTGTAGGTGAGGAGCTCGAGGATGGGCAAAAATTGACTCAGTTGTAGACTACAAATGTAATATCTGGGCGCGTATGAGTGAGGCAAAGAAGACGACCAACCAATCGTTGATAATGAGACCCGTCTTGTAATGCTTCACCCTCTGAAGCTTGTAACTTGATTGTAGGATCCATAGGAGTTGAAACAGGTTTGGCAGCTAGCATACCAGTATCAACAAGTAGTTGAAGAGTGTATTATCGTTGAGACAGTAGAATTCTCTTAGAAAATTTGGCGATCTCCAAACTAAGAAAATACTTAAGATCATCCAAGTCTTTAGTTTTGAACTGAGATTGTGAAAAATATTTCACCAAGGCAATGTAACGAGGAGATGTACCCGTAAGAATAATATCATCAACGTAGAGTAGAAGTGAAACAAAGGAATCACCTGACCCCTTAGTGAAGAGAGAGTAGTTGGATTTGGACTAGGAAAAGCCAAATTGCAGAAGAGTGGCTGAAAATTTAGCATTCCATTGACGTGAGGCTTGTTTGAGACCATAGAGAGATTTATTCAACTTGCACACAAGCTTATGAGGTGAAACAGAGGAAGGCATCATGAGAAACAGGGAGTTGATAACCCAAAGGGATATCCAATGTAGACTTCTTCATACAAGTCACCATTTAAGAATGCGTTGTTCACATCCATCTGGGATAATGACCAACCGAACTGAGCAGCAAGAGCCAACAACAATTTTATAGTGACCAACTTGGCCACTGGTGAGAATGTGTCAAGGTAATCAATCCCCTCTTGTTGATTATAACCCTTGGCGTCCAAACGAGCTTTATACCTTTCGACGGACCCATCAACTTTATATTTAACCTTGTATAACCAACGACAACTAATAGTGTGTTTGCCAGGTGGGATGGAAACAATAGACCATGTATTATTGGCTTCCAAGGCATCAAGTTCATCCTTCATAGCGGAAAGCCACTGTTTGAATTTGACTGCTTGATGGTAAAATTGAGGCTCATAAATGGTGGAAATAGAGAGAACATAGTTTTTGTATGCTGGTGAGAGAGAGTCATATGATAGGACATTAGAAAGTGGGAACAAAGCATTAGAATTGAGAGAGGGAGAATTGTGTAAAAGATTGCAGTGATAATCCTACAGATATGCAGGGGCTTTAGTGGCTCGAGTGGAGCATCTAGGTAGAGGAGACTGAGTAGGATGAACAATGTGAGTAGACTGAGTAGTAGGAGGGATGTCAGGTGGGCTGGGAGGCGCACTGTTGGGAGCACAAAATCGGAAAGAAGTCAAGTAAGGAAGAATGTGTGGTTGTATGGAAAGGAAAAATGGTTGCAAGAAAAACCACATCTTGAGATATAAATGTTTGCCGAGTTTGAATATCCGTGTTTATATCCTTTAACACTAGGAGGATAATTAAGAAAAACACAAGCATGAGCACGTGGTTCAAATTTGGAACGATGAGGTGGAGGCATAAGCTAAACAACCAAATGTCCTTAAGAATGTATAATCAAAGTCATGTGTGTATAATTTTGAGTATGGAGTAGAGTTTTGTATCACCTGGGAGAGGGTTCGATTGATAAGAAATGTGGTTATGAGAATGCAATCAGTCTAATATTCAATAGGGAGTTTGGATTAAAAATATAGAGCTCGAGCAACATTTAAAAGATGTTGGTGTTTGCACTCAACAACCGAATGATGTTGAGGTGTTTCAACACGTGATAATTGATGAAGGACTCCTTTAGCAGCAAAACATTCAGTAAAATGGAGTTCTTTAGCATTATCTAATCTAAACAATTTAAGGGTTGCACTAAACTGAGTAGAAACCATGGCAAAAAAAATTCGGTACAACAAGACCAACATCATCTTTGGAACGTAACAAAAATACCCAAGTAAATCTTGTAAAATCATTCACCAAAGTCAGAAAGTATCGATGACCCGTATAAGAAATGTGTGCAAATGGTCCCCATACATCACAGTGAAAAAGCTCAAATGGAGAAGAGGTTACGTAAGTGCTCAAAGGAAAAGCAAATCGTTTCTGTTTAGCTAACGGGCACATAGAAAATACTCCACAATACTTGTCATGAAATTTGGGCAACTTGTCTTTAATTGAGTGTAAAGACTTCCTAGACGGATGACTAAACCTGGTATGCCAAATGTAAGATGAATCCAATGTAGAGATGGTGTTGATTGCATAACTCGAAGCAGGTGAAAGTGTCACAGAATATATAGACCGTCAAAGTAATCACCCTTGCCAATCATCTTCTATGATAGATTGTCCTGAATGGTGAAGTGAGTGTCTACGAAATTGATCATGTAACCAGTATGATGTAGTAAGGTACTCACTGATAACAAATTATACTTGAACTGAGGAAGATATAAAACGTCCTTACGAATAATCAAAGGACTTCCCCAAGAAACAAACTTCAAGAGAAATGTAATTGGGTAGAATGACAGAGGCAGTGAAAGGACATAATGAAATAAAGGCATGCCGATGACAAAAAATATGCCTTGATGCTCCAGAATCAACAATCCAAAATTGAGAGCTAGATATGCTGGAATCCAAAGGAACCAAGAAACATGTACATACAGAATGAGAGTTGTCATGTGCCTAGGGTTTTGGATCCATAGAGAAGGCTGTCATGCGATTGGAAAGCATGGCGATCAATTGTTGACATTATTGTGGGTTGAGAGATGGTAAATCATCTCTATGGGGATGATGATAGGAAGAACTTTCTCCTGTAGGCTAAATAGATGGGGCCATAACCGGGTTGATAGAAATAGCCTTAGGAATAGGTTTAGGACGTGGTTTATAACCAGGGGATACCCATGTAGCTTGTAACACCTATCAATAGTATGTCCATGAAATTGACAATGAGTGCAAAAAAGCCGATCTCTCTTCTGAGGCTTGGAGGAGGATGAAGAATTAGACAAGTGTGAAGTAGTTGTAGCGTGAGCAAAATTTTGTACAGTAGATGCCAAACTCGGAGTAGAAATGTCAGAGTAAATCTCAATCTTTCTCTTTTATTATTCTTGAGAAATTAAGGAGAAGACACGATTCATAGGAGGTAAAGGATCCAATAGCAAAATCTGACTACGAACTTGAGAACATGAATCATTCAGTCCCATTAAGAAGGCGAGCACATATTCAGATTGATAATATGTAGTTAAATCACGTACACCTCCATAAGTATAGTGACCACACGAACAATTGGAGCAAAAATTGCCAAGCTCTTCCCCAGATAGTTTTAAGTTTGGTAAAATACGTACCGATTGACATATTGTCCTGCATCAAATTCATCAAATCTCGACGCAACTGGAAGAGTCTAGGACCATTACTTTGTTGAAATCTTTCTTGAAGATCGAGCCATATGGATCGAGCAGAACCAGAGAAAATGATGCTGGCACATATCTCATTTGAAACCGAGTGGAGAACCTAGCTAATAACGATGTTATTGTTGTGAGTTCATGATTGCAACAACTGAAGGTCATCGCCAGCTGGTTTTTGCAGAGATCTATCAATAAAGCCCAACTTGTTCAACACTGAAAAAGCAATTTGCATTACATGAGACCAGGACGCATAGTTATCACCGGTTAGGAGTTGAGAAACTATTACCAAACCAAGATTATCTGAGTGATTCAGATAAAAGACGTTTAAAGGATCATCAATGGAAGAATTTAGAATACCCATGGTAAATGGTACGCATAAAATAAGCACTACCATGAGTAGGAATGGAAGAGAAAATCAGAGACGCGAAGAAGAAGAAAAATCTCGTGATACCATATTAGAACTGGAGAAAGAAATATGAGAATTGAATATTTGTGTATCATTAATTCAGTATAGCTTGTACAGTAGGTGTATATCATAAATTGGAAACCCAAAACCCAATTAATCAAAATATAGTTGAGCTAACAAACTAACAAACTTTTCTAACTCGCTCCAATCGAATAATTGTTCTAATAAACTTAATGACTATTCTAATACGAGGGCCAACCCTACTTCTCCTGGAGGAGTGCCGCCCCCTCCACCATATCAATATGCAAGAAGGGTGTCGCCTCCTCCTCCTGGGGGGCTCCGCCTACTGAAGAAATTCGTCTAACTTAGGAAACCCTCAAAGCTCTGCTAGATAAAGTCATGTCCAAAATTCTCTAAGAGATCAAGCTTGGGCGGAGCCACGGGAGGACCGCCCGGGCTCCGCCCTCCACTGAAGACCCTGACTTGGAAGGTCAGAGATGAAGGACGTGGTGAAAATCATGAAGAGCTCCCATTAGCTGAAGAATCTCGAGTTGTACAACCTAGCCATGCTAACTCTAGGGCCACAGTCCTGATGAAAAGAAATCCACTGGCCCCTGCCATCTTGATCGAGCAACTACCTTTGAGAATCAAGACCTCCAATCTCCCAGAGTACGATGAAACTGGATATTCCCAGGAATACTTGGATAAATTCTACGCAAATGCGGATCTCTCTGACATGACAGACGCATCTTTTTGTAAGGTATTCCGTACCACTTTGACTAAGCGAGCACTGACTTGGTTCAATCAGGCTCCCGAGGGATCAATCTCGGGATGGACAAACTTACTCGACGTCTTTACAATAGTTCTCCATCAAACAGAAAGTGCCTCAAGATCATTTATCACCTCTTCCAAGTGAGACAGAAAGAAGGAGAAACGTTGCGGGAGTTTATGAAACGGTTTGTGGAAGCTGATAATGAAGTTTCCAACTTCCAATATGAGACTTTAGCTGAAATACTATAGCAGAATCTTCGCCAAGGATGTCCAAAATAATCCTTGGCCGGGAAACCTCCCTCCAACTTGGAGGAGTTATTAAGTCGAGCAAAGAAGCATATCCGAGTGGAGGGTCCACCAAGCCTGAGCCTAGTACCAAGCCTAAGTCCAGAGAAGATGACAAGAATCAATCTCAGATGGATTCGAGGAAGGAATACGGACCGAGCTACACCCCTCAGAATGTGCCGATAGCAGAAGTATTGATAGCTACCCAGAAGAAGGGGATCATTGATTCGCCGCAGCCATTGAAGAATAATGTCTCACGAACATGCTCTCATTTGTACTACCGATAGGGACAGGGGGCATACTACAAAAGACGGAGCATCATCCGGCCCCTCGGGCCAAAGAACATTTTGAGCAAAAGAGAGAAGCAAAAATATATCCAAGTACGTGAAGCAAGCCCTAAACATGTGGGTTGGAATCAAAGGCAATCCGGAACGAAATAAAACTATCACTACTCATGCATGTGGGGCTCCATCCCCCTTTACAGCATCGGCTCCGCCGGTCTCTTCTCCATCTCCACCACATCACCCCAATGGCTCGATACCGCCGCAAAGTTTAGGATCTACACCAAAATTCGTACAAGTCTTAATTGAATGAACGGAAACTAGAACGAAGAATGAAGATGTAAAGTAACCATGAAGCTTACCACGGCAACGTCAACACAAAGGTGTGTCTCGATATCCTTGAAGGACAGAGATCCAAGGAGAGACTGATCATCCACCGACAGTGCTCCTCTAATGCTGGCATATCCCATGTCAGAATCTATGAAGTCCCAATGGGATTGATTCCCTTCACGGCGGTTCACTCAGCCATAAAAATAACTCAGGGGCTAATGATCCCGAGAGAAACATCACTAGGCTCCGTCCTCGGCCTCTTCCCACCACAAAAGCCAGAAAGATTATGGGGAGTAGGAACAACACCAACACGATCCCTGGAATAAAAATCGGGCACCAATCACTCTCCTGCCGATGAGGGCGCGACCGCTCACCATCACTCTAGGGCAGGGCTGGGCACTCGAGCTCCCGCTAGTAGCAGACATTCCCTTGGCCTTCTCATTCTCCTTCTTTTTGAAGGCCAACTCAACTATACTATAGTTATCCTTTCCTGAAGAATAAACAAGAAGCAGGGTCAAAGAATAGAGACATTCAAATATACAAGTGAAAGCAAAGAACAATGCACGGAAGTAAGACAGTGTTGAGTACCTAAGAAATCCCTAACATTCAGAAGACTTCTTGGCATAGAATAAGGAGTGGAATCCATCTACAGTCGCGGGTATGTCCAACTCCCACATGGCATACTCGTTTCCCCGTATGCACGTGTAAGCTTGGAGAACCATCTATCTGACGCATGCTCCTACTGAGCTGAGGATCTCCACGAGAAAATTATCCGGATGAAGGGTAAAACCAATGGATAAACTGTAAAGATATACTGTAATGAAGCCCTCGGGCGGATGAGTAAGTCTGTTTCCCGATCTGGGAGCCAACATCCAGAACACTAAAGGGATCCCCAAACTCTCTCGCAATCTACGAAGAAATTGAGATGAAACTCTATTGACTAACACTCCCGGGACAACTGCTCGACACCCGAAAGGAGGCCTATGTTGATACTTAGATTGATGGACATCTTTTGACTGTCCCCCTCGGACTCCTCCTCATGAGCCTCTTCACTTGAACTTGAATTTGAATCAAGTTCTACTTCCACCTCACCATCATAACACAACTGATATGCATAAAATATACGTGCATTTAAGGGTTTGAAATGATATATAATTTATGCATTTGCATACATATTTAGTGTAATTTACTTGGTTTCCTTAGAAGGGCATGATACTGCGTATTCTTGTAATGTTTTATAGGAAACGGAGTTTAAACGGAAGGATATTAGTTGAAAAGCCCGGACAAGATCGAAGAGTGCAAAGAGAAGATCGATGAAAATGAGAAAATGGACAAAAACCACTCACACGGTCGGACCATGTGAAGCTCACACGACCATGTGAGATGCAACTGTGATTTTTATACGTTTGTGTGACTTGATTTTCAAAGACATATTACACGACCATGTGAAGTGTTTGGGTGAAAAACATAGATGAAAACAACTTACACGGTCAGACCGTGTGGTTTGCACAAGGGTCGTGTGGTTCGTTTCTGTCTGATTTTGTTATCTTTTTCCCGTCAGAACTCCACAAGTGATCTCTCAAAGCACCAATATAAAGGGACCAAGGCCTCAACGAAGTGAGAACATCTTACATCAATCATACAACATACAACACATCAAAATACATAGGGTTACACAAATCAAAGGTCTTCTAAGAGATGAGGCCCAAGTAAAAAATTTGAAAATATTTTTTCTTTTTAATTTGTTCGATTTCTTTTAAATATTTTTTATTTTATTTTTCATTTTTTTCTTTTTGTTAATAAAATTTTATTGCTTTGGTTCTAACATTGTTTTTGTTGAGTCCAGACAGTACATGATCACGCGTTCCAGATCTGCCCAACCAATACCCATTGATTTGGAAATCGAGAAGACATCGAAACGGTTAAGGAAAATATCTAAACTAATGGCGGATGGAACAATCAAGAATAACGTGAATAACAGGAGGAATGACAAACACCAAGCTGGGGTGGACGGACAAGATTGGATTGTGGAAAGGCCCACGAGAAGGATAGTTAGAGACTACTTCCAGTCGGAGGATAGTCGAACTTATGGGGGTGTGGCCCGTCTGCCAATCAATGAAAACAACTTTGAACTAAAACCCGCATTGATCCATATGGTTTTCCAGAACCAGTTTTGGTGTTGAGTCGTTGAAGATCCTAACGCGCATCTGGCCCAAGTCTTAGAAATCTGCAATACTTTAAAATGAATGGTGTTTCTGAGGACATCATTTGATGCCGCCTTTTCGCATTCTCTCTGCGCGATAAGGCTAAGGGATGGTTATGCTCTCTAACACCAATCGGAGCAGATTGGGCTGAACTAAGTCAGCATTTCTAGCCAAATACTTTCCCCCCAGAAGACGCAGCTTTGAAATCAAAATCACCCAGTTTAGGCAGTTAGTTGTAGAGCCATTATATGAGGCATGGTATAGATTCAGCGAGTTGTTGACGAAGTACCCTCAGCATGGATATCCCGATTACCAACAGGTTCAGTATTTTTATAATGGTTTGAGTGGCAACACTAGAACTATTATAGATGTTTCATCTAGAGATGCACAGCCAGGGAAATATCCAGAGGAGGCACTAGAAATTTTGAGGAGATGACGAATAATGGATACCAGTGGCCATTCGAGAGATCCAATATCCGACGTATGGTGGAGGTCCAGGATGAGAAAGTTGTCATGCTCACATAACAGGTATCCGTACTGAATATGAAACTGGATGCGATGCAGCAAGTGGCTCTTAGAGATCATGCGGTTGTTGAAGAAGAGGCTAATTTTGTGGGATAGCAAAAGAACTTTAACAACAACTATAAAAATAATCAGACACCCAATTACTATCATCCAGGGCTGCAAAACCATGAAAACTTTTCATATGTGAATAACAAAAATGTTTTGCAGCCGCCTCCGAGATTTAATGTGGGTAATCAAGGTAGAGCAGAGTCAAGTGATAATAAAGCATCTGTAGAGGAGATGTTATACTCGATTATCGGAGAAACTAGAGCTAGACTGAATAAGGATGAAGAGAAGGTAGACAGGATTGAGAAACAGGTCCCTAAGTTGAACACAAACGTAAATGCGAGACTGAAATCTTTGGAAACACAAGTTGCCCAAATCGCTACTGCAGAGGGAGGTGAACACCAAAAGGGTAAATTCCCAAGCGATACAAAACTTAATCCGAGAGAACAGTGCAATGCCATTCATCTGATAGATGGTACATAATACGAGGGCACAAAGATTTCAACTGACATAGTTCAATGACAGTGAAAAGAGGAGTCTGCAGTCTGACTGAAGACGAGACATCACGGCAAACTCCGGGTTTAAAAAAAAGGGTGCAAAAATCAGTTCACACGACCGTGTGAAATTTCCACATGGGTTGTGCGAAATGATCAATAGAGACCAGTCACACAGCCGGGCCATGTGAAATTCACATGGTCGTGTGAAAAAGGCAGCAACCAGCAGCATATAACCACACGGCCCGACCGTGCGAGCTCGCACGGGCCGTGTGACCCGGTCAGACGCAATGTTTTCCTTTTATAACTTCAAATACTCAAATCTTATCCCACTTTCTCCTACCCAAACCCTAACACTCAAAATTTCTCTGTAAAATACCCCAACCATCTTCAAAATCTCTTAAAATTTCACTTCAAATCTTACACCACAAATACAAATTCTTCTTCTCCTCAAGAAACCCATCACTAAATTCTTCTAATTCCTCAACTTTCACAAGTTCTCCTTCAAGTTTGGGGATTTTTAATCTTCAAATTTTTTATTTTTATAACTTCAAAACTTCATATATATGGCTTCTACAGGGGGAGAAAGAGGAACTAGGTGGAATACAAAGAGGAGAAGGGAGCCAATTACACTGGAACCCGAACCTGAGCCCCAACCGGTGTATGAGGATCAACCGTAGTTCTCCAATGTCATCATCTTTGGATGAAACACACTTTGGGCTCGATGGGTGGTGCTCAATTTCCGCCATGGATTTACACAAGGTATCCCGATGAACCTTCTCTCGCTAATTTGGGTTTGTTGGAGGATTTTCATTTACGCTTTGGGGCGTATAGATTGGCATGAATTATTGAATGGACATTGGACTACTTATTCAATTTATACGCTTGAATTCTTGGTTAGTTTTGAATTAGTAGTCCGGAAATAGAATTTTATGGGAATTAGATTTCGTTTAGCCAATGAGCCGAGGAGTTATCAATTGATGATTTGAATGCGATTTATAGAACTCCGTAATGGGGTAGAAGAACATGAAGAATTTGATAAGGATAAATTTTGGAGGAGATAATGGGAAAGCGGGTTTATACGACGGTACCTCGAAGGCTTCTAGCATCCGGAACCCCGTATTTTGCTATGTACAACGTGCTTTATCGAAAACGGTGTTCGCAAGGGAAGATAGCAAATAGGCCTTATGGGTAGACGAATTGTTTATTCTTTGGTGTATGGCCTCGGGGATGGAGGTGGTGCCAAATGCAAAAACGATGATAGCATGGCAATTTGATAGAGTAAGGAAGCAAGAACGGAGGGGAATTTTCATTAATGGGCTTATTACTCCTATAGCCGAGCACTTTAATGTGAGCTTTGAGGGGAATGATGAAGTGGATGGAGGGAAATTGATCGATATGACTGTTCTATCCACCATGAAGATGATTCAATTTGATGGACGTGATTATTGGTTGAATCATGCGGATAGAACTAGAGTTGGGCTCCCAAACCCAAATGCTACATACATTAGAAATATGAGTAATTGGTTGATAAGAGGTGATCAGGGCACTGCTACTCAAGAGGAGCAAGATGAGCCTATGCAGGGAATGGATATGTTGGAATCCTCTAGACAAGGGGGTAACTAGCCATGAAACATGAGTGATAGGCTTGAAAGGGTTGAAGCCGATGTGGGCAAATTAATAGATGATACTTATCAGTTGACGGTGACAGTTGATGAGTATCATACCGAAATTTCAAGGTTTGACGCCATCATCCGATAGTAAAGACATGTATGAGATGATGTCTCATATGGATCAATGTCTCACAGGGGCCACTACCCTCCGTCTCTACCACCACAGTGATTTGATAAGTACTTTTTACACATTCCTCTTTATTTTGATAATTTCCTCATATGTTCGGGACGAAGCATATTTTACGTATGGAAGGGGTTGCCAAGAATGCGTAAATTTGTACTGTTGCATTTAGAATTGCATGAAGAGCATAAAATTTGCATACCAAATTCAAAATTTTCGATTTTTTTATTTTTTATTTTAGTACGTTTATCGCTTTAACACGTTTAATTGCTCTCGTGTGATTTGGGATCAAAAAGTCAAAAAAATACTAAAAGCTTCCGTATGATTTTACTATGAGCATTTGAGTTTATGAGATGAAATATTTTTGTGAATAATGTGATGAATTATTGATGAGATATCTTTTACTTGTTTGGCATTAGTTAAGAAAATTGGGTATTTGAGCATGTTGCGAAAAATAAGACTGTGAGCTTTTGTGCCTATAACTGCTTTTAATTATGCAGTCTTATTTTTCTTGAGTGTGTCATTCATAATTAGTAGAACTCTAGAACTTGCTTTGGTATCTTTATTGAAGCCATGTGTGCGTGCAATTTGTGAAAATAATTTAAGGCCATCTTTGTTTAGTTTACTTAGCCTAAAAAGCCTACCTATGAACTCATGATTCTCTAGTTAGCCACTTTGAGGCTTAACTTTATTATTGTTGTTGGAAATTGGTTTGAGAAGTAATGGTTGATACCTAACTTTGACCAATTTTTTAGTGACTACTTATTTAATTTTGGAGGAATTAAATATTAAAATCAAATTCTACGTTTCGAGTAGATGAGTGTGGTATATTTAACTTCTCAAAACCATTTAGTGGTGAGTGAGAAATAAAATCCACAAGATAGTCACTTTGAAATGGGATAATGGATGATGGGAAGGTGAAAAGACACCATCCCACATGGGAATAAAATATTAATTTTATTCAATATATAAGTAAGTGGGTGTATAAGAGTGTGCAAGATGAAATATCTATACACATGTGAGATGTGGTGGGCAAGGCCTCACGCACAAAGCGCGTCCACCCACCGGCGGCGCCGCGCCGGCCGTGGCCGAGCCCGAGCCGAGCCGAACCCGTGCCCGTGCCCATGCCCGTGCCGTGCCCATGCCCGTGTCCGTGTCCCGACCGGATCGGGCCTAGTTTTCACATAAAACATTTGTTTTTTACTTTTTTAAAGGATAAAAACAAACAGTTGCAAGTTAAAAGCTGAAACTGCAGCTTTTAAAGTGAATCAACACAACTCTCCCACTACTTGGAGGTTACAGCATAGTGGAGTGGCCACTACTTGGAGGTTACAGAATAGTGGAGTGCCCACTACCTGGAAGTTAAAGCCATTATCTCTGGAGTTACTGCCCTGCAGTAAAGTGTCCCAAGGCCTGGATGGAAGTCCTATAAATAGGAGCATTGTTGTAGTTCAGATTACACACTTTCATGCTCATTTTCTTTCTTGTACTTGCATAGTGTACTCAGTTTTGCACATTTCAGTTCGAAAGGTGCCTTGTAATTTGCAGTGCTGCTATTACAAGGACGAAACTGTTGTATCTTCGGGGATAACACGTCTGTTCCGTCAGCACTTATACGGGACGTGTTTATCTTGCGGATAGAGTTTTTACTCGCCTCAGCTATTCTGCAATTTTCGATTTCTTTGTAATAGTTTGTTACGCTTCCTTGTAATCCGGTTCTTACGTAAATAAAAACCAAAAATTTCAACAACGCAAGATAAACATCTTTTTGTTTTTAAACGATGGTGTCTACTTCAAGGGTGAATGTTCCTCTTTGCTCACCATCTTTCTGAGAAGCCAAAAAAATTTTCTGGTGCTGATTTCAAAAGATGGCAATCCAAGATGCTGTTTTATCTGACTACGCTGAGCCTCACTAAGTTCATGAAGGAGGATCCACCAGTGGTGGAAGAAAATGAAACCAACAATGAAAAACGTGCTGTCTTTGATGCTTGGGGCCAGGGGTGACTTCTGTGCCGCAACTACGTCTTAAATGGATATCGACTCGCTATACAATGTGTATAGTGAAGTGAAATCTTCCAAAGAGCTCGGGATTCTTTGGAAAAGAAGTCTGCGAATCGAGGACGCCGGTTCCAAGAAGTTCGTGGTTGGCGGGTTTCTAGATTTCAAAATGGTGGATTCTAGAACTGTCATGGATCATGTCACGCCCCAAACGGGACGCGACAAACGATTCACAACTTAAATACAAATGGACTAACAGTCCAGACAATACCAATGAGAACCCAATAAAGCAGAGTCTAAATAGCAAATGAAAATAAATAATGTATACAAGTTATCACTTAAAGTCTACATTCCATCACCAAATTACAATCCGAAATTCAACAAGGTAGTAACTTAACGTCAAAGGGTCATACGCCCCTCAATTACAAACCCGAATTGATTAGGATACAAAAGTCCAACAACAACATAATAAGAAAAGAGTCCGATCAACAACAAGATGCAAGAAATCCAACAAGCGTAGTACAAGGTCTCAATCCAGCGGTTCAAAGATCCCCAAATAAATCCTCATCTAAGGTTAGAAAACAAAGGATGAGACAAAAATCTCAGATGGATGGGGTAATCGTGTGCGAGTGTGGCGTAATATAGTTAATGTGAGAAAGCGATTATACAAAACGCGTGAGTATGATGCATGGTTTCACACACGCTTCACAAGCGTCATGATAAATTATTTAAGTAATATAATTATACGATTTAAGAAAATGTATTTCATGGTCACACAGCACTATGTGATACAAATCAAGACAGGTAGATTGCGTGCGGAAGTGTAACGCCAATCCTATACAAGGCAATTAATGGTTGCGTACGGACTTGTAGCGCCAACCAATGCAAAAATGTAGCGGTTTGCGCGGGGAATGTAACGCCAACCAAAACGGGACGATAACTCGAGAATCGTGTGGATCGGGCAATGATTTCCTTCGTTCTACCTTGTAACTCCCAGTCAAGTATGGTCCAAGACCGCACCTTATCGCTCCGTAGGCAAAGACAAAATCCCGATGAGAGTGGCGAGGCTCGGATCTGTCATAATCATGATTATACCTCGATCTACGACCCGCTTCCCTTGGACAAACTCCGTCCCTCGCGGTTGCGGGATTAGGGCGATGGGGCCGAAGAGTGGAATAGCGGCCGAGCTGCCCATTCCATCCCGACGTATCCATTCCGATCGTGAGCTCGACACACCAAGTTGACTCGGCAGAAAGTAATTACAATTACAAAAATCAACTGAGCAATCGAGTATTATTGATTCAGGGAAGCGATTTAGGAAAATTTTTGGAAAACGCGAGTGGCAATTATGGCGTTGGTGGAGTTTTGGATGAAGATGATTATCGGAAGGATAAGCAACCTTCGATATCTTGAAAGATTGGGTGGAACATAAGTCCCGTTATAGAATCAATTAGCAAGGCGAGGAGGTCGCTCATGATCGGGTATTAATCGGTCAAATTGATCCGATAAGTTAGGGTTTTTGGGAAGGTAAAATATTTAAATTAAATCTCAATTTCAGAGAGTCCAGGGCTATTTTAGTAAAAGAGAAAATAATTTGAGTTAGGTCCTTTATAAAAGAAAAATTGTAATTTAGCCCTGTTTTGTAAAAACCAACACTTTTGGGGTTAAAAATTTAATAATTAAATATCCCGACCTTGAAAAATTATGAGGTCAGTTCCTAAATTCTCCAAATTGTCCAGAGATTCAGGTTTTTAAAGTTTTATGGTCGAGTTTTTATAAAAATCTCATATTGGCCCCAAATTTGTAAAAATTGCCAATTCGGACCTTAAGTTTTAAAAATTCGAACTCACAAACCGAAGGGATTTTAATGTGGTTCCAGTTGGAAAATGTCACTAAGGTTAGTAGAATATTGGGACAAAAGCAGTTTTTAGAAACAATATGCGTAGGTCCTTTAACTTTTGAAAATATCATTTTTGTCCCATTTTAAAATAATTGCCTTTAAGGCTTTTAGGGGTCCAATTGTTATGAAATTTGAACCTTGGGTCCAAAATATAATTAAGTTATAGTTAAGTTAGTATTTCCAGGTGCATGGGCTGCATAAGTCCTGGAAATTTCATTTGGGTCCTCAAGTTTAATATTTTCACATTAGTCCCTCATTTTTAGTAAAATTGTTTTCCAAGCCCTAACCACTTGGATTTTTGGAATACTTTTAAAATATGGGATTCCCAGTAACTTAAAAGTAAAATTTTCAATTTATAAAGTTTAGGTCTGGTACAGTTTTTAAAATTGCAAAGTAGCCCTTAAACTTTCAAAATCTTACAATCTAGTCCTTGGGCTTTTAAAGGTTAATTTTATTTATCTTAAAACTATTAAAACATTATTAAAATGTCCAAAAGTCATTTTTGAACCTGAGTACAGTCCCAAATTTCGAAATTTGCAGAGGGGTCCTTTAACTTTTATTTTCTTGCAATTTAGTCCACCAACTTTCCATTTTTGCATTTTTAAGTCCAAAATTGAAATTTAATCAATTATGCTCGACTTTTCCAGGTTATAAGTCATCCAAAACATAGATTTTAAAGATCATACACATGCATGTCCAATACATACAAGAATTCATCAATTAAAGCATTAAAGTGTACATGCATGCACCTAAAATTCAATAGATAGTAATTTTGAGCAACTCTTGAGAATTTTCATGATTTGATATATAAAATTGACATGCAATACATAGATTATATATATCTCAAGGCTCATGATCAAATTTTCTACATGCATTTTAATAAAACACCTAAAAGTTGGAAAAATAATTTTCCACCCACCTTAATTTTGGAAATTGTGAAATAAAAGGATAATTTCACAATTTTTTTGGATGAGGCTTCTTAGGTCAGCCCCTAAGTCAAGAAAATATCAAAATTTGGAGTTAGAAAAATGAGAGAAAAATTAAGGAGAAAAGAAGGAAATAAGGAAATGAAAAGGACTACACTTTACCTTGTGTAGTAGATGTTTGGAGACTAGTTGAAGCTCAAAATTTGGAAATTTGGTTCAACTCCAAAAATCTCCTAAGGTCAGCCCCTATTTCTCAAAAATGAAAAGGGGTGTTAAAATTTGAAAAAAAAAGGAAGAAGAGTAGGAAAGAAGGGTCTAGTACACAATTCTTACCTTGTAGTCAAATTTTCTCTACTATTTTCTTCTTCAAGCTTGAGGTCCTTCTTCAAAATATTGTCAAGCTCTAACCTTCAAAGTCTTCTAAATGTACCTCCAAAACCAATTTAAACTTAAGTTAAGAAGGTGGAAGAGATGAACAATGTGATATCCAAAAATGGATTGAAGCTAAAATTTCTTACCTTTTATTATAGTGGTTCGATTTTTATGATGTATGAGGAGGAAATTGTTGAATTTTTTCTAAGTATGGAAGAAGAAAGTAAGAAGAAGAGTAGAGAGATGTTGGGAGTTTTTAGAGAGAAGGAGGAGGATTTTTGCAAGACTTAGAACATGAGTTGGTGAAATGAAGAGAAATTTTGTGCAAAAATTGCCATAATGGCCGTGTAGTATGAGAGAGAGGGAGAGGAAATTTTGATCAAATTGTGTCTTGTAATTTGTCTCTTGCATGGAGACAAAAATGCAAGTCAAAGTGTGGGTCAATTTGAATTTGAGAGGAATAAGAAGAATGTTTGTTAAGTGGGAATAAGTTGGGGAAAATAGTAATAAAGAATTGGTGTATAAGATGATGTGTATAATGTTTGAATTAATGATATAATTATACACAAGATGACTAATATATGGTGTATGTGTACAAGAGTTGGATGATATTTTTATCCCAAAATCCATCATGGCCGTCCACTATGAGGGTAAAATGGTAATTCCATATATTTTTTTTTTGTCCCAATTTTGATGATAATAGATGAAATATATCAATCTCCAAAATAATTAGTGATTTCCTTGATCACTTGTAAGTCTCATGATCACTTAATCTAAATCAACATCTTAATTCTATAAGGTAAAAGTCTCTAAAATAAATAGTCTCTTAAAATTCTAAGGTGACTAATAAATACAAAAATAGTAATAATGATCAATCAAGTGATCATAAATGAGGAATAGAATTAATGATGATCATGATCACAAGTGATTAAATAAAATGAAATAAAATACAAAATGTATATATTATTATTAATTACCCGTCAAAATGACGCGATAAAATAGTCGATCAAAAGCTTAAACAACAACAATAAGGTTCAACTAATAGCTTCGAAAAATCGGGGCTTCACATCCTCCCCTTTAAAAGAATTTGGTCCCCAAATTCTCTTGAATAGTTCGGGATATTGATTCCTTATGTCATCTTCCATTTCCCACGCCGCGTCTTCGTCTCGGTTGTGGTTTTGCCACACCACTTTAACCATCGGAATTTCTCTCTTACGCAATTGTCGTATCTGATCGATGATCCCGATTGGCCTCTCGGTGTAGGATAGATTTTCCATTAGAGGAGGAGTATCTCGAGTGATGATATGCTCGGGATCCGTTGATACTTCTTCGCCTCGACACGTGGAATACATCGTGCATTCCTGCATATGGTGCTGGTAACTCGAGTCTGTAGGCTAACTTCCCGATCCTCTGTAAAATCTTGTAAGGCCCAACATATCTCGGACTCAATTTGCCTCCTTTCTTCGGATTGATCAATCCTTTCCGTGGTGAGAGTCTAAGAAATACTTCATCACCGACTTCAAATTCTAAATCCTTTCTTCTCTTGTCCGCGTAACTCTTTTGGCGACTCTGAGCTGTGCGAATCCGCTCCTTGATCAGCTTGACCTTCTCCATGGCCTCCTGAACTAAGTCGACCTTTGGAATCGAGGGCGACTTTCGTTTCTCTTTCGGAGTCCATTGGTCATCAATCTCCCGATGCGGTGGGGATCTACATTTCCGCCCATACAATGCCTCATAGGGTGCCATCCCAATCGTGGCTTGATAACTGTATTGTGGCGAACTCGGCTAATGGTAAGTGCGAATCCCAACTTCCTTGAAAGTCCAAGGTGCAGGCTCGCAACATATCTTCAAGGGTTTGAATTGTTCGCTCGGACTGTCCATCGGTTTGTGGATGTCTTCTTTGTCTTTGAAACTTAGTGAGGTACCCACCCTCGTGCAAGCACTTCCAAAATCTGAGACAAACCTCGGGTCTCTGTCGGATACTATATCGACGGGTACTCCATGCAATCGAATGATTTCTGGATATAAATGCATGTGCAAGTTTCTCGCAAGCTATCGGTTTTCTTGATGGGTAAAAAGTGTGCGATTTCGTGAGTCGGTCTACAACTACCCGATAGCGTCCTGGCCTCTTCTGGTCCTTGGTAGATCCGTCACGAAGTCCATTGTTATATGTTCCCATTTCCACTCGGGAATTCTCAACGGTTGTAGTAAACCAGATGGTCGTTGGTGTTCTGCTTTTACTCGTTGACAAGTCAAACATCTCGCAACGAACTCCGCTACCTGGTTCTTCAGGTTTACCCACCAATAACTTCGTTTCAAATCTTTATACATCTTGTTTCCTCCAGGATGTATAGTGTATTTTGAACGGTGTGCCTCTGTTAGGATTTTATTCCTAATCTGTTCGTCATTTGGTACACACACTCGATTCCGGAACCTGATAACTCCATCTTCAGGTACCGAGAATTCTGATCTTTCTCCTTTAAGTATCTTCTCCTTCAGTTTTTGAAGGTGTGCATCTTTTTCTTGTGCTTCTTTGATCTCACTCAGTAAATTGGGTATAACTGAAATGTTAGCACATGAAATCTGAGTATTGGTTCTCGTCAGATTCCAATTGCTCGCCCTTTAATGATTCCCACTCTCGAATCATAAGTCCGGCTAAGCTCGCCTTTACGCTTAGAGCGTCTGCTACGACGTTAGCTTTTCCGGGATGGTATTGAATATCAAAGTGATAGTCCTCAATCAACTCCATCCATCTCCGTTGCCTCAGGTTGAGATCTTTCTGGGAGAATAGATACTTCAAGCTCTTATGATCCGTGAAAACCGTAAATGTTGCTCCGTAGAGATAGTGTCTCCATTTCTTCAATGCGAAAACTATCGCTGCCAATTCCAGGTCATGCGTTGGGTAATTGGCCTCATACGGCTTGAGCTTTCGTGATGCATAAGCGATAACCTTTCCTTCCCGCATGAGTACGCTCCTAGTCCTTCTTTTGATGCATCATCAGTACGACAAAGTTTTCTCCCCTTTGGAAGGAGCTAAGACCGAGCCGTAGTAAGTCGTTTCTTGACTCTTGAAACTCGTCTCGCACTTGTCGTTCCACTCAAACTTGACTTGCTTCGGGTTAGTCGAGTGAGTGGTCCGGCTATCTTAGAGAAGTCCTGGATAAATCTTCGATAATATCCAAATAGTCCTAGAAACTTCGATTTCCGCTCTGCACGGGTTGTTTCCATTCAACCACCTGCCTGTACCTTCAAGGATCTACCGCAATCCCAGTCGGATACTATATGTCCCAAGAATGCGACTTCACTAAGCCAAAATTCGCACTTGCTGAATTTAGCATACGACCTTATGCTCTCGTAGTGTCTCTAAAACGATTTTCGGTGACGTTCGTGCTCTTCTCTAGACTTAGAGTATACAAGTATGTCATCAATGAATATCACTACGAATTGGTCCAAATAAGGTTGGAAGACTCGATGCATCGTCCATAAATGCCGCTGGTGCATTCGTCGGACGAAAGGCATTACTACAAACTCGTAGTGTCCATATCGGGTTTGAAATGCGCTTTTGGAAATGTCTCCTTCGCGGATTTTCAGTTGGTAATATCCTTGTTGTAAATCAAACTTGAGTACACCGTTGCTCCCTGAAGTTGATCAAATAGTTCCTATCCTCGGGAGAGGATATTTGTTCTTGATGGTCACACTATTAAGTCCACGATAATCTATACATAGTCTTAATGTGCCATCCTTCTTTTTGACGAACAAAGACAGTGTGCTCCCCACGGAGACGTACTTTCGGTCGGATAAATCCCACATCCATCGCTTTTGTAATTGCGTTTTCAACTCTTGTAACTCAAGAGGAGCCATTCTATACGGTGTTCTGGCAATCGGGGCAGTCCCTGGCAACACCTCGATGGTGAACTCGACTTCCCTATCTGGAGGGACAGTGGTGAGTTCTTGTGGAAATACGTCCGTATATGCTGATACTATAGGTACTTGGTTGATTTGTATCTCAACCTTGGGTTTGTTAATTACAAACGCCAAATACCCCTGAGCCCCTCTAGTGATCGCCCTTCTCGCTTTCATTGCTGAAATGATTGGGGCAATCTTAACTCGTGCCCTTCCCGAAATCTCCACTTCGGGTTTTCCAGGTTCACATAGCTTAATGGACTTGTTATGGCAATCCATTTGTGCATGGTGTGCGATAACCGATTCATTCCCAATATTACGTCGTATTCGGATATAGGTAATAAGATCAAATCGGCAGAAAGTTTATCTCAAAGAATCTTAACTTCGCATGCATTATATATAATATCATTATCCGACTCGCACCCATAGGAGTTGACACTTCTAAGCATATAGGCATATGTTCCATGCATGCATGCAGTTTGTGTACAAAATGCGGTGCAACAAATGAATGCGTTGATCCAGGGTCGAACAATATTTTAGCGTAGTGGTTAGATACTAGAAGCGTACCTTCCACCACGTCTGTTGCCTCCGAGCCTCCCGTCCGGCTAGTGCAAATGCTCGGCGGGCATCCTTGCTCGATTACCCCCGGCCGTTTCCGGCTTCGTGGTTGCGTTGGTTTGGATCGGTCATTGTACTGGCAATCTTGCAGTGGTGCGATTACGCCACAAACGCAAAACACCTTCCTTGTTTACGCCAGCTTGTCGGCGATGTCCCGGTTTACGGCAATGCGTACATTCCCGACCTCGCTTTCCTTATCTTGGTCTCTTTCTTTTGTCTGTCCCCGTAACCGGTCCCTTCAAACTTAGCAGCGGTTTAGATGGTCATCCCACACCTGCCTCTTAAAACTGTTCGATGGCCTACTCTGCTGAATCCGTCCAATACGGTTCGATCCCGACTAATGCGGAGAGCTGCCTTTACCGCGTGAGTAGGTTGCCGTTCAACATCGGAATCAAGCTTTCAAGTTCCGTTTCAATCCTCGAGTGAACTTGTAAAGCTTATCCTCTTCAGTACTGATTGTCCCCAGAGCATACTTGGACAATCGGTGAAATTCAGACTCATACTGAGCCACAGTCAGGTTCCCTTGCCTCAATCTATGAAATTCATCCCGGCGTGCTTCCTTCACGACCTGGGGAATATACTGTTCATTGAACTCAGCCAAGAAATTTCCCCATGTTCTGATTACTCGGTCCTGTTCCCATCTCCTTTCAACTGCCCTCCACCAGTCTCTAGCAGCCGATTCCAGACGAAATACAGCGAGTGTGACTCTCTGCTCGTCGGAGTATTGAAGAGCATTGAAGATATTTTCCAACTTCTCTATCCATTCTTCCGCTTTCACATCGTCCGGCTCTCCCAGGAAGGTTGGTGGGTCGAACCGCAGGAATCGCTCCAATGTGCGATCGTTCGCCTCTCGGGCGGGTTCGGGAGCACGGGGTTGAGGCTCTGCCTGTTGCCTCATAAACACCAGTATTTGCTGTAATGCTTGTGCAGTCAGATTGTCTCCTGCAGCAGGTGGAGGAGGTGGTGGTAATTCCGGAGAGGGTACCCGGTCCCCGGTACATCGTCGTCTCCTCGTGGAACGCAACGAGGTCTCCCACGTCTCGATGTTCTGCCATTCTGTATCTTGGAGCGTTAGTTGCGATTTGCGAGTAAATGAATACAATAATTATTCGCGTAAAGTAAAAGATATCGCAGGGAAAGTAACATCAACACAAGACACTGAATAAATGGCAAAAGGCATATCCATTAATATAAAATTGAATACACCCAAAGTACATCAGCAGAATACTAAGTCAGATACATGGAATCAAAATACATCCGAATCTAGTACAATAATGAAAGGTACAACACTGGATTACACAGCTACAACAACAAAAGTACAATAGAAAATCTGCTAGCTAATCAGTGAGATCGCCATCATCATCGCTCGCAGCTATGTCTAGGATCGGGGCTGGGTCGGGTTGAGGCGGCGCCTCAACCTCTGGCCAATCCACAAAGTCCAACCACTGCTCAAATCCCTGAGCCTCATCGAGTGGAGCAGCCTCCGGCTCTCCAATGTCGACTGGATCCTCCTCGGGATCCTCCTCGGGATCCTCCTCGGGGTCCTCCTCGGGATCAGGTACAGGTTCCGCCTCGGGCGGTGGCAATGGCTGAGCATTAGCTGCTAAAGCAGCCTCTAGTGCGGCGTCCCTCTGAGTTAGGGCCTGTGTAAGGTCCTCAATGACTGTCATCTGCTTGATGAGGGTCTCCTCCAAGCGATCGGCAGTACTACGGGATAGACGGGCATCAATCTCCCATTTCGGCGGCATCGCCGCCGTCCTCTTCATTTTCTCCCGCATGTTATCCAGGCGCTCCTGGATACTTTGTATTTGGTCCTCCCGCGCTCTTATGGTGTTATCGCGGTCCTTGATGACAGTGGTCAGTTCGTTCTTCTCATCTTGGCTTATCGCCAAGCGCTGAGTCAGGTCTCTGTTGCGTTGGCGCTCTTGGGCTAGTTCTCGTGGTCGTGCGTTCGCTTTCCCGGTGCCAATGAATCATCGAGTGCCGGTAATATTCCCGCCAAAGACGGGCATGGAATACATCCCACCACGTAGGCGGCGTCGGCTCCATCCCGATAAAACAAACTAAGGCGGATCACCAAAGGTAGAGGAAAGATAAGAAAGAATAAGGAAGAACGAGTAAGGAAATCAGTCAAAATCAACTAAGTCAAGACAAGTATGATTATGAATCTCAAAGTATGCATTCTAACTTAGTTCAAATATCAATAAGACGGTTCTATGCCAATTTGAAATTGATTTCACACTTAATGAGTCAAGTCGCGGTACTACCCAAAACACCATCGGGTCCTATCCTGGTCACTCGGTGTAAGTTTCCATCTTACTAGCCGAGCTCGATACCACTCTTCTTTATCACGCCCCAAACGGGACGCGACAAACGATTCACAACTTAAATACAAATGGACTAACATCCGGACAATACCAATGAGAACCCAATAAAGCAGAGTCTAAATAGCAGCGGAAATAAATAACAGATACAAGTTATCACTTAAAGTCTACATTCCATCACCAAATTACAATCCGAAATTCAACAAGGTAGTAACTTAACGTCAAAGGGTCATACGCCCCTCAATTACAAACCCGAATTGATTAGGATACAAAAGTCCAACAACAACATAATAAGAAAAGAGTCCGATCAACAACAAGATGCAGTAAATCCAACAAGCGTAGTACAAGGTCTCAATCGAGCCGCTTCAAAGATCCCCAAATAAATCCTCATCTAAGGTTAGAAAACAGTGGGATGAGACAAAAATCTCGATGGATGGGGTAATCGTAATGCGTGTGGCGTAATATAGTTAATGTGAGAAAGCGATTATACGAAAAACGCGTGAGTATGATGCATGGTTTCACACACGATTCACAAGCGTCATGATAAATTATTTAAGTAATATAATTATACGATTTAAGAAAATGCTCATGGTCACACAGGCACTATGTGATACAATCAAGACAGGTAGGATTGCGTGCGGAAGTGTAACGCCAATCCTATACAAGGCAATTAATGGTTGCGTACGGACTTGTAGTGCCAACCAATGCAAAAGCAGTAGCGGTTGCGTGCGGGAATGTAACGCCAACCAAAACGGGACGATAACTCCAGAATCGTGTGGATCGGGGCATTCCTTCGTTCTACCTTGTAACTCCCGGTCAAGATGGTCCAAGACCGGCACCTTATCGCTCCGTAGGCAAAGACAAAATCCCAAAGAGAGCTGGCGAGGCTCGGATCTGTCATAATCATGATTATACCTCGATCTACGACCCACTTCCCTTGGACAAACTCCGTCCCTCGCCATTGCGGGATTAGGGCGATGGGGCGGAAGAGTGGAATAGCGGCCGAGCTGCCGGTTCCATCCCCCGACGTATCCATTCCGAGTCGTGAGCTCGACACACCAAGTTGACTCGGGCGGAAAGTAATTACAATTACAGTGATCAACCAGCAATGAAAGTATTACAGATCTAGTTAGCCACTTTGAGGCTTAACTTTATTATTGTTGTTGGAAATTGGTTTGAGAAGTAATGGTTGATACCTAACTTTGACCAATTTTTAGTGACTACTTATTTAATTTTGGAGGAATTAAATATTAAAATCAAATTCTACGTTTCGAGTAGATGAGTGTGGTATATTTAACTTCTCAAAACCATTTAGTGGTGAGTGAGAAATAAAATCCACAAGATAGTCACTTTGAAATGGGATAATGGATGATGGGAAGGTGAAAAGACACCATCCCACATGGGAATAAAATATTAATTTTATTCAATATATAAGTAAGTGGGTGTATAAGAGTGTGCAAGATAAAATATCTATACACATGTGAGATGTGGTGGGCAAGGCCTCGCGCGCACCCACCCGGCCGCGCCGGCGCCCGGGCCGTGGCCGAGCCCGAGCGAGAGCCCGAACCCGTGCCCGTGCCCATGCCCGTGCCCGTGCCCATGCCCGTGTCCGTGTCCCGACTGGACTGGGCCTAGTTTTCACATAAAACATTTGTTTTTTACTTTTTTAAAGGATAAAAACAAACAGTTGCAAGTTAAAAGCTGAAACTGCAGCTTTTAAAGTGAATCAACACAACTCTCCCACTACTTGGAGGTTACAGCATAGTGGAGTGGCCACTACTTGGAGGTTACAGAATAGTGGAGTGCCCACTACCTGGAAGTTAAAGCCATTATCTCGGGAGTTACGCCTGCGATAAAGTGTCCCAAGGCCTGGATGGAAGTCCTATAAATAGGAGCATTGTTGTAGTTCAGATTACACACTTTCATGCTCATTTTCTTTCTTGTACTTGCATAGTGTACTCAGTTTTGCACATTTCAGTTCGAAAGGTGCCTTGTAATTTGCAGTGCTGCTATTACAAGGACGAAATCAAGTTGTATCTTCGGGGATAACACGCCCATTCACAAGACTTATACGGGGCGTGTTTATCTTGCGGATAGAGTTTTTACTCGCCTCAGCTATTCTGCAATTTTCGATTTCTTTGTAATAGTTTGTTACAGTTCCTTGTAATCCAGTTTACAGAAATAAAAACCAAAAATTTCAACAACGCAAGATAAACATCTTTTTTGTTTCTGTAAACGATGGTGTCTACTTCAAGGGTGAATGTTCCTCTTTTCCTCAAGCTCTTTCTTTGAGAAGCAAAAAAATTTTCTAAGTGCGATTTCAAAAGATGGCAATCCAAGATCTTTTTTTTTTATCGACTACGCTGAGCCTCACTAAGTTCATGAAGGAGGATCCACCAGTGGTGGAAGAAAATGAAACCAACAATGAAAAACGTGCTGTCTTTGATGCTTGGGGCCAGGGTGACTTCCTGTGCCGCAACTACGTCTTAAATGGACTGTCTGACTCGCTATACAATGTGTATAGTGAAGTGAAATCTTCCAAAGAGCTCTGGGATTCTTTGGAAAAGAAGTACCGAACTGAGGACGCTGGTTCCAAGAAGTTCGTGGTTGGCAGGTTTCTAGATTTCAAAATGGTGGATTCTAGAACTGTCATGGATCATGTCACGCCCCAAACGGGACGCGACAAACGATTCACAACTTAAATACAAATGGACTAACAGTCCAGACAATACCAATGAGAACCCAATAAAGCAGAGTCTAAATAGCAGCGGAAATAAATAATGATACAAGTTATCACTTAAAGTCTACATTCCATCACCAAATTACAATCCGAAATTCAACAAGGTAGTAACTTAACGTCAAAGGGTCATACGCCCCTCAATTACAAACCCGAATTGATTAGGATACAAAAGTCCAACAACAACATAATAAGAAAAGAGTCCGATCAACAACAAGATGCAGTAAATCCAACAAGCGTAGTACAAGGTCTCAATCCAGAGTTTGTTCAAAGATCCCCAAAAAATCCTCATCTAAGGTTAGAAAACAGCGGGGATGAGACAAAAATCTCGATGGATGGGGTAATCGTGTGCGAGTGTGGCGTAATATAGTTAATGTGAGAAAGCGATTATAAAAACGCGTGAGTATGATGCATGGTTTCACACACGATTCTCACAAGCGTCATGATAAATTATTTAAGTAATATAATTATACGATTTAAGAAAATGCACTCATGGTCACACAGGCACTATGTGATACAATCAAGACAGGTAGGATTGCGTGCGGAAGTGTAACGCCAATCCTATACAAGGCAATTAATGGTTGCGTCACGGACTTGTAGCGCCAACCAATGCAAAAACAGTAGCGGTTGCGTGCGGGAATGTAACGCCAACCAAAACGGGGCGATAACTCGAGATCGTGTGGATCGACAAAATATTCCTTCGTTCTACCTTGTAACTCCCGGTCAAGTATGGTCCAAGACCGCACCTTATCGCTCCGTAGGCAAAGACAAAATCCCGAGAGAGCCGGGCGAGGCTCGGATCTGTCATAATCATGATTATACCTCGATCACTACGACCCGCTTCCCTTGGACAAACTCCGTCCCTCGATTGCGGGATTAGGGCGATGGGGCGGAAGAGTGGAATAGCGGCCGAGCTGCCTTGTTCCATCCCCGACGTATCCATTCCGAGTCGTGAGCTCGACACACCAAGTTGACTCAGGCAGGAAAGTAATTACAATTACAGGCAGTCAACCAGGCAGTCGAGTATTATTGATTCAGGGAAGCAGTTTAGGAAAATTTTTGGAAAACGCGAGTGGCAATTATGGCGTTGGTGGAGTTTTTGGATGAAGATGATTATCGGAAGGATAAGCAACCTTCGATATCTTGAAAGATTGGGTGGAACATAAGTCCCGTTATAGAATCAATTAGCAAGGCGAGGAGGTCGCTCCGCGATCGGGTATTAATCGGTCAAATTGATCCGATAAGTTAGGGGTTTTTGGGAAGGTAAAATATTTAAATTAAATCTCAATTTCAGAGAGTCCAGGGCTATTTTAGTAAAAGAGAAAATAATTTGAGTTAGGTCCTTTATAAAAGAAAAATTGTAATTTAGCCCCGTTTTGTAAAAACCAACACTTTTGGGGTTAAAAATTTAATAATTAAATATCCCGACCTTGAAAAATTATGAGGTCAGTTCCTAAATTCTCCAAATTGTCCAGAGATTCAGGTTTTTAAAGTTTTATGGTCGAGTTTTTATAAAAATCTCATATTGGCCCCAAATTTGTAAAAATTGCCAATTCGGACCTTAAGTTTTAAAAAATTCGGAACTCACAAACCGGAAGGGATTTTAATGTGGTTCCAGTTGGAAAATGTCACTAAGGTTAGTAGAATATTGGGACAAAAGCAGTTTTTAGAAACAATATGCGTAGGTCCTTTAACTTTTGAAAATATCATTTTTGTCCCATTTTAAAATAATTGCCTTTAAGGCTTTTAGGGGTCCAATTGTTATGAAATTTGAACCTTGGGTCCAAAATATAATTAAGTTATAGTTAAGTTAGTATTTCCAGGTGCATGGGCTGCATAAGTCCTGGAAATTTCATTTGGGTCCTCAAGTTTAATATTTTCACATTAGTCCCTCATTTTTAGTAAAATTGTTTTCCAAGCCCTAACCACTTGGATTTTTGGAATACTTTTAAAATATGGGATTCCCAGTAACTTAAAAGTAAAATTTTCAATTTATAAAGTTTAGGTCTGGTACAGTTTTTAAAATTGCAAAGTAGCCCTTAAACTTTCAAAATCTTACAATCTAGTCCTTGGGCTTTTAAAGGTTAATTTTATTTATCTTAAAACTATTAAAACATTATTAAAATGTCCAAAAGTCATTTTTGAACCTGAGTACAGTCCCAAATTTCGAAATTTGCAGAGGGGTCCTTTAACTTTTATTTTCTTGCAATTTAGTCCACCAACTTTCCATTTTTGCATTTTTAAGTCCAAAATTGAAATTTAATCAATTATGCTCGACTTTTCCAGGTTATAAGTCATCCAAAACATAGATTTTAAAGATCATACACATGCATGTCCAATACATACAAGAATTCATCAATTAAAGCATTAAAGTGTACATGCATGCACCTAAAATTCAATAGATAGTAATTTTGAGCAACTCTTGAGAATTTTCATGATTTGATATATAAAATTGACATGCAATACATAGATTATATATATCTCAAGGCTCATGATCAAATTTTCTACATGCATTTTAATAAAACACCTAAAAGTTGGAAAAATAATTTTCCACCCACCTTAATTTTGGAAATTGTGAAATAAAAGGATAATTTCACAATTTTTTTGGATGAGGCTTCTTAGGTCAGCCCCTAAGTCAAGAAAATATCAAAATTTGGAGTTAGAAAAATGAGAGAAAAATTAAGGAGAAAAGAAGGAAATAAGGAAATGAAAAGGACTACACTTTACCTTGTGTAGTAGATGTTTGGAGACTAGTTGAAGCTCAAAATTTGGAAATTTGGTTCAACTCCAAAAATCTCCTAAGGTCAGCCCCTATTTCTCAAAAATGAAAAGGGGTGTTAAAATTTGAAAAAAAAATAGGAAGAGTAGGAAAGAAGGGGTCTAGTACACAATTCTTACCTTGTAGTCAAATTTTCTCTACTATTTTCTTCTTCAAGCTTGAGGTCCTTCTTCAAAATATTGTCAAGCTCTAACCTTCAAAGTCTTCTAAATGTACCTCCAAAACCAATTTAAACTTAAGTTAAGAAGGTGGAAGAGATGAACAATGTGATATCCAAAAATGGATTGAAGCTAAAATTTCTTACCTTTTATTATAGTGGTTCGATTTTTATGATGTATGAGGAGGAAATTGTTGAATTTTTTCTAAGTATGGAAGAAGAAAGTAAGAAGAAGAGTAGAGAGATGTTGGGAGTTTTTAGAGAGAAGGAGGAGGATTTTTGCAAGACTTAGAACATGAGTTGGTGAAATGAAGAGAAATTTTGTGCAAAAATTGCCATAATGGCCGTGTAGTATGAGAGAGAGGGAGAGGAAATTTTGATCAAATTGTGTCTTGTAATTTGTCTCTTGCATGGAGACAAAAATGCAAGTCAAAGTGTGGGTCAATTTGAATTTGAGAGGAATAAGAAGAATGTTTGTTAAGTGGGAATAAGTTGGGGAAAATAGTAATAAAGAATTGGTGTATAAGATGATGTGTATAATGTTTGAATTAATGATATAATTATACACAAGATGACTAATATATGGTGTATGTGTACAAGAGTTGGATGATATTTTTATCCCAAAATCCATCATGGTCGTCCACTATGAGGTAAAATGGTAATTCCATATATTTTTTTTTGTCCCAATTTTGATGATAATAGATGAAATATATCAATCTCCAAAATAATTAGTGATTTCCTTGATCACTTGTAAGTCTCATGATCACTTAATCTAAATCAACATCTTAATTCTATAAGGTAAAAGTCTCTAAAATAAATAGTCTCTTAAAATTCTAAGGTGACTAATAAATACAAAAATAGTAATAATGATCAATCAAGTGATCATAAATGAGGAATAGAATTAATGATGATCATGATCACAAGTGATTAAATAAAATGAAATAAAATACAAAATGTATATATTATTATTAATTACCCGTCAAAATGACGCGATAAAATAGTCGATCAAAAGCTTAAACAACAATAAGGTTCAACTAATAGCTTCGGAAAAATCGGGGCTTCACAGATCAAGCTAAAGAATTGCAGTTAATTATGCACGATATTCGTGCAGAAGGAATGCAATTGGATGAAGCTTTCCAAGTGGCGTGCATGATTGAAAAGTTGCCACCTGGATAGAAAGACTTCAAAAATTATTTGAAGCACAAGCGAAAAGAAATAAATCTTGAAGATCTAATTATGCGTTTACGAATTGAGGAAGGTAATCGCAAATTAGATTCAAGGATTGAAAAGGGTGCTGTTGATGCAAAGGCGAATTTGCTAGAACATGGCAGTTCTAGTAACAGCAGCAAAAAGAAACGTGACAATAACAACAACAACTACAAGGGAAAGAAGCCTGTAAACAAAAAGTCGTTTACAGAAATTGTCTACATTGTGGAAAGCCCAACCACAAGGCTAAGGACTATCGGCTTCCTAAAAAACCAAAATATAGACAGCCTAATGCTAATGTGGTTGAGCACAGTGGTATGATCCAAGATCTGACTGATATGGATTATCCACAAGGTTTGAAGCCGTTGTGTTTGAAGCCAATATGGTGGATAACCCAAGGGAGTGGTGGATAGATACCGGGGCTACTCGTCACATTTGTGCCGATAAGGAGATGTTCTCCTCCTACACTCCGATTAATGGAAGGAAGTTGTTCATGGGGAACTCTTCGACTTCCAACATCGTTGGGCTTGGAAAGGTGGTGCTCAAGATGACTTCCGGGGAGGAGCAGTATCATGGAAATCCACTAAGCAGACTTGTATAGCTAGATCCACCATGGAATCTGAGTTTATAGCTTTTGATAAAGCTGGGGAAGAAGCTGAGTGGCTTCGTAATTTCTTAGAAGATATTCCATGATGGAAAAAGCCAGTGCCTCCTGTGATTATTCACTGTGATAGTCAAGCTACTATAGGGAGAGCACAAAGCAATATGTATAACGGTAAGTCTAGACACATCCGTAGTAGACATAATACCGTAAGACAATTGATCTCTAATGGTGTTATATCAATTGACTATGTGAAGTCAAAGGATAACATAGCGGATCCGCTCACGAAAGGGCTTAACAGAGATCAATTGAGTAAATTGCTAGAGGGAATGGGATTAAAATCCACAATTTAAAGAATGATTAAAGTGGTAACCCAACCTTGGTGACTGGAGATCCCAAGAACTTGGTTCAATGAGAAAACTAAGCTTTAAAAGTTCAGTTAAGCACTTGTAAATCAGTTAACCCATCCCTAGAAGTTAAAGCCATTATCTCGGAGTTCGCCTGCGAAGAAAGAGTCCCAAGGCCTGGATGAAAGTCCTATAAATAGGAGCATTGTTGTAGTTCAGATTACACACTTTCATACTCATTTTCTTTCTTGTACTTGCATAGTGTACTCAGTTTTGCATATTTCAGTTCGAAAGGTGCCTTGTAATTTGCAGTGCTGTTATTACAAGGACGAAGTGTTGTATCTTTGGGGATAACACGTCTATTCCGTCAGCACTTATACGGGACGTGTTTATCTTGCGGATAGTGTTTTTACTCGCCTTAGCTATTCTGTAATTTTTGATTTTTTTGTAATAGTTTGTTACAGTTCCTTGTAATCCAGTTTACAGAAATAAACACCAGAAATTTCAACAATTGTTAGCCACATTTTGATCTTTAAATTTGAAACATGATTTTTATCCCCAAAACTACTTGAGCTTAATGAATAGTTTTGGGGAGATGTTGTGAAATTGTGAAAAGAGAGAAAAGTTGGCGAAAGAATAAGGGATGAGCGATCTTGGGTAAAGAAAAGAATAATGAAGCTCTATAAAGAAAGAAAAATCTCTGGAAAAAAATAGAAAAATCGAGCAAAAGAGAGAAAAGAAAAAAAAATCTGGAAATTGTGAAAAGCTTAAGGCAAAAGAAAAGAAGGCAAATGACCTAAGAATGAAAAGGATGAAAAATGGTGGAGTTGAGTTGGAAAAGAAAAATATCTTGAAAGAATGATTTTTAGATAAAATGGGTTGGTGAATTGAAAGTCTGTGTGCTTAAATTCTATTTAGGGGTGATCACGGTGCGGTTTTAGGGTTTTTTGAATAAATTTCAAACCGAATTGGTATAAGCGGTTTGGTTGAATAATATTTTTAAATCGCGGTTTTATGAAGTAAAACCGAAGGTGCGGTTTGAAGCGGTGGCGGGCGGTTTTGTGGTTTTAATTAACAAAATATTATATAATTGATAAATTAATATTATTTTGTTATGATCTTTTAAAGAAAAAGCCAAAGAAAAATATTATAATTGAAAAGTGATTTTTTTAAACAAGGTGTATTTTGCGAATAAAATGCACATTGCAATATCTTTTATTTCAGTTACATTTAATATATAATGCAATATAATGTTGTTATTGAATAATACATCTGTAAATAATAATTTTGATAATGTTTAACTAATTGTGCAGTTAGAGTGGTTAGGAAATTGTTGAGAGCAGTGCACATTAGTATTGGTGTATAAATACATCCTTCATGTGTAAATTACAATAATAGTACAAAATGAAATCTATCATATTTTCTCTCTCCATCTTTAGCTCTTAACAGTTATTCATATATTGATGCATAACATATTGCATTGTAATAACATTAAAAGAATATAAAATGCATTATAATTTAGTATACAAAGTGCGAAGGTAATTATATTATTCATATAATTAGTTCTTAATATATTTATTGTCTAACTATTTAACTAAAGACTAAAGAACAATATTTTATTTTACCCTCAATTATAGAGTTGCGGTGCGGTGCGGTTTTGGCGGTTTTTCAAAATCTAAAACCATAACCGCACCAACAATGCGGTGCGGTTTCTATCTATCATTTTAAATCGCGGTTTTTATCATAAATTATTATGAACGGTGCGGCTTGGTGTGGTTCGGGCGGTCCGGGCGGTTTTTCTAAATTTATGATCACCCCTAATTCTATTTGCTCAAGTCAAGTTACTTAATCCAAATTTTCCCTATCCTTACCAAAAAGCCTACCTTACAACCAAATGGAAAGTCATTTTTGATTCTTAAATTGTGGACACTAAAGTGGTAGAGATGTTAGACGGTTTGCAAGCCTATAGTAGTTCTACATTCATTGAATTGATTTTGAGCGCAAACACTTTTGATACACTTTGAGAGATGAGTGATACACTACTTACTTGTGAGTCACAATGTCAAGTACCTAAAAGAGTATTAATTATGCCGAACTTGTGATTGATGACTTCTTGATAATAAATTGCATGGTTTACTTAGATATGGAGTCAAATGAGATCGAATGTTTAGTGTTCTTGTGTGTTCTTTGTACATCTTGAGATTATTTCTTAATTTGCTCGAGGGCGAGCAATGGTTTAAGTTTGGGAGATTTTGATATGTGTAAAATATACTTGCATTTAATGGTTTAAAATGATATATAATTGATTAATTTGCACGCATATTTAGTGTAACTTGGTTTCCTTAGAAGGACATGATACTGCGTATTCTTGAAATATTTTACAGGAAATGAAGTTTAAATGAAAATATATCAGTTGGAAGGCCTAGACAAGATTGAAGAATACAAAGAGAAGATCCAAGAAATGGAAAATGTGGACAAGAACCACTCATAGGGTCGGACCGTGTGAAGCTCACACGATCGTGTGAGATGCAACCATGTGATTTTTCCACGTTCGTGCGACTTGATTTTCATATACATGTTACACGACTAGACCGTGTGAAGATGGCATGACCGTGTGAAGTGTTTGGGTGAAAAACAGAGAAGAAAATAACTTACACGGTCAGACCGTATGGTTTGCACATTGGTCATGCAGTTTATTTTTGTCTGATTTTGTTATCCTTTTCCCGTTAGAACTCTACAAGTGATCTCTCAAAGCACCTATATAAAGGGACCAAGGCCTGAACAAATTGAGAACATCTTACATCAATCATACAACATACAACACATCAAAATACATAGGGTTACACAAATCAAAGGTCTTCTGAGAGAGGAGGGCTAAGCTCCTTGAACCATGTTTTCTAGACAGAATCCACAACGCATGAGCGACATCTCACAGATCCGTCAACAGATCGACTTGTTGCCACCACGGATAATCACGTTCCTCATTCAGCGGCAAGAAAACTCCCGGATCTAGGAGGAATATCGAAATCCACGCAAAGGTGAAAATAGAATAACGAACCGGACCGAACGTCCGGTGACGCTTGGCCTCGAGCGGAATTGAAGATAGGTTGGAATCAAAATCCGACTAGAGATGTGTGAAAACTCCAAAGAAGACGGAGAAACGTGGTAAGAATAATGGATTGGGGGGCTTGGGTCGCCCTCCAGGGCGTGCCCTTGCGGCCGCCCCTAGAGGGCGCCCTTGCCCACTCCGGGGAGGCACCCCAAGGGGCCCTCGCCCCTCTCTCGGGCTCTCATCTCTCTCCGCATTTGATGCACTCCACTCCTCACTCCAACTCTCCATGAGCACTCTCCTCAACTTTCAAGAAACTTTTACTAAGTGTTCTACCAAGCACGAAGTTCTAAGTTAAAGAATAGAGATAAAAATATTACCTTTGGAAGACATGCACAATGCTCTCATCCCAAGTGTGTCTTTGTGTAAGAATGGTCAAAGATTCTCCAAGACAAGACAAGATATAGAACAAGACAAGCCAGACACGGTATCAGTATTAGCTCCCGCACTATTATATTCTCCCCTAGCACCGGAGCAGGGGGCTTATGTTGGGGGCAAAAATGACATTTGATAATTAATATATAATTCGATTTACATATTGGAATAATATTAATTTCTCAATTGGGCTATTAACGGAATAATTTCTCCTACACGGCCCACGAGGCCCATTACCAGGTATAAAAAGGTCCATCCTTTTCATTTGTAAGTAATCTGACTCATAATTACTCTCGCGCATTACTTCAATATTTGTTTACTATCTTAATTTCTCTCTCGATCACTATGCTGACTTGAGCGTCGGAGGGGCCTCTCTGGTACAACCCCAGAGCCCATCTAATTTTTGCGTGTGTACAGGCAAATTCCTTGAAAAGTTTAACTTTCCCCCTGGGAAGAAGAAGAGTTTAACTTTTGTTAGAATCTTTGACTTGAGTGATCTGCCCTGAAAAGCAGCATCGGGGAGGAAGAATCTATTTTTTCCTTTAAAATAATGGAAACATAATTTTTATTTATTTTAAGGGGGGCAAAATTGTAAATCTGATCATTGTATTGCTTGTATTATGGATTCTGAAAACTAATCTTGATGGACCTAAATAATGTATTGTTAAATCTCACATGTTGCCTTCTCTAATATTAATTTCAAATACTATTTAAACATATTTTTTATTTAAATCTACTTTAATTAAGCAAATTAATCTATAGCAGAATGCACAATAGAAAAATATAATTTTAAAAATATACAGAAATGACATTAATACTTCTAAATAAATAATTTTATTTTACTATCATTATGTATGTAAAATATATATTCTGATATTCAATAAGAACTAAATTGAGCGTCATTTTAGTGGAAATAATTTATTCATATTTATAAGTATTTCTGCCATACAAGACGTGGGTATGTAGATCAAATATATTAACTAGTCTAAAAACTAATTTGTAAAACAAAAAACAAATATTATAAATTATAGAACAAAATATCTTATAAATACTATAAGGAAAATATTATAATTTAACTTATCTTTTATTTAAGATGAGTCTTTGAAAGAAATTAATCTTAATTCAATTTAAAATTAAGGAATCGCTAAGTACATTATTAATAACATTAAATTAAATTAAATAACTATGTCATATAAATTTATATTAAATTATTTTAGAAAGCAAATTTTGGATCTACATCTTTTTTTGTTTTACCATTATAATGTTCTTAGTTACAATATATTAATTTGATTATAAATCATATGATTAAACAATAAAAATTTAAATTATTATAAACTATAAAAAAAATTTCTTTAAATATGAAACATTTGATTGGGTGAATGTGAATTATATCTAGGGTTGGTCTCATGTCAGACGTCTAATAGATCTAATTCGTTAGACGGATCCAAATACCTGGTCCGCGGTCAATACGCCTATTGACCCGCACAATCACTAACACCACAACAACAACATCCATTGGTCGCTACTAATACTTTTTAGGAGGGATACTAATACTTTTTGGGAGGACTCCTAATACTTTTTCAGGAGAAATACTAAAATACCTTTAATTGAAAAACCTAGTACTTTTCAATAAGATTATTAATACGTTTTAGGGGGAATACTAATACTTTTCCGGAGAACAACCAATACTTTCAATGAGGTTTACTAAAAAACGATTACTAATGCTTTTTCAGGGGATTGCTTGATACTTTTCAACAGAAAAACTAATACTTTTGATGATTGCCTAATATTACGTCACTGCCTAATACTTTTTAATAGGATAATTAATACATTTTAGGTGGATTACTAATACTTTTGAGGCAAAAAAATCAATATTTTTCATGAGGGCTATTAAAAATATTGTTCAATGGCATTACTAATACTTTTTGAATATAGTACTAATATTTTTCAAATTTACTACTAATACTTTTCAAAAGAAAAACTAATACCTTAAAAGGACCCTAATATTACAAAAATACCACCAGTCCGGAGATCCTATGGCACCACCCTAGAATAATACAAAAATATCACCAGTGCATGAAATTACAAAAATAGCCCGGGCCGGGTCGAATCCGTCTAACGGAAAAGACCTGTTAGACGGTCTAACTCAAGTCTTTGTCTTGTATCTTTGTAGAACATGTTAGTCTATAAGAAAGTAACAGTTTAAAAAATGTTTTAACTACCTAAAGTTGAATTATTTTTTACTACCTCTAATTTTGAATATTTAATAAATTATATTTTCAATATAATTAATAATAAAGTTATTCCAAATTCCAATATTTTTTGATGTTTATAAAGGTGAACAATTTTTCAAAATTACTAAAAGGAATTAAACAAAAACTATATTTTATATTTAGCAAAGCCATTTTAAGGGAAAATAAAATATTTCAGAAAAACAAAAACTATTTTATTTTTATATATACACATATATGAAAAAATTATCAACAGACAAATTCATATCTAATTTCAAATATATAATTTTAAAACTTGATTATAAATTTACGTTGATAAATATAAAAAATAATTTTGTTTAGCACGAAAAATACGTTAATATTTAAAAAATAATTTTCTATATATAAAAATATTATGATGAATATAATTTCATATTAAATAAATCTTAATTTGCTTCTTACATAAACATATATAATGCTATGTATGGATATATGCGGTATATAAAATTTGGATACATATTTTGAGATATATTTCTTCAATCAAAATAAGTTATTTTAATTGAATTTAATCAATTTAAACAAAATTCTTTATAATTATTAAGAAATGGGCTAAGCCCAAAAATAACTATTCATATATCATAGCCAAAATACATGAATATATAAATTGATTCCAATAGCCCGAATATATAATTTTTAAAGTCCTTTACAAATTACAATATAATGAGTAAATATTTCTTAGATTATTTTATTTATTATTTTTATATGCAATATGGGTGTCAAACTGAAGATTGAAAAATTATTAATTTGATTATATATCGAAAATGGATCAGAAATGAAAATGTTATTAATTTCTTTTAAAAAAAGAAAAAAGATAAATACAATAATCAATGCAGTATACACAGATTTAGAAAGCAAATTTTATATAATTCTATGATTTATATCATGTTAAAAAGTGATTATATAAAGAAAGTTGACAACCAAAAACAATTTAATACCAAATATTGTCACTTCTTATTTCTACACATATTTTTATTACTTTTATAGTAACTGCAAATGGGTGGGAAAAATTCAACATACTATGATCAGCGACTTCTCTTTTTATATACACTAGTCTTTTACCCATGTGATGCACGTGATGTATATCTAGGTGTGCCAATTTGGATTGGGTTTGGGTTCGCGGGTCAGAATATGTCAACCCGAATCCAACCTATTTAATTATTCGTGTCATAATTTTGAACTCAAAATTGACCATTTAATTCACTGGTAACGGGAACCCGACCTGTATAACTCATTTAAAAAATTTAATTTATTCATGTTATATTAATGAGATTTTAGTATTTAAGTTTTAAGGAAATGTCTTGTTTTTTGTTTTACAAAAGATTTATTATTTACTTAGGTTTTTTTAAAATTCATAGTCGGGTTATGTAACGCCTCAGTTTTCAAAATATAAGAGTATGTAACTTAATTTAATAAGAAAGTACATTTAAAAGCGTATGAATAAGACGGATCTCGAAAATAAGAGGAACCGTTTTATTAATAAACCTAAACAATCCCTGACTCTTCCGCTGCGCCACTCTAATATCATAAAATATAGTCTAATTATAAAATTTTGCGTCTAAAGATAAAATACTTTGATTCAAACACAACTTTTAAAATTAAAATACTAACATTCAATAAAAAAATTCAAAAGCGTTGACAATAATAAAATGTTTCTAAAAAACAATTTAACTAAATTTATTATTTTCACATCCACAGCCTCCAATCATCTCTCGGGCTTCTCAACCTGAAAATTGTTAATAAATATGGGGTGAGCTTTCAACTTGCTCTATGGGGACACGTTGGTCATAATTAAATACATCAACAGACATAGTCATAAACATTCATCATGTAATTTACTCACTGGACAATTACTCTATAGCACTGCGGGTACACCCCGGAGTACTTTTGATCCCGAACCTTCTTACAACCCCAGACTAAAATAGCACTGAGGATTCACCCTGAGGATACTTTTGATCACGGACCTTCTTACGTCCCCTAGCTAACTTGATTTTCTTTCACATTGCACATAAATGAATACACATATACGAAGCATTAAATAATGACAAACAATAAGTGAATAGAAATATCCCCACCTTAAAATAAATGCAGATATCTTGTGCCGAGAATGTAAAAAAAAAGGTAAATCATGTTCCTCATTTTCGGGTTCGGCTTGAATATTGGATCAAATTGTTGATCAAAGGTTTGGTCAACTCATTCAAATAATGAGTCAATGGTTGACTTGTAGACAATTAGAAATTTGGAGGGGTCATTCTGAAATTTTTAAAAAAGTGGTTAGCCAAATCAAATTAAAATCCCCATTGATGCCTATTGTTCACCTTATCCTCAAAGTCTCCATTATCCTTGGAAACTTTTGCCCGTCTGTTCACCTTCTTCTTTTCTCTCTTTTGTTTTCCTGAAATTTATAAAGTGCAACTGGAATTTGGCTAAGTGGCTAGGTTGGTGTGATTTCAAACAGTATACGGTTGTTGTAGAAAAAAAGAACAAAATGCTAGTCATTAAAAATGACTAATTAAATATAATATATTCTGATTTTTACACGAGAAATTCTTGTCTAATGGAGTGGGACCCTCCTCAGTACCTATTGGCCTATATGATGATGTTTTCCCTAAAATTATTGAAGTTTTACTGGAAGAATAATCTGCCAAATAACGTGTTAATTACACAGTTTATATAAGTCCAGAAGAATTCCAGGCTCCAGACGACTTAAGAATGGTTCCTTTTTGTTTTGACTTTTACTCTGTTCCACAGGAGGATCAGTCACCCGCGACAGCTGATTTCAGAAAAGCCTTCAAGGCCATGTGTGCTGAGACGGAGGAAATAGAGAAAAGCTTTGTTGCACTCAACCAAAGGATTAACAACAACGATGCCATGATTTCAGGAGATATCTGAAGAGCACTCTTAAGAATTCGTGAATGGACCATGCAGACGAAAACACTTCGAAGAGAGCATGTTAACTACTTCAAATAACCTTTTCCAAAATTGGTGATTTGGTGTGGTGAACAAGCTCAAATCCAGCAGGGACATCGAGACAACATCAATAGGTTGGAAAAGACGCACATGAATGACTTGGAGCTGCTAAGACGTCAATTTAAATAGGATCTGCAGAATACACAGAGCACTCTGCACGCTGAAATGATGGAAATGAAGGCAGAGATGAAAATTCTTCGATTGGAACAGAGAGCAGCTCACTTAGTCCCTCATGATAAACTTGACAGTCTTCTGAAGCATACTCCTTAAATTCTTAATATTGGTGTTGATGACGCCAAAAAGGGGGAAGATAGCTTGAATGAAGGAAGTGGAAGTAAGGGGGAAGAATCATCAAAGAAGACCTCCAACCCCTTCAAAATTGTGCTGAATAAATCTCAAATTGGCTCATCTACCAAATGTTTGGAGAAGACTCTCAAAGTGGTTCAACGGCAAAAAGGACTCAACAAAGCTGAAGATGTCCGTTGATAAGTAAAGTCAAATATTTGTTGAAAGAGGAAAAAAGACATACTACAACCTTAAAGTTGTTTTGCTGAAAAAGTGCAAAAGGCTGGGAACCAATGGGATGTTCGTGCACACATGCAGTGGTTCAAGCAAACCTGCAGATCATTAAACCAAGGTTGGGTCTACATCATTTTTTGCATAACAAGACAAGCCAATGACTATGAAGTGGAGTTTGAAAATGGATTTATCTCGTCCATGGATACATTTTCAAACTGCCACTATAAAAGGCTGTGAAATTCATTTGAGATAGTACGAAGCAACATACACATACCTGCAAACATTCAGGCAAAGAGAAAAATACTCTAAAGCAATACACTCAATCTTCAAGCCTAAAACTCAAGTATATCAATCCAACACATTCAAAGTGAAGGAAAGAAAAACTTCAAACTATTGAAGAGGAAACACATTGAAAGACAAAGGGTCTCACATTATTCTATCAACGGCTCAAATTTCAACTGTTCATCCATTTTGTAACTCATTGTTGCATTAGTGGATTACCTCCAGGAGTTGGAGAAGAGTGGAGTATAGGAATTACTCAATCCTCGAACCACTATAAATTGTTCTGTGTCATTTACTTTCGGCAGATTTATTTCTTGCACATTTGTATCTACTAATAGATAAATTTTCTAAGTCAACTTATTCTATCAACAACTCCTCGAGTTTATTGAGTGGCTAACTTTACTATTGAGTTTAACTAAGTTGTCCCTCAAGGACTTAGCTTACTTGTGATTAAAACTATGATTTAAAGGATAAAAATCAAAAATTGGTTAAGTCTATCCAATCACCCCTCCCCCCATTCTAGACTTACCACCAACACCTCTTCTATTCCTTCATTGTTTAATTCATTTGGTTCCTCATTGTTATCGTATCTTAGTGGAGTGCCCTTAAATTTAAGATGATAAAATCAAAAAAGACTTTAATTTTCACAAAAGTTATATTGCACGAAATGAACATTATTCAATTAAGAACATGAACATTACTTGTCTTTCTTTCGCTTTCACCATTATCAAGAGTCCGAGAATATGCGATATACTTCATTGAGAAACATGTTCACGTCATTTTCGATCATCTCCTACAACGCAAAGACTTAAACTATAAGAAATTAACATTGTAGTGAGAAAAAATTTATAATATGAAACTTTTGCGGAAAAAAAGAAAATTTACAAATTAATTCTAGATTTACCTTTGCAAGCACTATATCATCAGTTCAACAGCTATACAATTGAAGAATGAAACCTCTTTTAATGATAAAAAAGTATTGGAGATTTTCTCGTGTATATAATACTGTTATACACGATGATTTTTGGTCAATAATGTTAGGGATACATTGTTATTTTCTCATTCATACGAGAAATTAAAATAAGATTATTTATATATGCAAAGAATTATGGATTGTATACCTTATCACGTGTTTGAGGCATTACACTTTCTCATTCGTACAACCCAACCCTCCGGTCATTCATTTAGGGACAAATTGTACTTTGGATGATTAATTGGGTTTCTTATTTCAACGAGAGAAACTATAGTATGTTGTTGTTCGATCGACAACTTCCTCACTCTAATATCCCCTTTTTCTTCATCGTGATATGGAAACAAGTGATACACGCACTTTTCATCGGTTTTTCGATGTACTATATTTGTTAGGAATGATTAAAAAATAATATCTATAATATAACAACGAGTTATTTTATATTTTCTACTACTCAACTCATAAATTATAACCTCAAGTTACTTAGTTATTTTCTAATTTTGTGATACCTAGAAGTATAAATATGCACTAATTACACATTCCAGGGGCAATAATTTTTATCCATACAATTCTCGACATTTTAAGACATGTATGGCACAATGACACAAATAAAATACAAATGAGGCACGATTCTTTAAAAAAACAAGTACATGCCATGGCATGACTCAAATACAATTGTGCAATTGTAACTTCATATAAATAATGATAAATATGCACATTACACATGCAATAATGCTTTTTAAGAAAAAAATGATGACTTGAATTTATAAAATGTACTTTTAAAACATCATAAAATAACATGACATTTCATGATAAAATGAATAGCATTACATAATAAATTACATACCTTGAGAAATCCAAATGAATATGGCGGAGGTGGATGTCACTAGACAATTTTCTTTTAAAATTTGAAAAGGCATTTTTTTGCAAGTCTACAGAACCGTAAAACATCTTTGATACCACCGTAACGCCCCAATTTTCAAAATATAAGAATACATAACTTAATTTAATAAGAAAGTACATTTAAAAGCATATGAATAAGACACATCTCAAAAATAAAGCGGAACCATTTTATTAATACCCAAATAATATCTGACTCTTCCACTGTGCCACTTTGATATCATAAAATATAGTCTAATTATAAAATTTTTGCGTCTAATAAGATCGTACTTTGATTCCAAACACAACTTTTAAAATTAAAATACTAGCATTCAATAAAAAAATTCAAAAGCATTGACAATAATAAAATATTTCTAAAAATCAATTTAACTAAATTTACTATTTTCACATCCACCGTCTCTAATCATCTCTCGGGCTGCTCAACCTAAAAAATATTAATAAATATGAGGTGAGCTTTCAACTTGCTCTGTGGGGACACGTTTGTCATAATTAAATACATCAATAGGCATAGTCATAAACATTCAACATGTAATTTACTCTGACTGGCCAATTACTCTATAGCCCTGTGGGTGTGTCCCAAGGATACTTTTGATCCTGAACATTCTTACAGCCCTAGACTAATATAGCACTTTCACCCCGAGGATACTTTTGATCTCGGACCTTCTTACGGCCCCAGCTAACTTGATTTCCTTTCACATTGCACATAAACGAATACACATATACGAAACATTTAAGAATGACAAACAATAAGTGAATAGAAATATCCCCACCTTAACATAATTGCAGATATCTTGTGCCGAGAATGTAAAAAAATATGGTAAACCATGTTCCTCATTTCTGGGTTTGGCTTGAATATTGGATCAAATGGTTGATCAAAGGTTTGGTCAACTCATTCAAATAATGAGTCAATGGTTGACTTGTAGACAATTAGAAATTTGGAGGGGTCATTCTTAAATTTTTGAAAAAGTGGTTAGCCAAATCAAGTTAAAATCCCCATTGATGCCTACAGTTCATCTTATCCTCAAAGTCTCCATTATCCTTAGAAACTTTTGCCCGTCTGTTCACCTTCTTTTCTTTTCTTTTTTTCTAAAATTTATAAAGTGCAACTGGAATTTGGCTAAGTGGCTAGGTTGGTGTGATTTCAAACAGTATATGGTTGTTGTAGAAAGAAAGAACAAAAAGCTAGTTCTAGAGATATACCTGATTCTAGCATAAAGTATTTGTAAAAAGTGTAAGGAAAAAACTAGTATTTATAATGGTATTTATTTTATGAAGATTTATTAAGAATTATGTTTTTAACGTTAGGAATCATAAACTGATATCCTTTCATCTACCATCATTATGCTAGGAACTTTTCAAATCCATAACTGAAATTTCATTAAAAATGACTAATTAAATATAATATATTCTGATTTTTAAATTTATAAAAATTGATTAGATTAGATTTAAGGATTAGAAACCCTAAACGTAATTTCTGCACCAAATTATGAAATTAGGGTGTATTGAAAGAATTTCTTATAGGATGAGTTTATGGAGTTTGAAGATAAATAGGGTTTGTTAATGATAAGATAACATCTGATTTTTTTTTAATCTAATACGAGTGAAATTCTATTTTAATAGGGTTTAATAAAAATCTGGATTGTAAAAGGATAATGACTTAATTATAAATATTAATATCTGATAAATAAAATTATAATTTATATAATAATAATTGAAAAATACGGGATATTACATACTATCCCCCTTTAACAAAATTTCGTCCTTGAAATTCGTTGTCTTAACAAAATCCCTAGAAAATAGTGTCATTTTTTTTACACGAGGAATTCTTGTCTAATATTGAAAGTACACATGCAATAATGCTTTTTAAAAAAATGATGACTTGAATTTATAAAATGTACTTTTAAAACATGATAAAATAACATGACATATCATGATAAAATGAATAGCATTACATACCTTGAGGAATCCAGCGAGATATGGCGGAGATGGATGTCACTAGACAATTTTCTTTTAAAATTTGAAAAGGCATTTTTTTTTCAAGTCTGTGGAACCGTAGAACTGGTCTGATACCACTTGTAACGCCCGGTTTTCAAAATATAAGAGTACATAACTTATTTTAATAAGAAAGCACATTTAAAAGCGTATGAATAAGACACATCTCAAAAATAAGCAGAACCATTTTATTAATAAACCCAAATAATTCCTGACTTTTCCGCTATGCCACTTTGATATCATAAAATATAGTATAATTATAAAATTTTGCGTCCAAAAAGATCGTACTTTGATTCCAAACATAACTTGTAAAATTAAAATACTAGCATTCAATAAAAAATTCAAAAGCATTGACAATAATAAAATGTTTCTAAAAATCAATTTAACTAAATTTACTATTTTCACATCCACCGCCTCCAATCATCTCTCGGGCTCCTCAACCTGAAAAATGTTAATAAATATGGGGTGAGCTTTCAACTCGCTCTGTGGGGACACGTTTGTCATAATTAAATACATCAATAGGCATAGTTATGAACATTCAACATGTAATTTACTCTGACTGGCCAATTACTCTATAGCACTGCGGGTACACCCCGAGGATACTTTTGATCCCGAACCTTCTTACAGTCCCAGAATAATATAGCACTGCGGGTTCACCCCAATGATACTTTTGATCCCGGACCTTCTTATGGCCCCTAGGTAACTTGATTTCCTTTCACATTGCATATAAACGAATACACGTATATGAAACATTTAATAATGACAAACAATAAGTGAATAGTAATATTCCCACCTTAAAATAATTGCAGATATCTTGTGCCGAGAATGTAAAAAGATATGGTAAATCATGTTCCTCATTTCTGGTTTCGGCTTGAATATTGGATCAAATGGTTGATCAAAGGTTTGGTCAACTCATTCAAATAATGAGTCAATGGTTGACTTGTAGACAATTAGAAAAAGTGGTTAGCCAAATCAAGTTAAAATCTCCATTGTATTTATAGGATGATTTTATGGAGTTTGAAGATAAGTAGGGTTTGTTAATGATAAGATAAAATCTGATTTTGTTTTAATCTAATACGAGTGGAATTCTATCTTGATAGCATTTAATAAAAATATGGATTGTAAAAGGATAGTGACTCAATTATAAATATTAATATCGATAAATAAAATTATAATTTATACAATAATAATTGAAATATACGGGATATTACGGGTCAAATTTCATGTTAAATAGATCATAGTAGGTTGACCCAAACCGAAACTATTTAATTGGCGTGTTATTTGGGTTTGACCCAGACTAATGAAGCATGGACCCATACCATTAAAATCGTATTAGGTTCGTGTCGGGTTTGCATGTTAGGTCTGAATTTGCCACCCCTATGTATATATGTGGGGCCTCCATTTTTTACCATGACATATATATTTTTCTAATATTTACGTGAATTATATCTTATGCATTGTAATAATTTTAAAATAACATCAGAAAATAGACGGGAAATACTATTTAATGTTTTTTATTGATGAAGTAAAAAAAACAACAAAAAATATCATACATTAGAATCATGAAAAGAAATACACTTTAAACCCATTTTTCATATAATCGCACAAGACACAACTTCATCGTCCATTTCAATATAGTAATGTTTCAATTCTTGATAAGTATGAAATTTGGTATCACACTTTTTTCAAGGTTACAATTTTTTTTCCAAAGTTGTTCGTATGTGTAAATTAGAGGCGAGAGATTTTGCAAAAGTTGATCGTGCAATAAATAAAAAATTAATATATGTAAATAGGAGAATTTATAATGAGACAATAAAACATAATTTTGACAACATTATTGCTTTTGTTAGATTATATTTTGTTAAAAATATTTTTATATTTACGGATTTTGTCAAATATTTATTTATTCACATTGTTAAGTTAATCTTTAATTTTTTTAAAATTTGTTGTGGGTATTTTTATTGTATTATTTATATCTTTTAATTAATATGTTATATTCAATTTTGACATTTGGTATTTTCCAAACAAAGGATGCTATGCACGAATCGTATTTTTCTTTAAAACAAAGAATGGTTGTGAAAAGTTTAAAGTTTCAATAAACAATTAAAAGATAAAACTAAATAGATTTGATTATAAAATCATATATACGATTAAACAATAAAAAATATATTGTTATAAACTATAAAAAGAACTCTTTAAATACAAATTGTGTGAATGTCAATTGTATCTATTTACAGAACATGTTTATCTATAAGAAAGTAAAAGTCTGAAAGAAATTTTAACTGCCCAATAATAAATATTTAATAGATTGTATTTTCAATACAATAAATTATAAAGTCATTTCAAAATTCAAATACATTTTAGGGTTTAGAAAGATGAACATTGTCGAAATTATTAAAGGGATTAAACAAATACCATGTTTTATTTTTAGCAACACAATTTTAGGAAAAATAAAATATTTCAAAAAATAAAAACTATTTTATTTTTATATATACACATATATAAAAACAAATATCAAAGAGACAAATTTATATATATAAAATTCCAAATGTACAACTTTGTAGGGGTGGCCACGGTTCCGGAACCGCCGGTTCTGATTTCAAAACTGCCAGTTCCGGTACCTTATTTTGGAGGAACCGAAACCGTTATCCCACGGTTCGGTTCCGGTTTTAACTGGAACCATTTGTTTATCTTTAGATAATATTTTTATATTTTAAAAATGGTTTATTTCAGTTACAAAAGAAAGGAAAAAAGAAGAAAAAGACTTGAACTTAATATTCAATTAAGTTTTGTATTTAATATTATAATAATATTAAACTGTCTATATATACTATTAGAGTATAGACGAATCAAAGATCACGTAGTTTGCTTACAAGATTTGGTTTAAGACATGTCTCATGTAGTTACAAATATAAAACATTACAATAAACATTTAACATTTCTTCTATCATATTTTAACCAAGAAACCTAAAAATCGTTGGTTTTAACCTTGAAATTGGCGGTTTTAATTGTCGGTTCCACCACGGTTCCACATACAGTTCTAACTGATGGTTAAAAACTGCCGGTTTCATGATTTTTGAGATCAATGAACCACAACCGGAACTGATCTACACGGTTCCGATTTCGGTTTTGGAACCATTGACCGGTTAACGATTCCGGAACCATTGACCGTGGTACTGATTCCAATTTGGAACCGCTTTCGGTTCCATTTGGCCACTCCTACAACTATGAAACTTGAATATCAGAATACATTGATAAATATAAAATATAATTTCTATTAACATGAAAATTAAAATAATATATATATATATATATATATATAATTGTCTATGTATAAAATACAATTATGAATATAATTTAATATTCATACTAAATAAATCTTAATTTTCTTGTTATATAAATATATATAAAGTTATGTATGAATATATGTAATATATAATATTTGGGTACATATTTTGAGATTTTTTTATAATTATTTTTTAATTAAATTTATTCAATTTAAATACAATTCTATATAATTATTAAGAAATTGACTAAGCCCAAATAACAACAATACATATATCATAACTAGCCAAAATACATGAATATATGAATTGATGTCCAATAGCCCAAATGCATAATTTTGAAGCCCTATTAAAAATAATTAGTAAATATTTCTTTTATTTTTTTATTTATTATGTTTATTTTTATTGTATATACGATATATGAGTGTCAAACTGAACATCGTAAAACATGACTAATTAGATATATTATACGTGTCACGCCCCAAATGGGACGCGACGAACGATTCACAACTTAAATACAAATGGACTAACAGTCCAGACAATACCAATGAGAACCCAATAAAACAGAGTCTAAATAGCAGCGGAAATAAATAACAGATACAAGTTATCACTTAAAGTCTACATTCCATCACCAAATTACAATCCGAAATTCAACAAGGTAGTAACTTAACGTCAAAGGGTCATACGCCCCTCAATTACAAACCCGAATTGATTAGGATACAAAAGTCCAACAACAACATAATAAGAAAAGAGTCCGATCAACAACAAGAAGCAGTAAATCCAACAAGCGTAGTACAAGGTCTCAATCCAGAGCGGCTTGACATCCCCAAAAAATCCTCATCTAAGGTTAGAAAACAGTGCGGGATGAGACAAAAATCTCGATGGATGGGGTGATCGGTAATGCGAGTGTGGCGTAATATAGTTAATGTGAGAAAGCGATTATACGAAAACGCGTGAGTATGATGCATGGTTTCACACACGATTCACAAGCGTCGTGATAAATTATTTAAATAATATAATTATACGATTTAAGAAAAGCGATTCATGGTCACACAGGCACTATGTGATACGATCAAGACAGGTAGGATTGCGTGCGGAAGTGTAACGCCAATCTATGCAAGGCAATTAATGGTTGCGTCACGGACTTGGCGCCAACCAATGTAAAACAGGTAGCGGTTGCGTGCGGAATGTAACGCCAACCAAAACGGGGCGATAACTCCAGAATCGTGTGGATCGGGACAACGATTCCTTCGTTCTACCTTGTAACTCCCGGTCGGTATGGTCCAAGACCGGCACCTTATCGCTCCGTAGGCAAAGACAAAATCCAAATGGAGTGGCGAGGCTCGGATCTGTCATAATCATGATTATACCTCGATCTACGACCCGCTTCCCTTGACAAACTCCGTCCCTCGGTTGTGGGATTAGGGCGATGGGGCGGGAAGAGTGGAATAGCGGCCAGCTGCCCGGTTCCATCCCCGACGTATCCATTCCGATTGAGCTCGACACACCAAGTTGACTCGGGCGGAAGGTAATTACAATTACAAATCAACCAGAGCAATCAGTATTATTGATTCGAGGAAGCGATTTAGGAGAATTTTCAAAAAAAACGCGAGTGGCAATTATGGCGTTGGTGGAGTTTATGGATGAAGATGATTATCGGAAGGATAAACAACCTTCGATATCTTGAATAAGAATTGGGTGGAACATAAGTCCCGTTATAGATTCAAAATCGCAAGGCGGGAGTCGCTCCAATCGGGTATTAATCGGTCAAATTGATCCGATAAGTCAAGGGTTTTTTTTGGGAAAATAAAATACTTTAATTAAATCTCCAAGTCAGAGGGTCCAGGGCAATTTTAGTAGAAGAGAAAATAATTTGAGTTAGGTCCTTTATAAAAGAAAAATTGTAATTTAGACCCGTTTTGTAAAAACCAACACTTTTGGGGTTAAAAATTGAATAAATAAATATCCCGACCTTGAAAAATTATGAGGTCAGTTCCTAAATTCTCCAAATTGTCCAGAGATTCAGGTGTTTAAAGTTTTATGGTCGAGTTTTTCTAAAAATCTCACATTGGCCCCAAATTTGTAAAAATTGTCAATTCGGACCTTAAGTTTTAAAAATTCGGAACTCACAAACCGGAAGGGATTTTAATGTGATTCCAGTTGGAAAATGTCACTAAGGTTGGTAGGATATTGGGACAAAAGCAGTTTTTAAAAGCAATATGTGTAGGTCCTTCAACTTTTGAAAATATCATTTTTGTCCCATTTTAAAATAATTGCCTTTAAGGCTTTTAGGGGTCCAATTGTTATGAAATTTGAACCTTGGGTCCAAAATATAATTAAGTTATAGTTAAGTTAGTATTTACAGGTGCATGGGCTGCATAAGTCCTGGAAATTCCATTTGGGTCCTCAAGTTTAATATTTTCACATTAGTCCCTCATTTTTAGTAAAATTGTTTTCCAAGCCCTAACCACTTGGATTTTTGGAATACTTTTAAAATATGGGATTCCCAGTAACTTAAAAGTAAAAATTTCAATTTATAAAGTTTAGGTCTGGTACAGTTTTTAAAAATTGCAAAGTAGCCCTTAAACTTTCAAAATCTTACAATCTAGTCCTTGGGCTTTTAAAGGTTGATTTTATTTATCTTAAAACTCTTAAAACATTATTAAAATGTCCAAAAGTCATTTTTGAACCGGAGTACAGTCCTAAATTTCGAAATTTGCAGAGGGGTCCTTTAACTTTTATTTTCTTGCAATTTAGTCCACCAACTTTCCATTTTTGCATTTTTAAGTCCAAAATTGAAATTTAATCAATTATGCTCGACTTTTCCAGGTTATAAGTCATCCAAAACATAGATTTTAAAGATCATACACATGCATGTCCAATACATACAAGAATTCATCAATTAAAGCATTAAAGTGTACATGCATGCACCTAAAATTCAATAAATAGTAATTTTAAGCAACTCTTGAGAATTTTTGATTTGATATATAAAATTGACATGAAATACATAGATTATATATATCTCAAGGCTCATGATCAAATTTTCTACATGCATTTTAATAAAACACCTAAAAGTTGGAAAAATAATTTTCCACCCACCTTAATTTTGGAATTTGTGAAATAAAAGGATAATTTCACAATTTTTTTTGATGAGGCTTCTTAGGTCAGCCCCTAAGTCAAGAAAATGTCAAAATTTGGAGTTAGAAAAATGAGAGAAAAATTAAGGAGAAAAGAAGGAAATAAGGAAATGAAAAGGACTACACTTTACCTTGTGTAGTAGATGTTTGGAGACTAGTTGAAGCTCAAAATTGGAAATTTGGCTCAACTCCAAAAATCTCCTAAGGTCAGCCCCTATTTCTCAAAAATGAAAAAGGGGTGTTAAAATTTGAAAAAAATAGGAAGAGTAGGAAAGAAGGGGGTCTAGTACACAATTCTTACCTTGTAGTCAAATTTTCTCTACTATTTTCTTCTTCAAGCTTGAGGTCCTTCTTCAAAATATTGTCAAGCTCTAACCTTCAAAGTCTTCTAAATGTACCTCCAAAACCAAATTTAAACTTAAGTTAAGAAGGTGGAAGAGATGAACAATGTGATATCCAAAAATGGATTGAAGCTAAAATTTCTTACCTTTTAGTATAGTGGTTCGATTTTTATGAAGGATAGGGAGGAAATTGTTGAAAATTTTCTAAGTATGGAAGAAGAAAGTGAAAGAAAGAATAGAGAGAAGTTGGGAGTTTTTAGAGAGAAGGAGGAGAAAGGCTTTGAGTGTTAGAATGTGTTGATGAGAAATGAAATGAAATTTTTGTGTAAAATGCCATAATGGCCGTCCAAGTGAGAGAGGAAGAGAGAAATTTTTGTTCAAATTGTGTCTTGTAATTTGTCTCTTGCATGGAGACAAAAATGCAAGTCAAAGTGTGGGTCAATTTGAATTTGAGAGGAATAAGAAGAATGTTGGTTAAGTGGGAATAAGTTGGGGAAAATAGTAATAAAGAATTGGTGTATAAGATGATGTGTATAATGTTTGAATTAATGATATAATTATACACAAGATGACTAATATATGGTGTATGTGTACAAGAGTTGGATGATATTTTATCCCAAAATATCCATCATGGCCGTCCACTATGAGGTAAAATGGTAATTCCATATATTTTTTTGTCCCAATTTTGATGATAATAGATGAAATATATCAATCTCCAAAATAATTAGTGATTCCCTTGATCACTTGTAAGTCTCATGATCACTTAAACTAAATTAAAGTCTTAATTCTATAAGGTAAAAGTCTCCAAAATAAATAGTCTCTTAAAATTCTAAGGTGACTAATAAATACAAAAAAATAGTAATAATGATCAATCAAGTGATCATAAATGAGGAATAGAATTAATGATGATCATGATTACAAGCAATTAAATAAAATGAAATAAAATACAAAATGTATATATTATTAATAATTACCCGTCAAAATGACGCGTAAAATAGTCGATCAGCTTAAACAACAATAAGATTCAACTAATAGCTTCGGAAAAATCGGGGCTTCACAATACGTCAAAAACGGATCAAAAACTGAAAAGTTATTAAATCTTAAAAAAGAAAAAGAAAAAGATAATATAAAAATTAATGCAGTACATACACAGATTTGGAAATATAATTTGACATAATTCTATTTTTTATATCATTTTAAAATGTGATTATTTGAAGAAAGTTGACTACCAAAAATAATAAAATCCTAAATATTTATACTTTTTTTTTACATGAATCTTGATTACTTTTTATAGTCAACATTTATTCGGGTGAAAATTTTCGAGCTACTATTTTGAAAGACTTCTCTTTATATATAATATAGATATTATAGCCAGCATATATTATAACCAACCCTCTTTGGCTCTGTTCCTTTAATATTGTTGAAATTACTAAATATTAATATCGGTACAAATTATCTATGTCGGTTTAATGAAAAATTTTGACCATATTTTTTATTGCATTTTTGATAATCAAATGATATCATTCATTCATTACAAGAAACTTACAACCTCGATTACAACAACGAATGAAAAACGATTGCAAGCCCTACGAATCATAAATCTATACAAATCTAAAACAATTTTTTAACCTAAATAGATCTAACTCGATCTATAGAATCGAACTTAAATATGCAAATAAGGCCTGGACAAACACGTACCAAAGATGATCTCATTTTTGTCACGTCGTCGGGTAATGACTCATCTGATCTTCTGAACAAACTTCCACCATGGGACAAATTTATTAACTAAAAAATAGTAATCTATTGGAGACAAATAAAAGCCATCTATTGGAGATAAAAAAAAATTAACTTAAAAGAATGAAAATTACTGAAAAACACTTCCCTCATCCTCTTCTATAGGAGAATGACGGAAGTATTTTGCATGTTTTTGTGTGTATTTATGTGATGATTGGTTATTTTGTTGATTTTCTAGAATTTGGTGGAAAAAACAAGTTTTGGAGTAAGAAACGCCAAAAACTTATTTTGTGCAACTATGGCAGTCTCCATATTCGAAACATAATTTTTTCATGCAAACTTCAATTGACCTGATTCTTACACCATTAGAAAACTAAGAGAGAGTTCTACAATGTCTGCTTCTGGTACTAAATGCAAATGAAGACGTTCGGATGGGTTAAAAACAAGTGAAAGTGGAAATCAAGTGATGAGATTTCGGAAATAACATGTCTTAGTATTTTGGCCATAACGCTATCTAGAAAATCGATATTGAGGTCATTCAAGTGGCCATTTAAAGCTAAGAGACGAGCTACAATTCATAAGAAGATACCAAGAGCAAATTCATTTGTTCCGAGTGTGCGCGGGCATGCACAAAGTGCGCGGGATGCGCATCTCTGGCGGCAGCAAGCAACACCGCATGCACGCACACACGCGCGCGTCACGCGCGCACCGTGCGTGGGCGTCCACGGTGACTTGTTGTAGGTCCCAAGGGTGTAAGTGTAAGGTTTAGAAGGGGGTTGAATAAACCTTACCAAATTTTCGATTTAGTCCTTTTAAATCTCTGAGTTAATTCTACAGCTGTGTCCTTGATGGATATCGAATTAGTCACTCAAGGTAGAGTTAATCTCTCAACAGACTCAAATTTGTTGATGGAATAACTCATTTGTTGGCTACAATTTAACTCACTTGTGGTTTTATTTTTCATTTGGAAGACTTAACACCCTTAAGTTTGATTAAGCAAGATATTAGAGCTTGATTTAGTACTTGTAAATTATCAAATGGATAGCAAATTTATCAGAGATATAAGCGAGTTAAAAGTGCGAGAATTTAAATGCTTTGAGATGTAAATGACACAAAGAAAGTTTTTATAGAGGTTCGAAGATGGGGTAATTCTTCTACTCCTCTCTTCTCCAACTCCTGGAGGAATCCACTAAGTAATGATCGGTTTACAAAGCGGTAACAGGTCCGGATACAAGTCTTGATCACAACAAAATTTCGACTTGATCCTTAGGGACTCGATCTGAGATGCCTTGATCACTCAAATGGCCTCGTGACTCGACTTCTTCACACAGGGCAGTGCCTTTGTTACTACAACTCACTTGCTCAAGCTCTTTGGATTTGATCACGAAGCCCTCCAAAAGCTTAAGACTTGGTTCAACCTTGAACCTTTCTACAATCCTTCCCCGAAAGTAGACCCCTTTTCTTCAAGAGTTTCCTCTTCAACCGATTGAAGTTCTCTTTCCTTCACGGGTGAGTGTTGGATTGATGTACTTCGTAATGTAGGCTTGAGGATTGAAATTGTTTGATTTTTCTAATGTGCTTGTATATCTCACGTGTGTGTCATTCATGCATCCCTTTTCTCTCAAACAAACTCCTCGGCCTTTTATAGTGAACTTTCAAAAATTTGCCCGTTGAAAAGATAGGCTTATTTTTGAAAGTCACTTTGCGATCGTTGGCTTGCGTTCTTGGAATTGTTGTTTCCTCGTATGAATTGTTGTTTCACCTTTTCGAGTTCGACACGGTGTAGTGCTTCCCATTGGTTCATTCCTTTTGCACGCTTCGGGACTGAGCACTCCAAGAAAGGTGGTATGGAGATATTACTTGTTTAAGTAAATCTCTTGATTTAAATGCAACGGTTCTTTTCTGATTATCTCGACTTGATTGCATTTCCTTGCTTTCCCCCAGGTGACTTAGAGTCACTTCCAATCATTGGATGACTCTTCTCATCACTTCAACTTGAGACTTGGCTTTTCTTGAGTTGACTTGGTGATGATGCTCCACTCAGTGCATCTCACCGCTTCTTCAGATAGAGTTCCCGTCTACTCTTCTTTGCCATACTCAAATTTGTCTCACCGAGAGTCTTCCTTCCAGTCTTGATTGTCTTCTTGTATGTTAGGGCGTAGGCTGTCTTGACTCGGCTTGCCACTCTATTCATTACAATGCATTTTACAACAAGAATTGGGGTGCCAACTTTCTATTCTAAGTTTTACATGGCATTCATCAAAATCTAAACAATAAAATTCCTAACAATTTCCCCCTTTTTGATGATGCCAAAACTTAAACCATACAAAGATGCAAATAACAAAGATACATACAGATAGTGTATTGACATAGAATGTATGCGAGAATCAATCTTTTTATTGATCATATCATTCTTGTACTTAACACAATTGTTTACAAAGTGTATCAGTATATAATTGTCTTCACAAAAAAATTTATAACTTTATTACGTAGAAGACTTACATTGTATGTATTTACATAATAAAATACACGGGTTGGTTGACAAAAACACTTCATCTCCTTCATTTGTCTCCTTCTTTCATCTTGTTCAAAGATCTTCTTCTTTCTTCTCTTCTTTCTTCTAAATCAATTTTGCCTTCTTTTTCTTCTCATATGCTTTCTGGCAGCTTCATCTTTTCTTAATCTTTCTGTCTCTCCCGCCATAGCCGAGTTTGTCTCTTGTTTTCTTCTTCTAATCTCTTTGCATACTCAATTTAGATTTAGCCACTTTTAAATTTGCCACCTGGTCAAGCCCTTGATGATCCCTCCTTTCTTTCCCCGGATCTACGTATTCAATATTCTTGGGCGGAGGCCTGGTCCGAAGCTTCTTCCTCCACTATCGCTTCTTCCTCTACCTATGGGCGTATCTTTGTCTTTGGGGCCTTCTTCTTTCCAAAATGAGTGACCGGTAGAGTGACCAAGAGTGATCGCGGAAGTCTCGCGCTCGTCGCTTCTTCACATAAGGCGAGACCCTTTTCCCAAAAGATCTGAAGTCCCAAGCTTGAGCCATGGACATATTTGCAAAATATCCTTGATTCGAGCGTTTTGAATTCGTCAACGATCGTGGCTCTGTCGGACATCCGAAATGGCATATGTGTCTCTGTCAACTCGGAATGCCTCCATGTTCTTTCAAGATGTTCATCACCCTGGCATCCATTCTTCCTTCCACTTCCTTCATCCCTCGCTTCAATTGCTTTTCTCTTCTCGGCCATAGATACGAGTGTTGGAGTGGCAGAGTCACGGGGAGTTTGTTTGCTTATAATGTCACCAGTGATGGACCTGTTGGGGGTTTGTGCAATCATCAAGGTCATATCTTTTGTTCCTTCCCCCTCAGATTTTCCTTTCTTGATTTCAAAATTTCCTCACCGATTTTCCCTTCTCAAATTGTTCCTTCTCGATTGCTCCTTTCTTTTGGACTTGATTTTCTTTGCTTTAAGGTATTCCTCTTCCCCTTTTTGGCATCATCAAAGGATAGAGGAACCCCTGTGGAACATCTTTGGCAAGCATGAAGTCGAAATCTTGATGGTTGAGTTCGCTTCAAATCAACTGCGTTGTATGCGACCGCGAATTCGATTAGTAGCGTTGGATTCTGCAAATCACTTCATCTCGGCCATGAGAAGGCTGAATTTTCTAGTCATGTGTTCTTCCAAACGGCGTATATCATTTGTATTTTGCTCACGCAGTTGGCTTTTTCGGTGTGAGCTTCATGCGCTATGCTCAATGTGTTCTCTCACTTCGTTTTGCATCAACATTTTCGACTCTCACACACCGACTTTGTTGAATAAAGTTAAAAGTATCTCACTGTTCCACACGCATTGATTCTTTGTTGTTGCCACCATTCCCTTATCATGATGATGCCTCTCAAGTCACCGTAGTGTAAGGTGGCATCTCTGTTGTCCAGCGCATGTCCAAAGAGGCCTCGATGCCTCTCCATCCGTTCAACCTCGGCAAAGAGTGCCTTGAACACTTCCCGAACTTCAAATGATTAACTTCACATTGCGGTGATGGCCATACGAAATCAAATCAAAATCGGCCTGAACAATGGTGCCTGAGTGAAAAACGGAGGTGGTCGTGATAGCGTGCTTGCTCATTTTTCGACTCTTCGTGGAGTTACAGTATCTCCCGGTGAGAAAGGGAAAGATTCTACAAAAGATTCATCACTGCCGATCGGGATGCATTCGATGATGAGCGGTGCGCGTGAAGTTCTTTTTGGGAATCGATCCTGCTGCGACTTGAGGAGCCCCGCGCAGTGGTCTCTTGTTGAGCCGGGTCTTGTTGTGAAGTAGACTTGAAACTGGCCTTGTCAGCCAATGTTCTTCATTGGTCTCACTGGTTTTTCCATTTCGATGAGACTGGTCCTCGGCCTTATCAAGTAGCGTTATCGGACGATGATGAGATTTCCATTGGTGGCTCATCATCAAAGTTAAAAGTTTGACGAGTAGTCTTGGGATCGACTTACTCGTGCTTGGAACACCCGCATGGTGAGTCTTTTGGATTTGGCATGGGGATGACTCGGCTCTTCTTCTTCGCCCCGATCCCGAGAAAAGTGACATCGGGGTTGTCTGGGAATCATGAAGTGCGCCGATCTCCTTCTCGGATGGGTCGATGATAGCGAGAAAGGGATGTTCTCTCTGCGAACTTCTTTACTCCCGGAAGTCTCAACCTCCCGTGGGCCTTTCATTACTCAAATCAGCCTCCCTCTCTTTGCTGCGAGGCACTAGTCCTCCCTTTCGACGATGTCGGTCATGTCTTAGGGTCTTCTACAGATGGCATCCATTGGAGTCTCAACCCCATGGATTGCACTTTCATCGCCTGCAGTGTTAACTCCCCGTGTCCGTCGCCTTCCTCGTGCATCGGCGGCGTCGCATCGCCGCTATTGGCGGTTGGCACCTCACCGAGACGATCTCAATCGTCGAGCTTCGTTGATGACAACTTGTTGTTCTTCTTGTGATTGTATTTTCTCTTCTTCGCCTCTTTGCTTCTTTGTGGAGTCATCTGCGGCATCCTCCGACCTTGCCGCGGTGGAGGAGTTTTCCCCTCCGTGGCGCACCACCGAGTGACTTGGAGTGGGGTCACTCGTCTCAAACTCCCTTTGTTTCGATTAATGGTTCACCATTGGGGTGTGGTAGCACACCTTCATAGGGGTTGGCTCGACCGGGTCCCACTATCCCGGTTTCATCGCCATTTCCCTTATTGCCTTATTCCGAAGTGAGTTTGGGGAAGTGGTAGCAGCAACATCGGTGTTATTTGTTTGAACCACTCCCATTGGATCGATTTCGGTGTGTTCGAGGACTCTCCTGGTCCCTCCATCGTCTTTGCTCGTGAAGGATTCTTGATTCATGCAATGCTTGCTTTGCATTTGCAACTCTTCTCGTGGCGGCCCGGCATTCTGCAGTTCCTCGTCACTTTCGAGAGAAGACAACAAGGAGGATGTGTGTGTTACGGGTGTCGAGATAGGGCGGATCTTGCCTTCTCACGTGCTTCGGCTTGGCTTGCTTTGCTCTCTCCTGTCTTTGTAGATTTGCGGGATGTCTGGGATTGTCTTCATCAAGTCTTTGGGAGCACGATAGTTAGTCCAAGGAAATTTAGCATTCCTCTTCTTCTTCTATGAACTCAAGGCCGTTGGAACTGTTCCTCGACTTGCTCAACTTCCATTTTCTCCACTCACGCAGACGATTTTGGATGTCCGGGTAAGGTGGAGATAGGATCATTACATCACTATCCGCTTGGGCCGGTTCTTTGTGTTTTTGTTGTGTGAGCTACAACATGTCTTCGGGTTGCCTCTGGCGATCGCCTTCCGTGACTTGGCTGTTCATCGACTACATCTCGGAGACTCTACTTCTCGGTAGTCTCCCTCGTATTTGTGCTAGCCGAGTAATCGACTCACCGTGGTTTCTCCCTCTCGGAGCGCTTGACGAGTCTTCGTCTCCTGGTTTGTACGTGGGAATTTACAGTTGGGCGGTGTCCTCCGAGTCTTGGGCGGGGGCGGCTTTGGTGTTTGTTTCTCGAGCCGGCCGTCTTGGCTTGTCGATTCTCCTTCTTTTGACGATCGGAGAAGGCATTTGTGAGTCCTTCTCGACCGCTGCTGCCGCACTGGCGGGTGACACTACTAGGGCGGTGACTCTCACGGGCGGGAGCATGTTTGGTTTTCTTTCTTTGCGGGCGGTGTCTTCTTAGCGGTGCGGGGCGCAACTTCTTTCGGCCGGAGAGGAAGCAGTATCTTGGTCGGTGATTCCCCACTCAGTGTCGACTCTCTTGGCGTAAGCTCGCTTCGAGCACCGGAGAGGTTAGCTCAACATCCTCTTGTTAACATGGAAGGCCTTCCCATGTCTAAGAGGGACTCCTCACCTCCAATAGCCGAAGCCAATCACCAGGCCATATCCTAGATCCTCCAAATGTGCCATCTTCTTTGAAGGACTTGTTCCCACGTTCGCGCAGAGTCTGCTTGTAGATAAACTCAGCCCATTTATCTTCTTTTCTTCGATGATTGCAGCCATCACAATCAGCTTTGCCTTTGACAGTTGGTCAAAGTCGCCAAATTTGATGTCGATACATTTGGCAACTATATCCAACAACTTGTGATAATCCTCCTTGGCAGATCTCTTGTTTGTCTTGTGTATATTATTTTATCGGCAAAGTCGGACTTGGCTATTTCTTTCCATGCGTCGGCCAGTTTACATCAGCTTCTTTGATCTCGGATGCTCCTTCCTGGCGGTAGTGAGCAATATTCAGCCAAATCCTTGGCGGTGATAGTCACCGCTTCCGTGAGCAGATGACTTGATTCCTTCATCGTGAATCTCGGCATTCACGTGGGAATTGTCGACCTCCTCCACATAGGTCATCGGATATTCAGCGTTAGAAACGGTTTTAGTCCGGGCGTTTCCAACTTCTCGGAATTTTCTTCACCAGTGTGTCGGACCCACTTTTCACCATTCCAAAAATCCACCGAACCGGTGTGGATTTGCTTTCCTAACTTAGTAAAGTCATAAGTTGGTGCCATTTCTCGAGATTATATCAAGAAAAATCTCGAGAAATTGATTTGAAGGTTGATAGGGTTTCGAGAGTAGTTTGCCTTTGCTTTTGAGAGAAAAAGATGAACAGTTTTAGAAGTGTGAGAGAGAAAGCGGACGAAAATGGTTTAAATATGGTTTATGAAAGGGCGTGCGAGGCGGTTTTTGAATTGTGATCGAAATCAACGGCTTGGATTTATGCGCTATTGAGCATTTCACGTCTCGTATTTAATGCGGCAGCATTTATATCCAATCATAAGCTTGGTGTGCGGCTTTATGTCAGTACACATCATCATTATCTTGACGTGTTCCTTAAAACATTCCCCGCTAAGTCAAAACGATGTGTTTTGTCACTTTGCTCATAAGTTATTCAACATCTCTTGGCCGATTTAACTCTACTCCTCATGATTCTCTTAGTGACTCGGTATCACCGATTTGGTGTAAAACTGTCTTTCCGATCTGGTGATTTTCGAAATGATTTTTGTTTTCACTCTTTTCCACTCCTTTTTTGTTCTACTACTCTTCTTTGATTAAATCTGAGTGTCACTCACCAATTAACCCTAACTCATGCTTGAGTTCTTCAAATCTTGACTCATAATGGTTTTGTGAAGATGTCGGCCTAGTTGTTTATCGATTGAGATATATTCCAAGATAATATCCTTCTTTTCAACATGATCTCTTATGAAATGATATCGACATCAATATGTTTTGTTCTTGAGTGCAACACGATTTTGAGTGATTGCAATGGCACTTGTTTATCACACATGATTGGAATTTCTTTTTCTTCAACTTCATAGTCTCTCACCGCTTTGTCTCATCCATAGGACTTGGGCACAACAGTTTTGCCCGCAGATATGTATTCGCCTCCGATTGTAGAGGTGGCTATTGAGTTTTGCTTCTTGCTAAACCAGGAAATTAGTCATTTCTAGCATTTGACATGTGCACGAAGTGCTCTTCTGTCCACTCTGCATCCAAAGCATAGTCGAGAATCTGAATAGCCAATTAGCTTGAATCCACCTTCCTTTGGATACCATAGCCTACTTCTTGGCTTCCTTTCAAGTATCTCAATATTCTCTTAGTTCTTTGTCATATGGTTCTCTTTTGGAGCAGATTGAAATCTTGCACATACACCTACAAAGCAAAGGTGATGTCCGGCCTGCTTCTTTGTGAGATAGAGCAATGATCCATAAGTGCTCTGTATCTTGTTTGATCTACACAGGCTTGCCATCCGCATCCATGTCCATTTTGACTGATGTGTTCATTGGTATTTTTACTGAAGACTTCTCTTCCATACCAAACTTCTTCATTAAATCTCTAGTATATTTTGTTTGACTTATGAAGGTTCCATCCTTCACTGTTTTACTTGGAGTCAAGGAAGAATGTCGGCTCTCCCATCATGCTCATTTCAAATTTACTTTGCATGAGGTTTGAGAATTTTCACACATCTCTTTGTTAGTGGATCCAAAAATGATGTCATCCACATATATTTGAACAAGCAAAGATATTCTTCTGTCTTGAATTCTGAAAAGTGTTCTATCCACTTTTCCTTTTGTGAATCCATTTTCAAATCGGAATTGTGACAGGTGTCATACCATGCTGCGGGTGCCTGTTTCAATCCATACAGGGCTTTCTTGAGTTTGTATACCTTGTCTCCAAGAGTCTTCTTGCTCAAATCCTGGAGGTTGTTCAACATATACTTCTTCTTCCAATAAACCATTTAGGAATGCACTTTTTACATCCATCGATATACAATGAAATTCTTGTGAGTCATATAGGCAAGAAACATCCTTATAGCTTCCAATCTTGCTACGAGGGCAAATGTTTCATCAAAATCTATCCCTTCTTCTTGGCAATATCCTTTGGCTACTAGTCTTGCTTTTGTTTCTTACCACAAATCCTTCCTCGTTCATTTTATTTACGAATACCCATTTGGTTCCAATAACATTTTTGATGTATGGTGCTTTGCACTAATTCCCGTACTTTATTTCTCTGTTGATTCAGCTCTTCTTGCATAGCTTGAATCCAATGTGTGTCATCAATGCTTGTGACATATCTTTGGGCTCT